>OZ023071.1:10987350-11610753 GCA_963992785.1 Tenthredo livida
TGCTCCTTTTGATGTTGTGTGACGAATGTCCACCTTGGACGCGCATCTCCTCTCCTGTACCAGTCTCGAACCCATCGTCGGTCCACATCTTTACCACTGAGACCAGCGTCCCAGCATCCATCTCATCCCGATCGCCCTCGCCCTCGCCCTCACCCTCGCCCTCGCCCTCGCCTCCTTCTGACAATCAAGAATCTCATACTGTTACAAACGTTCATCTTAAACGCGCCGCTCCTCAAACCTGCACCGTGTCTAGCCTTCTTTTCGGTCTCGACAGAAAATTGGAAACATCCGACAGCCCCTCATATCCTGCGTTCTATGTAACACGCGTTTATCTACACATGACAGTGGAACGAAGTAAAACGCCTCTTATATAGAAAATAATCTAGACGCTCGTATGGCTGTGGAAAATGAATATTTTCGCCAAACGAAATTCTCGAGGTACCTACTGCGGAATCCCTTTGAACGTCGCGACCATGTAGTACTGTTCATGATTTTCTTCCATTTAGCAAAGAAACGACACAAGTCACAATTCGAAACGGAGGCTTTGGTGGACCGGATAGACCTGCGAGAGCGTCTCGAACGTAACCACGGTCTCTCGTGCAGGTAATGGAGACAATTACGTGGGCTGTTGACCTCGGCATTAAAATCAAATCACTCTAATGCGTAGGTGCGCCCGAAAATTGTATCTGTATCGGCCCATGTAATTTTCTCCTAGTCTTTGTTTTAATCGGCGAATAAAGATACATATCTTACCTATATCGCACAACTATAGTAACTATATTAATTTTTTCATTCAAATTCCGACTAAATAGAATATCTATATATCCATCGACATACCGTCGCCAGACATACGACAGACTCGTGATTCCAATTACATAGTAACTCGATGCTTTGCCCCGTATATATATGTACCTACGTCGCGATACACTGCGTCATATAATTCAGCGACTTAAGCGGACTTTAATGACCCAAACTATTGAAAAATTACACTTTTTTTTGTACAACAGAATCTTCCAGTTCGCTAAACTCACTACTACCTCGAGCACTAAGGTTTGTCTTATACCTCACACAGTCCCGTTGACGACACCAGATTTATATCATCTCAAACTCTAACAAAGAACAGCGAACTGCAACGAATCGGTTAACCTGTTCAACACTTGCGCAAAAATTTGCGTAACAATTAGCCTATACGAATTATTATTTCGAAATTGAGAAAGCCGCGGTGCCCTTCTCAGCGGCAAAACTCATATTATGTTCATTAAATAACAGAATATTTAGGTATACATTTTCATGCAGCGTTCATTCCTCTTGCAATGCCGTCGAATAATTGTGGCGGTAATGAAAATTTTGAAAACACGATACTCGGGAGCTAGATATACGTAAACGTAAAGTTTGTCTGGCTCATCAAGCTCATCGGATCCTGCAGGAGAGTCGATCGATCCCCCAACTCTCTCAGAAATAAATCAATTAAGACGCTGCGCATCGCTTATTGTTGCATCGTCATCTCCCCCCCCCCCCCCCCTTCTCTCCTTTGCTTAGTCTATACTCTACCAGTTCCCCTTCGTCTAACAAATAAACGAACAAAAATTATCCAACAAGTATACGTGCACGAGATTCTGATGAAACTGAATAAAAGGTGACGCACGACAGCTTGTATAGCCTCACCAAATTTAGTCATTCAAAAAAATTTCTTACTTATACTCTATGCCGAGATCAGCTATCGGTATTCAATACTAACGATCACATACATTCTAATGTTCACATCGAAGAAACGAAGAGGGTATGGTATGGAAGAAGGAGATTTGTTTTGCACAATTTTTTTTTTTTTTTTCAACACGTTGAGAAAATTTGGAAATGTAATTTTTTTAGGGTTTCGGTTGACTCTCGGGTCTTGGAATAAAATAAAAATTCATTTTTCTGCGAATATTTCCCTCTTCCGTTTCCATATTCCCAGCTGTGCATCGCGGGCAAGCGTATATGAGTTTCGTCTCAGGCATACGAGATTCTTTCGAACTTTTTCTTAGATTCAAAGATTCTTCTGGGTATATGGGTATTATAGGTATAGGTAAGAATACGTATAGCGACCGGCGCGAACCTCCTAAGTTAATATTAATAGCGATATTTATGACCAAGGGTCAGTACCGGGGTCGGCCACCCTAGGCGACTTTTGATAAAAGGAAATCTGAAAATTCTTTGATTTACGATCGCTTTCTGCAAATCCTAAACGGTGAATAAGTTATGGCCAGGAATTGGTATTTATGTTTTGCCGTTGGGAAATATTTTCTTTTATTTATTTTTTTCCTCCTTCAAATTCTTAGCTCTACAGAGAATTGACTCGCACTTGACTAGAACTTAGAAACGAGGAGGAAATAGTGAAGAACCGAGAGCGAAGAGTCGAGGCTCGAGTTCTGCCCGAGGGTCTTATCAGCGAGCAGGCTTCTCATCGGTCGAGTGTCTTCACTTAGGGTTTGATTTACGTACAATCAATCGAGATTTCGACCTTATGCCACGAGTCTAAAAACTTTGACTGAATAAAATCATTACTAAATGGTAAAATTCAGTTTCTTTTTGTTTTTTTGTTTTTTTTGTTTTTTTTTTCCCTATATCCTCGAGGGGTGGGAATAAGATTCGAGACTAAGTAGTCACGCGGTCAAGTCAAACCACCAGCAGAAAATACAAAAGGGAATCTGATCTCGTCTAAAGTTTGCCTAGAGGGTGCTGTCGGTTGATCGTGGGAGGTTTTAGAGGGCCGAATAATAAGGGGGTTACAGAGGGGATTCAGCTGGCCACTTAGCTATCGCGGTGACGTCCTGGGCCTATATTCTTACGTCGTACAACTAAGCTTCTGTTTGTTGATGCTAACCTCACTGAAAGTAAGTAGAGTGCGCGACCACCATGAGATTACACGGGATGTCTTTGTCGGTCATATTCAACGTCCCACTCCTATTCGTTCTAGCTTTCCTTCACTTCTTCCCTCCCTATACGTTAGATCGCACACATGACGTTGAAAGTGAGGACGACATGTGGCAACCCGACACGTCCCGGGCCCCGACCCTACCCCGAAAATGTCGCGGTGACGAATGCGCACTTATTTATATCTAAACGACAGAATGAGAGCATTAGAAGCTGGTTTACGTCCTCTTGCACTGTGAACGCTCGTCTCCACAGGTTGCCTCTTAAAACAAGTGGCTGTTGGTGCTAATTTTGGACACGGTGAAAAATAACTACATACGACAGCTATAACCGTCCCGTACACAACATCCCATTGATGATGCCCTCATTTATCGCTCAGCGAGTAGCGAAGCCTCCGAGACGTAATTTTTCAATTTTCCACCGCGGTTGAAGAGATTCATTTCTTTCTATCGAGGTTGAATACATTTTTTCCACACGGCGTGCGCAAAGTTCGATTTTGCGCGATAAAATTCATCCTAACGCGCGCTGTGTTGAAAAATGAAGTTCGATACACGTGCGAAAGACGATTCTCGGACGAGTGTGATTGTCAGCCTTGCGTCGCTCGGGCGAAAAACTTTACACTCGTCCGAGAATCAACGCTTTCGCACTAGTATCGAAAAGTACCATATTGTCACTTGTCACGCGGGGATATCGTCGCGGTTCTTGAGTCGACGAGAACCGAGCAACTCTGGGGGTAGACGCGCGTGGAAATACCTTGAAATTCTACCCTTTGGCGTGTGAAAGACCGTGGCAAATTGAAGAACATAAGACGAGGGTGGCGGGGGCGGTTGGTCTGGCGATTTCGAGAGTCAGGGAACCCTCCGACGACTGTCTTAGCCTTAGTGTGTCGCTTAGCACCCTATCTGTAGGGATCTTCGCGAACGCCCCCGCTGGGGGCTGCGTTTGTCGTGAGCATTACTCACTTTTGGGACGTCCCCTGGAGGAACCCCTCCACCTTAACTTCCACCCCTGGACTAGCCTGGCTCTCTTCGTTCCCCACAGGAGCAGCCAACCCTCGCCTCACACTCTCCAAGTCCACTGACTACATTAGAGAACGAATCTTCGCCTCCCTGTTATATCCAGTTTTCTATCTGTTATATTGGAACGATGAAGAATTCCTATGGGAAACGCGCGGTGTCCGTCACTCTCGAGTTATATTCGACATCACCTACATCTTCTGCGTTCCATACAAATTAACCTTCTGCAAAGTTCAACGACATTCATACACATCGATTTCACAAATCTTCAATTATTCCTCGATATAATTTCTCTCAATCGGGTTACAATATTTTCGCACTCTGACCGTGAAAAAAAAAAAAAAAAAAATGCTCGACATTTTCATCGCTATTAAGTTGTTCTAGAATCGTTATATCGTCATGGTATAGTAAAAATGAAATCCCTTGAAGATCGCCCGATCTTTTAACCTCGTGTTACGTTACATCCACATACGTCGGTATCGGACTCCGCTCTGATTTCGGGCAGGACTTTGGTCCCCGTATCTCTCTTCCTCGTAGGATCGAAGATTTCCAGGAGTTGGTAGAGATTCCGCCGGCTCGCCGGCTCGCGGGCTAGGCAGGTTACAGAGAATCGGGCAGAGGCAAGGCAAGGCAGGGAAGGCAGACAAGAATCCCATGCGATGACGGTGTAAGATTTCCACGCCCTAGACCCTTGCATTTAGAACGCACGCCAGTATCGTTGGCCACGGCGTGTCGTTTCTTACACTAAAGTACGACGGCATTGAGACGCTATCGCGTCGCGACGCGATCCTTGGGTACCTCATTTCTATACTATAGAGAAACGGCATCAGAGACGAACCATGCTTCCGCCGGGCACAAAGACCGCGTTCATGGGGCACCATGGATGTACAAAATTATCGAGTGACTAAAACTTACGTTACGCTTCGATTTATCAACGCGTACGAAAGCGTTTAGGGACGCTGATTCTATGGATCGTACCTATACGTGTACGATCCATCCCAGAATCTATCCATCCAGCTTGTTGCAACTATATAGGATTCACGGATCACTGATTGTCAGATAGAATCACTCGCTGTTACGGAGACGTCGTTATGGCCACCGGAATTCACACTTTCCGAGTCGAAACACACTCGGGCGATTTAACTCACTACAATTTCACTCTCAGTGCCAAATTTACTTCGATATAGACTAATAATTCCTGATCAATGATCATTGACACCTCAAGGCAGCAGAGTCGGCACATTCTGTTTCGCCGAATCATTGAAAAGTAATAAACCCATCAATCGAACGGTATAGATTATATTCTAGCTGCATAAAATAGGTAAGCCGAATCGGTAGTTCGCCGAATAGTTAATCAGCGATTGGTTATGAACAAACAACATGTTTTTCTAAAGACCTATGGTGATACCTACCACCCTGTAACGGTGGCCGATTCTCAGGTCAGATTCATTCAGCATATCGCGGCAGGTTCTTGATCATCATGATATAAAAACAAAAAACAAAAAACAAAAAACAAAAAACAAAAAACTTGTATACTGCACTGTTATAGAGCAAGAGTATCGCGAGCCGCGTGTCTTACCCGATCAAGCGGAAAACTCATCAAGTCTGGCCACCTTCGAGGACCCATAATGCCTCGGACAGACTCGTTCATCGATCGTCAAAAGATCTATTTCATCTCTTTGCTCCTTTAATTTCTCTTTTTATTCTACTATAGTTATATTCTCATTCTCATTTTTCCCCTCTCTCTCTCTCTCTCTGTATGTCTACGTGTTTCTTATTTCAACTCGATTTTTACCCACACTGAGTAATTGCAATCGAGAAAATCACAGCTGTCGCAACTCTTAATCGATACTCGAAAATTTTCGATAGTAAAAAATAAATTGTTCCGCACATTTTATCGGACCCTATGAAACGAGATGAAATTACATTGACGGATGATTACTCATTGATTTTTCCAAATTGGCAAATGAATTTTTGTGGCAAAAAACAGCGAGAATAATATTCTTGTCGGATACTTGTATGTTCACGCGGTGACATAGCCACTCTCTTAAAAATAATTTGAATAATTACCTCCGAGTATTATCAAGGATGCTAAACAGCTGCCGCGTGCGTCGGCTTCTGCGTATCTCTTGTGTAAGTGAAGTTTGAGCGGTGAACGTATAATTTCAAGACGACTGCAGAGAGATCTGAACGTACGTATATGTATGTACACCCTATACATTTATACATTTATACGTTTATACAGCGAGATGAGAGCGAAATAGTCTAATCTTATTAAAGGTTGTACCTATATAGTTTGGGAAAAGCAAAACACAAGTATTCGTTCCCATAGCCAAGTCAACCCCTGAGTAATAATTTCTCGAGTGAATTGGCCCCATAAGTTTCACCCTGAGACAGTGCGCAGGGAGTATATTAATTTACTTTGAATTTACTTGGTAACGTGCGGTACGCGACCACATTATACATACACTATACAGCCGCGAGAAATTTTCTCATCCTTACGCATCTCTTCAATTCCATGTTTGTAATAAGCTCTGACATTTCTAGCTGATCGTTAACTTGATTCGAATTTTCTACTATTATTGACGGAGAGATAAAAGAGAAACGAAAACGACACAGATAACTCTATTCCTGCGCATGATTTTCGACGTTTTCTTAGCTTGCTGACGGAATTAGAAACTCGACTCGGCGTTTATTAACTGCTGTGGTTTTGGGTATTAAGACGCTGCTCCTGGAAGGGTGAGTTCCACCCTGCCGCGAATAAATAACCCAAGACAGGTTGGGAATAACTTAAGATAGCAAGATGTTGGTGTGTGTACGGCTGCGGTACATATAAATACGGATATATACATATGGCGTATTATATATGTATTCTATATGTCTATATACATAAGTGTGTAGAAAATGGTTGTAATACGCAGAGCGCACTTAAAACGTATAAGGAACTTGAGGTAGAGAAAAAATGACCGGTAAGGTAAGAGGCAGCACCAGACTGCTCCGCGCGCCGAGGATTAAGACATTTGCGAACTAATAATTTTCAGCTTCGACTTGAGATGTTTTGTCCATTCGTTGCGAAATAGTTTGCCCCGAAAAGTTAAGGAGGACCTATATTTTTCGGCCTCTTATTTAGACCGAAAATAGTTCTTCATATTTGGTCATTGAAGCCCTAAATATCGCTCGTTTTCATATAAAATATCATCGGATTTTACTGTTTATATATTTCCGAAATTTTCGCCGGACAATAGGTGTTAGACTGAGAAGATGCACTGCCTCGAGGTACTCACTTCCAGAGCTTACTCTACAATTATGAGCCATACCCACGTCCGAGCGAAGCTCATAACGAACCCAGTATATTACCGCGTTCAGTTCGAGGCCTCAATTCGCTATTTTGTAGTCCTCTCGTCCCGGGAACTCGCGCAAAACTTATATTACACTTATCTTGCGAAAAAGAAATACGCCGGTATCACATCACCAGTTCAATGCGGGTTAAGGGAGGTCAAGTGCCGGGAGTAGAAGAAGTATCAAAACCTGAGAGAAAAAAAGTTCCTTCAAAGCTTCACTTGAATTTAAAATTTTGAAAATTTTCATTCATGGAATGAGCCGGTATGAGCGATAAATACGAAAAGATTCTAAACGCTACGAGGTTGGAGCGAGTGATCAATGATTTTTTCATCGTACTAGATGAGCTTATAGGATGTTTGGTAAAAAGCTGAAATATAATTAGAGAAAATAATCAACACATAGCTATACAAAGATCCGGGGATTTCTGTGTCATATGTAGCTCAAAACCCTTTTCCCATAGGTCTAATTATAGCAGTCTCGTATAGCCTGCCCGGCTGGATGTGTGTCCTCACTCCTCACATATGTCGCGGGTTATACTGTTCACATCTGGCTACTAGAAGCCAGCGCTGCCTATCTTTCGATGTGATTTATTTTCAAACAAAATTATATTCACGCTCGTGGTGTATTATATAGTCATGGACCGCGAGGCTCTAATTCAAACGAAATTTTTCTATATAATATCACGTGGTATATATACTATATATTTCGCCGATCCTCGTTGCACAGACGGAAAGAAAAGAAGAGAAATTAAAACAATTAAAAAAATAAAAAATAAAAAATAAAAAATAAAAAAATGAAAAAAAATTCCAAAGATGAAAGGGTTGACGTAATGAACATTTTTAATTTCACTTGAAACGTTCATGCAGGATCTAATAATTCGTATATTAAACCGCAACCCGATATACCGATGTACAGTATAACGACGTCGCTTTTTTAATTTACCCTTTTGACGGGGAAAATGTGTAGGTATAGCTGAAAAATGTCCGTACCTACTGCATATTATATGCCCGGCTATTTACCAACCCGGATTGTGCTTAGCTGGTGATAAATTTTTATTAATCTTCATGAATTGGGGAAAAAAAAAACATTCTTCACCTCGATTGAAAGTTAATCATTTCCGAAATGAAAAAAAAATAAATAAAAAACCTATACAAGTGATTTACTCTTCTTGAAATCACTCGGCTTATTATATGATTACTGGCTCATAGAGGGTAGTTCGATTTACCGCGTAATCTGCTAAGCGAGTTTTTCACCCAAACATGGAATCCTCCGGTTGTAGTAACAATTATCTTGTATAGAATTACTGGAAAACCACTACCTCCTGCAATGCATATTACTACAATTCTTAAGTAATTGTAATCACCGCGTGTACATTTCCGCATATATTTTGCACCGATGATGATTAGTTAAAATGACCATAATTACTCAATTTTTGTACAACTTCCTACTCGTCTCCTTCTGCGGGGTTCGTTAGGATAACTTCAAACGCTTGTTGATAGACATCGGTCATTTATTCATTAAACCATTAGTTGTGATGGCAAATCATAGCTGCAATGACTATAATGGTCGAAAATATACATATAGTATATTCCCTTAGCATTGAATCGATTTCGACATACAAATAAAAGTGAGTAAAACTTGGAAAAAAAAGAAAGAAAAAAATCCGTGAGATTGGCTTCGCTTCAAAGGCGAGATAGTATCTGATGGATATCGTTAGCTAGAGAAGCACTATGTGGTAAAAGATACGTGGAAGAGGTCCTATACGGGTCTGTCAACTAGAAGCTCGAATATTCACACCCTGAAGTTCTTTGGGTAGTTTTTAATTCACTTTTTACATCAACGGGGGCCGCTTTTTTCTTCCATCTTTCTTAAGTTATGGGTCCTGTTTTTGCGCTAGTGAGCCTCGATTTTCTTCACACCGGGTCAGGGATCATTAAGAGAAGGGTGAAGGCCAGACGCATTCTCCAGGGTGCCTCAAAGTGTCATCAACCCCTTTTTAGACTTTTTTCTGAATTTAAGTTCTATGAGCTCTGGTCGGTATACACGGAAAATTCACTCGATGTGTTAGTCGTCGATATAACATCGTGTGGGTTTTGTACGTTACGTCGCGTTACGTCGAACCGCTTTGCCATGCTTTGCCATGCTTTGCCATGCTTTGCCATGCGCTTTGCCTTGCGTTAAGTTAAGTTGCGTTGGGTTGCGTGCGTGCGTATAGAGAAGATGCGTGGGAAGACGGCTCTCTACCAGCCGTCGGCAGCTGTTCACACATGTCGTGTATAACCGCGTAACTAAAACTGACTTACGTCCAACAAAAACAAATATGAATCGCCCCTTTTCCAATAGACAATTCCGCCTTTACACCAGATCTTTAGACGAAACTTCTACGTAATCATCATTAGATAAGAAATTGAATAAAGAACGCGGATCGGTTAAAGAATCACTCACTCAACAAGTATTCGAAAAAATTGGAATACGAAAATGACAATTTTGTTACAAATTCCACGAAACATCAAGAAGCACAAATACGGATCATTTTTTGTACTCTGTTTTCAAAAGATGTCAATTTTTTACCGTCAATTATGAAAAAAAGTCATATTTTCCTTATAGCTTCGATAAGACAAGTTTCACGCAATTATACAGCCATATTAAAAAAGTTTCATTAAATATTGAAGTAATGAATCAAAAATTTGTAACAATTTTAATTTCTGCGTTAAAACTGCAGATTGTACATTTATTTCATTCTTTTTATTTTTATTTTGTATTTTGTATTTTCACAGACGGACACGCCGATCGACAGCGAAGCCGACGTAGAGGCAGCAGTGATTAACCATCAGCAACCATCCCCGGAAAAAGGCTTCAAGGGTTAGTGTGTTTCAATACTATACGTATATAACTCATATATATATCTAGAAATATGTATAAAAGCTATAGATTCTAGCCAAAGTCTTAAGCGAAGTTCAATGTTAAGTCGACATTAAGTCATCCTCTAGCTGGTTCTCTCTTGTTCCTCGTACCCCGAGATCAGGAAACCAATCCACTTAGTAGTACAAGGGAAGGGAAGCTGCAGTTTTGTTCTCAAACAAGAATCTGACAAATATGCCACGATTTGCCGAAGAAAGGAAGTAAAGTGATCCAACCCACGGTCGACCCTTTTCTTAGATCGAATGCTGATGCCTGGTCGGTGGGTTGGGGGGTGGGGGAGAAGGGGGAGAGGGGAGGAAGGGAAGACTCTTAAATTACTTAGACCCCCGAACAAAACGTAACAAATGACCGTGAATCAAGGCACTTATGCGATATTGGCCCATTTCACCCACCCGTGTGTATATTGATACGTCGTATCATCGCACGGAAGTGACAGCTATATATGGAGAATATCGCCCTCGGGGCGTAAGAGCATAACCTTTTCTCACGTAACGATATACGCGTCTAATGCACTTAAGCCTTTTTCTCCTTGAAATTATACTCTCTCTATCTATATGACGCTAATAGGACATCAGTTTGACCATATTATCGACTTACGATTTTGATTTTATATCATATGAAAAATATAATTATCGTATTGCACACTATTATTCATTTATGAATTAGGTATGTACATGTATGATGTTGTGATTCGGGTGACAGAAAAGACCACAAATCCGACGTGGCGTATGCGAAATTAGATTCTTCATTCGCATTCGCATCCGAATTCTTCAATATTTTAACAAAAGTATAGATGTTTAGGATATTTCGATAGAAACACAAGCTTATATTATGTATACGAAAATCGACCATGAGAGAACACTGAAACAATCTCAATGTCAAAAGTGATGAAATCTTATTCAAAACTTCGATGTTCATGGCACCAGGCATTGTGCATTTCGATCTATTGATATCTTCGGAATATCGAAGAGTGGATTTGGTTGTATATAGGTACAATTAATTATCGCGAATTTTTAGTTCCAAAAGCAAGGCGAGCCATTACATTCGATATACATACGTGTACGTATACGTATACGTATATTTGGTAAGATTATAAAAATGTGAGCAATTCATTCTAAGCGAATTTTGCACCTGCCGTATCACGCCGTGAAATTAGGTACTGGGTATTTGCCATCTTCTTGAGGTCGGCCGGGCACAACGCAGCTTTTCAAGAGAAGTTATATACATGTACATAAGATATATCTGCAGTATACGTAGGTGCGCAGTATATAGGTAGAAGCGTCCAGTGTATAGCGAGGAATCGGTGCAGCACAAGGTAAAAAATGAACCTTGAAGAATTTGTCTTGAAGACTTTAGCCGGGAAGCGAGAGAGATCTAGTGGCAGAGGAACAGCCCGCTGTTCCTTCGCTAAGGCCATCAGACGGATCTTAGCAACCTCTTCCCGAAGTTTCAACGCTCTTACGCTAAGGCTCTCCTCCGCGTGATTATTAATGGTTTTGCGAACAGGGTTCATTAGAAACGCCAGTTCAAACTTCTGGGCATTTGGGAACACTCAAACACTCTTTGCACTAGACTTGCTGTTACGTCATGTGCAGTTCGAACTCTTACGAGGTAATTGCGCAGGTGCAGTTTGAAGAAAATATTTGCAAGAATAAGTATAAATTAAGAATTAAAAACCACCAAATTTTTTTCCATCTGGATGAAATGTTTCCGAGTCTATAGTTTTATGGAAAACTGAGTTAATAGATTTCGAATCATGACGCGGATTCATATATTTCAAAGT
The DNA here is from genome assembly GCA_963992785.1 of Tenthredo livida. Classification (NCBI taxonomy): domain Eukaryota; kingdom Metazoa; phylum Arthropoda; class Insecta; order Hymenoptera; family Tenthredinidae; genus Tenthredo; species Tenthredo livida. The sequence continues at coordinate 10,999,327 of OZ023071.1, forward strand.
GACAGAACAGCTGTCACCGTAACTTGAAGAATTTTCTAATTAATTGAAAACTTTGTGAAAAAATTGAGCCGACGAAATGTTAGCGTGTAACATCGGCCCCATACGAAAAATACGGGTGGGCAAACTGCCAGAGATTCTTTGTAACAAATTCTCATCCCACCAACGTGTCATGGGTCAAAGTTAAGCCGACTGCATCCGTCTGTTGCACTTCTCATAGTTTCAACTCACTACGTTGAGGTTGAAAAGGTTTTTCGACAAAAATCGTCGCATCGCATGGGTACCTCCTATGTTGGGTGAAAAATGCGAGAAAACCTCGAATGTACCCTAATTGGCATGAACATATTTAGGAGAAAGCCATTAGTTGCAAATCTCTTGATTTCCCTTTATGCAGCGAGATGAGATAAAAGGCTGCACGCGGGCTAACATAAGACATACGAAAATGCTCGAAGGCCTCGAAACGACATAATAGTTGGCCAACGTTCAGATTGCTGCGCGGGTTCACCTAACTTATATTTATTATTACATTACCAGACTGTCGGAGTATAGTAGTATAATTCACGGGGAGTTTATACGTCGTCGGCAATACCACCACCACATACACATGCACATAAATGTATAGGTTCGTGCGTATTAACAGTATGGAGCCCAGTGCGTGGCTTAACTTAACTTAACTTAACTCCAGAGATATATATACGCATTATTTATTTATGTCCATGCACAGTAGCGAATCGAAATGGTATGGTCACCGACGCGAGTACTTTTTTGCGTCAAGGTAGCACGTCGGCTAAATTACAAATTTCTCGCGAGATCGTGAAAGAAATTTAACGAAATGGCAAAAAGACTAAATAAGAGGAAAAAAATCAGGACGAGCTTGCAATTTTCTTCAAATTACGGGGACTAAGGATTAGGGTAGTTTACGCCGGTAGGTACCTACTATAAGCCTCAGGCACGAACCCCGCGTGTCCCATGTCCTTAACCAGCATCTACTCTGAGGATGGTGATGCCTGCATTAGCGAACTGGACAGCGTCCGTGACGAACTTGACGTTTTCATCATTTTTAACACTCCTCCGCTTACTTATTTCCTCATTCTTACTCGATTTTGTATTTTTATATAGTTTTTATTCAAAGTCCGATCGAAATTTGGAAATTTTCTTATTCTATGAATCAATTAATCATTCGTATTTCTCTCGCGCAAGATCGGATGCAAATTTATCGTAAATAAGACACCTCAAACCTTAAGGTCTTGTTTGGACCGTGGCCAGACGGGGGAGGCCCCTATCTCTAAAACATCCCGCAGAGGGTAGAAAGAATAAGAGTGGGAAGCGAAGTAAAGTAAAGTAAAGTAAAGTAAAGTAGAATAAAGTGAAGTAAAGGGAAGGAAAAGAAAGAGAAGTAAAGGAAAGGAAAGGGAAGGGAAGGGAAGGAAGAAATTTTTTGCTATTAGCTAAGTATACGGCTCTGGCTTATGTTAAGCTTTAGCAATTATTTATCATAGTCAACTAACACAAAGCGAAACAAAAGAATAATGAAGCAATGAACAAGATACTCCATCCCGCGCCTCAACGCGACATCGTTAATTATATCTTTTTGTTTTATTTTCCATTTTTTCCTTTTTTTTTCTTTTTTCTCTTTTCGTTTTGTAAAAAAAATATGATCTGCTTTGCCTTTTGGCCGTATGTTCAATATCGACGTAAGTTTTTATTGAAATTTAATTCTCCAAATTACATATAATAATATTTGGTGTAATTAATATCTCTAATCAAAGTTAATCGTCGAGTTTCGGTTGAATATTCTCGACTTTCTAAGCGTAAAAGTATCCCTAATTGAAAACGGAAGTCGTCGCGGACAAACGAGTTAAAAATTACCAGCTACCTCGATTTCCGGTACCGTCTTTAAAAATTACCTTTCCGTCACGAAACGCTGTTAAACATTTTCTCACCTAGTTTAAAACTACTACAGTCTCATTTTCACGCGAGTCCTTATTATATACACTTTTACCTCTTGATGTATTTTTAACCGGCGTGGAAATAACCCCGCCACTATTTCAACCAAGGATATAACCGAGCCTTAAATTTCTTAAGGGTTGAAATAAAATGACGGTCTTTCAAGTTTTTTATACACCTACATATTTTTTTTTATTCATCATTTTCATTTCTCCAATCTCTCGAGTGCAACCTGCACATTTTCTTCCTCAAACTTTTTAGCCTAACATAATTTTCCGCATGAAAGTGCAGTGACGTGTATTTTAATTTTTTTTTTTTTTTTTTCATTTCTTCATCTTCGTGTATATCTCAATGCACCATTGAGTTTCATTTATACAACGAAATACCATACTTTTTCATTTCCTTTTTAACATTCATATTACTATACCTCGATTACAAATACCGAGTAAATCTCAAATCTTATACATACACAAGAGAAAACTTCGCACTTATTATATTATATATTATACGATCGACTGTTATACTGCAGCGAGACTTCTAGAGATTAGAAAGGCTGAGCCAAGTCATTTGGCCAGTATGTATTATAACTGTAAGTATATACCGGTGTATATATATATATCATATATATATATATATATATATATATATATACCTATATACTTACTACCGTTTGTTGAAAGAAAAAGCAAAGAAGAGGAAAGAAGAAAAGGAGGAGACGAAAAAAAACAAAATAACATTCGGGGAAGAGTTATTCGTGCAGAAATCTTCAATGAAACGACATAATGAACTGACAACTAACTTAGACGATCCTTTTATACCGATATACACGCGACCCCGCATGCAAGACCCCAAGAACTAGTATCTCGAACTTTTATCAGATTTTGAGAAGCTGTTCTGTTATACCACTTAGACAATATGAATTATCGATGGATTATATTGCCGTTAGAAAAAAAAAAAAACAATAGGTATAGAAATAATTTGATATAATCAATTAATTTGCTCATATAGCTATTTCATATAAATTAAGAAATATATTATTAAAAATAAATAACCTAAATGGGAAACGTGTAATTTTTATTTCAGGCACCGAGTTGATTCCAAGCTGATCTGTGTGCAGGCCGGACTTAACTAGTATAATAATTTCTACTATTACCAATCTGCATTATATATTTTTATACACGATCTAGGCTCTATCTATTTTATAATTAGTAATATCGTACTGTCAAAGAAGTAAGAAGTAAGAAGAAGAAAGAAAGAAAGAAAGAAAGAAAGAAAGAAAGAGAAAAAAAAAAGAAATCAACAAAAATAATAATCGATCAAATCTTTTATACTCCCTCTTTATTTTCATTAATTTATAAAATCCTGACGCATTACCATTGAAGAACAAAACAGAAAAAGAAAAAAAAGAAAGGGAAAAAAGAAAAAAGTGTATACATATTAAGTAGTAGTGATCAGTTCATATTATATATATATATACATAATATATATATATATACATAATATATATATATATATAGATATATATATAGAGTATATTATCTAATTATCAAAAACATCACCTTATCACATACATACATATATTATATTGTCTCCTCGCTATCTTGTCTCTATATATACCTATAGCTTTAATTTATTATATTTACAGTCGATGGGTTAACACTCAACACAGAATATCAATTACCATACCGCTATAGACAGGTGTACACACATATACCTATATGTATGTGTGTATGTGTGTCACAATTGCTTAATTCACCTTATTAGGTATTCATTTATTACTGATAAAGAGAAGAAAAATCTTTGAAAACAAAAGAAGAAGAAGAAAAAAGGAAACACAAGAAAAATAAAATGAAAACCTATCGTCAAAGTTGTAAATAAATAAATAAAGTATCTGCGTATAATAATAATTATTATTCGATTAGAAATATAACAGAAATCAACAATAATTATTATCATTATTATTATTATTATTATTATTATTCTAATTACAATTAGAACCGTAATATATATATATATATTATATATTATATATATATATATATATATATATATATATATATTATATATAATAGCAGAAAAAAATCATATACCTATACATGAAATACAATGCGTTAGATAAATACATAAAACATAAAACATAAAACAGATATATATTTACAAAAGTGTAACACTATAATGCTGCAGTACATATACCTATATAATGAATGCTATTGATACGGAGGGAAACCAAAAAAAAAAAAAAAATTAAAATATCAAAAAAAAAAAAAAAAAACGTAGATGTACATAAAGATCGCATAAAGGGTCAAACTGACGAAACCCAGCCTGGTAAGTGTCCATGAATAAATATTAAGTCTGAAGTTATATAAATAGACAATTATCTTACGGACGAATTAAAGTTAGCTAAATTTCTTATAGTGGGCATCGAAACATTTATTTTTTTCTTTTTCGTTTTCTTTTTCTTTTTTTTTTTCTCTCTACTGCAGTTTCATCAGAAGAGCTTGGTGTGATCCATTGTTATTTTGGGTGAATATTTATGTACATATAAGGGAGTGTTGTTGGTAGTCATATGTGTTTATATACATATATTTATATATATACGTGTATAACTATATAAAGTATGATACTATTTCTGAAAGTTTAATATAAAAATACAGAATAAATGATAACCTTTTTTTTTGTTCGTAAATTTCATTTCAGATTTCATTTACACAATTTTAAACATCATTTCTTAATTTTTTTTTTTTTATTTTTTTTTTTTATTTCTCTCATCATAACGTACTGTTTCAAACTTACCTGTACTCGTCGTACCTCTTCCTCTCCTATTTTCTCTCATAATTTTTTCACCGATTTGTTATAGTATAACATATTATATGGTTGATAAAATAGAAAAGAAAAGAAAAGAAGAGAACAGGTTGAAGAGGAAATTTAAAGAAAAAAAGGGGCCGGTTTAGAGTTCCGAATCTTCAAAGCTCCGAACGGTAAAAATTGGGAATTTATTCTAAACCATTTCGAAATTTCCCGAAAGACTAGGGTTTAGAAAATGAAAATTTCGAATGGTCTAAATGCAGATAGCTCAAGTCTCCGACAGTCCCATGTTCCGAAAGTCCAAAATTCCGAAAGATCGAACGCGTTCTTAACGTGTCGATTAAACGACGCGCGACGGCTCGATGTTCAATAGTTTCGAAGTTTTGGCCTTTCGGATATTGGGCTTTCGGAGTCTTGACCTTTCGGAATTTTGAACCTTCGGTGTGCTGCGATTCGGAATTTTTTTAATCTGTTACACAGACTTTCGGTGAAATACCCTTTCTGAAAACCGTGAGTTCGTTGTATTAAAATTCGGAAATTTAACCGTTCGGAACTTTGAACCGCAGGGCCAAAAAAAAAAATTGCAAATAGTACCTAAGGATGTATTACGTGTGGTAAAAATCGTTTCGGAACTCGGTTGCGCATAACGAAGTTTAATTACATGGTGCCAAGTTTGATATAGTTAGAAGCATTGAACTGCTCGAAGATTGTTTTAGCGGCAAATGAGGCAATGATGACTCGAGTCTTCTGGACCACCTTGCAGCCTCCCGGTCTCCGTTATAGTCCTGAAACTAATTAATACGTAGCCGCGTGCACACCTACTCGCATGCCAACTTGTAGAGAGGGTGCCAACTATTCATCCGGCTTGAGAAATTCTGTAACACAGAAAAATGAAAAAATCAAAAATCAAATCGAATCAATTTGCAATTCAGTTTTAAATATCACGAAATTAATTCGCATCGAATTAAGATTTATCTTATAAATATGTGCAACTCAAACTATAGAGGAGAAAGAAATAAGTAGGTACATACATATATCCGGGAAAAAGCCCTAAAATAGCTTAGATTATCTCTCGAGAAGGGGGGGGGTAAAAAAATTTGCTTTGCATACCAGATTTTACTCCCCTTTCCTCTTCGCCAGTAGCCACCTTTTTCACTTCTTTCACCTTTGCCTAAGCCTTACAAATGTCAGACCCGTTAAGTTTTTCCCTAATTTGTTGGGGCGACCCGCATGCCAGAGTTAAAGCTTTGACTGAACGTTTAACTCGCAAGCCACCAATCCGACGTGACGTTACGTGCTGTACGAAGAAACCCCTAGGTAAATACAATTAATAACTATAATTTGATCATTTGTTAAAAAAAAAACAAAAAGCCTCTCGGGTTTTAAGATATTTATAGGTGATGATGACAACGTGAGGCGTATTTTTTTTTTAGTTTTTTTTCTTTTTTTTTTTGACAATAATTTTGTCCAATTTTCGGAGAAATGATATTTACCAGGATCACGTTTCGCGACGTACTGCTATAATATCTGCTGGTGGTGGTAGCTAGGATACAAATGAAACAGTATAGAGCGTTGAGCAACTCCTTTCATTTGTCATCTCCGTTTTGCGTTTGACTTGCCAGTTTCCCCTATTGTCTGGGTAGCGTGAAAATTATTGTCCGTTATTTCTATGCTTCGAATTAATTATTCGGGGCTTTATTATGCACCGATTTTTCCGAAATTTATTGGATAAATTCTAAATACCGAAGTGATGATATTTGAAAAATTTCAAACCAATCAGTCAACCGGTTCTCCTACACCAAGCCTCTTTAGCAACGTCGACGCGGTCGACGGCGACGCCGCTTATACTGCTTCTATGACGCCTCCCTCGTGTTCCGGTTTTTTGCTTCGCAGTTTCTGTTTTCTTCGCGGGCAAAACTTGAGACGCTTTTTGCTGGACCGCAACTCCCTCTCACGATCGAAGCTTAAAGCCCGGCCTAAGACTGCCTTAACTTTACTCTTATAAGTCCGCTGCAGTCCTATATGGTCTAGCAGATAGAACGATTGAAGATATGAATCTAGGGTCATATCTCGACTCGCAATTATCAAATCGATGCAGGAATTCGCGAGAAAATAAAAAAATTAAATTCAAAAAACGAATAACAAATTTTGATGAATAATTTGGATTTTTTTTATCGTTCGACTATAATTTCTAAAAAGAATTCATTCGATAGAGTGTAAAATTAATGTACTGCGTGATGTAAATTTTTCGTAATTTTTTCGATTTATATATATGGTGAAAATGATGATCGTCATTAATTAAGGATGAACTGGCGGTCCTAGCATGTAGGAGGTGAAACGCAGGGGAGGGCTGTGCTACGGTATGGGCAATACCAATCCCTGAACATGAAAAATGTTTCCTCTTCAACCTAATTATTTGACCATATTTGATGATTTCTATGGTCAAGTTAATTTTTTTTTAAACATGTTCATTTTTTTACAGAAGTTAAATCTCTTAAATTATTCATCTGAGTTGTTTTAATTGCAATTGGACAATTTCCGATATGCAGAATTTCATGTTTTTGCGGTTTTTCAATAATAATTCATAAACTATACGGTCAATCAGCTCGAAATTTATGGCAACATATTCCTCTAATCCGACTCTAAACGTGTGCAAAATTTGATAATATTCTATGCGTTTTTTAATTTTTTAAAACATGTTTTCCGAATTTCCATAAGATCCCATGTTAAATGATGTTTTTTAAAAATCAATAACTTTACATCCAGACGGCAGATCGATCCGAAATTTTGCACATGATTCCGAAATCGATAAAATAATCTACAAAAAAATCGTCATTAAATCCCGTGCATCCTTAAAATTTCCCAAAAGACGCCAGTTCATCCTTAATATCGACGAAACGTTGTCGGATCGAAATTCGCGAAAGCAGCCCAGTGTATTCGGGCGTTCGATTGGTGGTTTTGGTATCTGTGAGGATGTATTAATATAATAGAAAGTGGGCTGCAGACAGCATGAGGATCGAATTGATATTAAAAAAAATTCATTCCCGGAATGATGTTTCCAATTCGCATCAAAATTTTTTGTAATTAATCTTTAGACTGCACCCGAGACCAGTCTGCTGCTGTTGCTGCTGGTGGAACAGCGTATCTACTTTTTGCCCTCAGTCGCAGATGACAGTCGCTTATTTACAGGGGCGCGGCCATCTTGCAACCAGTTGAGAAGTATACTCGATGGTGAAAAAATATAAATAAATACAATCACCCATAGACTTGAAAATTAAAGAAAATTTATCAATTATTTATGAACTGTATCCTACATATATATCCTATACCGAGAGAGGTGAATGACTCTCCGTCATATATCCTGGAGTAGGCATACAACGTTCAATAGCGAATCAATAACAAAATTGTTCTTTCTCTTACAGGAATAACGACAACAAAAAAACAAAAAAAAATCCCACGGATTACATTCTGTAATAATTAGACAAAAATGAAGTTTTTCTATCAAGTTCTTTTCTTTGACGATGTGTATATAATCATATCTTCTCTTTTGTAGAACAAATCTGTAAATTTTTTTATTTCTTTTTTTTTTCCCTACTTTTTCGTAATCTTTAAACAAATGACAAACGAATTTGACTCGGTAGTCAATTATAATGACATTACAGTGTCTTGACGAAGAGTGAATATGAGGTGACGCAAAAAAAAAAAAAAAAAAAAAATGAAAAAGAAAAATGAATAAATAAATTAAGAAAAAAAAGATAACAATATTTCTTCGCTATCGCCACTCATCATTGATGTTGATGTTAACAGTAAATTATGAAAAGCGAAATAGAGGTAGGTACCAGCTACTGGGAAACGGGGATAATAAATTGTAAAAGTGAAGTAATGCTTTATAAAAATATGTGGATTTTATCAAACCGTAAGTTGATATCAATTAATTAATTATATCTTCCGAACGATATTGTCCCAGGCCAATAGACCATCCAGTGACAGTCGACTGACATGGGACAATAAATATCCCAATTACTTTAAACTGCAATTAGCGGTTTAACTCGAACTTGAAACTAGCTATTTTATAAGTTGAAGCAATATATATTGTGGGAAAAGAGATGTACAGAATTGGAGTTGACTAATTAGATTAATCGTTCGTATAATTGGTAATTGCAGCCTAGCGTTGCGTAATTTTTAATCGTCAACAGGCTCGTTATTGCTCTCGTTACAATTGTATCTGTATAACGAGACGATATCGGTTTCTTAATTACGTGAATTACCGCGGCATTTTCTTCCTTTTTTTTCCACATATAATCTCTAGCTTCCTTTTTTCTCTTCGGTCTTTTTTATTTTCTTTTCTCTATTTTCTTTTATTTTACAAACTGTATACGCCATAAGCACTTCGTCAAGAATTAGTCCCTAGAATCTAGGGATTCTAGACTCCATCAAGACTCCGATGTATTCCTGGAAACCCTTTGAACGCCCGAAGCCGCTCTAAACGCTAAAACGTCCTTTAAACGGATCCTCATACCTTTCACGACCGAGGATAAAGCCACGATCATTCCCATAGAAAATTATTTCTGGAATCGCCGATGAAGGGTATCAAATCCCACCAAATCGCTACATTATTTTGAAAATCATTCAGCTTCAATCATGCGTCAGAAAATTAACAGATTCGCTTCCCTTCGATTACAATTCAATTTTCAAACAACCTGAGTGGATTTTTGCCAACGAATCCAGAGTGTCCGAACTTTGAGGAGGATTTTAAAGAATGTGAAAGCAAAAAGGTATAGAGGAAATGAAATAAAAGGAATATCGTCAGTCTGGGGAGAAGGAGCCAAGGAGCCGAGGAGCCAAGGAGCCAAGGAGCCAAGGAGCCATCAAGGAGCGAAAAGGCTTTGTGTGGCAGCAGGACGACCGCCAACCAGGCAGCCCGAAGACGAGCAAACGGTAGCTACCTCGCGCCGATGCGCTTTGGTTTTTGCTTAGCACTGATGCGCTTTTGTTTTAGGCAGGTTCCCCGCGTCCTCGTTCTTTTCTTTTAAACTTTCATGCAGCGAGGAACTAATTTAGAACGAGCGCGAGTCTACTGCTCCTGCCGCGTCCTGCCGCGTCCTGCCGCGTCCTGCAGCTTCTGCCTCATGCGCGTGCTCGCAAAAACTAATCTGCGAGTATTAGCATTTGTAATTTTTCTATCTGGAATTAAAACCCCGGGCCACCCCATCCCCCAGCCCTTTTCCCCTTTGCAGGCTATTCATTTATCGTCGTGAAATCCGAACCTTCAACTTTGAGAAGTGCGATTTTTATTTAAGCTTCTTATTCGAACGGACGCGAGTTCGATCTGTACATATATGTATTAATTAGATGGTGAATGGAAATGAAAATAAAACTGTTTGGAAATATTTCTGTAAGAATAAATTGTAGATGGAGAAGGAGAATTGATGCTGCGGGAGGAATAGCTGAAAGGGAATTTCATTTAAGCTACAACTCGCGGACAGGTAAGATAACATATAGTATTAATCTTCGGAGGTAAAAGGATGCGAGTTTACCTTAGTAATAATTAATGAATAATCTTCCAAGTTTTTCACCAAAGCGAACGGTGGGTAGATTCGTTGAAAACTCATTACGAGTATGATATTAAACTCGCAAATTCTTAATTGGGAATAACTAATAAGTGGGATTCGGGAGGTAAAAAGGGAATGGATAATAACGCGTGTAAGTTAACTGAACTCGTTACCTACCCACCTTTCTTAATCCGTGGTTTAAGCCAAATGGAAAATGAAAATCCTGCAACAAAGTCAAGGGGATATCGCATGACGTATATATTAATATATATACCAATTTGAGTCTTTACTTTCGAGTTCCGGATAAACAATATATAAATTACATACATCCACCCGGAAAGCTGCACCAGCTCCGTAGTGAAGAGAAATACTTTCTACACAAGAATTAAGGAGAAGGAAATTGTACGAATTCTTCAACTTTTCTAAACCATACAACCCCATTCATTCTAGGGGTGGAAGAATTCGAACTACGCTACTGCAGTTTGCTCTGCAGAGTATAGACAGCTATACCTACATATAATAATGCAAACGGTAGCATCCTGCAGGATTTATTTTATTTTTTTCCTTTATTTATTTTTTAGCTTCATTTCGACGGTTGTAAAAGTGAGTTTTACGAGTGTGAATAGACGCCGTCCAATTATACGGCTTAATTTAAATGGGATAATTACCTGGCAGCAGCATTATACATACGTCTAATTGGGTTGGTTAAAATATTCATTTGTTTTACCTCAACTCCCCCTGCAGTGCTAAGTCTCAAGAAAATTTCATTCCTTTTTTTCTGTTTAGTCATTTTTCTAAAATCTTTTCACCCTACCCTAATATATTCTCTACCCTACATGTCAATTTGCGACAAAGGTGCAGATTTCGTTGGTATACATATACTATATATATATATATATATATACCGTTGATGATCACCTTTCTAAACTATCTAACTAGCTATTCTGTGTTAGCTGCGTGGAATCGACGCGAATCGGTTATCCATTGACCCAGAACGACGATCCAACCTTTCGTGCCTTGAAAAAAGTGTTTTCCTTTTTTCATCCGGGTTCACAAACCCGACCAGCTTCAATCGGAACCAATTTGTCGGAACCGAACCAAAGAGTTTACTTCCTAAAATCACTCGGTTCCCAATTTTATTTCTCGACTCAAGTGCCAGAAGTTTCTCCCTTTCCATATTTAATCACAAGTTTAGAAATTTGTATCTGTTTTTTTTTTTTTTTTTTTTTTTTTTACCCTAAGCGTTGAACAGCTGTCCGTGTTAAATTTATTTGATACTTGTTCTTTTTGCTGCTGCAACTCAACATTAGATATTATACGTGGCGATCAAAAAATTTCGTGATTAATATTAAACTAGAGTCTAGCTACGTGAATATCAGGAAGTCCTTCCGCACCTGCTGCTATACCTACCTGTTCTGCCTACCCAAATTTGGACGCATTTTTTTTACGGGTTAAATCCTTTGAAATTTAAAGATCAACGTCTTTTACAATGTGGAGAGGCTTTACTCCATCTCAATAAAAAGCATTTCTCTGAGATTTCTGACGTTGTGATTGTTGTTTTTTTCTTTTGCTGCATATTCAAAAAATTTGGTTGAAAAAAACTAAGATTCGTATAGACGTTTTCTTAAAAGTTGTACAAACGAAGATTGGCAGTCAGGGGTAAAGCCATTATCGACAGAAAGCACCACCAACCCTGGTGAAGATTACGTTGCATAATCCGCAAATGACTGAACTTAGGTTCGTGTTCTAATTGCAAATATGACTTTGCTCGATTTCTCCCCTATGTATAACGAAGCGAAGAATATTATTCCGCGAGGTCCATATTACTCCATATTATACACACATAGGTACATGCAGCGCGCGCAAGGCGGGGACGAAATATTGGCAACGTCAAAGTAATTGGCTACAGAGAAGTAGAGATGTTTCGAGCTCTGTTTATACTCTGTAATTAAAGTAGCTACTGCAGGCATGGTGCAGCAGGGAAGAAATTATGAAATCTTTATATAAAATTATTTAATTAATATCCCGACCGCTGCAGTCATGTATTATATATAGCTACTGCACAAGCGTTAGGAAATTACAGGCTTTGTTTCTCATCTTAATTGACAAAAACAACTTATCCGACAAGACCATAACTATTAATTACTACGTCATCAACTCGCACGTATATCATTTCATATCAAAGGCCGAAAGTGTAATTTACTGATCTGAGCCCGAATTAGTCTTCACACTCTTTTTTCTATACTATTTTATACTCCAACACCTTGGTTCTGCGAGGTCTCGTACCTATATATCTATTCGATGGAATTTACATAATTTTTAGTCTTACCGTTGGTCAGACCCACGCATAAGGCACTTGAAGTTATTCAATTATTTTCCCCGATTCTCTTTCGCGTACGTATTTAGTGTAAGAAACATTGAGGCATAACTCTCTTCTGTTATATCGCTCAGATAAATTTGTCCTGGTTTATTATAATGACGTTTTTAATTAGGAGTTTCTTAATTCCATCCCAGACCGTTTAGAGATTAGTTTCCAGTCTATTCAATTCGTTACGTCGAACAACAAAGCCGTTTATACAGCCGTATGGCCGAAGGTACCGTTCGGGTTGCAACACCTAGGAATATAAGCTGATTGTGAGTGAATCGAGATCGCTCGGTTCGGGAACATTTCTCTAACATTTCTTATGTACTGCAACAACCCATCTTGGGTATATAACTTTTTCTATTAAATATCGAGATACCGAAAGAATTCCGAGTTCTATATATAAAGATTTATCCGTGTCAAGATCACGTATCTCGTTTAACTGTATATATTTATAAAATCTAAACTGTGCGCAAAGACCCGCTTGTGCCTCGATAGTGACTAATTGCAAGATCAAGTTAACCCGTGCCAATCTAACGCGCCGAAACAAATGACGAGCGTATCGCGCTTCCGCGTTCAACATTTTTCTACACTATACTATCCGCGTCAACGGATTCTATACGAAACGCAACGATGCTTGGATCCTATTTAAGAACTGCTTTGCGGTCGTTTAGAAAACCATCCCAAATTCACCGTGGAGCTGCAATACTTTGGGATATTATAGTCAGCTGAATACCATTTCATTACTTGGAAATTGAACGGAACTTCGTACCTCAATGCAGAATCGTCGAGAGTCGAGAGTCGAATTCACCATTGTTCGAAAATCCATTCATTTCCACTGTCAATCGCGGTATAGGTATGAAAATCGCGATGAAATGGAAATCCTCAAATTATTTCAACCTATTCTTTCCAGTATGGTAAATTGTTGATCATACAATAGTTAGTCGATTTTCGCGCCTAATCGAAAGTATAAAAAAAAAATTCAAACCTTACAGATTAATTGTAGATTTTCTGTTTTTTTCATCGATACGAGTCATCGAATGGCAAAAATACCCCACTGGGGGCAGAAAAATAAGAAGAAGAATCGATTTTATATCATAGTTTCTGAAAATCTATTAATTTGGTAATCTGGAATCAGGGTTATTTCGGTTAGGTATGTTGAAGGATCACGACTCGCGAGCCTCTGTTTAATCGGGGTATTAAATTTTCGTAAATTGTCGTAATGGATTTCGTGAAGTGGTTTAAACGCGAGGTTATAATTCGTGATAAAGTCACCTTACGACAACCTGGTCCACCATAACCGACGCCACGGTTCCCAGAAGAGAAGATGCAGTCCTGTAAAGAGCGCGGTGCACGGGACACCTTAATTGGACCTTAAGGGACCTTCGCGATGTTGACTGGTGCGACGGGGGACATCGGCCTTAACCCCTACCAAGGGATGGCAAATCGAATGTGACGAAAAATAGTAAGTTTTTTGTTTTTTTTTTTTTCAAGTTTTTTCGTTTTTTTGTTTTTTTTTTGTTTTGTTTCCTACAGCATGCTGGTTCTTTTTTCGTTTTCTTTTCACTGAAGAGCTTTGTTAACTAAGAGAGAGAGAGAGAGAGAGAGAGAGAGAGAGAGAGATAGAGAAGAGGAGAAAGAGACAGAGCGAGGGACTCGTTAGCTCAACCGAATTAGGGAAGAGAATGAAAAAATGAATTACGTATACGACAACGATCGACACAAATTGCTGAAAATTGTTTTAACGACAGTTGCGTTACTCTTGTATATTATATACCAAGTTTCAGTAGCTTCGGTCTTCGAAACGACTTAATAATCGTGGTAATCTCTTAGACGTTAGGGTCTTATACAATTAGGCTATTTTTGCGCCGGGTCAATGTGTCCTCTCCTAATATACGTATCATGTAATAATATAATAACTATTTAAAGAAAGGCTGCGGATACAACCGGATAAAATATACATTTTATTTCATTCATCTGTTTGATACGTACATAAGTGTAAGTATACCGTGATTATTGCTATACAAGTCTACAACGATACCTATATTCATGAAATTGAAAAACAATATCATTCGCTTATATACTAATCGTAATTTTTTTTTTTCTTTTCATAAAATCGCAATTAGTCGCATTCACAGTGAACTGACGTACTGTATATACCGTGACAATCCGTGGATGCGGGAACGCCAGGGATACCAACCCAAAACTCGTTAGCAGCAGTTTAGTAACTCACTAGATGATTCTAGTAGAATCACATACAACCAAATCGTTCAACGACCCAAAATGACACCTTATGTGAATGAATGCTCTTTAAAAATGTTTAAAAATTCAAACATGTCTAAATATTTTCAACGAAAATAGAGGATAGGTAATTAACATAAGTTTTCGTAATAATTACCTACTGATCTTACTGGTGGTAGTGTTACGGATTATATAGATTTTCTCTGATTACGTGAGGCAAGAATGATTAATTTCGGAATCTTGTGTATAACTGCGTATTTAGAGGTATGTATTGTATATAAGCTGTATGTATATATATATGTAATATAGAAATAAAGTGGGAACTAACCTATACCTAGTATATAAGTATTGGTTTTGTCTATCTACAAGATCCTGGTGGTATATCGAATCGTTGGTACCGGTGCAGAGTTAGAAGGCGTGAAACTGCGATTGGAAACATTCTGGCGCGGGCTGACCCGGCCGGAGGCGATATAATGAGTATAATACAAATGAAAATTAGGAGTTAGAAAGTGAGAAAAAAAAATGGGAAATTAAAAAATTATGAAATAAAATTAAGAAAACTATAAGGAAAAAGACCAGAAAAATTATTAAAAAATTTAATAAAAAAAAAAAAAAAAAAAAAAAAAACTTCCCTTGTCGGAAGAATCTTTTCGTTTGTTACAAAAAAACCTCGATGCTAAGTCCAAATCCGCGACTCGTGCGACGCCGAAAAACCGCTATCCACGGTATATACCTACATATAACGCGATTGCTTCGCGGCTAGTTATACGTTATATGGATCATAATATCTTACACTGCAGGTACCTATATATATACATACATACCCTTGCGAAAGACTTCGGGACCAATATATAATGAAACTGTCAAACCAAAGTCGGGCAGATGTATTGTACAGTATATGAACCGTTAAAAATTCTGAAGGTGGGATCAAGGGTCAGACTTTCAGCTCGTACTGAAATTTTTCATTTCATTTTTATTTATTTTTTGTGGATTTGGTGTATACAAGTGATTGAATATATTTCGTAAGTTCATCGATGAACATTACTGTATATCCTACTATAGAATTCAGGGGATAGAATTTTTCATTTTTCATTTTTCATTTTTTTTTTATTTTTTTTTTTTTTTTTTTTTTGTATCGCAATTGAAATAGATCGACATATGTATGTATTCGGTAGCCGTGCGGGTCCCGCGCGGCATTCCGGGTCCTCGCGTTGGATTTAGTATGTTCTCGTTCGTGCAACAAATCAAACGTCAGAGACGTTATCCGGCGCTCGAGCTCAAGCCGCTTATAGGATACGTATACCTAATGTATATAAAAGGAAAGACAAAAGCGAGTGGCACAAGCACTGAGGCGCTGCTGCACCAGTTCGCGAACCGACCTGAACCTGAAGGAATATATACCTATACATAGTAGGTATGATAAAAAGAAATGAAAAAAAAAAGAGGCGAAAATCGAATAAAATGAGATAAAAGATACAAACAAAAAAAAAACCAAGATTCAACAAAATAAGAAAATAAGAAAATCAACTCAGTCAAGGGCGGGGCGCGAGCTGTCATGGCGGCTGCCCTCTCGCGCATCTCCTCCTCTTCTCTCTCTCCCTCTCTCCCTCCCTCTCTCACTCTCTCACTCTCTCTCTCTCTCTTTCTCTCTTCGTATTTCTTCCTCTCGACAACCCTCTATGCATACAGTAGTACCGCGGAGCTTTTCTGTACACGTAAACGCTATCACATGCCAATATACGACGCGTGATTATAATTCCTGTTCCAGATATATACTCTTGATACTATTCGGAGGTTTGACGATTTTCGTCATCCGTTTTTACCTCATCAACCGCCGCAGAGTTCGAGCTCGCGTTCTTTGGCCGCTCGCTCGCGCGCGCGGTTTCTGTTAAATCTCTGACACCACATCGCGCCGGCTCCTTTGCTATATGAATACGTGTATACGTATGGGTGTATGTACAACTATACATATGTACACATGCCTGTATGTAGGTATATATAGCTGTGTACCACTGAGCTTTTTATCGTTCATGCGCCTGCGATGGGAGGAACCGGCTCCGGAGTACCGCAACCAATAAGCGAAGAGGGATACGCCTCCGCCGGAGGGAACCTCTTCGTACGTTATTGAACCTCTTGGGGTATAGAGGGTGTACCGTTAAACGCGCATGAGCAGAAACATACAAATATGTATAGTTATACAATAGGTAATGCAGAGGTCCCGAGACGCGACTCGCAGCAATTGGCTTGATAAAACCACAAAATTATCAGTTCAATATCGAGATCAGTCCTAATTTTTTATACACCGGGGAATATCGTTTTCATTCATCTATCAACCGCGAAGATTATCATTTATTATAACTCGACGTTGAAATGAACATTATTAAACTAGGTAAAATTTTCTCTGGTACAAATATTTGTATATACATGCTATATACGTGTCTTATCATACCCTCATACCTTAGATAATTCACAATTACTGCACGTATACATAGAGTGCAACTCATGCACGCATTCGTTTAAGTGCAGAAGCTTTACGCCCTGCAGACGTATGGCTGCAACCTGCAATAGGTAGGTAGGTGTAAGTATAGGTATAGGTACTCGTGCAGCATACAGATAAATGTCTATGTACATATTGAATGTTATATACACGTGTAGGTAGGTAGGTATAGGTATATATAGCGTTTCTAGCGGCTATTCAAAGTCATTTTAATTTCTTAACGAGGGAGTATGAGTTCGTATAATAATTTTGCATAAACGAGTCTTGGTATCTAGCAACGCGTGACCGACAGCTGTAAATCTATTTGATTTATATGCTATACAATGTTGGATGTATCCGTTTTTTCCTACGTATACATATATATTATATATACAGTACCTAGATAACTATGATTATATAACTATATGAAAGAGCTAGGGGTTGGGATTGATTATTTTCGATTTCGTAATGTGTGGAGTTTCACACCATATTTTTTTTTATCGATTCACGTAACTAGAATCGTTATACACCTATGCCTATGATAGTTTTCTTTTATTTTTCATTTCATACTGACATTAGTGAAATAGCATATAATTCATAGCAGTATACTGTATAGGTATTCTCTTCACTCGTGCACTCGTATTCTTTATTCTCGAATCATATAACATGCTTTTTACTTCGGGGCTGAATTTTAGTCAAACCGATCATGAGTGATGAGCAAAATATTGATTGACACGTCGCGAAATTTCTCGCGTTAATACTAATAGGTATATAATAAAAAGCTATAGCGGAAATGTTCTTGAATATAGAAGGACCAAAATGTCGGATATGTATAAACGAGAGTGTCGGTATAGGCAGAAGACAAAAACCAGGGAATTGTGGGTACCCATATATAAACGCATATAGTGTGAATTGAAAAATCATCGTTCATTCATACCAGATGTTAGGTATAGGGTCGTATGTATATATATATACATATGTATGTATGTATGTATTCTACCGCTTGTAAAAACCACAAACATTGGAGTTCAGCCGCGGTCCTCACGGGGCAGCTCGCGCTCATATAGGTATATATAATATACCAGGCTATGGTAGTACCAAAAAATTATGACGAATTGCGCGCGAGATTTTCTTACTTAGAAAACTTTCGGCCATTAACCCTGACCTACCCCGTATTCCGCAAAGATGGCCTCCCTGCTGCAGGTTCTTATATAACATATAACTTGTATACATAGGTATACCTATAATATACTTACACGAGGACCACCTTATTTCTTCAACCCCGTTTTAATATCGGGCTGCGTATTACAGCTGTATATATGTATGTATATATATATATAAATGAAAGAAAAAGCATGAATCGTGGGATGAAAAACGCGACCTACCCCGCGAAAAAATGGTCTGGTGTTAGGGAGCCGGGATCGCGCGTTGCGCGGGATGGAAAAGTAAAAAAAGCTCCGTCAACGACCTTGAACTTTGGGGGATGCCCCGGCGTTCGAAAAACGGTGTCATAGTTTTTCCGAAGCCCCGTGTCGAGGGCAAACTCGGCTTTTCTTATTGGCTACTTGTTAGCTGCAGCACCGGAGCTTTCCCCTGCTCCCACCCCCGCAGTCTCGGCAATAAGATTTGTGGTTATGGCATGTTTTTGGCCACGGGGGTTTACACTTTTAGCTTATACTTCTTCTTGTCGGTGTACAGGGTGAAACGGGACGGAAACTCGTGCCTGCAGCATGATGCTAGTGCATCTTGGCTCTAACGGACGAAGAAATACCAGCTATAACCTATTACACCCCCGAGTGTATTCACCTCTGCGAGCCAAACTAGGGTTATACTTTTTCAAACCCTTTTTATACACCTGCTACCACGAAATTCTCGACGAATTCATTCACATGGATATGGATATGGTTGTATACTTATTCTCATGCACCCTTAGATTTATACTTTCGTGACCCGAAAACAATTTTCAATGCATCAGGCTGCAATTCCTCGTATATGTACTACATATCTTATTATATTATTATGTATAGAACGTGTTATACGCAACCTTTATAACAATTAATGAATATAAATAAAATTGGCTTTATTTTTTATGAAAAACTAAATATAAATAAACAATGACGTAAAATAAATGACAATAATTTATTACATAGGTATATAAAATTTCGATTCGCGTAGGTATATATATAAATTATATTATGTACATATATGTATTATACGCGATGTATATTCCTCCCTCTGATCTCCCCTCCCAGTTCTTGATCCGACCTCGTCCTTTCCCTCCCCTTCCTCTTCGTACATAGTAAAGCCCTGCGCGCGAGTGGAAGAGGACTGTCAAAGCCAGACACGATTAAACCCGAGTATATCCGAGGCCGTCCGAATCTGGGTTCGAATCGTGAAGCCCGCTTCAGTGTATCTACCGCGTTCGCGGCCCACGGTCGAATTTCCGGGCGATGCACGCTTTTTTTGCTACCTGGGTTGCCCCGAAGTGATTTTCGGCGCGGAAAGAAGATAAAAAAAAAAAAAATAAGGCAAAAAAAAAAACACACACACACACACAAAAAAAAAAGGAACAAAAAACCTGCGCCTCCCCCAAGATAAAAAAAAAAGCAGAAAAAAACAAAAACAAAAACCACGACAAAACAGAGGACAAGAAATAAAAAAAACACCAGACGGGGGTTAGGAATAAAAAAAAAAAAAAAAAAAAAAAGAAAAAGAAAGAAATCCGTCTCACACCCCCGTAGCTATAGGCTATGTACGACTTTTAACCCCCAATTTATATACTACACCGGCCTACTGCAGCAGGCTAACGATTAAGCCATAACTTGTGTGGCGCTATGCCTTCCCCAATTTTATTGAAATTCGGGAACTATTTATCCCAGGGCAAGGGACTCCGTTCAGTGATGGAAAATTTCTATACGGTTTAACATTTTAATCGTATAGATTTATATATACACTTATATATAATATACCTATATGTGTGTATATATACACACATGCATATACACTGAAGCTGAGAAAGCGTGATAATATAATATACTGTGCTTCGGAGTTAAGGATTTAAAGATATTTATATCTCATCAAAACTTTAGCTGCATCGCGACGAATTATATCTACAGGCACCTGCAGTTATTATACCTCGTGATTTAACGACGATTTTATCATCTATAGATATACTTATATACATATAGTATATGTATCTATATATGTATGAATTTATAAAGAATCGTGATCGAACTAATATAAACTATAATAATTAATCATATATATATATAAAAAAAATAAACAATTGCACGTCGGTGTATTATGCAGGTTTTGGAAATAATGAACCATCCGAATCCGTTATACCCTGTACCAATTTACACAGCACCTACGTAATATACCTACTAATGCTGTGCAGTTATCGCAAACCGCCTAGACTCGTAATAAATTGATGTAATTCATTCGTCGTAAAAAATTAATAAAAACTTTCTTAAACAGTGATTTATTACTAAATAATATATGATACAATTTTTATAAAGAGCTTTGTCGTATTCACGCATATTATATACCCTGAAGGTATACTACTACGATAAACAATTCTTTATTGTTATTATAAAACTATATAGCCAATTGTTGTTACGCTGCAACGATCAATCTCTATCGTTGTTCATTTTATTTGCTTTTATTTAATTTTTTTTTCTATATTTTGAGCCTATATTTTTTTGATCGGGTATCGGAAAATTTTCGTTAACCCCTACGCATTGATTAAGTATCTTGGATAGTTGGGATACAAGTGCAATATTACAATAGAGTATGAATGTAATGTGTTTAAAATCTAGTCAAATTTGTGAAATCCACCTGACTGATATTTATTGAACTATTATTATACTCCGGAGCACGTTGTGAACTTCTTTTGTAGTCTTAAGCTCGGGCTAACGAGAGATAGAAATAGAAATAGGAAGAGAGAAAGAAAGAGAGAGAGAGAGAGAGAGAGAGAGAGACAAAGTGATATAAGGAACTGTTGTCATACGAGCACGACACATCGTCAAATACAAAGGACGCGAATGTGAATGTCGAATAGTTGTGAATGCCGGTGTAGTGTTGTTCAAAAACAAACGCATCGTAAGTTACGCCAGTAGGTACGGCCTACGACCTCTATAATTGGCTTCTGATGCCGCAGTGTAAACTCGAATTGATATAGTAACCGCGAAGGAGGTATACATGAAATATTAATGCGTTATCGCATTGGTATACAGCTCTACACATATTATAATAATCATTCTAACTAGAAAGACGAAGAACAATCCATTTGTTATTATAAAACAAAAAAACAAAAACAAAAACAAAAAAATTAAGAAACAAAAAAAAAAAACCGGGTGAATAAACTTCGGAGATAATTTTTCAGCGCCGCACAGATCTCGTGAGCGCGATCGTATCACAGACGCACACATAACACATCGCAGGGGCAGGTAGTGTCTAACCACACTCGGGCAGCTTCTACTGCCGCACCACAAAACGTGACTTATTTCAACAAGGTTTCATACGTACGTTTTGTTACGTAATTTCACTCTACGTACACTACGTTTTAAAATACGTTTGCAATACTTTCCGACGCTTAAACGATCTCCGTACTACTGTTTATTTATATATATATATATATATATATATATTATATATATTATATATATGTATGTGTTAAATAGATTGAAATAAAAATTTATAAAAACCCATATAATTCCTGCAGTGAAAATATAATATATTACGTACATACATACCTCACACCGCGATTAACGTATATTATACATATATCTATAAATACGGTGTAAAATCTTTGGATAAAATATATGTATATATATATATATATATATGTGTATGTATAAATGTATGTATATATATATATACATATGTATATTGTGTGTGTGTATATATATATGTGAGTTAATTGATTGAAATAAAATCGACGATGAAATTAAATAAATAAATAAATAAATAAATTGCGATAATAATAATAATAATAATTTAATTACTTAATTAATTAATTGAATATATAAATAAATAATATTTATTCCGTTGTTAAATAGGTATATATGTATTACACTGATACAGTGACTATATATATTATATTATATATATAGAAAAGTTTATTTGAAATAAAAGGTACACTCAAAGTGTGTAAATTAATACAATTATATTAATTATTATTATTGTATGTATTAGCAATCGATAAATTGTGTGCAATATAAAAAAAAAGGAAAAAGAAAACAAACAAAAACTGAAGAATAAAAAAAGAATAACACAAAAATAATAAATAATAAATTAAAAAAACAAATACAACTACTTAATCTAGTTTACGCGAATATCTGTATATGATAAACTTTATGCGTCTATTATATGCTATATAAATATTTTGTGCAATATTATAATATATAAAAAAAACAAACAAAACAAAAAAAGTTGTATACACTACCAAGAGAAACTTCTGAATCCAGTTCTGACGATATAATATATTTGTTCGTTAAATCGATATAAATAATATCGACAAAAATTGCACCGACTCTTAGCATGTACCCCTGGTACCGGGAGAGCGTCGCGGCGGCAGCCGCCGCCGGCCTTGGAGGACCGGTAGGCGTCGTTGGTTCCGGGTTCTGCGCGACAACCCCTGGCCAAGGTGGTACCACTATCAAGACAGAAAGTGGTTATTCCGACTGTATGCTGGCCCTCGACTACGTTCAGAGCAAGGTAACATTATTTTATACATTACCTATATATAGAAACAATTGGCTTGCCTTTTTAGTTCATCTGCAGAATTCGGTTTTCTTACTTCGTTTTATCCCATCATCATATACTTGGATGGGTATACAATCACGTTTTATCTTCGCACATCGAATGTCGCGAACTATTATAGTCCGCAAAGACATACATACATTCACCGTATAATTTTACGGGTGAATTCAGCTATACCCTACTCCGTGTATGCAATAGGGCGAAAATAGCTCCCCTCGAGTTCGATACGGCGTAAACGATAGTGCGATCAGTTTCGTAAATATGAATAAAACTAGGAAAACGGGTAGAAAGGGAAAGAGTTGGATATACTGCAACAGTCGCTTTACCGATGCTATAACTTCGACGACGTCATTCTGCGAGCTGCAATTGCACTTTCCAAGCTCTGTTGTTTTTTTTTTTTTAGACACAGCACGGGGGCTCGTTAATGTATCGGTGAAGTTTTCTCTTCAGATATACCTGACACTATTATTTGGGCAGTATTTTGATCATCAAAAATATTTGCCGTTTTAATTCGACGCGATGAGAAATTTCACCCTTTATTTTTATTTCTTCAACTTCTTATTATAGCTGCTCGTTTTCACGCGTAGGTAGTGTTGCATAAACCGTCGGTATAGGTTGATTATACATTCTTGAATATCATCGGTTTCGAATGACAATAACTGTAATTATCCAATGTTTACACTGTACACATTGAGTAAAGATGACATGTGTGTATCATGTAATGCTGCACTCAAAATTAAAACCTGCTATTAATATCGTGCGTATAATAGCTGCAGCTCTAAACCCCAGAAGACAGAAGTAGGTATATAAGTGTCTTTGCATCGATGTGTTGAATACGATCGCTTCAATATTTATATATCGATGATATCGCGTTACAACACAGATTTTTCTCCATGTATGTCCATCTGTCTCTCTTTATCTCTCTGTCGCTGACATCTAACTATACCTAGGTGTACATATGTACATATGGTATAATCGATATATGTATAACTAGGTATATAGATACAAGTTTCATAATCGTGAAATCATTGTTCTATATGAAGTGTTCGATGTAATAATTTTTTTATTTTTTTTTCTAATTGTAATAATATATAGACTCTCTCTCTCTCTCTCTCTCTGTTTTCATCGTTAATAATTCGCTATCACACGAAAATTATAAAGCGAAATTTAAATGAGGAATAGAAAGATAAGAATTCTTCCGTTTTTTCTGTTGTTTTTTTTGTTTTACATTTACAACATATTTTTTGTTCCGAGGGTAATTGACTTAGCATTTCAAAGCCTGAATGACAAATTATACAAGCGATTGTATATAGAACCGTAAATAATAGCGTGACGCTGTAAAAGTCCAAAGTGACTAAGAGAGTGTAGGTATATATATATATAAAAGGCGTACTAATTCTAGCGTAAAAATAAGTGAAACGACAGAAGAAGGAAAGAAGAAAAAAAAAAGAACAAACAAAGTCGTGTAGTGTAAGAAGAAAATCCGTAAAGAAAATACAACAAACATCACCACCACCACCACCACCACTACCACTACCACTACTATTATAGCTAGACAAGTACTTCATTCAGTCAAGGTATCTCATCCAAAGTTCCTGCGTGCTGTATAGCTACTGCATATATATATATATATACGAACAGCGTTAGCTATACCCAAAACTGCAGCAGCATGCGAGAAAGATTCTTTATATGTCCATAAAAGAACAGATAGTCGATTGTTGGTCGGAGTTCAACTCCGACTACTATGCATGCAGTTTTAGAGGTTGAAATTTTCAGGCATCGAAATCTTTGAAGCGATTTTAAATATATATATGGAGTATTCCACGTGAACCGGATCGGTTTTTGGCAACAAAAAAAAGGAAGAAACGGGAGGCTGGAAATTTTATCACTTCTTCGTGGCACTTCGAAGTAATTTCGTTGAAAATTTCAAGGCAATCCATTAGACCCTTCAAGTAGAAAAAAAATGGAAACACATTTTTCCCAAGTTTTACATGCTTCGCCGATTTTTGGAAAAAAAAAGAAGAAGAACGGGAGGCTGAAATTTTGATCACTTCTTAGTGCCACCTCGAAGTAATTTCGGTGAAAATTTCAGGGCAATTGGTTAGACCCTTCAAGTAGAAGAACAAAGAAATAGCATATTTTCAAAGTTTTACATGTTTAAGAATTTCAAAAATAATCGAAGTGCTACATATTCCGAAAGAGCTCATTTATGCGCGTAGAATGCACTATGGGAAGTTATGATTTTGTTCATGCATGGCTGAGATAAGTGGAGTTGAAAATGTGGTAATTAAATTTTGGGTATAATTGATTTGGGTATAATTGATTGACAGCGATATAAATTGAACCAATTGGTTCCATGCTCTGTAACTGTTGGGGACATCTCATGTAGTAACAAGGAATCTGAATCTGCATTGGCGTCAAATTCGATGACCTCCGGCCAAAAACCGATCCGGTTCACGTGGAATACCCCATATATATTATATAAATATACTATACGTACATAGTAAATCTCATCGGAGTTGATTAATTTTCATAAATCAGAATAAAATTAAGAACCCCTGTTGATTTTTCCGCTCGGAAAAATACCACCGTGTTTTATACTACTATAGCTATAGGTTACGGGAGATTCTGATCGTTGTACCTACTACCTACTCGCGTAAGGTATGAAAACATTTGAATCCCTATGGCCTAGGTCCAGCTTGTGATAATATAAACTAATGACAATGGCTGTTCGTGTATAGATGCGTCCTTCAGCTTTATGGAAGTTGATCAAATTTTCCGCATCTTATATGATTCCTAATTCGTATATCACGCCCGTGACTCTGATGCTGTGCGGCTGTATCAATGCAGCAAAACTTCTTTGGATTTCAAGTTGAAGGCAGCCATTGGTATAAGACGTTGATCCGTAAAAGGAGATGGACAAGTTACCAAATCTGTCGATGACTACCACTTTTTTCTCCCTTTTTTTTCTTTCGTTTATACATTTCTTTTTTTTTTTCTTCCTTTTTTTAGATTTATCAAAAATGGCCTTAGCTCCACCCTTATTATGTATCATCTTCAGAATTTTATAATCTTACATTATACGTGAAAGTTTACTCAATTATTTCACATGTTATAAGGTTTTTCTAGCTGAAAAAAAAAAAAAAAGAAAGAAGAAAAAGAAAAAGAAAAAAAAAAGAAAAAGAAAAACACAGAACATTAGATTATTATGTGAATACAATGAAATGTCTATAAAGTTCGAGGTAATGTTTTTCGAGGGTTAATTATTCTTGAGAGTCTGACCAGCTGCAGCGCCGGAATAAATCGCTCGTATGTATAACATGAACGAATCTTCATTTCGAATCCCCGCGACTATGATATAGGTGTGTAATATTTGGCGGTAAAATAAACTATGTTCAGATATAGGTACCTACCTAGGTGAGTATGGGGCAGGTATACTACCACATATTATATGGGTACGTATATGCCTATAAGATAGGAAGCCTAATATCCCATACAACTGACCGTAAAACGTTCAACGTTTATACGTAGGTAATTGAAAAATAATACGAGAACCGTGACGACAGGATTTGGGTGGAAAGCCTTTCACTTATAGCCAGGTGTGAAGAGTATGTATTCTACAGGTTACATGGGCTAAGGCTTCGGAGGTCTGTATACGAGTATTCGGTGAAAAAAAGAAAAAAACCAAAAAAACAAAAAGCCAAAAAAAGGAAGAGAGAGAAAGAAGAAGGGTTTTTTTTATCATAGATGAGAGATAATCGTTCTTGGATTCAGAAAACTAAATAATTTTTGTGTTCCAATTTTTTTTTCACTAAAAAATTTCGCCAGCACCAACGTATGATCGTATGGGGGTGAATTTTGATTGTTGTAAAAAAAAGAAAGAAATAAAAAAGTAATAATATAACGGGTGACTATAGATATATATACCTAACTCTTGTCGCATGATCGGGTAAAAAGAGTAAAGTAAAGATAAAAGCGCGAGTAAGTATATACTATATATAAGAAAATAAAAAGAATGAGAATAAGTCGCGGTGCATCCACGTAGCGTAGATCGTTCTCATTGGTAGGCGTACCGCAGGTGCGCGTGGGTGGGGAGGCGTGGTCGGTTTCCTCTGATTGGACCAGCCCCTTCCTAGACCGGAAGTGGGGGCCAACTCACGTGTGCAAAAACAATATCGCATCGCCCAGATGGTAGAAAAAGTAGCCAGGTGACATTTCGCGGTAGTGGTGGTGGTGGTGGTAGTGGCGGTGGCGGTGGCTCCTGGGTTACTGCCTTTTATTACATACACATATATACCTACGAATGTATACACACATACACACACACATACATACATACACCTGCACGTATACGTAAGATACGCGGTTATACCCTACACGCGTGTCTCTCGCGATCATCGCTACTCTTCCACTTCGTTTTAGTAGATATATAGACATATAGTAATACGCCTTATACTACTACCTCTTATACGCTGCAGCCTCGTATACCACATATACCCCCCTCGCTTTCGTATGGCAAATGCTATAAATTTAAAAAAGGAACAAAATAACTATACCATATGCTTGCTATAAGAGTAGAAAGGGCGGAGGAGGGAATTCGGTCCGCTGCTGCAGCGTCGGGTTATTGCAGTTCGTCGTTTACCACATGCACGCTGCTGCAGCCTATCGAGTTTATAGTTATTCTTTAATTTGGATGCATTTGATCCCCAGATATATAAGGACCAGTGGTCAAAGTGAGAACCTCGGCCGAGAGTTGACGAAATTTTATTTTTCCACTCTCTCTCTCTCTCTCTCTCTCTCTCTTTCTCTCTCTCGAAAATCAATTTTGTTCGTAAATTTGATTGAAAATAAAAGTGATATTCGAGGAAAAAGAATGATAATTTCTGATCAATTTTCAGCCGCGGGGTGCCTCGGTATTCCCCTTCCTGGATTTTGAGTTATATAATTCCCTTGTGCACTGAGTCAAGTATATGCAGGTATTATTTTATAATGAAAAGGAAGAGCGATATAGGTGTAAGCTTTCGAACGTTACCTACCTCTGCAGTTGTCCTAGACCATACGTAATATGGCCAGCTGTGCTACAAGGGTTAGGAGTTCAACTAGCCTGCAGACGCTGCAGACTGCAGCGAGTATAAGAGATATATATATATAATATACGGATATACATACCCTAAGTGCAGTGTATGAATATGAATGTAGGTATATAGAAAATGTTTTATTGCGCCGTATAGTCGGTGATTCGCGCAAGACAAGACAAGGCAAGACACGTAAGGTACTTATGGGTGTATTATGATTCTATGCAAATCGTTAATTAGTTATAAGCTCGTTATGCGGCAATAGAATATTTAAATTACAATACTTATTATACGTATGTAAATATATACGCAATTTAACGCAGGACTCTAATGAATATGGTTTCACTTGGTTTTGAAAATTTTTCATCTTTTCATTCACGCTTCCCTACTGAAAATGATCATGTGATAAATCACATGATGTTATGAAAGAAATGAGTGTGTATTTTATCATGTAATTTAACATGTGATTACGACTTAATACATAACAAATCACATGATAAATCATAAGGTACAGATCATGAAATAAAATACATAACAATTCATATGAGAAATCATAAGTTCGGTATGTGATTTGTAATGTATTTTACCTTATTGATCGTATTTTATGATTTATTATGTGATTTGTTATGTATTAAGTCGTAATCACATGTTAAATTACATGATAAAATACATACTAATTTCTTTCATAACATCATGTGATTCATCACATAATCATTTTCAGTAGGGTTTCCCTTCTCCAAAACCAGAGTTCATTAAATTTAGGTAATAAGGGTCAGGCTGGACTGTTTTCGGTGCAAGATTCGATATACGTAGGTATAGGTATATAATATACATGGTTAAGTTTATATAGTGTAATGCCACAGAGTTCGACCCCGATATATAAATTAATTAGATAATTAATCGTGTAATGGGTTTTAATTGGGCGATGTTAAGTGTCAGCGCGCGGGGATTCGAACTCTGTTATGTACCCCGCGTAATCTTCTTCCAAGAATCTCTACTTACATTATGGTGGGCAAGTTAGGTGGACAACCAAGCGCGCCCTGATCACGATCCTCAATGCAATCTACGTACGTACGTAGTATTAAAGTGCACATATGTATGTACTACATACACAGTGCATCTTATATATTTTACCACTCTTCAACCTGAACCTGTACCACATTCAAGAGACTAACCGAGGCTACTCCTCGCAATCTTTAGAGATATTTATAAAGGTTTAATATACACCAACATGGGGCTCGCCGTGTTTTCTTCTTAGATTCGCACGATAAGCCCCTCAGATTTAATCGATCTGATATACGTCTATTAATGCGTGCACCACGGCACAGTAGATCCTCGCAATTTATTATACATTATAGGTACATACTATACCCATTTGCTTACTCTTTGCCGACAATCTATCCCTTCTTATCTTTTTTTCTACTCCTTTTTTCCATACAAAATATCATTTTTTACCATACGGATTTAGTCAAATTTTCATAATCAAATGTTTCTTTTTTTTTTTTGTTTTCGTTTCAACTTCGGAAAGCGTCGACTGTGTAGCACACAGCGCTTTTTTGATTCTTTGATATTCATGTGACTCTCGTTACATGAGGTTTCACGATGATGGTATAAGAAGAAAAAAAAAAAAAAAACTACGATGATTAAAAAAGTCGTATGTACAAACTGTTTAATACAGTGACAGTATTAACGCGCACCCTGTACCATCCGCGGACGAGATCCCGACACGGAGTACCTAGTTCGACGTTTTGCCGATACGTGGCGCTAGCAACCTCGACAATCTACTACAGCCGCGGTTTCTTTCGAATGGGGTTTGGACTATAGGTAGGATCACTATAGGACGTCGTATAATGTATAATGTAGTATGTATAGGGAAATGATTATGCAAACGTTAATTAGCAATTATATATTTAGCAAAAAGTCGAACCTGGAAGTCGAATCATTTTCTTACCTTAATTTAATTATTTTTTTTTTTTTTTTTTTTATTATTTTTTTTTTCGTTTTTCCAATAAACGAGTTCTACATTACGCCCAAGGAACAACTTATCGATGAACTCTATTAAACATTTTCTTATACAATTATAAATGACCTTGAAACCGTAAAAGCTATATAAGTGAGACATTTTTTCACACGGATTTATTGGAATATTGTTTCCCCGCGTGTTTTCTATATAGAGTATAAAATTCTGTTATAGAAATCGTATACCGTTTTGAGTATTTTTTTGTTGTTTTCTTTTCCTTTATTGTTGTTGGAAAACAAGACTATAAGCAAACCGAGCGTTAATGACTCCTGACTAAACAGTGGCTCGTATTGTGAGCGCGAGGAAGCCGCAAGTTCCTGCAGCAAGGGCGCCGCCCGCGCCGAATGATGATGCATCCAGCTCGTTCCTACACCCACCAAGGAGCTACTCCGGCGTTGCATCTCAGAAGTTACGACTCCATTAAGAAGAGAAGCTCCGCTGATTTTTTCGGCTTCATTTCGGTCGCATAAAACAAGCTATTTAAAATGCAGTGGTGTAGAATCACAGATTGTTGTTCGCATAATACGTGCGTTTATAACGCATCATGTTAACATTTTTCACTCAATTCATTCATCATTCGTTTATATCATTTTTACAATTCATTCACGGCTCAACAAAAAAAAAAAAAAACAAAAAAAAAATCATTCGATAATTTTTTTGTTTTAATCATTATTTCACTCGCAGCTATGATCGTCGAAATTCTTCTTTTTTTTTTTGTTTTCTTTTCTCAGATTTTATGTATCACATGTATAGATATGGGTACTTACACACGTGATCGAATCGCCGCAATAATAATCCAAGTATAGATAGACGAGGTATATAGTCGACGGCGGAAGGGCATCCGCGCCACTGCGGACGGCAAGACAGTTATGACTCTCCCTTCGTTCGTCAGTTGTTTTTTACTTCTCGATTTGCTTTTGTTTCAAGCGCTCCTCCGTTGTCCGGGCGGCAAGTTTTGCTCCTGTTTCCTACCGCGGAGAGGATATTCCACTCTGCTCTGCTCATCTCTATTTCTCTCTCTTTTCTTATATATCTCTTTCTCTCTCCGACACGTTCTCTCCTTCTCCCCTCGTTCCGAGGATCTCCTTTTATTTTGACCTTTTGCTCGCTTTTCTTTTTTTTCTTTTTTCGTTCCTCTTTTTCTCTTTTTCTCTTTCTCTTTTCTCCTTTTTTGTCCAACAATTTTTTCCCCTCTTTCCTTCTGGCTTCTCATTCTTCTTTTGTCTTTTTGTTTTTTCTGGTTTTTTTTTTGTTTTTTTTTTTTGTTTTTAGAGTTTTATTTCTTCTATTTTTTGGTCGTGTCTTTCGTTTTTCTTTTTTGTCCACTTTTTTGTTTTTTTGTTTTTGTTTTTTTTTGTTGATTTTTTCTTCGCGGACGAGAAGGCGAGCTTGAAAGGAGCCGACCCGACGGTGCGTACAGTAGCGGCTACGGAATAGCGTACCCAATTATTCCACTGTACTATATACTAATGCCATCCACCCCGTAATGTCCCATATCTAATGCAATGGTGTCGCATCTCTGATCACTTACATTCCCATATCGAAAGAAAGATCGAAATAGATCTTACGTTAGATGCTATCCTATCAAAAATCATTGTTCATCAGCCAATCCCCGAATTCGTTGTTTCTAGTTCTGAAGTTTGACCCTCTATAGTCTATACAATCTATAGACGCGCCAGTAATAATTTCTGAAAGTTTCTCGGTCGGTTCATCATTCCACCATTCAAATGACATGCGCGGGAAACTTTTTTTCATGTTTGGCATAACTTTGGAACGAAGAATTCCGAAGATATTAGAAAGACAGAATTTAGAAGGCTTAACGTTTCATTTCTTCTGACAAAACTCTCTCCATAGATAATATGTCGTAAAAAAAATAAAAATTACATTGACAAAGTTATACGCTGTCAAACAAACTTACGTAAATTTCTGGCGAAAAATTATTGAGAATAAATTTTCGAGATCGTAAATCATTCAGCGGTTTTTCGAATGTCTTTTATCGAACTTCGCTAAGATATTTTTTATTTTTTTTTTAAATTTTTTTTCACCACAAAGTGAAGCGGTATTATAAACTTGGAAATTTCTGTCAAAGCTAGCCCACCTTTGGAGAAATTCAATTTCAGACTAGATAAAGTAATACTTCTCGATCCTCATAGTGTCTCCACGTCTATATAATATGAAAACCACAGTTTAAATCGTACAAACTACACGGAGAAAAGTATTTCGCGAAACTTTACCGAACTCAGTTCAGTAAACTGGGGACATAGGGACATTTATGTAAAGTTTCACTTACAGTTCAGTAAAGTGAAATTCAAGAAAGCCTCGTGCATAGAACGTGAAATTTTGATAAATTTAAAAGAATATTTACCGAACTAGAACTGTAAATGCGCACAATTGTAAAATATAATGATCGTCCGATAGAGTTTACTGAACAGTTCGGTAAAACGTAAACTCCTGTGCAGTAAAAAAAAAAATTGAATTCTTACTCCTTAGGAGCTTACGTTTTACCGAACTGTTGGTTAGTATTTACAGGCATCTTACTTACACGACCTTACACATCTAGTAGCTACCTATCATACACAGTTTCGTCGCGAACACATGTAAACCTTATACCTATACGCATTTGGGACCTAACACTTACATACTACGCAAGCGCGCGCCTATCGCTGAGAACTACGATTTGGAACTGTCTTATATACTAACTGGAAGAAATGTTAGCGCTTGTGAGAAAGAAAAAGGGGCTGCAGAGACATCTAGTGGAGAGCTAGTCCTGCGTGACTACGGAGGTGGTAGGAGATGTTTCACGTCTTTCGGTTCACTGAACTGTCCAGTAAAATTTGAGGTGCGATGAAAAACTTTACCGAACTTTTGAGTACCTTTTCAATTCCTTAATAAGAATGATTCGTCAACGTTCGTCATTCTTTAACTAATCTTTAGGGAATAATTCTCGTGAATCTATTGAAGTTTGCTACGCTCTTCATATGAGAATTTTACTGTACATTATTAAAGTTTACCAAACTGTCATGTATTTCATAACGTTCAGTATGTTACTGATTACTACAAAAATGTGAAAAAATCATCAACTTGTCTCTATATCCCAACTTTGTTCAACAGTTCAGTAAAGTTTCGTGAAATACTTTTCTCCGTGTATACAAAAGCCACCCACCAATCAGTTTGTTGAAATCAGTTTCGGAATAATTGACAGTTATCTATAATATGTACTTGTGTATGGGGGAACTACGTGCGTCATATACGTAATCGAATTCAGTAATACCTCTTGTTCAAATAGTATTCTTATTATAGTAACATACGGGTAGGTATCTAATACAGTAATATTGTGATTAGATAAGATATGTATTTGATACTCATTGATACGAGTAGACCATTATTTTTGTTTGCTGCTCTTGACCAACGTTGATTATTGTAATTATCAGGTTATTTCTGTCATTGATTCGATATTTACGCCCTTACATATGGGGAGTTCCATGTGAAACGGACCGGGTTTTGGCCGGAGGTCGCGTCGAAAGAAGGCCAGCTAAAAATTTGATCACTTTTTTGCGCCTCTTCGAAGTAATTTCGGTAACAATTTCAAGGCGATTTGCGTGACCCTTCAAGTAGAGAAAAAAATGAATCACATATTTCCACAGTTTTACTTACTCCAAACTTTAAAAACAAAAAAAATCTCAAGCGATTATGGGAGTATTGAAATTCGAATATGACCGAATTTGTCAGAAATAGTAGGGCTGTTATTGGTTTGGGTAAAATATTAGGAATATGATGACGATCGAATCAGTCTCAAACCTTATGCTGTCAACTGCTTAACCGCCTTTACAAATAATTCGGACTCGTGAAACTCGAAAGTTGAAGTAGGTATAGTTTGTTATTAACGAGGGGCTAACCGCTCTTGAGGTCAGGTGTACATCTGGCTGAGAAGTCAGTTGAAGTCAATTGAAGTCAGGTGAAGTCAGGTGAAGTCAGGTGAAGTCAGGTGAAGTCAGTTGAAGTCAGTTAGTCAGCTAAAGTTAGATGAAGTCACTTGAAGTCTGCTGAAGTCACTTGAAGTCAGTTGAAGTTAGTGCAGCCGAAGTCAGTTGAAGTCACATGAAGTCACATGAAGTCACTAGGAGCCACTAGAAGTCAGCTGAAGGCAGTTCAAGTCAGTCGACTTTATAAAGTCTCGAAGTCAGTCGACTTCATAAAGTCTTGAAGTCAGTCGACTTCATAAAGTCTTGAAGTCAGTCGACTTCATAAAGTCTTGAAGTCTTGAAGTCAGGTGTACGGCCAATCTACGAGCGGTTACAACAACCCCTCGGTTGTTAGCCCACGAAAAATTTTTCCATGAGAAAGGTAGAAGGAACCGCTTATCTTCAAATGCATTTTTATATAGTAGGTACAGTGCAGTTGAATACCAATAAGTGCTATTCCTTTCAAAAAATTGCTATACATATTTGCGTGAAAATGAATTGGCACCTTGCAAGAAATAAGTACTTATAGGTATACGAACTAGAAGAAAAGATCGTGAACGAAACTCGAATGAAATTGACCTAAACCGTTTTATTAATTGAGAATATCGATAAATTCATCGTCTCATAATTCGTTTAGATTTATCATTGGTCGACCTGTTCTTTGATATAACCTGCACTATTCCAGTGTAGAGAAAGCTGCACATTCGAGGTTGTTGTGGTTTTAAGTAAACCATACTTATTGTTAGGGTACGTATGTAGGTAGGTAGGTAGGTAGGTAGGTAGGTAGGTAGGTAGGTAGGTAGGTACCTACCTACGTTGGGCTAGAAAATAGTGAACGATAGAAATAAAAAGGAAAAAAAAAAAGAAAAAAAAAACGAAAAAGGCAAAAAACCGACGAGTAGCGATAGCGTCAGTTCTGACACCATTTTTCTACTCACTATTATTCTTTCTGTCAGTTGACACACAGCAGCGTCAGATCTCTACTACTCCCCATGAGAGAGAAAATCAGGAGACACTGAGTCTGGACGTAATTTTTTGCGTCATTTTTCGACGTCATCGGCAGATACACACCCCCACACCGTACCCAGACAACCACATTTCTCCACCCACCCCCCCGAAACCCCTGCGCCAAAACGTCATGTCTCCTTCTGGCTCGCTTCCTGGCTTCCGAACCCTCCTTTGTGTCACGATGGAGAAGAGAGGATCACTGACAGTTCCTGATTAATACAAACCTTAATGCTGCTTTGCTCGCTTTTCGCAAAAATACGACGCCTTATTCCGCGGTGCGAAAGCTAACTAACGTTTTTTATTTTTTATTTTTATTTTTTTGTTTCCATTCACTTACTTCGTCGTCTCTTTTTGGAATAGATAGGTACAGTGGATGCAGGATAAAACTCGACGTGAACACGTAAGAAAATAAATTGAACAATTAGGCATCGATACTTGCGCAAAATTACCTTATAATATGCTTTCAAGGTAAAACGAAATTGATTCTCTCATGTCAGACGTGCAAAAGATCCACCAAGAGTAGTAGGATACACAGGATTCGAATTTGTGAAGGAGTTAATAATTTGAAGTTTTGCCGTTCCTAGTGAAGCTAGTTTTCGAAAAGTCACATTTTTCATCTTATGGTTTCAAGGTAAAGCAAACTTACGATTCTCTCACACGTAAACAATTTTCACCATTGGAGAAGTAGGACGTACGATAAGATTTCAATTTGTGAAGAGACTATCATTTGAAGTTCTGCAATTTTGATGGGCATCTATTTTTCTTTTTTTCCTCTTTTTACTATCCGCAATCTTTGAAATAGCGAGAAGTACCGTTTCTAGCAAAGATCGTATTTGGGCAAATCACATTTTTCCAAATTCTACATCAAGCTTACGATCAATGGCACGAATTATCGCGTTTTCATGCCTCGAACATAATTCCCATATTTGATCCAGATCACATTTCTCTCCGCGCTATGTACTGAGATATCGGTATATAGTACCTATAGCGCATAGTAGCTAGTAATAGTCGGTAGCTGATCTCTTAGCGATCTCGCGTCCGCGTCCGCGCACGGACTCATCTCATTCGTCTTGTCTGACTGGTCGCGTTGTAGAGTCGATTATATTACATCGAAGAAGAAGGCCCCGGAGGCCCTAAATAGCTTCGTGTACAACATCTCTCAAGTATTTCCAATATCCTGCAGGGCGATAGAGCGCCTTCTTCTTCTCTCTCTCTCTCTCTCTCTCTCTCTCTCTCATTCTATCCTTATCTCTCTTTACCTCTATTTGCCTCTCTTTAACTCTATCTCTCTCGATGGCCATTCCCGCCTCTCTTTCACCTCCGCTTTCCCTCTCTGGGAGTTCATTCATGCCGCGTGGTGGCGAGGACCTCATTACAGCCGGTGAATGGGCCTCTCAAGCCTCGGGCTGGGCCCAACCTAACCTAACCAACCTGCACCCGCCAACCACCATCACAATCCTTTATGGATATTTCAAGCATATCCATACACACACACACATCCACATCCACGCATATAGATCACGTGTGTGTATAACTTACTGGCTCTTCGTGCCCCACCAAATTATCTATACCTTGATTATACTCGGAATCTATACCGTGCCTACTAACTCAGACGTATACGATCAATGGGCCTTATTCTATATTGCCTCAACGTTTATCTATGCAGGAATTAAACGACTTGTTGCAAAAATAGCGAAGCCTGATAGCGACTGTTTTTATGGTTTTCAGTTAATTATTTAGCTATATACTTGACTAAATGTGAGAGCAGTGTTCGTTCTTTTTTTTTTTGTCGATTTTTTTCAAGATTCTTTACTCTGCGATAGAATTATACTTACTTATGCGATTATTTTTTTGTCGTATATATAGATACATAATTTCTGTATAGACTACATGTTGCTATCGCGATAATTGAAATGCGATAAGAATGGGTAATGGCATTTTATCGAAGTA
The DNA here is from genome assembly GCA_963992785.1 of Tenthredo livida. Classification (NCBI taxonomy): domain Eukaryota; kingdom Metazoa; phylum Arthropoda; class Insecta; order Hymenoptera; family Tenthredinidae; genus Tenthredo; species Tenthredo livida. The sequence continues at coordinate 11,036,485 of OZ023071.1, forward strand.
GCGTATAATAATCAGTAAAGAAATTATAACCGAAAATACTATCCATAGTTCTTTACGCATATGCGTGGGCTAGAAAAATGACCTGAAACTCTAAAAATCTTACGCGTTATCAATGTGTCTGAGTTGAGTTTGTTATCAATGTTGCCTAGCTATCTCTGATGATGACCCATGAACCCTCTCAAGCCCTTTAAGAATCACGTTATCTTAAGCCTTATCCAAACCAAATAGATGCGTATGAGACAGGCGAGCACTACACTGTGCGAAGAATATACGAAGAAGATGAAGACTCCGAAATCTTACGTGATTTGGACTTGGAGAAATGAATTATTGTCGAGATATTTCATGGGTATTTCACGTTTCGACAATGAAAATAATGCACTCTTTCTCTCTCTCTCTACGTGATATATATTGGCGTTGAAATATGTTTACTTTTGGTCAACGATTGAATTCAATTTCGTGCTATTAAGACGTAAAGCGAAATAGCCCCGATTTTTGATTACAATTTGATAACAATTAAGATTATATCGATTTTGAGTTCTATAGTCTTTGGCCTTCTACTGATAAGTTAGTCGTAATGTACAGCTTGGTATAATACCAACGCGATTAAAAGTGTGAATATCGTCCGCGTGTGTTTGCCAAGTACGATATTATAATTTTGTTTATCATATCGTGTGTCTTTTCATTCCCAGCTTTTCACTTAGTTTTTTTCATTTTCAAATTTCGTTATATTTCCGAAACAAAAAAAATGTGCATTTACTTAAATTGGACTCATAGAAACGTCAAAAAACGGACATACCTACGTCGCTACAGTGATTTTAATCGGCAACATTAAATAACGATACATTTTTTTCAGTATTTCAATATCGTACAATTTTCATCCTTTTTCGTTAAACAAAAAACAAAAAATTCTCCGAAATATGTGCACAAAAATAAAGTGAAGAATGACTTTGTCGAAGAATATATCAGCCGGTGGTGCAGGTAATGAAGGTGAATCTTTCTCGCCACAGCCCCAATCACTGAAAGGTCATCAACTTTTTTGGAATAATTTGAAAAAATATTACTACCAAAATGCTCCGTACTATTACCGCAGTGGTTATTACGGATTGGCTTACAAATCCGGGAATTCTATTGGCTACACGAAGTCCCGCAGTCCGAGTCCGGTAAGTCAAGTTTCGGATACAAAATTATAAAAATTTAAAAGAAACGAGAAGAATAAAAAAAAAAAACGAACAAACGAGTCGATGCTAATCTTAAATATTAATTAAAGAGTATGTTCACGTGACTAATACAAAGATAACGGAGTTATATCGCGTAATAAGGAATAACGTTTGTAGGTATACATATTACACATATGTACATACACACACACGTCATTGACATTAAAGCAATCCAGATTCATTTTATGACGGCTACTTAGCGATGTTTTTTACATCCGTTAGTCATAGCCAAGAGGTCTGTGGCTTCTATGAAGCTGAGATAATAATTCGTCGAGAAGAATTTTCGATACAGGTATACATACACATGTACTACGTAGTGCATGTACATACATGCATATATACATATAAATATGTATATAATATATATATTTCTCAGCTTGTACATAACATAGCGTCATGCAATGATACTTCCTACTACCCATCTAAGAAACATCTGGTTTTAATTGAAATACTTTATAGCCAGTGAAATACACGTTCAGTTGAATGTGAAAAGAAAAAAAAAAATTGCTTTTCAGCGAAAACCAGAAAATCTCTGACTAGGAGAATATCGCACCTCCGGTTCCTCGACCAAACTTATAGGGGTGTTTCGTTGAGCCAAAATATCAAGTACCTGCTGAATAACTCTCCGGAATGGGAACGAAGTCTATCAATTTACTTGAATGTAGGATAAATTCTAAATATTTATGAACATTCAGTGCAATGTAGAATCTCATAACGAGCAGCACAAAAACTGGTTATTTCTTGGCAATTGGGGAAAACCCAGGTTACGCTGATTTCTATTGTACATTTAAGTAAATTGATAGACTAAGGGCCCATTCGCGAGAGTTATTCAGCAGGTACTTGATATTTTGGCTCAAGGAAGCACCCCTATAAGTTTGGTCAAGATCGATGAACCAGAGGTGTGATATTCTCCTTGTGAGTGGTATATATGACAAGTGTTTTTGAAACGTACTATAAGATATCGCGTGTTTGCTCTGGGCGGAATTACAACCTTAAGGCAACTCCGCGAGGTCCAAGGACTTGACTCGCGTACTGAGAAAATCTCACCAACACTGCAGAATCGAATCGAATGAAATCAAGACAAAACCTTGAATGTCAGGAAATGGTAGCAGAATCATGTGGGACGACGCCTCCTCAGTTTCTTTCAGTAGTTGAATTTCTATATATAGTAGTATAAGTATAAGTATACGGGTATATAATTCGCAGACTTGTATATTATACGAGGAGAAACGTTTTGCCGAGGTTTTGTCTTACTTTAGTCTCTGGGTATAGTAGCTATATAGGTATAACGTATGTTTATTCAAAATTAGTCTTGGCGCGTGCTCTTGTAACGATTTGTCGTCAATTGTTTTCCATCACGTACGTACGGCATGCGCGCGATTACGAAACTATTTACGAATAATTAACGATAATATTCAGATAAACACACTCGTCTTTTATATCGAGACAAAGAATACATCGCGTGCCTCAACAAACGCTCGAAAGATAGAGATACCTTTATACCTTCTTCACCTATATATACCCATACCTGTACACTTCAAAACTAAAATTCTCGCTTACTCCTATCATATACTCGGGGTATTTTATTTTCAACTTTCCTGCTTCGGGCGACGTGCTCAAACACTCGTTAAGAACTTACGGAGCAACGGGCTTGTTAATTTTGATTTTGTTGGATTTCTTTTTTTGTTTTTTTTTTTTTTGTTTTTTTTTTTGTTTCATTTATCTTTACTTTGTCCTGCAGCAATGAGACCTGCAATAATCATCTTCAACAATATCCTTCCCTGCATCTCTCGTAATACTAAGATGAACGGAATAAGTCGATCTCATCTCTGTTTTTTTTTATCACTGAACCCCAGAATCGGTCGCTTCTAGTCCTATATAAGGTTTTCAAAGTTTTTCAAAGTGAATCGGTATTAAAAACTGAGAAATTATAACCAAAGCCCTGCAGCATAATTGGGGAAATACAATTTCAGACTAGAAAAATGAATATAGGTACCTATGGGGTATTCCACGTGAACCGGATCGGTTTTTGGCAAAAAAAAAAGGAAAAAATGGGAGGCTGGAAATTTTATCACTTCTTCGTGGCACTTCGAAGTAATTTCGTTGAAAATTTCAAGGCAATCCATTAGACCCTTCAAATAGAAAAAAAATGGAAACACATTTTTCCCAAGTTTTACATGCTTCGCTGGTTTTTGGAAAAAAAAAGAAGAAAAACGGGAGGCTGAAATTTTGATCACTTCTTAGTGCCACCTCGAAGTAATTTCGGTGAAAATTTCAGGGCAATTGGTTAGACCCTTCAAGTAGAAGAACAAAGAAATCGCATATTTTCAAAGTTTTACATGTTTAAGAATTTCAAAAATAATCGAAGTGCTACATATTCCGAAGGAGCTCATTTGTGCGCGTAGAATGCACTATGGAAAGTTATGATTTTGTTCATGCATGGCTGAGATAAGTGGAGTTGAAAATGTGGTAATCAAATTTTGGGTATAATTATGACAGCGATATAAATTGAACCAATTGGTATCATGCTCTGTAACTGTTGGGGACATCTCATGTAGTAACAAGGAATCTGAATCTGCATTGGCGTCAAATTCGATGACCCCCGGCCAAAAACCGATTCGGTTCACGTGGAATACCCCCTATCGACAAACTTTACGCAATCCATATGAATATATAGTACTTCGTATCAATCCGCCTGAAAGAGTTTCGAAATTTATCATCTCCACATCCAACACGTATACGTAGTTACCTAGATCAAGTCTACACCTCAATCAAGTCTCCTGAAACTCTCCGTATATAACTAACGCGAAGACGGTTCTCTTAATCGACACCAATTTTCCCCAAAGATATACCTACACTTCTCCTTTACCTCCCCTCGTTCTCTTGATCTGATCTCTTGGTCTGACCACGACGTATACTGCACGCGTACATCTCATACATATATCTATGTGCATGCGTGGGTATATGTGTGTGAAGAAGAGGTAGGTACTTATAGACAGACGCATACAGATATATATGAATGTATACCTATCTGTCCATCCATCCGTCTGTCCGTCCGTCCATCCGTGCGTCCGCGTGTAACGCGGCTGGCTAATGATGATGACAGTCTTATTTCTCGGGGACGCGGGTCATTTTTCAAAACCCCTATAGCAGAACTACAGCGACTCCGCGAGCGAGAGCTAATGTCCGGAACGATTCTAACCATTAGAGGCTAGACCTGGGGGAGTCTTCGGTGTCCCCGCGGTCCCCAAGTCTATCCAAGAGTTCGGTAGCTCTGTATGTATATATATGCTGTATGGTATCCTTCGGGATCCTCCTAGGTTCGTATCTCTTTGAGGAAGGGAAGGGAAGGGAAGGGAGACACCACGTCGCGATATCTTAATCATCGCCGTCGACAGAGCACCAGGATATCCCTTTTCTACGTCAACCGTTTCCCGGGTACTCATTCAACGCGAGTTTTGGTCTCGGGTTAGACCTGGACCAGATTTCCTTTTTTTATTCTTCCTCTTCTTTTTTTTTCGTTTTATTTTACGACGACGACGCTCTGACTCGACGTGTGTATTATCGTAATTGTGAAAATTTATACCTAAACCGTAGTAGGTATACCGAAGTCCACGGTTATATATCTATCATGTGGGCATGCCAAGTTTAAATGCGATAAATTATTCTCCGTACGTACAAACTTAACTTAATTCGTCCCCTTCGCTTCTATAAACATAGTCAATTATTTAAATGAATTCGTACACATACATACGTATGCGTATGTACCTATGTGCGGTGGTCATCTCGTTAAGAAGTTGGTCGTTAGTTCGTTTTGACTAAGAGCTTCCATGACCCACGAATTAAACAACGTAAAACCATGCAAATCCCCCTTGCACCCCGGCAAAAAGAAAAAAAAAAGGAAATTCTACAATTCTAAAGTTTCAGAACTCGCCTAGTTAGATGCAATTAGAGTTGTGAATGTGTGCGGCGAGGTTTCAGCCAGTTACCGATTGACTGATTGACCGATCGATTTATAACAACATCAATGCCATAAAAAAAAAACAAAAAAAAAAAACAAGAATCATTTTTTTCTCACTCCGAGAGATTTTTCTCTTTTTCTAGTTTCCTATAATTTCACCCTCTACCTGCCCTGCAGATAGGCTATTTCCAGTAGTTTATGATTCTTGAGACAGGACACAATCTCTGTCTATCTATAGTTTTGTAGATCGTTTTAGTAACCATGCAGTAGATATAAGATAGGCAGTACTTACTCTGTGGTGAATTTTCTCGGATTCCCATAAGACGGAAGTGCACGGCTCAGCTGTAGGATAAGATAGATGTGCGCTACTTCCGGTTGCGACGAGGCATGGCGTCTAAGGGGCGGCAGAACCGACGACGTCTCATAGCGGGAAAAGGGGGCGATGAAAAAAGGGGGAAGAGGTAAGGATTCGAGGGCGGAGGGTGGAAGGTGGAAGGTGGAGGGTGGAGGGTGGAAGGGAACCCTGCTAGTTTCGCAGAATATAATTACCGAAGATATATTACACGTGAGTCGGTATAACCTGGAGCTGGGTCAAGCCTCGGTTGAATTGAAAATTATTCTTTCAAATTTTTACCAAATCTTTATAAAAGGCTGAAATAAAAAGTGAAATGAAAATTATTAGACATAGAATTCTTCGTCCGTATAACAGACGTATGTATAGGCATATGTATGTAGGTATTGGGTATTATATTGATATGAGATGAATAAGTTTGGGTAACAAGCATGCCATGTAACACCAATACCGCGTAACGTGATATATATCCGCACCGAGGAAAGCTAAACCCGTGAAAACAATTAAAGATCTCGCCTTACCGTGACAGGTGAGGGCCACCATATCTACACGCACTATACTCTATACAACGTCTACGTGTGTGTATATCATCCGGACGCGTATGCATGCATATGTGTACGTGATATTGAATGTAGTACAGAAAATGTACCAACTACGAGCGTTTGATTGTGTCAAAAAATAATTCCCCATCATTCATAATATAGACCGGCGATCAATGGTCGTGGATAGATGTAAGAAAATAAACATTACTACATAGCGATGCGTAAGTGATACGATGAAAATAGAGGGACAAAAGTAAGAGGAAGAAAGGAAAAATAAGGAAATTGTAGTATATGTAGTCTGCGTTTGCAAGCGGAAACTGTACAGCTATATAGGTATATGTGTACGTACATACCATGGTGTGTCTAAGTACGGGGGATGCCCCGAGGCATATGTCTAGAGGAATAATTAAATATCATTGAATTGCTCTATTTTTAATCTAACAATAAAAGCACTCTTATAGGGCGTGGTGAGCATGCACAGCTCCACCTTATGGGCGTTCACCTGTGCAGTATAGTCGCTTATTGTACAAGGATGTGTATCTACGATATGTAGGTATTATATTTACACGTACCCTACGTACGATATGCGTCTATATAGTACACCTGTATACCTATACCTAATATCTTTTATTTTCATTTACTATATCGTAGAGGTAAGTCGCAATTTATTATTCTCTATACGATATATCACGGCTGTGTATGGATACGTATGTATATACATTATACCTGCATCCATGCATATATATGTATGTATCGGGACTTTACGAGTGTCGAGTGTTGCGTCATAGTTGAGTAGTTATACCCTGACGTTAACTTGCAGCAATCATAACGCAATGATATCATATACCTACCTACGCTGAAGGATATAGATACTGCCGGTGCAGCATATAGCATCGAGGAATTGATAAATAACCATTCACCCCATCTGCAAAGAATTTCACATAGTATATAGTGAAAGAAGAGGGAGAATCCATATTAGGTACTTCCTGTTTATTCTTATACGATTATTGAACAGATATTATTTTGCACTATTTTAATTGATGAAATAACAAAAAAATAAAAAAAAAACAACATAAAAAATAATAAGGAAACGATTCAATTTCCATATACATTATACATGTTATATACTGCAGATGGTATATTATGATGTTTCAATATATTATACAATTAATGCGATTATCGTTGATATAACACAGATACCAATCGATTTTATGCTATTCAATTATATAGATCGAGTCTTGCAACGATATGACGCGTATAGGTAGTGTACGCAGTGACCCTGATAATTAGGTGTTTTATCTTACGACAACGCGTCACCTGCTATTTCAATTTGATATAATTTCAACTCGTTGGTCACGGCTACCTGCTCTCATAATTATCATGTCCTCAATAGCTCGTTTGCGCCGAAATCACAATTAACCTCCAGGAAGCAGAACAATATTCTATCTATACCTATACGTACCTACATACATACTATATAGGTATTCGTGTGTTTAACACATTATAATATTTATATGCACACACATCCATGTATGTATTATAATAGCTGTATTTCTGAGGCCAGATGTGAAATACCTGCCACTCTCGACCGGCTACATCCAGAACACGTCCAATGAAATTTTGTATTGAGATTTCAGGTGTAAAAATATTCTAAACGTTCCCTCGGATAAAAATATTTCAACAGTTTTTTTGTGTTTTTAATTTTTTTTATCCTGTCCGCTGTAATACAATTGACGCTCTTATTTGTTTATGTTCATTTTGTAGAACGCTGCTCAAGTATATGGGATAGACAAGAATATATAATGATAATTATGATAATGATGATGATGATGATGATGATAACGTTTTCTGGCTACTTCCTATTTTTCCTATAGCTGCAGTCACATACATTCCATTGTGGGTGTGTATAGTATAACACGTAATAAATTTTCGTGTCATTGTTTTTTTTTTTTTTCGACATTCCATATGTATAATGTATAATAATAAAGAATAGCCTAGCTGCGTTGAAACTATTTTTATTTATGGTATATATATGTATATGTACCTCGTATAAGCGATATAATCATATTTTAAAACCGAATCTAAGGGTATTATATTTACTCGACAAGGTGTAAAAATTCGGATTATTAAACACGTTTAGGAATTTTATTCTCCTATACCTATACTAGATTATACGGAGGAGAGAAAGGGATCGAGGTTATAAATAATCGCTGCAAAACAAGTCTAATTATGTCGGTTGATCATTAAGTATATAATAATTAATTATATATACTTATTGATTCTTCGGTTATTCTTTAATCGTCATACGACAATCTATTACCAGAATATATATATATATATATATATATATATATGTACACCTGTATCATGTCAATAGATAAGCTTATACTTAATTGCAATGATAATTTTTTCATATTTATATCGGATAAGATTAATCGATTTACGGATCTTGACATTCTTCAATCTGTTCTTGTCTTTCTTCTTCTTCTTCTTCTTTTATTCTTTCCTTCTTCGCGTATCTCAACGACCAAAGTAAACCTTCATAGTGATTCAACTTCGGTAACAATTAATATACAAAATGATCCTGAAGCGATGAAAACAAAAAAAAAAAAAAAAGAGAAATGAAAAAGCATCAAATGATATCGTTTGTATAATAATAAATTGTTATACCCGTTATACACTGCAGCTTATTAAAAGGAACAGAATCTATACGAGCATCTGCCCGGAGTTGGAAACGCGAGGAAAGAAGAAAAGAAAAAGAATTCGGTTTCATTATTGACGAAACAATGAGAGAGTCAAGTCCGCTGGCCAAGAAACACCTGCTATTCTCCTCATTTATGTTACATAAGTTCGCTCATATAAAGCAACGAATTCTCTCTTTCGCGGGATATTCGCATTGAGCCATCGGCTTATTTTCAATGTCACATATATACAAGAATATGAACATGCGAAAGTTTGAATTTTTAATTGAAAAAGTATAACAAGGAGATCTGGAGCGATCGAATTATGGTGTATAGTATTTTCAATTTCTTCGTATTAAATATATATTTAGGCTTTAGCAAGCTGTTATAACGCGCAATGACAATAATTATACCCTGATAATAAACGATAAATTGTCGTTAACTATTTATCAAGCGAAAACAATAGAATATATATGATGATAAAGGAGAAGAGACTTGTATTCAAATAAGGAACCCGAATGACCCTTCGCTCGCAGATTTACGCATGGTATTAATACCGGCGTCATGACATATGTAATCATTGATGCAAAATAAGGTTAGAAGTTAGCTATCAATCATATCTTAGCATTGAACTCCATGGCTGTTTACGTCCTGGTTGAAGCAACGGTAATAATGGTAATAACTAATAACAATGTATCCATTATGTGGTAGGCAGTTATAACGACTGTCCACACGTCTGTGTATAACCAATAATTAGGTATATACCTACCCGTCACCTGCATAGTCGACGTATTCGAAATTTCGAAATCATTTTATACGGAGCTTTTCAGTTATTGAAAAAAAAAAGAAATCAAATGGAAATAAAACAAATAACAATAACGAGCATCAATCATTTTAGCACTCGTATGGTACAAAAGTCGCTATTGTATAGATAAGGGGTCGCACAGTAGGCATTCGCGATCTCGTAAGTGTGTATAGCGCGTAATCATACCTATACGTCAAAGAAGGTATGATTTGCAGAATATGAACGAAAACAAGACCGTTTCATATGATAATACCGTGATATATCGTATATCACTGTACAATATGATATAATAAGCAAATAAATGAAAGGTAAACGAATTTGAAAACAAATTTCCTATACATAGAGAGCGTTATGTAGAAAGTACGTCTTTAAGTCGCGCCTAAGTTCCGGTTTCCGGAAGAAGTCTTTCCCGCGCCCCTGGGGTGTCCTCTGAACCATGCAAGACGCGAAACTGGTATACTAGTAGTTGGTATGTCGTCGATTTCTATGGGGGAGGATTTAGGGAGAATCTGAGAATACATGGCTGCAGGGAACCGGAGGATGTCAACGCGACAAATAATTGCAGGGGTATTTATGTAACGGGTTCCTTATTTTCTCTCTCTTTCTCTTTCTCTTATTGGCTGACGCGCGTCCTTTGACTAATTATTATCAGCCTATAGGTATGCATTTATACATAGTCAGTTTATAAATTTGAATATAAGCAAATATCTTATATATTGCCTAGGGTATGGATGAATATACGATATCTGCGATTACGTATTCGAGAATATTGCAGGATGAAATCATTCCTACTTAAAACTTAACGATCATTCGTATCATTTATATTTATCAATATTGACGCAGGTGTGTAATTACGAATACATAATATAGCATCATTCTTGCGGTCAAAGATTCTCTCCTTTCTTCGTTTGATAATTGTTATTTTTTATTATTTTTTTTTCAATCCATCCGGCAATGAATTTTTCTTTCACGGTGTCATTCACACTTGTAATATATATAATATAATATAATATATATATATACATATGTAATATGTCATAGTATGTATGTAAGGAAAAAAAACATCTGGCGACAAATTCCTCGATGACTTTGCAGACTTGATAAGAAGAGGAGAGACGAAAAAAATAAGAAGACGAAGAAGAAGAAGACGAAAGAAAAAAGAAATGAAGGAAAAAAAACTAAAACGAAAACGACAGAGTGCGATTATAAACGTATGTAGTAACTGCATGCAGCAGCGGCAAACCCGCGGGACGACGAAGACTCGTTCCAATTATACGAACGCGGTTTAATAGGTCCGCGCGGGAGTTTCTGTAGCTGAAAATTCTTGAGACGTTAGCAGCCTTCTCGAAATTATAAAATTTCATCCCTTCCATTTATTTTCGTAAGAAAGTCAAGAGTATTTCGTCGATCCTTTAGTTTCGGTGCTGCAAGGAGAAGGCGTAGGTATATAGTCGGTCTTTGTATATAGCGGGCGAAAAATAAGTAAATAAATAAATAAATTAGAAAAAATAAATGAAAATAAATGAACGAAAAAATATAAAAATAAAGATTAAAAAACAAACAAGAAAAAAAACAAAAACTACCGAATCACGGTCACATTTCTACCTACCTACGCACAACACGGAGAGAATCTCTCTTCTCTCTAGTCTCGTTTCTCCTCCTCGACCAGCGGCTGAGGTTTGACGAGAGATTGATGCTTGATCCACGCCGCACGCGGGACTCGAACGCTGACAAACAAAAGAAGGAACCAGTCGAGAGGAATAAGGAAAGGGACAAAAAGAGATCCGGCGACTCCGTGGGGACAAAAGACACCGCCCGGAATTTTGAGCGTCGGCGATCCCTTCAGTTGTTGCGCACGGATAAAAACCGAAAATATTTCCACCTTTTACCTACCTCCCTCGACGGCCCTTTACCCATACCCCCGATACCCTACTCGCACAACGTCATCCGAGGACCGCGCGGAGATCCGGTCCTCATAAGCACGCCAAATTCCCGAATACTTCGCCCGTTCGATTTTCGTTCATTTATTACCTTCTATTCAGCTAATAATATCAAACCGAAAGCCACATCATACATAGGTTTCATAGGATACAAATTGTTCTTAGTACCTATCTTAGAAAAAATTTCCAACTATTTTTTGCCAAAAATAATGTTATGGAACTTTTCGAAAATTAGTTTTCTTTTTTTCATACACTAGTTTCACCACCGTACGTCGGTCTTGAGGAATTCGCTACCCGGCAGAATATTTTCGGCAACTTGTTCATTCTTATCTGCCGCTGATAAAATAGGATTCTCAGCCTTGCCCCCCCCCCCCCCCCCCCCCCCCGCAAGTGGGTTAAGTAGAGGTATATCGATTCATCTCAGACAGCGACCCTTGGTAGAGTGATAAAGATTATTTTTGGCAACTTATGCTTGTAGTATCGCATAGCTATAGAACATGTCCTGACGTATGAAAGGCGAGTGGACAAGCGAAGAGTTCCGCGACTTCGCGCGTTTTTTAAAATCTCGGGTTCGTTTTCCCGCTGAAGAAGAAGAAAAGAAAGGAAAAAAATCAATTCTACGAATTCCTAAGCTCAAACTACGCGACAAAAAATAATCCAACATTATTAAGGAGCTACTTTTTGGCAAGGGTTGTTTTTTTTTTTTTTTTGTTGTTTTCAACTCCTTTCGGACCGCGAGATCTGCGCAGGTACAAGGAGCGCCACGCTGTGGTAGCGCTTAGAACTACTCCCGTCAGTCAAATCAAAATACGATCGAGACCGGACGCGGATAATACGCGCCCCTGTATAAACTAGATTAATATTGGCAAACTTATATCAAATCAACGTTTCAATTGCCAAATTACATCAGTTACTAATCGAGGTACTCTAGTCCATCGGATTAATCAATCGGAGTGTCAAAAGTTCAGTTGCATCTTCAAGAAGAAGAAGAAAAGAAGAAGACGAAAAAGAAAACAACATTCTGCAATGTTGCGAAATTCGGAATCAATTCCGATGCTGTATTTGAAAAAAAATTCACTTTCTTCTGCACGCATAACATAACATATCCCTATAATAGTATCATTGTTATCCAATATTCGAGAGTGTCCAGTGATAAGATGCATTTCGACTTCTGTTTGAGGTAAGGGATGAATTAATTGGATCAAATAGACGTAACATTACAAAAATGTTTCGCCCGAGCTACAGGACGGATAATCAATGTTTCCTATTACGTAGTAATTCTCGTATATTATTACGCTACGGCATTAATTACCTAATTAGTGACTAATTTTGACACTGACGTCAGATTAAAAGGCGACGATGGGTTGGGAGGACCGCGAACAGATGTCACGTTGTTCGCCTGTTGGCTGTTAAATATCCCGGCTATTGATACAGAAAACAGAACCATTAAGCCAATAAACTGGTATGCGATTGATTACCAGACGATTTTTGTTATAGTATAGGTATTATAATATATGGCGAGACACCTGACAGACCTGCGATGAAATTAAAAAAAAATAGAAAAATACGTATAGTTACAGTAGCTCGTTTCTAAATTCACGTTTAGTTTTATTTTTTCTTTTTTTTCATTTTTATTTTTCTTCTTTTCGCTCGCGAATTATCAACTCCGAGCTAGGATTATAGAGAAACAGAAAAAAAGAAAGAAGAAAAATAAAAAATTGGTAAAAAAAAAAAGAAGAAAGAAGGAAAAGGAGACGAGGGAATAGAATTCTGTGACGATGTGATATTTTTTCAGAAAATACAGCCACCGTTTGGCCCCCGCGCCTTCGGCCTGTCCCACGAAAGAATGGAAAAACAATATTTTGACAATTCGGGTGTATTTTTTTTACGCCTTTCGCTGTAGTTTCCCAGTGCGAACACAGGCCATTTAATGGTACTGCAGGCTCGTCTGTTATCTCAAACAGCGCTAGCTGTTGCCTAACTAATCAAATTTTGAAGAATCACATCATCCAATTTCATCGTCGACAACTTGAGATAATATTAATTGATGTTAAATATTGATACGGTGTGGGAGTAGAAAGAAAAAGGAAAAAACGCGAAGAAAGAGAAAAAGAGAAAATAGAGAAAATAGAGAAGAACCTGAATCGCCCGATTTTCGTTTGTTTATAGAACGTTTTAATTTCTTAATTTATGTTCGCTTATTACGTTTGACGTCGAACCACACAGTATCTACTCGCAGTCGATATTAAATTATGCGATCAACAAGCAGCCACACACACAAGTTACGACTTACACGTCATAGAGACTATTAAACGATTCAAATCAAATCAGTTTGGATCTAACTCAAAGGTGAATCTGGTTCACTCCTATATATACATTTATCGGATATCTGAAGGTGCTTCAAGCTGTCATTGGACGACCGTGACTTTATCGTCTCAAATATTAGATGTGGATGTAACCTTAAGCAAATAGTCAACAAACTCGAAAGACTTTTAGGCATCGGTTACGTATAATCGCTTCCGTTTATAATTATACCCCATTCGCATTCCGAATAAAATAAGTATTTCCAAGAATTACCATAATAGGTATGTACCTATAAGAGGACATCGTGAGCAACAGTTGATAGAGAAATATTCTAGTATATTATATTAGCTATAACTTGATGTCGAAATATGTACCATATAACTTATCGAGTTGAAAATTTTGGTAAAACGTGAAGAGGGGTAGGTTTTCTTTGATTCTTTTTTTTTTTTTTTTTCACAGAGGTCACGTCTCGTTCGAGCCTGTTTCTAGGCAGAGCCAATATAGCCGCGGGCGTCTGTACAGCTTTAACAATGTTTTCGATGCTCTCTGCTTTAAGGGATGGGCCTTTATTTAGGCTGGTGGCGTGGGTGGTTTCGGCGGTACGAGGGGGCGCCAGTATACCCGTCTATATCTACGCCTCCGTTGCCGACCCGTCGACCTCTCCGCCACAACCTCCCGGGGGTGGTTATCGATTAAAAAATGTCTGCCCTTCAAGACGGCCTAGGTCACGCGGCGTCCATCATCCGTCTGATGCCAAAATCGCCGTTTTTCTCCCCTTCTCTTTTCAACATTTTCTCCTTTTCTCGTTTTCTCGTTTTCACGTATTCTCTATTTCTCTGTATCAGCTAAATCCATCACTCTTCATCAATGACACCGAAGCCCCTGTGCGGTTGAATCATTTCATATACAATAAATGGAAATCTACACCCTCTCCGTGATTATTCTATACCTATATTTCAACGACAAGGTTAGTTCGAATGAATCTGAAACAATATTGATCTCGCACGATCGTTACGCCTCGCTAATTTCATATCAACCATTAAAACCAGTCTTACACGCATCTTTTTCTTTTACAACCAAAAATCACCTGCAAATACCAAAATTTCTTCGCGAAACCCTTTACGGCGTGAAGGGCGGAGAGGGGGAACAGAGGAGAGCGAGAGAGCGAGAGAGGAGGGATTCTCCCACACCCTGCAGATCAAGGGGTTGCCTAGCTGGTAACCTTGAAATTTACCAGCCCTTGGAGACTACACGCTCCTTGAATATATTCCGAAGGTTGAATTGAGACCGTGCAGAGCTTATCCAGCCAAAATTTTATCACGATGTACAATAATCATTTCTGTATAATCCGTGGGTACCTAATACGACGAATAAATTGGTCAAATTAATTATTGACGACGTTAATTGATCGCTGATACCTGTGGTACGAGATAGGAGAACGAAAGGGTTAAAAGTTTTCAAAAAATTGTCTATTTTTTCCTCGGTTTCTCCCTCAATCTTCGGAAACATGAAATAACATCTCTAAACGCGTAACGAATATTATTAAAATTGAATTTCATTCGCGATACTGGGAGTTGCGCAAATATATATCTGCGGAGTGCGTGCGAACGGGTGAGTTGCGACAGGTCAGGAGCTCAGTTGCGACGGACAAGGCGAGAGAGTGAGAGAGTGGGAGAGAGAGAGAGAGAGAGAAAGCGGACTGGTGGAGGGAGAGATTCAGGGGAAACGAGAGCGAGCGAGAGAGTGAGAGAGAGAAAGAAGCAGGGGAAAAAGAGAGGGAGAAAGAGAGAGAGAGATATATAGCACAAGAACCCCGGGACAGAGACAAAGAGAGAAAATATAATCGATAGACATGGCTAGACGCCGCCCCAGACAACCTTTTGCCTTACCTTAGGGCACCCCGACTCCAACACCTCCTCGGCGCGACGCTACCCCACCTTTAACCCACCCCCGACCCCACCATTTTTCGCGTTTCATCACAATCTGCGTGTGTAAGCTACTTTCAACCTCCGCATCACACGTATATCTCATATATATATATATGTATACTTAACTCTTACGCACTATCGGTATAGTTTACGTTTGCAATACGCAACAAGAATATAGGTACAGCTTTGACAATACGATCCCTATCTATATAGTACAGTAATGTTCATCGATGGTGTCCCCGTGGCTCACTATTTTTTCCAGAATCGAGTTTGACTTCTACGAATATTTTATTTGTCCGTGACCAGTGGAACCTTCAGGTCGTTAGGAATATGACAGCTGCGAGGTGGAGCAGTGTCACGAAGTAAGGCACTGGTCATTGGCAAATAAAATATTTGTAGAAGGGAAATTTGATTTGAAAAAAAGCTAGGAAAAATAGTGAGCCACAGGGACACCATCGATGAACATTACTGTACCTACCCCATACGATTCATAATTACTAGCATATATTCGAAAATATCGGAATCGAGTAGTGTAGGTCAATGGGGTTTTTTTTTTTTCTTTTTTTTACTACTCCTTTTTTTCTATTTCTTCGCAAGTCAATTCTTCAATTCTTTCTATTACATACCATGATAGTGATTTTTAGGGATCGCTAAGATTAGACAATATTTATTAATTATATGAATCATTGGGGGTAAAGTCTCTCATGGCTCGCTGATTCATGTTGTTAGTTAGTCTTTTATTTTCTGTTAGTAGGAGGCGGTGGGTGTAGGTACACCTTAATTAGTATACAAGTTTTCAGTTTCTTTCTTTCCGTTTCTCTTCGCTTCGTTTTGTCTTCTATTTTCCAGTTTTATTCTATTTTTTTTTTATATTCTATTTTTGACGTCGTGAAAATGTAGGTACAATTTTAATTACACAATTAGATGAAATATTACGTGTGCGGGGGTACGGGTACGGGTACGGTAGTCCGAACTTCAGAAGCTGAAAACTGTTTATGTTTATAGATTTATGTATTTACTCGCTCGAACCTTTTTTTGCAAGATATATTTATTACACTTAGGCTGAAAATTTAGTATCGAAAAATTTGTTCAATTTATTCAACGACTATCAGAAATAATTACTCCATCTATTGATAAAATTTTATGTATCTTACCAAATAATAAATGTCTTTTATTGCAGGTAAAGTTATTCGCATAAACTTTTTTTAAGGTACGACGTTGTATAAATTTGGTGAAAAAAAATATTGTGCGCCTCTCGCTAGTGTCTTAATTGGATAATTAAGGGACGGACTTTCGTGTAATTCTTTAGGTACTTACTTGAAAAGAAATGTACTCTTTTCTGCGAAGGTTTTTCTTTCTTTTTTTTTTTTTTCCTCTCCCTCAGCTTATTGAATAAAAATTGAAAATGTTGTAGTAGCGAGGTACACCTACTGCCTACGTCCTCCCTGAAATTTTATTTTCCGAGAGTCTGAGTATACGTACATGAGGTATAAGGTCACGAGTGGGATGAATGAAAATTCGGTTCGTATATCCTACCTTAACTTGGTTTTAAACGAGAGAAAATTGCCGGTGACGGGACGCCCGTCAATATTCTATTGATTTCGGTATTCCATTTTTATTTGACAGCCTTGTCAAACTTCGTTTTTTTTTTTTTTTTTTTATTGTTTTTTTCCTAACTTTTTTCCGTCATTTTATACGGCATTTGATATTTATCGTATGACATCACGAGCAGAAGGTTAGAACCATCGAAATATGAGAAAATATCGAGATTTATTATATTTTCATATTTTATTGTTTTCTCATTTCTCCCACGTAGATCAGCTATTCAAATACGAAACTATTGACTGATTGATTGATTCGACGATAAAAAATAGAAGATAAAAAAAAAATAAAAAAAAAATAGCAACAAATAAAGATAGCAATCTTCTCATTCTTATTCTAACTTTAAGACAATAAGCCTAACGATGAGGCGAGATCCACCATGGGTGAGCTTAATGAAATATGATATACACCCTAATACATATATACAGGGTGATTCAGAATTCGTTACGAATCTCTTGAGCTATGGGTTAGTCCTTCGCAAAATTGTGATCGAGAAAGTTCCTCAGCCATCTTTCCGAAGAAATTAATTTTTTTTTTTCAAATATCATTTGTCAATTTTGAAGAATCCCGAATGATGCCAATGAGTTTTTTTTTCTGTTCGATACCAGAGAGATTAATTCTCATTTGGTGAAAGATATTAAAAAAATGTGTTATGGTTCCGCAGAAAAAAGAAAAGAAATGATTTTTTCAAAAAAAAATGGCTGAGGAACTTTAGATCCAAATTTTGACAAGGATTAACTCCTCAAGAGATTCCTCACGAGCTCTGAATCATCCTGTACACATATATGTATAGTCTAGCTTGACGTATTCATATACAACTTTTCGAGATCGTCGTTTCGCTGAAGAATTGAAAAGGCCTGACTCCGGGTGTTTCAAGGATTAAATCGACGGCTGTAGGATAGTTTAAAGAGGAAACGATTTATCGCTTCTCCTCAACAATGAACAATCGAATTCCAATCCATTCGATTCCATGATTCGTTTCGGCCTCGAAAAAAGTTATATATATGTGATTTTTAGTAGCTAGTCAAAATTTCCACTAGACAATTTCTTTCCATTGTTTTTTTTTCTGATTTTTTCTTCTTCTTCTTCTTCTTCTTCTTCTTCTTTTGAATAGCATTTCGTGTTTCTATTCCATGATTCATATACTTTGATAAGGAAATATGGTATGAATAAAAATGTTCTCGTGGAAAATGCGCGCGTATATATACGCATGTATACATATTACATATCATACATGTATACAATACATATAATAGCAATTAACCGATTAAGAAATGGCAGACCAGCCGTGGCATGGAGAGTGTGTTATTCAACATGGCTGTCTTCGGGTATAAAGCGGTGAGATTCTCATTATACGATAAACTTGTAAAGGGGTCTGACGTCGGGACACCAGCCAATGAAGTCACTCCTCCAGGTTTAACAAGATCTTATCTCATTTCACTTAATTTATTATATATTATGCAGGGTCTGGTAAAATATTTAATACACGAACCGCATGCATCGTTTTCCCCGCTCGGGTAATGGGGTAATGGGTTGCGGAGGCCGGAGTATTACCAACCTCTGAGGAGGAGAAGGAAAAAGGAGGAATAAATAATAATAATAATAAAAAAGTGAGAAGAAGACGAAGTAGAATTGTTACGCTTTCCCACAACATTTCCCATTATATTTTATTACATACCTATATATATATATATATATTATATAGGAACGGATATAACATTACGAATCTAAGATTCACTCGATTCGGCTAACGAGCACATAATTCCACATATATATACCAACGGGGTAAAAAAATAAGCGACGCGTAAAATCGGAACAGAAAAGAAAATGTAAAAACTCAAAAGATTTTGGTCTCCCTCTATTGCATCAGACAAATATAGACGCGTAGAAGCCTTCGGCTGGATCTGATAATAATTTCTTGATTCGTTGACAAAACCGAATTCGGTATAGTGATATCGATAGAATTAACACTTTTCCGGTCCAACTTCCGTCTAGACTAAACTTCGACCCTATACGAAGCAGTTGCAGCGTTCGTGTGGAGTAATCTGCAATAGTTGTATGCGTCGGTAGTGAAAAATGCAATATTACTTTTAAGGGTAGGGGAATCCCCCTGCAAGGCAATAACCAATAGGGGCGAAGTGGGCCACCGAAGAAAAATGTACGGTAAAAGGAAGGAGGAGGTAGGATGAGTGGTGGATGTGGTAGTAGTGGTGGTAGAGTTGTATGTGATCGGGCGTATTCTCGTTTGTGTGTGGGAAGCCGCTGGGAAGTTAGAGTTTGTGGAAAAACCTACCCCAAGCTGAGTTGCAAAACGAAAATAAAAATGAGAAACGCTTCGAATCCTCGCAGAAGACGAGATCTGGGTCGAGACTCGGCGTCGCCGTACCGGCGCCGGGCATCTTTTACCCAAAGAAGAAAGTACCGAGAAAAATGCACGGTAGAAAAGAAGAAGAAGAAGAAGAAGAAGAAGAAGAAAAAAAAAAGAGATGAGGTCGAAAAAAATTTGATGAAAATTTCAAATTTATGTGAAATAAAGGACCTTTTTTATTCTCATATTTATTACATCATCCACAACTGTTTCGTACCTGCACTCCGAGACGCTATACCTACAGCTTATGTTAGTTGTATTTAATTTCGACCCATCCAACCCTCTCCTGCTGCTCCGGGTTGATAACACCGTCGTTTAACGCGGGGGCGAGGACGTCGAGGATCCTTTACACTGGGGTGTGAGTCAAGGTGAGAGAAAACCGTTTGGTCTACCACCGGTGTTCAGGAAGGGGCAAGTTAGAAGTTGAAGTTAAAGTTAGTTACTTCGTGTCCCCTCATCTGCATATCTACACCCCCGCAATTCCCGCACAACCCTCTCCGCAACCTCGTAGCTCGTTCAACAAGTGGTTCTTCACTTCCCTTTTACGCTCGGCTTAACGTGCGCTTAATTTTACCGCCAAATTCAGGGAAAAAGGTTTGGAAACTTTGTTCCAACGTTAATTATACCGTACTACAGGTGATTTTCATTTTTCCTTCTTCTTTTCTTCGATCCGATGAATTTTATTCATTATTTGCCTGAGAGAAAGACGTCAGCTCTGCCACGGTGCGGGGACGTAGACGAAATTATTTCTCACGCCGTGCAGTGTAGGGCTTTTATTTTTCTTCTTCTTCTTCTTCTTCTTCTTATTCCTATTCTTATTCTTCAACGTCGGCTTCGTGTTTCAAAAAAATTCCAGTGGATAATATACGTGGATAATAAATAAAGAGAAATATAGAGAGACTCAATGACGCCCTTGAGATCTCGAAATACGGGCAATTGTACCCGAGGACGGTGGTTCTTCCGGGGTCTTCCTGCAGGGCGCCGCCCTGAAAAAAACCAAAACACAAATAATATTATGTACCGCAATAAAGGAAACCCATTTATACAGCTATTTAGAAAGGGGCTTAACCCGTCAAGTCCTTTCACCGAGTGTGAAACGATCTACATGTCAATGGAATAATGCTCCGGAAATTTGACAAAAAATATAATCATTGCGAGACACCGTTATAGATATTACCTATGTGCAGTTCCGTCTTTTTTCTTCTTCTTTCATTCCCGAAGAAAAAAAACAAAAACAAATTATATGTATCTCATCTTTGCGGTACGGAAAGAAAATTTCATTTCTAATCGGCTGATTGTTTCGTCGTTCTTTTTTTGTCCCGATAGAAAAATTGCTAAACATAAACTATCGCTGTCCATCATCTTGGGAAAATATTGTCTCCAAAGCTCGAACAGAAATGTCTCCATGCACTCGGAGGAGGCAGCTTCAACGCATCTATAATGTATACATAATGTATCGATCGTTCAAGTAGGTACGAGTAGGTACCTATAGTAGGTATATATTCATTTTCGTCCTTTCTTATATAGCGGCACCGTTGACTAGACATTACTACTCGAGTTTCCGCCCGTTTCTGTATTAGACACTAATATTCGTTTGTCTATTGAGTCAGGTCGGGAAAAAGCAGAAATAGAACAACAAAAAAGGGAAACTAGTTGAAATGACAAAAACTACCTATAGTCCCTCTCTCTTACCCCCTAAACGATTTATACCTACACGGATAGTGTACACGTAGGTATACATATATATAAGGTATCGCTGAGTAATTTCGTGAAAGTTAAGTAAAGTAAAGTAAAGTTAAGTTGAGTTAAGTTGAGTTAAGTTAAGTTGGTCACCGCGAACGATTCTCTCTACGGGATGTAGATGTATATACCTATAATACATATACATATATATATATATTTTTTCCTTCTTCTTCTTCTTCTTCTTCTTCTTCTTCGTCTTCTTCTCCCTCGCGAATCGGGGGTACGCGGAGAAAAGGGCGCAATGGATTCCCCCCTTCACCCTCGCCCCGGTAAGAGGAAAGGCGCTGCTGCCGCTGGTGCACACACGTGCAATCGATGTGTACCCCCCACCCTGAGGCGCAACGGCATCCCCTGATACTATATACTACCCCCGTCGCGCGCAGACTGCACCGCGCAATCTACCCCCCCGTAGTTTTACCCTTTTTCCTCGTTGCTCTTGCCTGGTTTCTTCCTCTATTTCTCTCCTTCTCTCGATTTCCTCTCTTTTCCTCTATCCCCCTTATAGTATAGGTTGCCAGTTGCATCTCTGTTGGGTAACCCTGTCCCTCTCGCTCTCTCCTCAGCCTTAGCCCCAGCCTGAAACCACCCCCTCCCCCCGCCCCCCTCAGCCCCGTCCCTGTCCCCATCCCCCGCGTTTTATTATTTCCATTTTTCCAATTCGCCCGCGCGCCAAGGAAAATATCTATATTTATCTGTTTCTTTGCCGTTCTTTTTATTCCCTTTTTACTCGGAGCACCGACGAAAAAGGAAGTAAAAGATGGACGAAGCGTGCGCCTTCCAGCGAACCTTCTTTCCGCTTCCTTATACCTCCGGCCCCGGCGCCGAGTGCACCATCAGTCGCGCGGTTCACCCGGTCGCGCTCATGTACAAGAAACTGACCCCCCGAAAACAAGTGAAACAACGTTGTCGGTCGTCGGAGACGGACGAGTGACGACGACGTCGCGGTAACTCGCGTACGGGGGCGTCCGTTTTCACATAAGTTGAACGAAACAAGGAAACAAATTGGGAGAGAACAACAAAATATATATATATATATATATACATATACATATATGCATGTAGCGGATAATCTTCAGAAAAAAAAAAAAAAAAAAAACAGTAAAGAAACACACTGGCTTGAAGAGAGAGAAGAGAGAGAGAGAGAGAGAGAGAAAGTCAAAACCGAAAACGATTGAGAAACGATAAAACGCAAACGGGAAGGCAAAAAAAAGAAGAATAAAGTTGGAGAGGAAAATTAGACGAGATCTTGGATATCTTTTGTCTATACATATATATATATACTCTATATGGATATATATACCTATATATAAAGAAAATGATTGAAATAATAATAATAATGATAATAATAATAATGAAATGAAATGAAATGGGGTTGAAGATTTGTGCATCGTCGATAATAAGGGGGGAGGGGGGGGAATGAAGCTTGAAAAATAGGGTCAAATAAGCAAACTTTCTGGTCAATATTCGATTTCGATAGTAAAAAAGAAAAACAAACAAAAAAAAAAAAAAAAATTGAATTTCCATCCTTTAGACTCGATAAATTCCGTCACAATTCGTAAAATCAATTCGGCCGATGCATTTTCTCGCGAACGTTTGAGATATATTTTTAATGTATTTTAAAAGATGTTGGATTATAGTATAAATGCAGGGGAAATCGATTATTATATATATTGAAAAGTGAATACATCGGGTAGAACATTATAGAATGATCGTGTTACAACCGCGCGATTACAGACTTAAAGCTTTACCAGACTTAAGTAATTTAAAAAATAATTAACCAAAGTTCCTATTTTTCACCTTAGAAAGAAAAGAAAAGAAAAAAAAAACAAAAAACAAAAAAAAAACAAACAAAGAACATAATAAGTAAAGTCGCGCTTCGATCATATATACATATAGAAAAATAGTCGCACGCTGTGTAACCTCGTGGCGGGAAATGTTTCCCGCTTTAATTAGTCCGCCAATTAGAGACCACCCTGCGTAATGAGCTGCGCGCGCAAAGTTCCTAACGCACACTTTGAATTTAAAAAAAAAACAAAAAAATACACACACGCACACACACACTTACCGTGTAACAATATAGACTGTTGTTGGTAGTAAATATTATATGATAAATTAAACATTAGAAATAATGAAACAACTTGAAGCAATTTGAAGAAAAAAAAAAAAAAATTCAATTTAAATTTAAATTTGAAGGAAAAAAAAACTTACTGTGTCTTACGGCAATAATAATAATAATAATAATAATTAATAACAATAATAATAATAATAATAACAATAATATTAATAGTATTAATACTAATAATAATAATAATAATAATAATAATATACGAGAAAGTTCGGTATTTTAAATATATTAATAATAATAAAAAATTTGGTAAACTTGAAAACCTAGAATCTAACGCATCATTAAAATTAGAAGAAAAATTCATACCTATCCTGCATTTCTAATTAAGTTCTAGTCAGACTTTTGGAGTCGGAGTGATTCAACAATCATTTATTGAGGATAATTGGATAGAAAAAAAAATAATATATATATATATAAATATAATATACATACGTATTTCATATAGATTCGTATAGCTAAATGACGATACTAGGTATTGGTATAAAGTAGAAATATATAATATAATACCTATTCGTAAAAGTGTGGGGATATATATTTCGTTAACAGTTTACTCAATCCTTTCTTAAATGAAAGATAAATAAAGTAAATGGATGTAAGCCGAGTTTGTGTAAAAAAAAAAAAAATAATCAAGTTTTTTTGAAAAAGTTTAAAGAAAATAAAGAGTTTTGAAAAAATCCCTCGAAAGTTGAAAAAATAAAAAAAATTAAAGAAAAGAAAAGAAGTTGACAAGATTAATCATGTCTACTGTAAGTGTTGTATCGAATTCATCGGTCGACGTTGATTCCGATTCATCGAGCGAAGTTTTACCCGTTGACGTTGACAGAGATCAGAAATTTATATTGCCAAATGAACTGTACAAGAGTCTTTTGGCCAGTGCAGTACTGGGAAAGACGGTTCTAAATAGAAATCTCAATCTGAAGGATAACCTCGCAAATCTCAAGGACAATTTGAGCGCATTGGGGGCTCTCAAGGAGTTGAAAGATTTGAAAGGATTAACGGTCAGCAGTGTTCCGGCGTTCCCGAGAAATTTGGCCTTGCACAGAGAGGACCATGACGAGGTTAAGACCGTGGCAAAGATTCCTAAAACTTGAAATTAAGAATGAAAGAAAGAAGGAAGGAATAAAAATTAAATTAAATTAAATTAAAAATTGCATTATTTTTTTCAAACGAATCATGTTCGCGATAAATTAGGTGCAGGAAATAAGATTTCATGTATTAGTTCTTCCTTCCAGCTCGCCCACATTAACTTAATTAATTACTTACTCAGTCTTCGGCTGACCCACAATTATTCTTATACCTAAAACTCAATCTATCTATAGGTATACACATATAATTTACCTGTGACTAGAAATACCAGTCATTTAGCCGGACGATAAAAAGAGTGTGATTTCGGAGGCGGAACCGATTGTGCAAATAAACAGAGAAAAACCAGTCAAGAAGCGAGACTAACTCGTATAATATCATGTCTCGAAGTAAATCCATTCTCACATACACACATACATACGTACGCATACAGGATTGAATATAAACTTTGAATATAGAATTCGAAAGTCGGTTTAAGCCTCGTTCAATTTGCCTTCAATTTTTGTTGCGTTCGTTTTCATATAATTTTATTATCATTATTATCATTATTATCATTATTATCATTATTATTACGTGAATATCCTGCAAAATCCAGATTACATTATTTTCCTCGATTTGTTTGTAGTACATACATACATACATCTCAACGTGATCTGTGATGATAAATCTCGAATTTTTCCGATGCAATTAACATAATGGATCGAGTCTGGAAACAGAATTGGCGTAAATATCCCACGGCATAAAGAATCTACTCAGCTCATCTGTCGCAGCCGTCGGTGTTTTAATCTCTTTTTAAAATCAAAATTCGTTTAATTACATGACGCCGAAAGCTGCTTATATGCTGGACTTAAATTCTTAATTACCGTAAACAGAAGAGAACTATTTGTCTCCAGTTTATTCATCATTTCCGTATGATTTTAGAACTCAGATTACGAAAATTATACGAAACACGTAGACGACTCAAGGTTGAACTTTATAATATTATAAGTTCACTAATTTTACGTATTAATATTCACCTGAAATAAATCACTAGATTTATACAGCCGATAGATTTATACTCAACCAATTATTTTTTTCATTTTCATCCCTTTCCCCTAATTCTTACCATTTTCCTTTAATATTTCCAGAAAGCGTCCTTCGCATGGTCCGAAGGTGGCGAAGAAGGCGGAGGGGGCGGCGGGGGTGGCGGCGGAACCGGAAGTGCTGGCGGCCCAGGAGCCGGGACTGGTACCGGTGGTGGGGGACTGGCCCATTGGGTCAGTGTCATGGCCGAGCACATACATAATCCCCACGGAACAACCGGTGTCGGCGGTGTTCATCATCAACAGCAATCGCCACCCCAACCACCGTATCCATGGAACAACGGGATTTCAGCGGACGTAAGCCTCTTCATCAACCTATATATATAATATTCATTCTCAAATTGATATAGTCGCGAAAATTACACGATCATACGAGATAGTTAAATTTACACAGATCATACACAAGACACGTTTATACATTTACGTATATCAGGTGAAGCAAAATTTTTGTTCTATTTTAAATCTAATAACAATAGAATTTTTACATGGATCTCAGTGTTATAGTAATTTTCTTGAAATTATTTTCATCAATTTTCTTTAATCATTATCATTTCTGTGGATATCACTTTGTACTTCAATTGAATGCACGTATAGTGTTTCGCGGTTCGATATCGATTTTAATTTGTTTGAAAAAAAAAATAAAACATTTTCAAGACGTTGTCGGTTGATATGTGAAAAAAAATTTAACAAAAAAAATCGAAAACGTAGCAACTACTAGGCCTAGGGTGCAGTGGTTTGTCCTTCCTGCATAACTTATGGGATTAGATGCTCCAGCGAAGTGTATACGGAACAGATTAGTTGCGTTTGAGAAAAAAAAAGATAGTCCGCACACCAGGCATACCAAAAGGGTTGAATAGTTGTTTTGCATACTGCACGGACGACCGTCGGGACATCTGCCATAAAAAATTGGAAACTTGAGAGAGAGAGAGAGAAAAAAGCGCGAAAAAAACTAGAAGATAAAATGAAAACCCGTTGCTCATTTGAATAGATCAGTAATAGGCACCCAGTGTGTATAGTCGCGTATCGCTGGCATTATATACGCATATAAACGAAAAAGTACTGTATGGGGATGTTCGTGACACAGAACCAACATTTCCCTTCAATTGTTTTTTTTTTTTGTCTTTTTTTTTCTCCCTGACCCGAGTGATATTCAAATTTCATGTTTTTTGCAACGCGCTAGAGCGGTTGATCTTTTTACCTTTAATTCATTTTTTACACCCTGTAACGGGTTGCCTGTTTTTTTTTTTTCTTTTTTTTTCGATTGTTCTTCTTTTTTTGTTTCCTTCTTATTGAATGTCAGGGACAGTATAGGGTGTATGAGAATGTCTATAGGTAGGTACGGGGCTGCGGTCCCAGAAATGAATGTTTATTACTTTTTGTTACTTACTCATATTATTCCGAGTTTTCCTTTTATCTTATTCTCAATATCGTCTAAGTACAGGAACGAGGTACCCGGGCACGTCTTACGAAATAAGTTCCCATATCAGTAATGCAAAAATTCAAATTTCGAATCATTAATAAAAATTAAAGAGACATCAAGAGGGCCACCCTTATTTTTTTTTCTTCTCTTCATCTCGGCACCCCTAGGAAAATCTTTTCGTGCGGGTAAGGCCCCTTTATCTTACCTGTGGGGCATAATAGCGTGAGACTATGGGCCCTTTATGCTCTATTCTTGGGATCATCAGCATAGACTACTCCACTACGCCACCCTAAGAATCTGCATAACGCCCTGTGGCCATTTTTTAGGGCCTCACCTTTTTTTCCCTTTGACTGATGCCCCCTCATCCCTGGGATCACTTCCTAGCTGAGAAACAACCCAATGTGTATTTAATGGTGATGAAACGGGTGCTAATTTTGGGCCCGACGAACTACCGGACTTTTGCCGTTGCAGCTTTACTCCTATCACTTATTCGAAAAAATGAAATAAAATAAAATAAAAAAAGGAAGAAAAAGGAAGTTCAGTGACTCTATTCATTTTATTTTGTTCCTCGAGATAGGTACAACCTATAGCCTGTAGAATTTATGAACCAGGAGCAAAGATGATGGGTTTCATAAAAGATTTACTGTGCTTAGATGCGTTTCGGTCGGGAAAGATTCTTCGCAAGGAGAGTGCCAGTATCTTATTCAGGATAGACATATATATGTATGTATAATGTAATCTTCTATTTCTCTAGCCATTTGCCCAGCGGGTGGTCAACCCTTTTAGGCTTTGGCGCATTTGGCGCGTATTTTTCACGGATCTTTGGTTATAATCTCCTAAAACGCTTAGAGCTCTTTAGGCTAATTTCTTTTCTGAACCTTACCCAGCTCCCTTATTCTTATAAGTATAAGGAGAAATGCAAAAATGGTGCCCATGCCATGGTATGCGTGTGAGAGAATTTTTTTCTTCCCTATACCTCTCTTCTACCCTCGAAGATTATGTAAAAGAGCTGCGCACTCTCTAGAAATTAAAATAATGCTCCTCCATCCCCACCACATTCACGGCTGCCGAGAAACCCCTTTCATTTTTTTTTTCTCTCTCTTTCTCTTCCATTTTTTACTTCTCTAGTTTTTTTTTTTTTTTTTCTCTTTTTTTCTCTCCTCTTTTTTTTTCATCACATTTTTTTGTCTTCGGGCCATGCAAATCGTGCAACGGTATTTGTCTAAAAAAAACCTGTCATTGTCTAACTGAGAAAGAAAAAAAAAGGGTCGGGGAGAATAGCTAATGAATTTTCAGGGGGTTATATTCTCGTAACGGTGTCAGAGTACCAGATGGAAAAAAAAAATTGAAAAAAATTGTTCAAAATAAAAAAAGTGATCTTTTAAACGAGATTCGCATTTTTTTTTCGTTTTTTTTTTGTTTTTTTTTTTCTTCTCATCTCATTTTGTCATACATACTTTTTATCTGTTCCTTATAGCTAACGATATCCTACCTACCGCAGGTCTAATGCATTCCCAATGACGTAGCTTGAGAATTTATATGGAAAAATGGTATCCCGCTGTGCGATTTCCCTTCGGAAATTGTTTCCTTATAATATGGTGGTGGTGGTGATCGGAAAAGATCGTCAAACAAAAGGCGATCGGTTTGACAAACAAAAGATGGTGTTGTCACCACGATCCCATCGCCTAACCCGTGTCACAACATTTGCTCCCCAAGAAAGTTATGGACCCTTTTCTCCTTAAACTATACCTTCGACATTTTCGGGGGATCGGTAAAGCAAGGAAACGAACCCTGCAGTCGTCCCTCGAAAACTTTCGAAAGAATCTTTCGATTTCTTGTATTTCCTTTTTTCTTTTTTTTTCTCTCTCTTTCTGTCGCCTTTTTCATCTCCCCGTAAGGTTGATCACTTTTTTCATAAACGTATAGTGTACGATACTGAAACGTATGGTAGCTGGTACGCGGGTCAACGCCACAAACGATCCAAAAAACGTGGAAGCCTTTTTTTTCCTACCTTTTTTTTGTTGTTTTTTTTGTCTTTTCGGTTTTTATTTTAGTTTTTGTTTTGGCAAAGTCATTGAACTCAAAGTCTAAGCTACGTCTATCTACTAACCGCTTCCGGAATCCCTTGACGCGCCGAAAAAACGGGGACCCCCGGACAAAAAAGAGCAAATATTGAGTCCGATATTTAAACGAGGTTCGCGGCTAACGTGTATTTATATATACATATATAGGTATGTATACGCAGCTCCTGCAAGGTGATCCTTCGTTCGTTGTCACTAAGCCCCCCTTTCTCCCCCCCTTTTATCTTCTCTCCTTTCTACTCTAACCGGAGGATACTACCTATTTAATATTCAACTCTTTTTGTTCACCCTTTCATACCTAAGACGCTACGTGGCTAGGGGTTTTTTTCTCCCCCCGTTTTTTTTTCTTTTCTTTTTTTTCCTCTCTCTCTCTTCTAAAGGTAGTATAAGGCGAAGAGAGCGGGGCAGCTAAGGGTAGGCCCACAGTGTATGTAGATTGAGCAATTGTCTTGGGTAGTTTCTGGTCCCACTTTTTTTCTTTATTTCTTTTTTTTTTTTTTTTTTTTTTTATGGTGGGGTCTAGCAGTCCCGTGAGAATTCAAGACAATTTGCATAGACCACGGATTATTTAAATCATTTTTTATTGTAAGGACTTCTTGTTTTTAATAGTCCTATCTATACTAGGTATATGTATAATATATACATATATATATGCAAGTGGAAGTAGACAACTGCGTCGGTGAAGAGCAGCAGGTCCCCGTATAAACTCAGCTTTTGAGAACACGTCGAGTGCTTCTTTCAGATTGTAATTTTTTCTTTTTTCCCCGATTCTCATTCTATATATTTGTTTTCTTTCCATTGGTGTGTATATATGTATAGGATCTACAATAGACTTGATAATTTAACTCGTGAAAAAACAAACGTTCGGTTAAAATCACTACCTATACGCGACTCTAGCATTAGATATATTCTCGGTTACGCCATTCTTCTTTCGAATAATTATCACAACACATGTACTATGTATATTCAAAGTTCGCGCCTTCGATTCGTACACACCTACACCCAAGTTTACAATTTCAATATCAATTATACTTGAATGAATTAAGTTTTGGAAAAAAAAGAAATCTGAAAAAAAAGAAATCAATCGTTTCTAATGAGCTGCAAAGATTTTCATGTATAAAATTTTGTCGGATCGTTTCTCATAGTAACGTCGAATCAGGCATGGTGAGACGTCTGCTTTTTGTCATGGCACCAACACGTGGCTTAGTATAATGAGCCTCACTGTCTTATGCCACACTCCAAAATGTAATAGCTAAGATATGTGTGCCGTATATTATACCTACATGTAATGTAAAATGAAGAGTAATTAAAATTAATAAAAATTTTGAGAGATTTGAAAGAATGGTCTTATCGTGGCAAAGTCCGTGGTTTTATAGCTGTAACAATAAATGATTAGACAGAGGTGTGAACCGTGAGGTAGATATAAATTGACACAATAGTTTATATCTCGTGTATAAATGGTCCGCGTGACCGTAGCCGGTAATAGTTGCGGTATGCTGGGACAGGACTTTCCCCCGAGGACCAACCCTTGAATTAACCCATCTCAATTCCACCCCATTGAGCGAGGATACGCAGAATGGGCAATGAAAATATCGTTTAAATATTATAGTCGTTATGAGAATTTGAAATCCGTCTACACTGATTAGAAATGACAATTTACACCAACGGGATAAATCTATGCTTGATTAATGATGAATGAATTCACTAGCCAGCTATATAGAAATAATATACGGAGCACTTGACGGTGCAGCATGCAGCATATATACCTACATACAGCCGAAGCTACTCACTATTCATTTATTTCTAATTTTATTGCCTGACTGACGCTTCTTCTGCAGCTTGTTTTACTCACTCTTAGACCTTAGTATTAGTATTAGTCCTAAGTAGGCCTAGCTAGCTCGATTTATGTGTATCTGTAATGCGTATGCGTGTATATCCGTGGTGTACCTATACTCGTACGAGTGAACAAGGAGGTATGGGGCACTTGACACACCAGGATATAAAAACAGTGTTGAAATCATTGGTACACAAACGATTCATTTATTTGAAGAATTTTTAGTGCCTGTTTTATTCTACACGTTACTAAGGCACCAGTGGTAGACCGGTAGACCATAGTCAAAGATTTCAATTATAAAAGTATATACGTTCATACTGCGGAAGGTTACTTATGGGACTTATCTCGTGCTCAGGGTCTCAAGTGGGTTTGAAAAGATTTGTTGAGAATCGAAGTGTCAAGACACGGTAATCTGGGTATCGGTAATGGGCGCGACGACAGTTTTATAAAATTGTACCCAACACCGCTGCAGTTCAGACTAATTCGAAATAGAAAAACAGACCGAGTATAACTTTCAGAGATTTCTAGTTTCTATACTTAACTGCAGTTATATTCTTATTTCTAGAAATTTACTCCGCTTCGCATATCTTCTTCGATGTTTAAGTAGCCCTCGTTTCACCGACACTTGCGCATACCTACCCCTGCATACTTCTTCGTCGTTAAGATAAACGGAGAGAATTAACGAGGAATAAACAAAAAAAATTACTGATAACCAAAAATCTGTGCATCTGTTCGAAAAATCCTGGCCATAAGTTCCACGGAAATATATCTGGAAACGCGAAGGGATGAAATTTTCAACTCACCGAAACGCGCGGGCTTTAGGTTTGGAGAAGGACACCCTTATTCGTCCCAGTTACGCGGCTCGCGCACGTATTTAAGGGTCGCTCGGCGAAGGGTAGGAAAAGGGATAAAGTGAGAAAGAGAGAGAGAGAGAGAGAACGGGGAAATGCGCAGAGGTTGGGGTGAGTAGGTCAAACTTTACGGCCGAAGCGTCTAGACGTCGTTCTGCCCCGTTCGGAGCAGTAAAACAGTTTTAAGGGGCTGTTTTACTCGCGAACGAGCGAGACGAAGACGAACGTATTGAAGGTATGGTACACTAAACAAAGAGGAACGAATTGCACCGCTATGCAAGCGATATATATTCACCCGTTTATAGAATTTCTACGATGAAATTTCGTAATTTCGTCAAGTATTGCGCGGGGCTCGCGCCGAAGGGGTACGACCGACTTTTTTCAACCCCTTCATAATATACAGTTCATGCTTATAGCTGTAGGTACATGTACACGTCCTTACGTGTAATACGTTTAGAAATAATTGACTGTTCTGATTTTTAAACGAAGAAAAAAAAGGACTTTAGACTTATAGAAATTTATTAATTTTTCTACCCTATCGTTTTTCTTTTTGCTTCGTTTTGTGCTTCACAAAGTGAGTAGTCTCTGTCGATGGTTCTTTGATGAAATGAAATGAAATAAAAACAAAAAAAAGATTGTCAGCAGCTGTAAAAACGTTTTAAAGACCGTTTTTTTTCCTAAGATACACGAAGACCGAGAACTGAAAGCTCGTATAAGAGACATAAGAGACACAAACATTCCGTAAAAAGAGAAGAAAGAGAAAAAAAAAAAATTTGCCGAAAAGGGACGGATATTTTGTTCGCCATTTACTGCGATAGTTTTCAATTTAAGTTTAAGAAAGCTAAGTTTCACGTGAAAGTGAGGGTGGTATAATTTATAATTACGTTGTTCTAGCTGTAGCGTGTAATCGAGCAAGTTATAAGTCCGTAAAAGAAATTTCGTTTTACTATAACTTTTTCATCCCCTTCTCTCTCTCAGACCTCGATAAATACTTAGGCAGAGAAGTGGGGAGAAAGAGAGGCACTTTGCGACAGCTGACGAGTACCACACGTGGCTTGGTAAAGGGTCATACTGAATGGGTGTAAACTTGAAACGTTGTGATTAAGAGAGAAAAAAAAAGAAAAAAAAAGAGAAAAAAAAGTACATTGAATTAGCTGAGTGACTGCATATTATACAGTTCTGAATACTTTTTGTTTCTATAATATAAAGCCAACCTACCTAACCGATTTCGAAATATCGAATAGATAACCCTTTAATTTTCGAAATTTTCTCAATTTCACAGGACTTTCATTTAAGGTATAACTGGATGGACAGTCAGGTCAAAAAGTTGGTCCAAAATGGGCAAATTCTTGTATTTACAGGTCCCGATCGTATAGTGGATGTTTGACCTCACAATTAGCTAAATTAGTTATGAATGAACACTTGTAAGTGTTAATTTGCAATTTTTTAGTATCAATTGAAGCAAAATCTTACGATTAAATAAACGGGTTAAATTCGTAGATTTAAAAAATCCATAACTACTAAATTATGTAGCGTAAAATTATGAAATAATTAATTTATCATTATTCTATCAAGCACTATCATTCACGAAATTTTAAAGAATTTTGGCGATTTCTGATATCCGTCCAGTTATACCTTAACGAATATAATATATATTCTTTGAATATTTATCATAAATACATACAGCCGTCGTTTGTTGTTATTAACATTTTTTTAATCAAAATGAAATATTATAACTCAGCCATGCGTTATCTGGTCGAACATATACATATACATATATAACCTCCGTGCCCTCTTCAAGACTCTCATTTTTCGCTCTAGTTCTAATAATATAATTCAAACTTGATGAGGCATTAATACCTCATCTTGGTTTTTTCATCAACTATGTATGTGGCTAGTTCTTCGATCTCAATTGACGAAGGGAATAAGCATGATTACTTGAACCGTGCGCATTATAAATTATGATGATATAAGAAAATCTGAGAGACACGAGATTTTTTTTCAGCACAATTCGTCAACGAAAATCTATATTAATTGAAAAAACTGTTTCTCATTTTGTCAGAAGATTTAACAACGTCCCTGATTTCATTTTCATCTTCATTTGCAATTGCAATTTTTCATGATTGCATCTTTGAGGTAGTGTCCAGCACAAACCCCTTTCGTAACACGTACAGTTGAAAATCAACGAATGACTTGGTCTTGTGAAAATGATTAATTCCTGTCGATCGCGGAGTTTACAATATCTGGTATTAATAAATTCCGAGTTTTTGGTTCTTCAAACACGACATGTGTCTTATCTGGGCCAAGTGTAACCTCCGTGCCCTCTCCCACACTATTCGTCTAAAATAAATTTCTCTCTCTCTCGAATTCTCGGCACCTCTTACTCTTCTCCACCCCCGTCCCTTCTCTCGGTCCGTTACTCTCGACTCGGTCAGTTGTTAGTCTCCTCGTATACTGTAATCTGTCTCCGTCTCGCCTCGTCTCACATCGTTCCTTCCATCGCACTCTGGGTTGATATCGTCTCGCTTGTCTAACGTCTCTAAGCAACACGTGGTGACCGTTCTAAGCCTGCAGTCAAGTGTCTAACAGCCACGCTGCCACACACGTATACATACAACATACACACGAAACCCAAACAGGCACCCATGTATACAACCATAAACTAAACTAAACGCACGTATATACGTACGTAAGTTACGTACTCATCATCTCTCGACCGTGATACATACTCACCAATCTATACCATACCCATGTCTGCGTATGAAGATAGTGTTACAGTAGTTAGCAGCTGAGGGCATACGAGATGTTGGAAATTTCTAAGCGCACGCATCCCTTTCGCCTCGCAGCAGGCTGCTTTTCAGCATTTTAGATATGGAAGTGGTGAATCGATTCATTTCACTACTACGAGACTTTGACATTTCTATTATTAGCGATGTGTGAGTAGTCGTAGTACGTCAGGAAAGAAGGAAGAAAGAAGTCCGTCGGTGTCAGAATGGACCCGATGGAGACTCCTCTATTTTTTTCGAAAATAAGAAGCAGAGATAATACCTAGTAGCTTTTATCGCTAGCAGAATGCAGAACGTAACTTGATCGTGAATTTTTCTCAGTTTAAACAAAAAA
This sequence comes from Tenthredo livida, assembly GCA_963992785.1. NCBI lineage: Eukaryota > Metazoa > Arthropoda > Insecta > Hymenoptera > Tenthredinidae > Tenthredo > Tenthredo livida. Next base: position 11,071,524 of record OZ023071.1, read on the forward strand.
AAAAAAATAGGAACCGAACTCCGAAACGTAAATTAAAATCATTTCATACGTTTACCAACACGTTTACCAACACGTGTACATACTACCTACCCGGGTTTATACTCAGAACGGGGAAGTCGTGGCTTAAACCCAGCGGATATCAGTTTATGGACTTTTCCGTCTAGCCTGTGAGCTGGTCGTTGCTGTTGGATGCTGGGTAGAGACTGTAAAATTTTTACTGCGAATTGTCTGCAGACCTAGCCCACCGGTATTATGACTATAAAACATACAAAACAACGAAAAGTTGAGAAAAACATGTCTAGGTCAGGTCTTTTATTATTTGGGCCAAACCGCATTTGATATACCCTAAACGGTGGGGTGGAAATAGACGATAAAATCCTTCCTAGTTTTTTTGCCAATTGATTTCATTCATTGCTATACAGTATAGTAATTTGAGTTTTTTATCTTTCGTTCTTTTTTCTTTTTCTTTTTCTTTTTCTTTTTCTTCACCCGATGCAGTCTGGTCCAAAGTGGTCGGAAGTTCGCGCCTTTGAGATGAATAGATATATATTTTTCACGACAAGTTTCAGTGCTTGAGAGTTATCCTCGAGACAATCTTAGCAGCGTCGAGTAAAGATCAACCCCACAATCCGAGGCCAACTGTTGAGTTTTATCACCCCAAGAGCATGAGATAGGCCACATGTGTCTCCTTCCCGCTGCTGCTGCACCCTTCGCAGTCTTTACTCTCGTCTAGTAGTAGTGTTGACAAAAAATACCGAAAATGATAGCGCGGCCATCTTTAACCCGTGATCTGTGTGTGGGAACACATGTGTTATGGATATTCCTAGACGAGCGAGAAACACGGGGTAAAGAGGGGAATCCTACAGGGATATACGTACGACGCTCGAGTCTCAGCTTGCTCTGGTGATCGGAATGGAGCTCCCTTATAACAGCCCAGTCACTCTTGGATCTAGAATGTCAAAATTAAACTTTACGACTTCACATTTTCATGTTGAAAATATTTTTTACGCGTCGATCTTTCTTTTTTTTTTTTTGGTCCAACAATATTTATCGGATTTATTGAACTCCGGTTGTTTGGAAAATTGGACGATAGCTATATGATTCTAAAAAACGCCTCGTTTTCTTCGTTGGCGAAGGGATACACGGCAACCTGAGAAATTTAGATCTCTGAAAACAATTTGTGGAATCTTAGCCTGTTTGAGACCCGGCCACCTTCAAGGAGTCGGATTTCATGTCGGGACACTTTGAAAAATTGCCTGGTGGATAGGGTTTTCGACATTTGAGTCAAAATCCTAAGAGTGAGTGATAAATTGAACGCAGCTGCCCAACCAGCGTTTAAGGGGTTACTGGCGCACGTGAGTCGGACACCATGGTGAAAAGAAAGAAGAAGATGAAGACAAAACACACATATTTTGAGTGCAAAATGATCCGGAATCAACCGTTCGTTCACTAATCTCGGTCTCTTGCAGATTTCTCTATATCCCGTCAAAGCTCGCAGACAGTAGATTAACGAGTCGCCATCATATTTTCCTTCAATTTTTCTTCTCTCTATACTTGATAAAATTATGTGAAATACACAAAAAGACTTTTCTGCTGAACAAAATTAACCAAGTCTATATACCCACTGGTCGCTATTTTTCTGTTTTTTCTTTCTTTCTTTTTTTTTAACAGATATAATATGAGATGCGGTTTCTGACCGACGCCTGACTGTGACAGTAAGTGCTTATGCGTATCTCGAAAAACGGAGACGAGTGTCCTGCACCCTTGGAAATAAATATATGAATATTAACCGCATTTTTATATGGAAAAGAAGGGGGGGGGGGGGGGGGAATTACATATAATATGCATATATTTTTATATACTTATTAATACATAAACGGCGTAGCGACGGAGTCGCCATGACGTCATCACGTCCGTTGGGCTAGGTCGCGGCGCCCGACTCCCGCCTCTCGTCACCCCCAATTCTCCCCTTAACCCCACCACCTCCATCGCCTCTCTTTCGTGCCGAAAAAAAAGAAAGGCTCGCAGAAAGGACGCCGGGCGTCGTGGCGCTCTTTGGCTGATCAATACACCGCCTCGTACGCCGACGGACACGCATGTGCAGGGTTCTTCTTTCGCGAATACTTCTTTTTTTTTTATTGCCTTTTTTGCTTTCTTTCTGTCTTTCTTTTTAGCTTTTTATTCTATACTTTTTTAATTTTTTTCTTTTTTTTGCTTCTTTTTTCTTTCCCGCTACCGTTCCACTCTTTCCCTCGATCTATCTTTTTCTCTCTCGATCTTTCCACCTCGTCTTTCCACTTCTCTCTCTTTCCTCCTCTCTCTCTCTCTCCCTCTCTCCTCTATTCCTGCATTTTTTATCATTTTTTTTTTACACTTTTCGATTTTTTTTCTTCTTTTTTTTTCGCCCTCTACGTATATCCACCCTGGCGACCACCTCGACCCCGACGCTCCCGCTCGTCCGCCTTCTACGGCGTCCTTTTGTATAGCCGGTCGTGTATATCTTCTGTATATACAATATATACATAGATATATGTATATATTTAGGTAGATATAGCTGGTGGTCGCGTTCTCGGTTGGTGGCCGCGGTAGCCTAGCTCTATATCTGAGGGCTACGTCCGCGTATCTCGAAAACGGTGACACTGCAGCAACGAGAGACCGAGCTACCGCGATCTACGAAAGCGACGCCTTTTAGATGAAATATTCAAAACCGCCTGCCACCATAGAATTTTTTGAAACTAGTCTCACGGAACTTGAGGGAAAACTCTGAAAATATCAATATAAAATAAAAGAACTTATTGAACAGACGAGAGGAGAGTTTAAGTGAACAAATGCGGAGACAACGAATCGTTACCACCCAGTGGACTTCAGAAAATTAGAGGAAATCGAAAAGATTACAAACTGATGGTCTCTTCTCTCGCACCCTCATGGCTCGTGAGATGAATTAATTTTCCTATACGGGACCGAAAATGAGGGTCAAAATTTGAAAAAGTTATTTATACAGGTATTCGCGTAATTTATTCAAGTCTTCGATTTACAGCTGGGGCTTGTAATTCCTGATCATCTGTATACGAATGACAATTTTTATTTCCATGATCTTACAATTTTCTGAGCTTGTCAGAAAATAAAAGCGAAAATAAATGACCATCGTGTCTTCGAGGGATGACATCCACCGATGGATATGATGCTTATCCTTCCGTGCGATTTTTATTCCAGTATCTTGTAAGATCTGATTGAAGAACTAAAAAAAAATTATATATCAATATAATAAAAGGAGAGATTTTGCTTTGACGTTAATGCATTTATACATGTACGAAAGTTTTTATGACATTGTTAAAACGACAACTCAGAAGTCGAATGGGTTTTTCGAGTTTTTCTTTAAGGAGGGAAATGAAAGAATGAAGGATGCTCCTTCTCGGTAGGTCGACTAGATATATTTAAAGACAAGACTGTTGCCAATTGATATGCACGACGTCTACAGGTGTCGCAAAATCTTCAGGGGTCTGCCTCGTTTTAATCTTAAGTCCGTAATGGCTTATATTCGGTCATTGTGTCCGTTGGACTGGGTCCAGTTCAGTTCAGTTCAGTTGAATTCAGTTCGGTTGACACGTATCGCAGTCCTGCATGGGGTGATGAGAGCCGGAAGAATTTTTTTCCGATTCCCCAAAAAATGTATGTGTGTATGCATGTATGTATGTATGTGTAGGGCTTGAAAGAGGCCCCCCATTCAAGGTGACCATAGATCGTGTACTCCCTCGCCCATCCAGCTCCCAGTCTCTTATATAAAAAAGGCATATCCTTCCTAGTTTTTCTTCTGGAAATGTCCCGGAGGACGCAGGACGCGGGACATCCAGTCTCTCGTCCACCCCTCGCTGAGGATGGACTCTACTTTCTCACAAGGATGATCCGACGACGAGGTCCGTATACTCGCCACCTGTAGCCCTCCGGTGCCCCCCTCACCTCATCCTTGATCTAAATATAGGACTTTCCCACTCTCTTAAGTCCCCCTGCCACTCCTCCTCCTCCTCCTCCCCCCAACACTGTGTACCCACTCGGTCAAGGACCACACTTGCTTAAACACTGAAATGAACGTAGATGTAAAAAAATCAAAGGATGACCCCCATTTCCCTTCCCAGGACCCCTCCGAACGAAACTCTGTCTGTCTGCCTGTCTGTCGATTCGACGGTTGTGTATAGGGTATCCGTTTGGCCATTATGTACACACCTACATATATATATATATACATATGAATATATGTACATGTGCTTCAGGCACCCCCGCATCGTTGTTTTACTGCTTCCAAATTTTGGGACTATATTGTGATGCGTGTGGTCGCGCGTGGGACTGGGTGGTCAGTGTTTTTCTCGATACTGATCAGTTCACAAGCCGCAATAAATTGGCTGGAGTAATGATGGAAAGAAAACAGAAAATATAGGGTAAAAAGCGAATGGAAAAATGCAGACGATATGTTTTTTTTCTTTCTTTTTTCATTTTCGATTAATTCACTGTTTATCCCGCACGTTCTATCAAAATGGAAAACAAACGCAATGAAAGGATCTTCAGTTTGAAAATGTGTAAAAAAAAAGGACATGACGATAATTTTCATGCTTTATTTTTTTTCTAAAACAGTTGTCGATGCGAATAAAACGTTGGTAACAATTTTTTTTCTTGTAATCGAAGACGGAGGCGGTCTTCTATTTCCACCCTGTGCCCCTGTAGTCGCGGGGGATGCTAAAGATAGGAAGAAAAAAATTTCAAAAAGATTTTTGTAATCCGAAACTTGTTCGTGCAAACCGAAGCACAGACTGTCGGGGCGCGTTTCGTTCATCACCATAGAAACATTGGGATGAGATTCTCAAGGTCACACCCTCGCCACCCCAACGCCCTCGCCGGCGAACGTTACCCCTCCCTCACCTCACTCCCACGCACCCTATAGTCTCCTCTTGCCCCCAACCCCCTGCCCGCTGACACCCTGACGCGCGCGTCTGTGTTGTGTCTAGACCATCCTGCATCCATCCACCCCTAAAACCGGGGGCGTGGGGGGGGGGGGGGGGGTAAACATCCCTCTCGTGTACGTGGAACCAATTATTCAGCTGGTTACTTCGGAGGTGAAGAGATCTTGAATAAAAATTTTCTTTCACTCTCTTTCACTCTCTTTAACTTTATTTATTTCTTATTTTTCTTTCTTTCTTTCTTTCATTTTTACGACGAATCAATTTTCGACGAATCTCTTTGAAATTGTTCTTGTTCCCGTTGAATTTATTGCCTTTTTCTTGATCAATCGATAGAACAGCTGTTGACAAATATACACCTGTAGTACATACGTACATGTATATCATGTAGTACAGATGGATATTTTGAAATATCTAGTTATAATATAGTTCTTGATTGTACATATGGAAGGTTGCGAGTGGAATTTGTGTTCTATACACATATATATGTATAATCTCGCAGTATAATTATCGACTATTAAAAATGTCCCATTGCTTGCGGTTAGTGGTTAGCGAGTATATAATCGTGGTCATAATTAAGCTCTTAGATTTCTTCATATAAATATGTGACAATTAATCTGATATATCTGGCATACCTCGAAGATCATAGGACACAAACACACACACACATATATATATATATATGCCAACGTATGTCAATATAGAAATAAATCGTTAAATAAGATGCATGTATTCATAATTATCAAACGCTTGTTCCAGCAATGCAATCCTCACGAGAAAGATGGCGATTACTGGGGTGGCGGACGCACCGCGAAACAAGGCTACGAGGTAAGCAACACGGTTTCTGAATTCAACCAAAATCATACCCTGTTGGTTGTTGACTAAAAATTGTTTATTCCACTTGGTCAATTTCAGCACTTTTTGTTACAGGCAAAGATGAACGCCGATCATAACCAACTGCAGAAAGGTGAGTCAATATATCAGTACCTATGTATTAGTTAGCGTTTTCACGTTTCACCTCCCCTAGCTAGGTAGGCCCCAATTTTAGTAACTAACCAATAACTAATAATGATAATGACGGATAAAAATGAGAATCAAAATTTTTATGTTTTTTGTAAAAGTTTAAAAAAAAAAAAAAAAACTAAGAACATCACTTGGTGAGCGACGAAAAAATTAATCAACATTTCAATCTGAATATATTTATTCACACGCACTCAAATGATGAATTGTATGTTCTCACGTATTTTTGTCGTCCCTAATCGTGGCTGGGTAATAATATGACGTCACTAATGCAAAATCACAACCGGTTTATAACCACAAAGTTTAAACACTCGTACGTAGTACCTATAACATACATAGGCATAGGTATACACATATTTATTGTATATTCAAACGCTCCTCATGTGTTTCGGTACATTAATTGTAAGCGTGTGGGTCGCAACCTACAGTTATAATTTTATAAATAATCACCAATTGGACATTTCCTAGACTTTTTGGATCGGCAAATTTCGTCTGCTGCATATGCCGCAAGGCCGTCAGGTTGGCCTTTAAATATGCACTGCGCACGATATATAGCCATAGGCGAGACTGGATAAATCATATTTGGCGAATAATAGGTGTGAATTAATGATCGAACGACGAATTAAACGAAAAATAGAAAAAAAAATACGGTATAGCGCCGAGAAAAGGGTACACTATAAAAAATGTCTTTGGGAATTAACTGAATTGTATTGAAAGTTATTTTCGCACCCATGATTAGTAAATTTACAAAACATTTCGTGTAAAATTGATTTACAAATACTTGAAATTTACTGAACAATTTAGTGAATTCAAATACAATTTTGTGTTTTTCTCTATGAAAGTTAAGTAAAATCAAGAATTTATTTGTAAATTTATAGAACAAGCTTAGCAATTTACTTTGCTACGCCCCATTTGGAATTTTTCAACACTTTTGTGTAGTTAAGGTGTTGTAAATTCACAATCATTTTTTACAGTGTACCTATGCCAACTAGTCTAGTAGTCTAGCATACTAACTCCGAAAGATCGCGGGTTCCGTTTTTATTTCTCTTTCATTCCTGCGTTCTTCTCAATTTCATATCTTGAAATTTCAAAATCTTTAAATTCCATCGGTACCTATATTTTGTACTATTTGGTAGACGATTATAATAATAGAGGAAGAGAATGGCCCAGGGCGAAAAGTCGAGTTAGGACGTAGATTTGGGCATCATGCGATCTGTGCATTAAGGGGGGATTCCCCCCAATTCTGACTCCATATCTCTCTCTCTATCTATCTCTCTCTATCTCTCTCTATCTTTCTCGCTCCCTCTCTGATACAGAGGTTTTTTTTCTCCATTTTTGAGGTCTTGCGCAAGAGGGAATGAACAGGGAATGAACTCGAATACCTCGAAGCGCCTTGGGCGATTCATGCTAGACTCGAAGAAAATATACGAGTCCAAAAATTATTGTAATAAATAGTATAGACTATAAGATATAAGGAATCGCACACGCGATTGGAGTTGGACGGCACCTGCGCTTCTTATAGGTACATACATATTTCTATACCTGCCCACGGTATACGTATATACCTATATATGTATATATTCAAACCAATTTTAATTTCAATTTCAATTTCAATTTTTATTTTCATCGAGCCGAAGCGATGGGTAGGTAGGTATATGCAACTGAAGAAGAAGAAGAAGAAGAAAAAGAAATAGAAAAAGAAGAAGGAGAAGGAGAAAAAATTAAATAATTTAAAAAATCGCTACTGTTCTCACGATTTATTAATATAATCATAAAGTGACGACGGGTAAATAACCCACCAGCTCAGCTAATAATAAAGACATAAATTTAAACGATCATTTTTAGACCCTAGTAGTACAATATGCGATAAATCACATGGCAGCGGGTAACGGGATCGAAATTGAGATGGATATTTCGAAGAGACTGCAGGAGGATAAGGTCGAAAAAATTAAAGTCCAATCAAACGTGAAATCATTTGCAGTCTTAATAGATTCACTATTTATCGTTTGCTCTCTCGATTGAGATAAGTTTTCAGAATGTTCATTGAATAAAAAAGAAAAGATGAAACTAAAATAATAAGAAAAATGATAGTTCGCAGCTTAACGATATTGCGTATAGTTTATCGCCGAGTGCGAAGGTATCGCCGCTCGAATGGCATAGACTCGTGTTATGTTGTGTTATGTAAGGGTAAAAAACCGGGCACGGTAGCATTGGCAGTGAAAACGGTTATGGAAACATGATTCTCCTTTTATGATCTTAAACGTTGATTACTCAATTTCTCTGTCAGGTTGAAAAAATGGCGGCTAGTATACCTACCAGCGCCTAGGTCAATGCTAAGACGTAGCTTAGCTTGTTATTATACAAATATATACGCGTGTGTTGTTCGAGTGCGTGTTGCGTTGGTTATATCTCGAGACTATGGTGGGCACACCAATTGGTCAATTCTAAGATGAAATTGCACAATAAGGAAATCGATTCCGATCCATCTCCATCTCCATCTTCATCTCCATCTCCATCTCCATCTCCGTATCCGAAAGTGAAGTAAGCTGAACTCTATGGGTTCTTGATTCATTTTCTTCCTTTCTTTCTTTCTTTCTTCCTTTCTTTGATGGTAATTACTTAACTTGGTCTCGGGCTTAATTGAGGGTCCGTAACCACGCACGGTTACCTAAAGCTTGTAATTTTGAAATACTCATAAAGGCGGAAGAAGTTTCAATTGAAAGAACCCGGATAGAAGTTTAAGATATACTTGACAGAGATTTCCTTCTCTTTTATAGGTACCTATGTGTATACGAACTTCTCGCAAATATTGCAAAGGTATAAAACCTGCACCTCTCCCAGTATTCGGATCAAAGGAAAGATCTTTTTTAATAGTGAAAAATCCGACCACTGTACGGATGCACGCACATGTATAATACATACGTACATACGTATACCACCATGGTTGTTAAAACACGTTATAACGTGTTACAAGAGACCGAGTGGATGACGAAATATCTAACCTTTTAAAAAAATCTCCGAATACCTGATCTCACACGTTGATTAGATGAATTATGCCGTTAGTCAGAAACGTAATCAGCGTCAAAGAGTAGCAAGGTAGTATAAGAAAATTCATTTCGATATCTTGCGACTAAGGGAAGATTTCGTATACATAGTGCCCACCTATTCGATGTACCTACGTAGATATCTACAGGGTATGCAGCATGGCGAAGTTCTGCCAAGGGTATAAAATGGCTAAAATGAATGAAATTTTATTGAAGCTTGATTCGCGAAATGAATGACTCTTGGAATAACGAAATGGTCGCCCTCGGGGCGAGTGGAGCAGTGAAGTAAAACGGTTGCATCCGTATCAAAGGACACCGCGTCTCCTATGATGATGGCCGGTGCATTAAAGTCATGCACCTGTTATACCGAGCAACGAACGCAACACTCTTACACACTCCGAAAGAGACGAATGAACAAGAGCCAGAGAATGGCTACCGTCGGCTACCAGTCACGGGACTCGAGGCAGGGCTCCGCGTCTTTGCCGCGCGATGCCGATGCCGATGGAGGAGCAAAGTCACTCTCCTCTGCCTGTAGCAGTATTTCATGTTTTTGCGTCTACGGCAAAGTTTACTGCCAATTAAAACCGTCTGTGGGTCCCCTGATGATGCGAGCCTCCCCGCGCCCTCGAGACCCCTGCAACCTCGCTATCGGGATTCGGAAATATGAAAATTCAATCTTATCGCAAATGATTTCTTTCATTTCTACTGGTTGTAGAAAAAAAAAAGAAAGAAAAAAAACAAAAAACAATTGAAACTCATTGATAGAACTTGATAGCTGATACCGATTCGATATTTATCGTTGTTTGTTGCGTTCGATCGTTCGGTTGGTAACATTGAATCTTGATACTAAATTGATCGTTACGTAAAAGGTATACGACATAGGTAGGCATAACATTATGTCTTCGATCATTTCGCCCGATTGCCAAGGTCAATTGTTGATTTTTGAAAGTATCTGCATGCAGCTCGACGTAGGACCGGTTATAGACTCGCGTATACATATATACATATATATTCCTTTCGTATAGATTAATTCGATGTGTTAACGTGTCTGCGCTATACGTGGTACACCTTATGGCTTATATAACGCGTGGCCTTCCGACATATTGAAATGCAGCCGTTTTTGTATTGACCGAATCCTCACTTTTCGATAATCAATTTCATCCCTCATTACGAGTCAGTTCATTCTAAACCTACCTACTCGAAATTAGTTGGGTTTATTTTTACCCGCTGGTATTCTTCGAGGCCGTTAAATACCAAAAGTCGTTTAGGTTACGTTTAGTTTTGTTTTTGCATAGTATGGTTAAGGTTGCTCGGGTCGCAATCACAGCTAGCTAGAGCTCTTAAATAAATTTGCATATTTTATTACACATTATTAATTGTACCTACCTACCGTAAACAAAAAAACATAGAAAATAGTTACGCATGCATCAGGGATAGGTCATGGTTTCCAAATGACAAATCTGACACAGGTTTTTCAATGCATTCTTTACTCTACCTCTAACACTTGCGGTTTGTCAATTTTTCTTCTCTTTCTTTCTTTCTTTCTTTCTTTTTTTTTCCATCTTCTGCAGTCCCAAATTCCGAATTCATAGAATATAAGTACCTACTGACTAATGACCAACACCTGCTGTAAATATTTTTCATTCAAATCGGTGAAATAATTTTGCGTTGATTAATCGGCTAACTTGTTTCGTGGATTATTCAAAAAAATTCCATCATCTGTTTACAATTATAAATTTTTTGTGCTGCAGTCGATGCAATTCCAGTCTCTATCTTTGTCTCACCGACTGCTACGGTCTTGCAGCTAAAGACGAAATAAAAATAAATGATGAAAAATAAAAAAATGAAAATAAGAATAAAAAAAAACAATAAAATAAGAGAACCTATTAGCTCGTATCATTTTATTTCAGACTGAAACTACGAGGACACCGATCAGTGAGTGTTTGTTGTTCAACTAGTTCGGATCAAACTGTTTTTCATCCCATATAAATTAACCAAATATTGAATATCTAAGATCCTAGCTTTGTCCGGATAGTTTAAACCTGGGTTGTGACGATTCCTAGAAATTTTACCTAATTCTGTTTCGATCATATATACATATATATATACATATATATACCAGTGTATTCATGCAGCTGACCGATCGGCAGTAACTAACCTAGGCCAAAGAAAAAAGAAAGAAAAAAAATTCCTAAGCAAGAAAGAAACTGCAGCGGGTGTGAATTCGCTGAAACTTTTTGTTCACCATGCTATTAGAATTACAACTTGATTACAGAGGTTGATACTTTGACATGTTTATTCCGAAAACAATTATTATCACAACTAATATTTTATGACTTCGTTTATTATATTCCTGTGTGTAACTTTATATATGAACGACTAAACATTTCGATCCTCAAATCAACTCTTCGCTCTTCGCTCTTCGCTCTTCGTTCTTTCTGTTTATTTTTAATATAGAGATCATGTAGGACGTAGGTAGTAGGTATATACTTTTTCGAGATTTTCTCAAGCCGTGTTTACCTCGTTACAAATAATTACTGGAAATTTTCAAATATCCGGAACAAATAAAACCCAGTGAACGTCAACGAGTCGTGACGGTCAACTCGCTCGTGTCAAAGCAGACACTTTGTCGGGAGTATCCTCGGTGTTAGGTACTATACCTACATATGAGCGTAAACGCGTGACAGAATATAAAAACAATTCAATGTGTACAATGAAAATAATTGTCGAGTTCCCACGGTCATCAGTACAATTATTTTAAAACCGCACCACAAGACAACGTGGAGACTCGACTCTCCTCGTGGGTTTATATAGAATATATATATACACTAGCTACTCGTCTTTACTTGACTATATATATTTTACAATGATTTACAACTCCAGCGACGAACTAATAGTCTTTTCGTTAATTCTTAAAAAGACCAATATTTTCATTCAAATCGTGCGAAAGACGTGTCGAAGTTCCGGCACGCATATTATAAAGAAATAAGCAGAACTGGAAAGTGGATAGAAAAAAAAAAAAAAAAATAGACAATCTGAAACCTGCTAATTTTATTACGAGGCATTTGGGTCTGACGTCATATGTCATCGTGTAACCACTGTCGAGACCATATGTTGCCCACGCACGTTACGAACTGCCTACTTGACTCGCAGTGGGTTAGCATTCCCAACCAGGGCCAGGGGCTAATCCCTGCAAAAGCCGCGATAATAATTTAAAAAAAAAAAAATGGAAAGAACTGCAAGAGTCACGAAAATCTGCATGCAGGATAAAGTACGAGTGATCTAATCATCGGGAACTGAACAAGCCGTTCAAGTTTGTGACGACGGTTGAAAATGAATAAATCCACGGATATTTAACGTACATAGCACATATACTACGCAGATATACACATATAGTGTATATATATTTATATATATATATATATGTGTGTATATCTGACCTCTTTAGGTACTCGACGTAAAGATGGTCGTTTTTATTTTTCATGTATAAAAGCCATGCCTCATTTTCTCTGCATCTGCATCGGTACAAGGCACTGGTACTCATATTATACTAGTCGGGTCGTTAAGAATAATTCTAAACTTGTTTAGAGACAACGGTTATTAACACACGTGCTAATGAGTATAGTGGCGCGAATATTTCTTTGGCGAGAAAATCGCCGAGGTATAGGTACATGGGTACATAGGTACATAGGTACACCTAGATTGGCAATATCTTAAGCATTAACGTAGAATGTCTAATGACATAGGTTGTGCTGCAGGTTCAGGCGTCCTTGCAACTGTAAAGATCCTTGCCCCTTGCACGTTCCTTAAGATTGCGTCAGTTAAGCGACAGGAGGTCGTCTCTCCATTTGTATAAACTTACGAACACACGGATATACACATACCCACTTTATATGGACATAACATAACTAATTGATCTTTCCAGCGAGCTTGAACCTGATAATTATCATTTACATATGTGATTGCGTATCCGCTCTCTGCGCGTGTCCCTCTATTGCCGAGTGATCTCCTCGCCTTAACCGCGCCGCGATCCAGAATACATTATAACTATTGATCGACATAGGTGTGTTCCTATCGAATCCCGGCCCCAACCAACACCTTCGTTGTTACAATCCGACCTTTGACTCGAAAGTCACAATGTTGCATGCGACGTATATGATACAGGTGTAAATGATGGAAGATTAAAAGAAGAGAAGAAAAGTCTACCATATTTCGTTGATCATATATTTATTCACATTTTCTTAATCTCATGTTACTCTAGGAGATGATCAATACCGAGGAGCCGGTGGTAGCAGCAGTGGAAGCCCACCTGCGAGTCTTCTCGTTGTGCCCCAACCTCTGACCGTCAAACCATCTCATCCGTCTCATTTGAATCCACACCTTGGGGGTCCGCATTCTCATCCGCCCAGAAAATATCAGTGCAAAATGTGCCCACAGGTGAGTGTACAAAGATTCATATATTCATACGTATACATACATCATACCTTGATTTACCTTTTGGGACAAAAATATACGTCTAGTCAGAGAAAGATCGGGGAAAAAAGGTGATTCGCTTGGGGAAAGGATGAGATAATGTTGGGGAGATATGTCTGAGGTATTGTTTCGGGTCAGTGGACGCTTCAGACGAAGACTCTGACCCTGATGATCTACGTATTGGCTGCCTGAGGTGGCCTTAAGTCTGTCAGAATCTGGTTGGCGGTCAGATTTTATTATATTAATGAGATCATCGCGGATACAAGGCCTCGTAGTCTCGTTAGCGATTTTATTTTATTTTTTTATTTTTATTTTATGGAAATCGAATAATCGTTCGGGTAAATTCAATCTTCCATCTTCTGTATAACGCCTTGATTATTTGAAATCGTAACAGTTGATTCGTTATACTGCAGATGACTTTTTATTTATTTATTTTTATTTTCATTTTTTATATTCATTTTCTTTTACATATAGGTACTACTTCTCTGTACAACGCGATTGTAAAACCGTCGTAAAATATCATCACGTTAAAGGCACCTACATACGTGTAGGTACCTATCCATTTCATTTTAACCGCAAACGAATCGAACCCCGCGTGTAATATGTATATGTATAGGTATAGGTATAGGTATGCGCGTATGTACTTTCAGCGTGTGAAAGGCTGATCAGTTTTTGTTAATTACCTAATTAACTATCTGGTAATTAGTTATTGCTTCGAATACGTTATACCACGGTTTAATTTTATGTAGGTACTAGTAGCCCGGTATACCTACTCCTTTATCTGTAAATAATTTATGCAAATGTAATAGCGTATTTAAATATACAGCTGTTCTATCTCGAATGTATTTTCTGCGAGTTTTCTTACATACATTCACACTGTAGAGAATTGTTATTCAAAATCTTTGCAAGTCGGTGTAACAACTATAAAGGGTTGACGAGAAAAAAGGATTAAAACCGTCGGTGAAAAAAAGAAAAAAAATAATGAAAAATAAAAAAAAATAAAAAAAATTATCTGCGGCAATAAAATTAACTGGACAATTTTTCTTTTTTTCTATCTTATTTTTATTTTTTTTTTTCTTCTTTCATTTTTAATCTGAATAATAGCTTGTTTTACAGTACGTTAACCCTTTACGAGCTCCTGGGTAGAGACAAGCTACAAAGGCAAAGGGGGTTGGGTAGTGCCACTGTTGTAAAACACCGACCATTCACCGGGCTAGTTCCTTGCGGTGTAATATACCATGGGATTTGGTCCCAACTAGGATCGTAGGTAGCAGGTAGTAGACTAACGTAAGCTAAAGGGTTGAAGAAGCGATTTCAGAAAATTGAGTTGTTGAACAAATATTTTCCACTTTACGACCGGATTTCCAAAGGTTTGGATAGGTCAGGTTATTGCACCGCAAGTATATAGGTACGTACCTATGTAAAAAGCTACATCGTGCGGTTACTCATAGTTATTTAAAAGCGACATCATTTTTTCATTTTTTCATTTTTTTCATTTTTTTTGTTCATTTTCTCCCAAAAATTCTGCATCGTTTAAACAATTTTCTTTTATTCCTCTATATATCCCTCCACGTATCCCTAATCTCTAATCTCTATACCCATACTACGCGGGACACAACGCGTCACCTACAATTATTACACGCCAGTATAGTGACCGACGATCGATAGAGATCTGTAAGATAAATCAAAGGTGATTATTAAGCAAATGGTCTTTTACTGTCGACCCGCTGCTATTATCACTTTTCTTTTTTCTTTTTCTCTCTCTCTCTCTCTCTCTCCCGCTCTCTCGCTCTCTCGCTCATTAATATCTATATTCATATATCTGTGAACTCGTGCAGGACGTCGATGTGTACGTTCAATCTTGCTCTGGTACTTTCGATATATATATATTCTATATATTTACCTAGCTAGGCAGATTATTACACGTATACCGCGATATGCCTGAAAGGTGTGTGACGTCGGAGCCGAGCTCACGAATACCCATGGATCTTGTAGAAACGAAGGCTATATGTGCCTTCTTAGCCGGAGGGCCGGGATTCAAGTCCGGGGGCTAGTGTACCGTGACGGCACAGCATCCTGTCTCCCCTCTGTACCCTTGTCTCCCTCCTCCTCCCCACCACCCCTCCCCCTCCACCATCTGAGCATCGCGTTCCCCGTCTCCTTTTTCTTCATCTTCACATCTTTCTCAATTGATCTTCTTTATTCGTTGTTGCTTGTGGACTCTGGGTCTCTTGCCGTCGACGATCTCGTGATCTCGATGATGAGAAATTTCAAAATAAGTATTTTTTTTTTCTCGCTTTATACGGTTCAAGTTCAACCGGTTAAATATTATCGTTGGCGTATTTACCCATACGACACAATCCTTTCTATGAAATAACAAAATATTCAAATATCATATTAGAGAGATACTAACTAGAAACTAGAAACTATAAAATAATTGAATAATCATTAAAATAATAAAAATAAATAAATAAAAAAAAAAAAAAAAAACACACACACACATCTTTTATTTTATTATAGAAAGGATACTGTATAGTTGTACTCAAGATTTAATGTAATTAACCGGATGCTCTATGAACCCGGAGCAGTTATATCTGTGGAAGGCAAAGTAGAAACTCTGAGAGTAGTATGTAGGTATATAGGTACATATACAGGTGTACCTATATGATGATATGTGTATGAAAAGTATGTATGAAAAGGCAAAATTTAACGCATGTGTCTATAACATGGAAATGGAATTATTTTCATTTCTCTTATAGACTATTATTCCCAACTCTTGATTCTCTTGCGTTTGTTTCCAAGCTTTTCGAAGTCTAGTCATGAGATTAGATCACATTTACGGTCACGGTCAGTGGGTCAAACAAGACAGAACTTATGGACTTTGGTTATCAAACCAAGCCGCCGACAGTAATAGTCTGATTTTACGCGACAAGTAGGTATAGAAGATCGGTAGAGACGAAAATTATTTACGGAAATAGAAACCCGAAACTTTACCTAAAATTATATGGGTACGTATACGTAGGTACATACACACCTAAATTTCATTATAAAACGTTCTAGAAATCTCGTGAGAAAAAATATAATCCCAATGGCTTATTTGATGAGCTGGCAAGTTGCGTGAGGCCCGGATTCTACAGCCTCTTATTCTGCGCTAGGGTATAACAGCTCCGGTCTTCTCAGTGGGCCTCATCTATTTTGACCGTTGATCGTAATGGGAGATGAAGATGAAAGAAGATACGAAAACAAAGCATTCGATAGCTGATACTATAAACTAGACAATACCTATGTATTTGACTATTAGAATTATTCGTTCGTTTTCTCCCCCTCTCTCTCTCTCTTTCAAATCATTTTTATCATCACAAGTACATGAAAACGTTTGTGTCTTATGTGATAGAAACTAATTCTTTCGTAGTAGGTGATTTTTTAAATCTGGAATCTCTCGGGAGGGAAGAAGAAGAAGAAGAAGAAGAAGAAAAAAAAGTCCGAGATCTTATTTGATGCGCTGGCGAGTTGCGTGAGGCCCCATTGAGGCCTCCAATGCCGCGGCCGGGTATACGAGCCGGGGCCTCATCTGGCCTCATCACGCACGGTAGCGAGAGGCCTGTCATTTTTTCCACCAAATTTTTTTTTTTATCCCTTTTGTGGGCAGCATCCCCTCTCGGGAAAGCATCGGGGCTACTTCTATTCTAAAAACATCGGGCTCAGATCTAATTCTAATCGAATACCCACCTCGCCCTATAACTTTCCTCTCGTACGTATAGATATACACACAAATATCTGATTCGTTTCACTTTTCAATAGATACGTAGATAGATACATAGGTAGCTACGTCATGTCACTCACGCTTCACTTTTATCTTCATTCTATAGAGAGTTTTGTGAGTAAAGATAAAATAAATACCTGCCGTGAGTTTATCGAGTACAATTATATTCACGACATTTTGGTAATTGTTATTCGTTAATAAACATCGCGTCATAGCTATATCTCTTTGAGATTTTCTCATGAATTTTCACATTCGAAGACGTACTATACCGATCTTCGTGTCGAAAGAAAGAGAGAGAGAGAGAGAGAGAAATTTGATCTAATCGAAGATGCAAGTTCACACCACTCGACGAGTAAAGTTATCGAGATTTTCGATCGTGTACATACACACTATGGTATTGAAAAGCTATAGCTCTATCTTTGTAAGGCATTCACGGTTACATAATTCCGCTTATTGTACCCCCTCGTGGTATATCTATATAATACATATCTACATGTATAATGTATGTGGTATATAGGACTTAGAAATTTAGTATATAGGGAGTAAATAGGGTATCATGTTCAGTCTAAGGCTTAAAGACTATTGTCTGGCGTGGGAGGCTAGCTGCTGCTGCACTGCCCGGGCACCCGGGCACCCGGGCACCTGATCCAAAAGCTATTCACTTCACATCTCGTTTCTCGTCGTCACGCGAGTTCCTCTATACGTATATATATATACATATATGCACGGTATTCGTGTATACGCGCTATAATACCATAGGGCATAGGTTCTAGTACCGGGACACGTTAGGAGATATTTTTCAAAAAATAATCAAGGACGAATCGGAACCGGTCAACTATAACCGATTTAATAGCATTAATATAGCCTTACCTCTGCAGGTTCGACGAAAAATTTATTCGAATCAAAACGACGCCAGTGGCTAACCCATATTTTCCCATTTTTTTTTACCATTTTTTGTTTGTTTTTTCGACTTTTGTGGGGAACTCCAGTCGATAGTTTTTTTCATATCTTTTTTTCTTCTTTCTCTCTCTCTCTCTCTCTTTCTTTTCCGACATAGTCGCGTGGCAGTTTTTGGGGTTAAAAACCTGAATAGGTGTAGAAGGAAGAGAGAAGAAAAAAAAAAAAAAACGGAAAAAAGATGCGGTTCAGTCGTTGTAGGTAGGTATCTACGAATGTTGGTTGGTATAAGGGGAATAAGTAAATAAAAACTAAAAGTGAAATTGGGTCGTAAACTCGTTGCGGCCCCGGGTCTCATCACGGAATATTATTTTGCCTGACGTGAGATGGTGCTCGATGTTTTATGCTGCAGTTGCTTTTCTCTGTTCTTTTTTTTTTTTTATTATTTTATTTTTTTTTTTTTGTTTTTTCTTCTGTATTTCTTATTGGCGCGACTAACGAAAATGGGCCTTAATGCCATAACCCAGTAGCCACCAATCCCTTAGGAAATTGAAGAGTATAATAAAATTAATTATCGGTATACTTTATCGCGCGCACAGTTTGCTCGTGACTTACTCATCGGAGCGCGTAAGTTCCTGGTGAATAAATTTTGTTTTAAAATAAGAAGAAAGAAGAGAAAAGGAGAGGAAAAAAAACTACCTAATGTAGATAAAATGTAAAACATGGAACCGAATTGAGCTTAGAAAGTGAATATGGCTCCTCAATCTCTTGGAAACTAACAGAGAAAGAGAGAAAAAAAAATCAACGAGCAAACTAATTACAAAGACAAATTTGTTTTTTTTTTATTAGAGAGATTTGTCAAAATCCTGCTAATGCCGTAGCAGACCATACTGAATTGACTTCTAGTTTATTATTATGTAATGAAATTTATTTTCGAGGGTGGTTTCCCACACTATTCGAGAGACCCCTAAAGTCTACCAGCCTATATTTGATAAGCCGATGCATTTTTTTGTGAAACAAAATCTGACCAGATGGCGGTGCTCAGGTAAAAAATACCTTCACGAGAACCCCGAACCTTAATTCGTGCATGTGGGTGGGGTAGAGAGGATGGAGAACGCAGGATAGAAGAGGAAGAGTATGGGGTAGGGGGAAAGGTGGTTCATCATTAGCCCACTAAATCAATCTCTGACGGTGGAAGAAAAAAATTTTATAGGAAGTTTAGAAGTCAATGCCTCGGAGGCTTTTTTTAAGAGGAAGTTACCGTGCACTTAATATATTATACGAATCTTTGCGCGTGTTTGGTACAATTAATTATCAACAGCTACCCATATATAATTATCATTCTTTCAACTATATGTATATATGTATATAATACATAAACCTTTTTTCTTATTCTCTTCTTCTGCCCTTTCTTTATTATTATTTCTTTTTTTCCCACGACTAATACCTTATTCTTACCGCTTCAACTTGCATAATTAATCCACGTGCTTTGCTCAGGAGAGACATAGGTACACCAGACCATAATTGAAAATTAATATCTCAAACTTATACTGAATTTGGAAAAAAACAAAAAAAGAAAAGAAAATCCGAGTACGTATGCAGTTGAATTTCTTTCTCTTGATCGCAAATTATAATAAGCCAATACCCTATAGGTACAGTGTTGGTTTTTTGATTTTAACTGGTCAGTTGTGGGTTTTGAGTTGGAAAAAATCGGTTGAAAAACCTGCAATCAAGAGACAATGGGCCTCCGGCTTGTTCTACATGTAGGAAGACATCGCATAGGGTCCAGACGTAGGGACAGGTGGCAGACTGGGCCTTAGACGAAGAGGGGGCCCCCTCGTCAGAGAAAGACAGGAGATACAGGGGGCATGGGAACCTGACTTCAAGGGGCAGCATCCCTAGGAAGTGAAGCGAGCTCCCCTCAGCGGTAGAGACCCGACGCGACGGGGAGAAAATGAGAAATAGAAGAAGACAGCTTAGAAGGAAGACGGAAGATCAAAGACTTAAATACACATCAACCAATATAGAACTACCTAACGATTTTCACAAAAATCTGTAAAGTCATCAGGGCATGTGATATGCATACAAACAAATCGCGAACCACCCCTCTTCGCTTCTCTTCGCTTCTCTTCGCTTCTCTTCTCTTCAATCCCGATCAAAAACCGTTGAATTTTCAAACTTCACAATATAACATCTCATACCCGGAAGACGGATTCTGTCGTGGTGCCGATAGCCCTAACCACCGCCTGCAGGACGTAAGGGCAATTTTCAAATTCTCCGCATTTCCGGACGAATTAAGTAATTTGTACGACGAGTTTTTGACCGATTGCTCTCGAAACGTCACTTTGGGGTAGAAAAAATTCTTTTGCTAATTCCCAGAATTTCTCAGTGCATCGATTCTCCTATTTTATTGAAGGGGTGCAATTCTTCGATCTAATGTCTTTTTTGTAAATTGGAATACATCTGCCGTGAGTTCGACTCGGAAAAGTACATCCGTTTTTAGATGCGCTGCTTTCGAGTTGTTTTCGGATGGTTAAGTATTCGATCTTGCAAACAAACAGATTTGTGGGGTAAAAGAAACAGAGACGAAGAAGTGGGAGGAAAAAAAAAAATGTTTTCGGCACTTTTGATCTTGTGTGTGTTGTTGTATTTCTGGGGATGGGCCCAACAGATAGACGAAGAAACGGACGGTCCCAAGTGGCTCGAACAAGTGCCTCCTGGTCACTTTCAGACTACCATGCTGGAGGTTTTACTCCGGACGTTTCGGCGTATGTCTTTCTTAGACGTCTCTGCTGCAGCGGAACCACCGATCGGTCATACCGAAACGAACGAGCGATTTAGTGCGGGTGGCAAAAATCCCTTGCTGTTTGGACAGGCCGGATTTGTCTGTCATGGATATTTCGCAAACAATGAAATTCCACGTCCGCGCGCAAATAAGCTTAAATAACTTTACGTCGCCAACTCGAGTTGCACTACGAGTGACACACTACTCTCCCAATTCCAGTTCTTTCTTTCTCTTAGTCTTTTTTTTCCTTTTTCTCTTTTAATCTGATCTTTTGCGTTTTATCCCTGAAAATGTCGCACGATGTAGCATAAATTAAGGCGTCCCTTCCACGTCTTTTATATAGGTATACGGGTATATCTAGGTATATAGGTATATATCGTCCCTTTGAAACGACTTGGTGTGTTTTTTTTCAATTTCGCGAAATGTGGAGTTGCGGAGGAAGGTTGAACCGAACGGCGTAGCTTATAAAGGGAGGCCCGTGAGTGGCAAGGTAACGGCATGCGGCACATAGCAACAATTGCAAATCGTCGCCGTAGCCTTAGATTATGAAAAATTTTGTTGTCAGGATTCGATGCTGTCACTCAAAAAGTTTTCTGAAACATTATTTTCTTGACACAAATCGAGAAATCGGTTGAGCATTGTAAACACCCGCAAACATCTGTAATCCGTTTAAGTGTGCAAATTTCTTATTGAGCTACTAGAATACAACCGTCAAAAATTTTGCCGGGTTTTATTCCTTTCATAGAAAAATATGAGGAAGCGTGCCTCGAATTTTTTTTATTCTTTTCCCTTCCATTCCTATACCCAAAAATCTATTGTGCATTCGCTCTCGCAATAGCAACGCGTATACCTATGCTCGGATCGTACGGTTAGGCAAATTTTGAAAAAGAAAATTTTTTTTCCTTCGATCGTTGAAAAAAATTAAGGGTCTGCCGGACGCTGGGCAGGGCTGCCCGTTCTAGACGAGAGCCGAGAGGGGAAAAAAGCTATATTCATTTTGGTATAAAATTGTAAGTGCTAAAAAAAATGGCAAAAAAACAAACAAAGCTGCCCCATACTCTGCCATGTGGCGCGTGGTATACGCGTTGCCAGTAGGAGCATTTTTTTCTTCTTCGTTTTTTTTTTGCTCCTTTCTCCTCTCTTCTCGTTTCCCATTTTGGGGTGAAAACGTACGAAACGCGCCCAGATATAAAAAAAAAAAAAAATAAAAAAAAACTCCCCTAATCGTAAGCGTATGCAGTATGAGGGGTGCCAACTATAACAACGAGGGGGATTGAAAAAAAGAGCGAAAAAAAAAACGTTTCCCCTTAAATTTCAAAAAATCCGGGACGTAAATTGCAACGTATAAAAACCGGTAACGCATCCCCTGTGCCCTGCGGCAGTGGCTCGTCGTGTATCAATGTCGAAAAAATCGGTTACGCGTGCATCGAGTCGCAGGTTTTCTTCTTTTCTAATTTAAGGAAAAAAAAAAGTTACTCTATATAAAAAAGTTGCGCGTGCCTTGATCTATAATGTAGGTACACAAAATATCTGGTTAAAAATATTTGGGGTGAATACGAGACGAAGAAGATAAAGCAAAAAAAAAAATCAAACAAGTCAATCGGGCGTGTGCCAGGTAATAATATGATGATAAAAAGAAAAAGAAATTCACTCGAACCCTCTTCATTTTTTGCATAGTATAATTTTTTATTTTATTTTTTTGTCATCCCACTCTATTCGCTCGTCAATTATTCCTGTAATACTATGGGATAAACAAAGTGCACGATTCGATTTTGATTAAATCTGTTTTTTTTTAATTCTTTTTTTTATTCTTTTATCGATGTGACTTTTCCACACAAGTATTACATTCTTTTGAAACGTATTGATCACAATACGATATAGGTGGATCGGTAGGGGTACAGAAAGGAAAAATCAAGGTCCCCAAATACTACCAATGAGCGATCACGTGCGCTGTTGAAAAAGGCATAATCGGCTGTTACACTGCATAGAATAAAGAGTGAGAAAGATCGGCACCAACCCCTTTTGGGATACCACCAATAAGTCCCTTTTTTTTCTTCTTTTTTTTTTTTCTTTCCTTGCCGATCTAGTTCTTTGACGATGGAAATCCTTTGATATTTCCGATCTGTAACACCTTCCCTAAGCTTCACGTCGAACAGGGCACACGCCCGTTTCTAAAGGGGTTAATACCGCGCTCCCTCCCTCCACCATTGTGAACGAACCAATTTGGGTATTGAACTGCAATTGAAAGGGTATACCCCGCAGTATAGATTCTTCGATAGTATTGTACTATGCATTGAGCTATCAAAATATTAAGGGTTCCCCCTCGCTGCAGGTACTTTGATTCTCGGGTTAGCTCCTCGCTTTATTGTGGTTTCTGTCTTCTGTACTCCTGTCAATGGGTTAACACCTTGTTAGCTCTTACATAGATTCCCGCTATTACAACAAAACATGACATAACACGAGGTAACGTAACGTAACGTAACGTAACGTAAGCCCTTATCAAAAAATGAAAGTGAAAACGAACAATTTGCAAATGGACCAAAAATTATCCAACCGTTGGAAATATTTATTGAAAATTGTTCATGAAATGATATTATTCAATTTTCTCATTCATCATAAGGTACCTTACGTCTCACCTTCCCTTTTATATTTTTCTTTAAACGGCGAGCCGATTTTCAACTGATTTTTTGAAAACCAACCCCCAACCCGAAAGTGAACAGCTCATTGTGGGCTTGCCTTACTATCTGACAGTTTTCTCTTCTCTTCCGTATACCCCTCGCGAGATTTTGAGATTTTCTCATTTTTGGCTATTTTGCGTGAGGCAACGGCTAAGACCATATGCGCGACCTCTGACCGGCTTGAACTCCAAGTCTCCCCCTTGGACGGAGCACCTTCACCCGGGTCAGTCGAGGTCATGGGAACCCATGGGGGTCTAAGAGCGAATTTGGCCATTTTCGATGACGTACCAGTGGCTGGTGGATGACGTCACATGGACCAGGTGACCGAATAGACTGTTTGTATCCCTATTTTTGTAATAATAATTTCGTATCTTCGAAATGACTAACATGAGCGTCGATCAACCGCAATTAAAAAATATTTTTTTTAATCAAGACGTATGTACCTACTTATTTTTACCTACGTATCTATATACCTACTCTTATTACCGGCTGTTTAAACTCTGGAAGGAATTAGTAGCGCAGGAACCATATTTCCTGTAAACTGCCGCAGGAAGCATAGCCAACTATATTTAACCGTGGTATAATAAAGCATAAAAAAAAAAAAAAATATGCGGGGGTAAGAAATTTTTTTTCGAAAAATGTCTCGAGTCTTACGAAGACAAGTTGACCTGAAGTATTGCCCTAGAAAAAAAAAAATGGGCATGTTAAATGGAGACGGGGTCTCAATACCTTTGGGTCCTTTTTTTTTTTTTTTTTTTTTTTAGTGCATGGTCGAAGTGTTGAAAGTGAAGTAGAAGAAGAAGATGAGAAATAAAAAAATAAAAAAAAAAAACGGATGAAAAAATCAGTGGACAAATCCTTAAAGCCGAAAGGGTTGGTGAAGGAAAATAAACAAATGAATATATTGAAGCAGTGGGAGCTGGGAAGGTTGCGTATTTTATTACTTGGTGAATTTTGCTTTATAATGTAATACAGGCAAGGGTTAAGCTGATTTTTGTTTAATCCTTTAACCTCGGGAGACCGGTCAAGAAATAGCGAGAGAGAAACAGAGAGAGCTAGAGTGTTAAGCACGGCTTAAAGCAGTAATAAGCCCGTAAGCCAGAGGAAAGGGTTTTAAGAATATTTCAAAAATAATAAACTTTTATTGTTCGGGTCATTCTCTGACTGGCCCATCTAACGTAACTGCATTGTTAAAGGCCAACGGCACCCGCGGTTAAATTGAAGAAAGTAATTTTTTTTCTCTCTCCTAAATCTCTCCTAAATCCTTTTACTGAGTCAAAGTTGTTCCGGCATTAGGGGATTGATCGGTCGACGAATCTCGAATTTTTTTTTTTCTTTTTTCTTTTCTCTCAACAAATTACCAGCATTCAACTTCAAGAATGATGAAAAATGATTGGCATGCGTATCAAACCGTGAATAAAAATCTCTACCATTTATCGTGTTAGCCGTCAATTAATCTCGATAAATAAACTGATTGTTAAAACACCCTTTACTTATTAGACTCATCGGAAACCCGAAGAAACCGAATGCCAAAGGCATAAGAAAATTTCAACTCTCTCACGGTTTCGCAGATAGGTACCTACATTGGGTATACCATTGGTGCAGATGAGCTAGAGAAAAATCGAAAATTAAATCTAATCGTCAGTTCAAGGAATGAAAACTGAAAATAAAAAATAGATGAAGGTAGCGAAAATCGTCAAGTGTCGAAGGTACGAATAAAACATCATTTATCTAGGACCTAGATGGTTAAGTAGGCAAAATATTTGCATATCGGGTTCCCTGCCGAGATTTCTTTCCGGGTCATTTTAGTCGTCGGTTCTGATCGATCATTCCTCGATCTGCTTAGGCTTGGGCCTGGCTTTTCGGTCATTGTCATTCAAACGAATCTTCGCAGCGTTCTTTGCAGCCATGGTCTATGGACGGTTGAAATTAGGGCGCTACGCGAACCGGAGGGGACAGAATTAAACAAAAAACGATCTGGCAAGGGATGCTGTGACCTGGACCATATGCATATTAGGTATACAGATGCCTCCCTGCTCTGGGGCTCCTCTAGGTAACGTCCAAAAATCCGGTTTTTTTTCCACTACCGAGCAAAAAAAAGAATAAGAAAGGGCAGGAGAAAAAAATTGCGGTGATGACCGTCATTGTCCACTATAGTATGCCAACGCGTGCGTCCCTATGCGCTTAAAAGATCGGTCAGCCGTTTTTGATGGAAAAAGAAAATCACGTATGACGTAACGGGGGTCGAAGAATATAAAGATCAAACCTTCAAATTCAATGAACAAAAAGGAAGAAGAAGAAAGAAACAGAAGAATAGAAGGAAAACTCCGTTAAATTTTCAACGATATCGGCACAAAATTTTCATCACACCTTATTCTTCGGTTTCCTTTTTTGTTTTAAAGGTAAATCTTGCGCCTGGAAGAAATGAATGTTTGACATTTTCCTTCTATGATCTATTCGAGCCAGGAGCAACTGAAACCAACTTGCAGTGCTACTGGGTGTCTTGGTTTGAAAAGAGGCGATCGGCATGGTCTAACGCGCGTCCCTAATTCGTCCGGGGGCCCAAAGTCCCCGAAAAATAGAAAAAAACCAAAGAAGAAAATAAAATAAAGAAAAGGCCCCACCGATTTGAGTGGGTGTGTGTGAGCGAGCGAACGAGGCTCGGTTACACGCGCACGGTCTCAGGGGGTGTCAAGCCGTGACCGTAACAGAGTTCATGCGAGACCAAAAATTTAACTTTCAGACTTTTAGACGGAGTATTAATGCCTGGAAGTTAGTTGGTCTAGCCTGACGGCTCACGAGCCAGTTGTGAGTCGCGTCGTGCGTGTATCTCGTTCGATTACGTCTCTTATTGTTGAAAAATAAAAATATCTTCTGACGCGGTTTTTGTCGAATCAGATAGATCTGCTCCCCCTTTTCTCTACCGAATCACGTTTCAATTAAATCTCTATCTCTCTCTTTCTTGATTCCTCGCCGTAGAATCTGTATATATGTATATATATATATCTATAATGTCTATTTTAAATAGGTTTTCAAATTCTCTATAACCGATTAAACCGTCGACGCCGAGTAGATTTCTGTTTCCAAACAAACGATCATCCACGTCCATCACTCTGTGATACAAAATTTTTCTGTTTACCAAATCTGTCCTTCAGTTATAGACACACGTAGACAGTCTGCAGGTTAAATCTATATTTATTTTCTTAATCTAACCACAACCGAATGTGTTTCTACCGAAATGTGTATTATAAGACATTTCAGCTATGACCTATAGTTCAATTTCATAATACAGATAACGACGTTCTTATTATAACATATATGCTCGTCGAATATCTTTACTTAGTGAAACAGCTACTTGAAAATAATATACGATCTATTTCAACTTTTGCTTCTTCTTCTTCTTCTTCTTCTTCTCGTTTTATATTTCTTATCTTTTTTCTTCTTTAATTTAAACTAAATTCACCATACCCTGCACGGTCGTGAGAGCATAAAAATAAAAGGAAAGTGTCGAAATTTCGAAAATATTGTTTTCGGAAGTGACGATTAGGAAGAAAAATGGAAAATTATCTTCCGACGTTCGCCATATGCCGATTTTCACCCATATAGAAGCCTGCTGTTTGCAAACTGCGCCTAATTTTCACACCACGCAAAAGTCTATTCTTTTCTTGGCAGAAGCTATCTGTCAAAGAAATCTCCAGAGGCAGACGTGTTTTAGGAACCATAAAAAACCATTAAAAAAAAAAGAGAAAAAAAAATCGGTGATCGATTCCTAGTTCGTACGACATTACGCCGGAGTATATCACAGCGTTTTATTTAGCTGCATAAACTGAGCGAATTTCGTCGGAGTACCTACTATCTCACAAAAGCAATCTTCAACGAAAATCTTTTCACTTGCTTGAAATTTCTCTGAAAAATGGTATACAATATTTGTCTAGAGAAAAAAAAAAAATAAATAAAAAAAAAAAAAAGAACAGAGAGTAGGTATATAGAATGGAATAACGTAAATGGCGAGGATTGGAAAGCATCGCACTGTCTCATCAGCTCGATTGTGGAATCTATATACAAACCCAAGTCTTGCGATCAGCGTGAAAATCGGCATACGAAAAAAGCGGGGCAACCCAATTCGGTTTAGTAAACGTTCACGCGATCTTTGTTCGGAAGTATTACACCGTATTATTTTTCTCTTTCTCCTTAAGACGTTATTAGATCGCCGCGTGCATGCTGCTGCCGACTATTATAAACTCGGAGATATTTTTGAGATAGAAATCGGTATGAAATCGGCAAGAAATCGGTTTTAGGTAGTACAACACGCGCAAACAGCCACCTTGGCACCTTTATTATCATTGCAACCGTCCAACCGTGGCCATGCCACACCGAGCCCTGACACTTCGTCGTGAAATTCACTCGAGCGTGATTACCCACCACCAATGGTGCGAAGCAGAGCAGTACTTATACCTCCAAGGTATAATCCATCTCGATGTATACACGCACGAATATTTATCTGTATAAATGGGACCATTTTCTTGGTCAACGGCAGTGTCCCTGTAATAATGATGGAAATCGATTTGCGTAATTGTTCGCTCATATTGCGTGAATTTTTTTGTTTCTTTTGTCCCTTCCTCATTATCAACTTAAATGACGAACGATTTTACGCATTTTTGTATAATACTATGCGCGGCGCGGCGCGGGTAACCCTGAAGTAGAAAATTGAAACAGGATGTGAAAATACGATCACGAGTCTACCTCTTGACTTTTGAATTCAGTTTAGCGAAAAAATGCATCATCATACCCGAGGGTCCCGGCCTTCTGTTCAACCGTGTATACTATATCTCGTCGATAGATGAAAATCGTTTTCAACACCCTGCCGCAGTGAACTAGGAACCGGGAAGAAGTGACGCATCGTTTCCTTAGAAAAATCGGTTGCCTTTTATGGATCGGTATACCTACTACAACATCTTCAACAAGAACATTTTCATACCGCGATCCACGATCTATCACCTTTATACTTATAACTTGCGGTGAAAAATGAAAATTTGTCAAATGCCCACACCGGCTTGTATAACGTCTCCATAAAAATATACTACACTAGTCTCTTTGTCAAATTCATACTTCGCAGGGTTTTCTCTATATTATACATGGGCAAGCGCCGATTTTTTCTTTTTGCCATCATTTTTTTTTTCTTTTTCCTTTCGTTTTCTTTTTCGTTTGCGGGCTAGTATAGGGTATACCTATAGCGGCAGTCTAACGTTCCTATAACCCGTATAGTCCGGATTGTGTGCCGTTTTTTGCGCAAGCGCGCGTGTTTTTGCCGACACGGCGCACGCTTTTCAGGGGCATAAAAACTCATTTCTAGCGCCATGGAGAAAAAGTTCAAACGACGGGGGAAGGGGGGGCACTTTTTCTACTAGAGATAATATCTCCATTATATTATTACAGTATAGTGGTTAACCGATTTTTTTTTTCTTTTTTTTTTCCAATAATGTTTCTGCTTTTTTGCGATCAGCGTTTTTTTCGTTTTTCTTTTTATATACTTCTTCTCTTTTTTCAAAACGATTTTTTTTCTCCTTCTCTCTCTCTCTCTCTCTCTCTCTCTCTCTCTTTCGACGTTTTACATACCTTTTTTTTTATTATCGGATTCGGGTCAACGACACCTCTTCACCGTATACACAAATATATATAATTTATACAAATATACTTTCACTTATATATTCCTCAGTCCCGTAGCATATATATAATATATATATATACCTGTGTATATAAACATATACAATTAGTGAAAATTAAACTAGAATCTAAGTATATACCTATACAAGTAATTGATGATCACTCCCTTGATGAACACGTGTCTGCAGAAGTGAACATAAAACTGTCATAAACAAGATCTTGGTTAAATCTTGTGTTATAATGAAAACTATGTGTATATGTTTACTCGAAATCGTCGTTCTTAATCAGTAGGTCTCACAGCGATAACCCATCCTTTGGAAACATGCTTTACATGCTTTTGATTAAAAGGAGAACTAAGAAAAAGACAGAGCGAGAGGGGCAAGCGGGGGGAGGGGGGTGGGGGAGGAGATAGAAGATCATAATATTATATGATAATTGTGATAACCCAAAAAGTTGCTACGAAAAAAAAAAAAAAAAAATATTAATACGACTGAATCCGGAAGTCTGTATGTCACAGTTTTTTTTTTCCTTTTCTGATTAATTCTTATATAGTCCGCGATGTGAAAAATCTGAACATAATTCAATGCCTTGTGTTATGTATATATGTTAACACAGATACCTCCTAGCCGCACGAATATTATATCGATGTTATAATAAATGTGAAAACAAAAAGAAGGAAAATGAAAAACAAAGAAATTTTCGCTATCTTGACAAATCAAGAAACAATCTTAATCTCGATACCTTATGATATAATATAATATAATATAATATAATATGATATAATATGATATAATATCTTTTTGGACAAATCTCGAGACAGCGGACGCACGGTACGTTGTACACTCGGTTAATTATCCCCTCTTCGTATTCACGGGATTCTATGCCCATCTCACTCTTTTTGTACTACTACTATATACCGCGCGCGTCCTAGCCGCTTGGGGTGTGAGGCAACCGTCGGTGTAGCTGGTTATGGGGTGGGGGGGGGAAGCCGAAACCTAAGGTGGGGGAAGGTCCTGGGGTGGGGAGCTTCGCGCTCTGTTCGAACGAAGCTAGGGCCACGGCGCAAAACATTCAGTCGGCAAAAAGTAGCCAAGGGGTGCGCGTTACCCTAAGGTAGTAACCTCGTTGAAAAACTGTAAACACCGAGCAAAAACTAGAACGAAAAATTCTTTTTTTTTTGTATACGAAAAAAAAAAAAAAAATTAAAAAAAAAAAAACGCAACCTACAAAGGAAAAAAATAAACCGAGAAAAGACTTTATCAGTGATTAGTAGTATCTGTTCACTGAAATAGGAAAAAAAACAAAAAAAAACGAAAATAATGTGAAGGAGAAAAAAAAAAAAACGGTTTTCGAAAAATTTTTAATCATTAATAATTAAAGTTATTATCGTTAATATCGTTTTGTGACTGTTGTTTTGTTTTTTTCTTTTTATTTTTTACAATATCATCGCGGTTATTGGCTAAACTCTCTTATAAATAAAAACTGTTTTTCTTCGTATTGTATGATATTCGGTGGAGAAAATTCAAGTCTTGTTTAGAACTCGTCTGTGACATATTCCAAAGCTGCCTAACGTAAAGTAGGCTATATATCTACTGTATAAATAAATGAATGAATAAATAAATAAATAAATAGATAAATAAATAGATAAATAAATAGATAAATAGATAAATAAATAATTTCAATTAAATACAAATAATTAAAAGAGGTACAAAAAAAAAAAACAAAAAAAAATTTTCGTGATTATATTAGTCTCGTATGTAACAAAAACATACATGTATGTATGTATAGATATATTTATGTATATATATATATATCTATATATTTATAACCCATAGACGATATTATCTTTTTATTTTCTGAAACCGCGTGGTTTAGATCGTGTGTCAACTTTATCAAGGACACTGATCATGAAAAATATGAAAACGTACGTTTACAACATAAAAGTAAACTTTTTTTAGCACATCTAATTTTTTTGTTATCTTCGTTTCGTTTTTCGTTCTTAACCAACACGTGGGCGTAAGTTGTCTCAGTTTGAAACAACAAAAAAAAACAAAACAAAACAAAAAGTTTGAGATAGAAAGAAATAAAAAAACAAAACGAAAAATAAAATAAAATAAAATGAAATAAAATAAAAGAAGAAAAGAAAAGTGGTGCCTGCGTGCGTGAAACTGATAAAGAATATTAACGAATTGTAAATGAAGGACTGAAAAGGAAAGAAGAAGAAAAAAAAAAGATTGTGAAAACTTAGCCAAAAGTTTAGACCTAGTTTTTCATCTATTTATTTGAAAAGAAAAAAGAAAAAAAAAAAGCTTCAAACTGGTTTACTCGGGTTTTTCAATCGGAACCAAAATGGAGGTTCGTGCTATGGAATACCGGCCAGTGGTACCCACGGGTGTCGCAGGTCTGCAGGACTATCATGCTACAATTCCCGACCTCAGTCCACCCAGGAGCCAAGGGTCGTCGGCTGGTGGCGCGTCCTTGCTTGGCGACTACGCGCCACGCATGTATACTCCTCCGACGCCACCAACCCCCCACGAAGACGAGAAGGTAAAGAGAGAAATAAAGAATTTGAGGATAGAGTTTAACAGACCCCTGCATATAGAGCCCTTATATTATATCTGTAAAGATGATCGTAATGAAATTCTTCCGAGGAAGTTTATATATTTTGTTCGTCATATTCTACAAATTACATATAGGTGTACCTCTATAGGTACGAAGTGACTGAAACTATTTGGTTAATGTTTTTTCGTTTTTTTTTTTATTTTTTATTTTTTTCATTTTTCTCGGGAATCATTAAATTCTTCGCGTTTTAATGAGACGTTTGAAATAAACATAGAATTAAGTATATATATATAATATATATACATATATATATATATATATATATATATATATGTATTTGTATGTATGAAAAATCGATATATTGCTCTGTTTAGTAATCGAAATCATTTCTTTATGGTATAAAAACGTCTCGTCGAGTTTTATCACCCACTTTCGGAAATGATAAGTGTATGAATTCATTCACGCAGCTTTTCGCGTGTCATGATAATATACTTGTTTAAATAATATGATCATTGGACGTTCCTCGATTATCTACATACTTGGCAGTTAAATTCTACAAATCTACACTATACGCGTAAACATATTACATGATTATATCGTCCGGTCCCATATACGTATTATTCGATGACAATGACCCGGCGACGATTTGGTACACGAGACATATTATATTTATCGTTCTTCTTGCATCTATGCAGATGTATAAGATGATATAGTATTACAGGCGACAGAGCTTAGATAACTTGTTATAATGTCATTTTGGAAAGGACTTTATCGTAGTGACCGTGAGTTCTGAGATTTTTTTGGCATTATAATAATATATTGTAGAGAGAAAAAACGAGCCCACTTTACCGTAGGTATTATTCGTGATCAATTCTGCAGAAAAGTTTAACAATGACACGTCACAATAACGGGGATGAAAAATAATCGAAAATCGGGTAACAAAAAATAAATGACAATCGTCAGTTGTCAA
This sequence comes from Tenthredo livida, assembly GCA_963992785.1. Taxonomy (NCBI): domain Eukaryota; kingdom Metazoa; phylum Arthropoda; class Insecta; order Hymenoptera; family Tenthredinidae; genus Tenthredo; species Tenthredo livida. The sequence goes on from OZ023071.1 coordinate 11,104,329, forward strand.
TACATTGTACACGTTGAATGGTTCACGAGAGAGGCGCGTGCATTGTACCTATACTGTTCGAAAAGTTTCTCTCTCTCTCTCGGCTACCTACCGATGTCCCTTCGTCTTTTATCCAGGTAATGCCTGGACTATGCTCTCTAAAGATTTCGAAACTTGACCTGTTAAAAAGTCCTTTCGTTCTTGTTCTTTTAAAACATATATATGTATATGTAGGTCCACACACACGCGCACACATACACACACGCATACACGCACCAATTTCTTCTTATCGCCCAATGCGCAATAGTTTGCGAGAGTTGCGAGTATAGCCAACTAAGAGAACTAAACCGATCAACCTTTATAGGTAGTACACATGTCAAGATAATTGTTAAAGAAATTTCTTTCCCGCCGTACAGCAAACGTCGCTGCATATAGTCTATAGAGTCACACCGCGTCACACGTGTATCTAACTCGAAGCCGCGTGCTTCAATCGATTCTAAGGACCTTATTGTACTCACAGGTCACAATGAGTCCTTAAAACTTTTTATTTAGCGTACAACCAACACTAGCGAATATTCTACCTATACGTTTCTGAAGGACAAAAAAAAACCACGGTTTGTAAACGGGGTAGGGTATAGGCGTACACACGTGGCATTAACCTTGCCAAAAACTCTGCACTATACTGCAGTATGTTACGGACGAAACTATATTCGCCGTTTCTTGGGATATAAGGTATCACTTGGCAATTAGAAGTCTGATCTGTAATTGCCAATTGGATTGGAATTTTATATATAATACGAGGGCAACCATTTCTCAAACTCTTATTCTATCCGAAAGAATGAACAAAAATTAAGTCAACTGCTTTTTTTTCTGCTAGATTTTAATAGACAGATTTTGTTGTTCTATTTTTCATTGACGAACCGTAGAGAACAAACTTGGTGTACCCCACCGCGTTCATTCATTTCATTTGTCGCCGCGAGAGTCGTAAAAACAGGGTAACACGTCGCAAAAAGCAGTCAACTATTTGTATACTCGGTATATACCTATGTATAATGTTACGCGGGCTACAGTATAGGTGTGCAGTTTATGCCGGCTCACTGACGCTTCGCGACAGGTTAATCCTTTTACCCAGTGTGTGTTATAAGTTTCTTTTCATTTTTTTTACTTTTTTTTTTATAATCTTTTCTCTTTTTATTTTTCTGTTTCTGCTCATTCAAAATTTATCATATTCTGTCTCTTTTGTCCTTATCTTTCTCTATTTTCAATTCGCAAAACACGTATAAAAGAATGAAATGATTCGCATGCCGGGCGTTGAATTTTGTTACTCGCTATATGTGTCTGAATTTGATCTCATCAAATAAACGTGTTAGACACGAGGGATGAATTGAGTTCGTCTGGAAATATGTTGTAGTGAAAACGTATGTGAGAAGGACGAGGAGGAGAAGAGATATATATATCCGCGGTTCGATCGCGACGACATACGAAAACGCGGTTATCCCCGGGGTACAGATAACAGAGATCTGAAAAATGTGTAAAACATGTTCTAGTAAATGTTGTATTATACAAATGAGTAGGTAATATTCAATGCAGAAGAAATCTATATATTTTATGCAGTAACAAACTTCGTTCTGAGAAGGGCCCGAACTTTTTTTTATCCATTGACCTTCATATTCAAGAAATTCCGTTCACAAATCCCATCAAATACTGAGGTCAAAAATAACCGTTGAAAATATTCAATATCACTTATGGTTCATAGATTGTATTATAATACCTATATACCAAGTAGTCAGAGATGCAATGAGGTTTGTTCGGCTTAGGATGTGGGACTTAAAATAAAACAGCAGACATATTAACTGACTGGAGTAGTAGTAGTAGAGTAGAGAAGAGTAGAGTAGAGCAGAGCAGAGCAGAGCAGTAAGGTACCGCATAGCGGACAGGATACCATATTTCTTCGTTGGATGAAAAAAACCTTTACAGTCGCGCAAAGGGAAGAGATAGGAAAAAGGAAAAAAAAAAACAAAAAAATCTCTCCTTCTCTCCCTCCGCGCTTCTACTATTCTATTTTTGTTTAAACTTTATAGAAAAAAGACAGATTTTTCATCCTCCTTATTCTACTTATATATATACAACATCATCACCAGCCCTACGCACGCACGCACGCACGCATGCATATGCACGCCCGCTCACCATATTCGAGGGTGGTACTAAGTCTGTGCGCTTAACCTCCATACTTGATGTGTGTATAAAAAAAAAACCCCTCTTTACCCCAGTCCGATGCAGTTGCCGTTCATTAAGGGCTCGTTGCCGAGTTCCGTTTCTCTTATACACTCGAAGTAGGTATATAGGTACATACTATCGCATCCTAATGTATACATATGTTGTACGTTCCGTCATATTGACGTTTCTCTTATTATACATATATATATATATACTCGTTATCATCGTTACTGCAGTAGTGTTTCTTATTTCTACTATACTATATAGGTACAACTGCACCTATACCTTCACATAGGTAGTCTTCTTTCTTATTATTCATTTTTTTATAGAAAAATCATCGAGGCTTATCCGCTACGAATATTTGATTTTTTGTGAATGTCCCACCGCGTCTAACTGTGAACATCCGGGGGAATAGATCAATTTCGCTGGTTGCGGGTCCGGAGCAGCAACTGCGGCCGCATCAGCAACCCGTATTATATGAATTTCTATATAGGTATAGATTTTGCGCGTGTCACGTCGCTGTGTGGTTATAAATATCGGTAAAGAGTAGACATCGATATCCGGGCCCCAACGACGACGACGACGACGATGACGACGACGACGAGACGCACGGTCTACGTCAGTTTATTATACAGCATACTAGCAGGAGCTAGGTAAATAATAAAAATAATCATAGAAACGGACGTGTACCTACGATCATTGAGAATTTCATCTTAATCGTAATAACGGGGCCCTTATATGAGATATTCCGTGACTATTTCTGTTTTTTTTTTACTCTCATTTCACCGAAAAATATCTAAGACCCGCGCGGCTGACACCACACGTGTCAAAATGGATTAAGCAAGGGGCCCTGCCGAAAACGTTACCGATTGCCATATGAAAGGTTCTACTTATATCCGAAAAATTTACGGATCCTGAAAAATCTATCTAGGTGGGCAGAGAATCGCATAGAGATTATAGTTCCTTTCAAACTGGCTGTATATCTGTATAATACGGGGATAGAGGTAGAAATTCAAAAAGGCACTTAAACCGTTTCCCCTCCGCAAGTGTGCGTATGGTGCCCCATCCGTCATCGGCTTGTTTGCCGAAAAACTCGAAATCTCTCCATGCCTGTACGAGGTGATCTTGAAATTTTCTTTTTTTCTGTTTTTTTTTTTTTTTTTTCCACGTATTTTCTTTCCATTTTATTTTTCGCTTTCCTTTCTTCTTTTTTTCTCTCTGCGCTCTTTTTCAACACCGCCGAGCGACTCCTCCTCGACGGGATGCAGAACCCCCAAAGCAAGATGCGACGTGGATCAAAATCCGGCAAAAATTCATCCCCCATTATTCACATTCGTTAATATATGTACGTATACAGGTATATACCCACATATACCTACCTATCTAGGTATTCCTTGTACTGTAGGTACTAATACAATCCGTGGGACGGCGGTACCCACGAATAGGGGATAAAGATCACGAGGCAAACGTGCGGATAGACGCGTGCAGCTCGTATAGTGAAATAATAGTAAAAAAAAAAAAGAAAAGAAGAAAGGAAGAAAGAAAGAAAGGAAGAGGAAAAAGGAAGGGTTGACGAGAGAGAGAGAGAGAGAGAGAGTGAAAAAAAAGGGCCCAAGTAAACAGTGGTATTATGAATGATTTTGCGGCAACTTGGAGTGTGATGGGGGATCGCTGGTTCCGATCCGATTTTTGAAAGAAAGAAATTAGAAGAAGAAGAAGAAGAAAAAAAGAACTCTTGGGGAAAAAAGAAAAATTCATGGGTCTTTCCTTTTCTGGATAATCATAACTTTTTGACTATTAAATTTTTACCACTTATATAACCGATCTTTCGAGTCTCGTGTGTGACGTCAGCAGGTAGTATAGGAACAGACGTAAATCGCCGTAATCAAATTACGTGTGTTTATACTGGTCAAGTAATAGTGTAATAACACAAAAGCGCGGTAGCAGTTCGTTTTGGCAATACCTTGCGGGAAAACAGCTTGCCACTGTGAGCTGCGTATACATACATACATACATACATACATACTCTATAACCATCGGATCGCTACGGTATTTAAGGTTGGATGTGATAATCAAAGATGAAGAAGTGGAAGAAAAAAAAATAGGAAGTAGTAGTAAAACAATCGCGGGAATAACCGTTGCGTCAACCAGTTCGAGAATGATTAGTTATGTAATTTGAAAATTAACACGCTGTTAATATTCGATCCCCCGTTCGGTCCTTTGTCTCTCTCTCTCTCTCTCTCTCTTTCCTTCCCTGATTTTTTTTTCTTTCTCTTCCTCGGTCAATCTCTGGTAGTAAAAACTGGTATTTTAGTCCTTGATGACCACTTGATCCTAAATTCGCGCAGGGTGTAGCCCTATTACCGCTCGCCTATATTCCGTATTCTTTTAAACAAGAATTGCCACCCGGTAGTCTCTCGAGCGCGATCAGTTACATCATTTTCTTTCTTCTTGTTTCTTTCATTACCTTACCTTCCCATTTGAATGAACGTCTTCGTACTCACCCATATAATATATCATGTCGAAACTGTGACGTCTTTTCAACTCTTAAACCATTCCCGTCTATGAAAAAATACCTGATTCAGATTTAGATTGTCTTTACGGATGACGTGTAAGGTATCGAGCAAAATGATGATAAAAAAAATCAACTTTACCGGGCCTTTGAGTATCCGTCTATCTATTCATCTATCTGACCATCTCTATGCTCGGACTATCCCAGAGACTAGTGTTATAAGGTTATAGGTATATGGTGAAATTTATTCAGCAGTGTAATTTATTAAAATTAGCGATTTACATAGGTGAGCTAAAATTCCAGCCAAGGCCAGGTATTTGAGATATTGTACTTATTAAAAATTCAGACATTCTTACTTGAGTTTTGCTGTCTACACATTAATTGTATCAAATTAATGACCAATCAACCGTTGGTCTCCGACCCGGTCCAAACTCCGAATACGTAATTAAAATTATTATTCCCGCGTAATAAATTTTCTGTATAGACACCTGTATAGTTCGCTACCAACTTTTATACATAAATCGAGATACAGAATTGATCTGGAAAATTTTGAAAATTGTTATACAATCTACGTAATTTTCTTTCAATCCTTTTACGAATGTTATAGGCACCAATAAGTTATGTTATAAAATTCTGTCGTTTGGAGAGTGAACTGCGAATTGAAGATATAGCCTTCGGCTAGGAGTTTAAAAATCATATTACCGCATTATTATTCACTACCTCGGTAGCAATGAGTGGTCAGTCAGTGGATTCGAAGATATCGAAAAGAAGAATTAAATAAATAAATGAATAAATAAATGAATAAATAAATGAATAAATAAATAAATAAATAAATAAATAATTAACTAAATAAATTTCAAGCATAGTCACGGTCAAATCGACTCTTAATTCGCGAGTGTTACTTCAGACTGATACGTCCGTCGGTTGTCTTCTTCTCGCGCATTGAGTTAACTGTTATGTACCTTTCATATATGAAATTTATACGAAAATTTTCGAATCTCACTAACGCGATTTCTCCTCCGCATATAACTCCTGTCAATTACCCACGAGCAGCAATAATTACACTGTGTAAACAAACGCGAAATAATAATTGCTTTAAAGAGTTGAAATGTTGTTAATGGTAAAAAAGTTTCGTTTAAAAAAATAATAGACTGAAAATTTCACTGCGAATTTAACACAATAGATGGGTATATACATGGGGCATTCCACGCCAACTTGACCTGGGTCTACGTAAAGTGAAGATGCATTAGTTCCCACAAGAATTCTTCACCCGATAGATGTTTCATTTGCCACGAACTGAAAAGCCCCGAAGGATCAATTGTAAAATGTTGTGAGGATTTGAAATAAAAGAGAAAGAGAGAAGTGGGGGAAGAAAAAAAGACGGAAATTCTTTTATATTTCAATCTTGGTAAACCGTGGTTCGTTTACGACAGGTAATTGTTGTAGTCGGAGCATTCCGTCGAGTTCTTTGAAAACGCAAAGTACAATATTCCAGCAAAGTCTTAACTATAAAGTATAAAGCCAAGTGTCAGTCAGCCTATAGATAACACTTGGGCAACAAATAGATACTGTTACAATTTCTGATGCTCGCGGCTTCTCGCGGGTCTTATATCTTCCGCGAGAAAGGGAGAGGAAGGTAGAGAGAGCGAGAGAGAGAGAGAGGGAGAGAGAGAGAGAGAGAGAGAGAGAGAGGGGGGAGAGAGAGCAGTAGTTGCACTTAGGTTTGGCTCTCCTTATAACGACGTAATTTTCACAGCGGAAATACAAGGTTTAGTTAGGCGGAAGTTCCGAACGACCCAACTCAGCAATTATATGCTCAGTTCGCCCAGTCGAAGGATAAGAAAGAAAGAAAAAAAGAAAGAAAGAGGTAGAGAAATATTGTAGTGAAACAAATAGAAAATCTGTTCAATATCCGGCTTGCGAAAGACCATAACAAATTAATGCATTTCATCCATAATGAATACTGCATCTATCCTCCTAATCTCCAACTGCGTCCATTTGTTAATCGCACAACCTTGTTTCGTCTCTTCTTCTCGTTGTTTTTTCACAGCCGCGTCAGCGGTTATGAGTTTCAAAGTTACGACTGATAATTATATTCGCGAGACGCGGGTATAGTACTATAATACGCTAGAGGATTTTTGACGCGCAGGTCAGGGCTGCTGAAACGTCAAACTAAACTAATCCTATACAGAGAGATAGATAAATAGATAGATAGATAGATAGATAGACAGAGACTTGAGTTTACTTAGTTCTGCGTAATATTACACACCTGCTTCAATAAATATGAATCAACGTATCTAGGTTCCGCGTACAAAGATTTAGTATACACACATATGCGCATACAGAAGTAAACTTATATGCCCAAGTTTTTCATCTGCACGAACTCGCAATCGTTCCTACACACCATCACACATTTATTTATCATATAGTTTTTAACATATTACACATATATATATGTAAATAAATATATGCGTACTTCTCTCTCGTTTCCTCTCCCTCGCTCCCTCTATCTCTATAGGCGATATAGGTATGGGCATCGTCTACGAACTGGTAATACTCTTACGCGGCCACCAGTGGCCAAAGGCGATTACGTGGGCCGTTTGAGCAGCGCGCGAACTTGACTTCTGCAAGGACAAATTTCGAAAGGAGGAAATAAAAAATAGCGAATATTCGAAAGGACGTGCGCCGTCAGCTGTTAAATTATCCTTGCCCGGGCCAGTTCACGGGGCACATATAAATGTGTGTGTGTGTGTGTGTGTGTGCACGTTCACCTGTTATACTCTTTCATCGAATAATGCTCATATATAGGACAGACGAATCTCTGTACCGTGCTGATATGCTCGCATAAACACAACATTATGCGGTAGTTTTTATTTCACGCAAAAAAAGAAAAGAGAAAAAAAGGAAAGGAATAATAATCCTGGCATTCGTTCGTTCGTAAGTATGAGTCTTCAAGTACTATCGGGATTCAGGGAGGCAGGGTACTGCGGCTTTGCCCTATGGGCGCAGGGTACCCACGAGGAGCAAAGGAGATCCCTAATATCTGAGAATCTCGTGACGAAGATGAATTATTTGTGCGTCTGTGGTTTATGAGCAGAGGCGTCTCTATGCGGTAGCTGTGCGGCCAGTCAGGTAGCCCCCGGGGCGATTCCATGATAGACAAGGCCAGCCTCTCTCGTATGTGCCCGGCTGCTGCGCGTTCCTCCTTGGAATTTATTTATAACCAAGCAGGTAGCGGGTACGTACCTACGGCTGATGGGTCGGGGGAACAACTCACGTCTGACTTTCGATAGGAGACAGACGAAATCGTGGTGAAGGAGCTAGGGCAAAGGTGGAATCAGTGGAATGAGAAAGATTCGCTGTTATATAGATGCAGAGATTCTTTCGCCGCATGCGTTTCGCCCGATATCATTTTCTATCTGCCATTTCTTATGTGAACATGAAAATTAACGAGATACTCTCATTTTCGAATTTCAGATCTTTGGTAGCAAGGCGGACCTGCAGCTTCACACACAGATCCATATGCGAGAGGCAAAACCCTACAAATGTACGCAGTGTTCGAAAGCGTTTGCGAACTCGTCCTACCTATCGCAACACACGCGAATTCATCTTGGTATAAAACCGTACAGGTGTGAAATATGCCAGCGTAAATTCACCCAGCTAAGCCATCTACAGCAGCACATCAGGACGCACACTGGTGACAAACCGTACAAATGCAGGCACCCTGGATGCACAAAGGCGTTTAGCCAACTAAGTAACCTACAGAGCCACTCGAGGTGTCATCAGACCGATAAACCCTACAAGTGCAACTCGTGCTACAAGTGCTTTTCCGACGAGCCGAGCCTCCTTGAGCACATCCCTAAGCACAAGGAGTCGAAACACCTGAAAACTCACATATGCCAGTATTGCGGCAAGAGTTATACACAGGAAACTTACCTGGCCAAACATATGCAGAAGCACGCTGAACGGACGGACAAACGTCCTCCCATCATAGGTAGTGGCTTGAGGCCGTCAATTCACGCAATGTCACATCATCAGGATCATTATTGGCCAAAAGTTAGCCCGGACTCTATGATATCGGATTTACACGAACGGCTTCCCCACCATCATACCGATTATCATCAGAATCAAAACTCAGAGATGATTCTACCTCACGGACACAGGGAGTCGATTGAAAATGACTCGCGACAGCAGACGCCGCAGCCTGGTAACCACCCGAATAGCTCGTCGGCGTTTACTCCGATATCTTCCATTTCTATAAACTCGATTTCCTCAATGCAACATCCTCTGAATCCTCTGAACCACCTTCATTATCCTGGAAGTCATCATCCGGCCTCACGGCCGTACCTATACGAGGCATTCAACTCGCAGAAATCATCGCCAACATCGTCAGCCGGTGTGACTTCCGGTACAACGAGTAACCAGAACGCGACTTCCTTTCCGAATCAATTGATAAGCCTACATCAGATAAGGAACTACGCTCACCAACCGAATCTTGGTAATTTAGGGAATCTGGGAAATCTAAGTAATCTCAGCAACCTTAGTAACCTTAGCGCGACTATGGAGAACCACGCCCTGTTAGGTGGGCTTAAGGAAAAACAGTAACTTCCGGATTTTTCGTAGATTATAAAACTACAGATCTATCGTCGCCGTAGTAAACTGATTATTATTTCATTTCTTCCACTCACGGGAAAGGGAGAGATATTTCTTCATCGGTTTTTTTTTCTCTATCTTTTTTTATTATTATTATTATTATTATTTTTTTTCAATCATCATTTTATTGCCATTCCAGAATTAGATCCGTCGTTTATACGAAATCAATCGGCTCGTCGTTTAACATATAGAGAAAAAAAAATTGTTTAATTACACACGTACACACACACACACACGCACGCACACACACACACGCACGCGCACACACACACACACACACACACACACACACACATAGGTACTACATAGGTACATAAAATGTATCAGAGATCTCGGTTGTAGAATTTCACTAAAGGACATCGTGCAACAGTACTTAGAAATACCAAGAAAGTATCGCAGGAGGCAGGATATATATATCTTCCCGGTTTTAAGTAAAATATGTAGCTAAATACCGTAGACAGTTGAAAGTTTTGAGATGACGTTAGAGAAAGAATAAGAAGAAAAAGAAGAAAAGGAAGGAGAAGAATAGGAATAGAAATAGGAATAGGAATAGGAATAGGAATAAGAAAAAGGAAAAGAGATGATTAACGATTTAATTGGCGGGAATTACAGCCGATTGTGAGTATATACATATATATACACACATAGAAGAGTAATGATATACCGGGTACGTCGGGTATACCTATAAAATAATTAATTAAACCTATTACCAATCAGGATTTTTGGTATCTTATAAAAATAAGGGCACAACAAATATGGAGAAAAAGAAGGAAGAAAGAAAAAAAAAACGAATAAATCGAATAAATTCAGTCGCTGTTGCAAAGGAGAGGAAGCAGAAGAAGAAGAGAAATAATACGCATGTTATAAGAAAATGAAGCAACAAACAAAAAAAAAAAAAAAAAATTTTTTTTTAAAATGAATAATACGTATAGCTTAGGATTGACTGCTGCAGTGCCACGAGATGAGAGAAAAAGATGAAGAATAAAAAAAAATATATAAAACAAAACGAAACAAAGGTGAAAAAAAACAAGAAAAAAACAAAAAAAAAACAAAAAAAAACAAACAATAACAAAAAAATGGTGTTGAACACAAAGTGGTATGCAAGACCTCTTGTAAATAGCTATTATATAAATATATAAATAAATATTATATATTATTAATTATATTAATAGGTGTGTAAGGTATAGACGTATAAAATTATTATCTAAGTACCTACCGTGTAAGGGAAAATGTCCATTCTTAAAAAGCTGAAAGACTCAGATGAAAAAAGACACTAGAAAATCCGGCGGTCATTTTGGCGAATAATTATTTCTTAAAAAAAAAAAAAAACGTGAAATAATGACTTGATCATATTTCTTTCTTTATTTTTCTTTTCTTTCTTTTTTTATTTCCTTCCGTTTTTTTTTTTTATTTTACAATTTTACAATTTTACAATTTTATTTACTTTGCATATCGTTCTAAGCTCATTTATTTCGTGTGAGAAGTGATCGCTGGGTAAACAACTTCGTCGTGATTCCTTTCTCTGATTTTTCTTTCGTTTCTTTCGTTTCTTTTTTTTTTTCTGCTCATTTCCGCCAAAGCGCGTCAAAGTCGGCTGCTCGGATACGTAAACGGTAAAACAGTACACAGAACGGTAAAACAGTACACAAAACTTAGACGAAATCAAGCAACACACGCATGCACGCACACACACACACACACACACACACACACACACAGACGCGCACACGCAGACACACGTGTAGAGAATTAAGTGACGACAAAACGCTGTAGATAGTTTCTTGTTATGGTGCATTATGTACGGTGGTCTTGTTAGACGAGGAACCTGAATTATATTTTATAAAAATAAATTCAGTATCCTCTTCGTTTTAATGTCCATCGTCTCGCGCCTCACCTGTGCTCAAGTTGTTTATTATTAGTTTGTTATTAAGAAAGGTATAAATATCTACTACTTATTACGAAACATATTATTATATAATCACTTTTTGGGTTTCCTATTAATTATTTTCCGAAAAGCACGCAGAGCATATAATTATATCGCATCGCATGTCGCCTACACACCGCAGCGTGCTGCAAAGTATCTTTTTTTTCTTGATTGTTCAGATGTAAAGAAAGGACAATTGATTATTTGAAATATTTTATAGAACAGGAGAAACAAACGAGAAAGGAGAAAAATAATAAGAAGAAAAAAATAATAATTATAAATAAATAAAATAGCGTATTTTTGTTACGTCCCACGGGGAGGGGGGGAGGGGGGAGGGGTGGGGGGGACCAGGAACCCCTATGCTTTAATTGTGATTCTTTCTGTCTAATTAATTTTAGTTTCATTAATTATTATAATTATTATTTTGTTTAATAAACTATTATGTTAAAAGAAAATTTCATCCCTTTCACACCTGAGTTCGTTTTTATTTTATTCTTGTTTTTAGTTATTCATTATTATTCCATACCAACACGCTTCCGTAAAAACTTTGCTGACTGAGTAGCATCCGATCGTACCCTTGATTTTCCGTCTTATTTTTTTTTTTTATTCATTTTCATTTTTTAGTCAATTTTACGTAGTTAATTTTCATTTTGGTAGAGCAGGTAGAAGATTGCTTTTTAATTAGATTGCATAATATTCTAGAGATTCTTTCTGTCCATCTATTTTATTACCTGTCCTCGATTTTCCCTTTTCGTTGTTCATATTAAATTCACCTACCCGAGACCCGCGGGAAAACGATTATACCTATGTAATTGATTAACTACATAACAAGTAACGCGAGTTCCAGACGTTCAGATAAACCGTCCAAGCATATTTAGTTTGCTTATCAATTATTGATTCCTTTGTGAAATACAGTTCCATTAAACGTAACATGGAACCAAGATCGAGGTATGAAAACCCTAAGAATCATTGGACTTCTTTTTTCATTTATAAAAATCGAAATAAATTTCGTATAATTGCGCCTGCGGACACGCAACCCATTCTACATCTGAGTAAGATGTATTGATTGCCATCTAACAGACGTTGCGGGAAGTATAATGTAATCTGTTCGTTTGGTATAATGAAAAAAAGAACTTCCATGACGTGTTTTTTTTCTCTTATTGGAGGACCAAATTACAAAATTCAGTTGTTCGAATAAATATTATTAACTTATGTTCATTGAGTGTCTTCTGTGTGCAAAACAAACGAAACTTGTCAGCTCTACCAGGGTGAAATGTTACAATTGAGAATAATTATTCGAATAATGTAATTAAGAGTTTTTAATTTAACATATAGTTTACAGACGAGACGAATTTTACGAAATGTTAGCAATATTCGAGTATCTATCTACTAAATGGACTAGACTTAAGGCTAGTTGGAAAAGTTTCTACCGGTTACAATATTTAACGTTTTTAATCGCTTGGAAAATAACGAAGGTTTTCATGAAACTGTATGTTTGCAAAAAGTCATTTTAAATGTTTGAATAGATTTAAAAATATACTATATTATACTATTGATAACAATTAACCGAGAGAAACAGAAAGAGTAAGAAAGTGAGAAAAAGAGAGAGAGAGAGTGTGTGAAAGGATTATTATTTATAGACGATGCAATGTAGGCACAATATTGCATGGCGATGGTACGAACAGAACTGTGATATTTTATTGTATAAATTAAAAGAAAAAAAAAAAAAAAAGAAAAAATTAATAAATAACACACAATATTAAAACTATGTAGAAGTGGAGGATGGATGGTTGATGTATTTTACAAAATCGGATCGTCGGAGTGATTAACGAAAATCTATAAACAGCATACAGGCTTTTTGAGAACATTTGACCCCGCGTTTTACAATTTTAACTATACTTTTTATCTTTCCCCAATTAAAAAGATCATAGGTCAAGAGACTTTCGTCGGGTCAATTAGATTATATTCTCGTCCGTCTTTATTCGCGTATAAAGGCAGTGTTTTAAATCCATTGTGAGTGATTAATCCGTTGTATAGGTATATATGTATAATAAGTACTTGGAATTTTATGGCGTATAAATTTCACGAAGAGCCTGTACTCTCCGAATTAATAAAAGCTCAGTGTCTGATCGTTTCCTATTTGTAAAATACTAAATGTTTCATAAAGGAAAAAAAAAAAGAAAAAAAAAAAAACTTTCAATGCAGCGTATTGAACAATTTTGAATCATAGATAGTAATTAATTATCGTCTGTAACTTTTAACACTCGCCCTCATTATGAGAATAATATTTTCAAACATGAAATACGAATCACTGTGCCGTATTTCGAATGCGGTGGTGAAGTGCAATAGATTACCTATATACAAGATTTATTAAATATAACACAAAATAAAGATTATTAATATTAGAAACTACTAAACATAAACGTAGCAAAGGTAATAGCATAGAAAGAACCATAGCTCAACAGTTTTATAACGAAACGGTCCAACAAATTTTTGTACAATTTATCCACACGCACACGGAATAAACCGCGATAATTTACCTGCGTGCCATTAAGGTGGAACACAAACTATTTGGGTCGAATCAATCTCCGTGTTTATACCTACTGAACTCATTTCAAAGACGTGGCTATCTACTGGCAACGTACCGCACCAACATTTTGTTCATCGAAAGAATAATAAGATAGATTCTTTACACTGCCAGAGGAATTCGAAATTGATTACTCAATAAATAGAACGATTGCTACGGAATACCGTTTGAAGTTATATCGGTAGAGGGTTTCCTATATACGTTTATTTCTAATTCTGGAAATATTATTTCAGAGATGAGGTTTCCGCCTGAAACAGTTTATCGACAAAGCTGACCATTTCGAAGTAAAATTGTGGAGCTACTACATTACACCTATGGTAATAGATTATAGACTTAAATCAAATTTGTCTTTGATGTCCTTAGACGTTTTATTGTTTCTATAGAGACTTGTAAAGTGCATTCAGTAAGAAAGACATTTCAACAATTATTTAAACTCATTGAATACAGTAAGCGCATCTTATACAGGAAAAAGTAATTATATTTAATTACATTGCGATACAACGAAATCATGTTATTTAAGGAAAGGTGTTAGTCTCTATTGGTTTTTTAAAGAAAACGTTTAATCTCTTTTAACGTGAGCACAACAACGTACAAAAGTAACAAAGTATTCTTTGACAGAAAATCTGATTAGTTATTAAAAATACATCGTAGGTTGATACTTTCGTTGTTGATATACATATGTCAAATTGGCAAACCGTGGCAGTTATGTCGTGCGATATTCAAATGAATTTCTCTTGTTAATGAAGCAGATGAATCTCGACGCTCTGACGGATGGATCCTTTATCTACCATATGGACTTCTCGGCGATATTCACACGCTTGCTAACTGGCACGATGCAATTTCCCGAAAGTGTCAAATAGTATTTTTTATAATGCTTGTTTTAAATACCAATCACAATTATTAATCGTAATCAAACTAGAATAATTTTAAATCCCGATTACATTGCTCATTTTCAGCCTGTGTAAAGCACCCCACACACTAACTGTTCGTCCTTTATAAAAAATATAGCAGAACTTACGTCTTAATATTCCACGATCGTGTCCTGTGGGAAACCTGCTAAAAATCTTGCATTCATTGTCAGCCGTGCAATTCTTAATATCAATCAGACTCTAGTTTTTTTTTTTTTATTATAGGTACTCCCTTATTTTTGGCAGCGTTCTCATCGGTCTACGAAATTGATTACTTTCCCAACCCGAGCTGAAGATGGCCTCTGGTCAGGCTCACGCATGAAATTCTAATTTGAAAATGTGAACATTTCATTTTTTGCATTCTCTTGAAGAATAGGAATTCGAAAATACTTCGTGAAAGCTCTTCATATGAATTGCCAAAGTTGACGAAATTATAGGGGCGTGGAGTAAGTGGCGCGCAACATACGCAAGTATAAATCGTGGAAATATAGGTATGGTATATAAAAAGCCCGAACTGTTCTCAGGGTACAAATATCAACGGCAGGAGACTTCTCTGGATGAGCAAGAGGTGCCGCATGTAGCCCCAGATAATTGCTGATTAACAGTGAGTATCACAATTTGATCAGATTTCTAAAAACTTCTGATATGAATGTTATGAAAAATGTCGAACGTGTTCTTCTCGGAGCTATAATATACTATCATCGAATTGTCGTTCACGATATCTCAAGAACTATTCGTCAGATTGACTTGAACTTTGGTGTGCACCTTCAGCAGATGTGTCTTTATCTCGTCACCATTGGGTAAATTTCGATTTTTTTAGCCATCCTCATATTCATCGAGAACCTTATTCATTCATTTGTTTCAGAAAAGCAGAACAGCTAGAATTTTCGACACTATTCGGAGCCCCTTTTTCCGTGATGTGCGAGATCATTTATAGTAGACAATGTATTTTTCTTTTCATCTTTTAGGAATTCATATGTCATCTTTAATCGAAAATAAAAACATTCGAAAACTAACGATTACCCTCTCAATTACAATTTCCTTCCCCTCGACCTTTGAATTGTTAATTCCAAGTCTCTATACCTATTGAAAGAGCATTTCATTTCGAAACAATTCACAATTCATAGATTCTCTCTATTCTAAACTTCATTTGTATGAGTCTCAGTTCTCCAGGTTTCAGTTTCATGAATCTGACTTTTTCTACGTCAAAAAAGTCAATAAAGATACAATCATATTTCAAATTTAGCGATAAAGCGCCTCATCCTACCAACCGAAATACATTCTAGTGATTCCTAACTTATCCAATAGAGGTAGCAGCTTGATGAAATCACTGGATAAATCTTAGAGCATATACACATGGAGGAAGCATAGCCGCTGAGAAACCGAGTCGAGCGGCGAGAGAGAGGGACGTCGGGACCGTACATGCTCTCTCTTTCTATTCGATCATAGGGCCAATCAGAGAATAGTGAGGGCCAATCAGAGTCTGCAAGACAAAGAAGGCAAATACTGTCCCGTAGTTTGTCTCATGCCCGTTTCCCACTTACGCTGTAGGGTATCTCATGCTTCCTCCATGTCTATATGCTCTAAGGGATAAATACAGGAACTAGCGCTTTCACCATCTCGGTAGCGTATTGACGAACTACTTTTAGCATCGTGTGACTAAACTTCAAGGTGGTAAGTCCTTGGGGTGTATCAACTCATGCGCCCTGTACAGTACACGGAGAGAAATGTCAAGTAAATATTCCTATGCAGCATAGTAACGGTTACCATGCTCAGTGATGCTCTATAGTTTGTATACGCGGTCACATAAGAGCGGCGCGCCACAAACTATAGAGGATGGTAACCGTTACTATGCTGCATAGGAATATTGACTTGACATCTCTCTCCGTGTAATGTTCATTAATGGGTTCCCAGTGGCTAACTGTTTTTTTCGGACTTTTTCGGAAACGAGACTCCATTCTAGTCGTATTTGATGTGCCGATAGTCGAAATTATAATAATAATAATTATGACCCCTTACAAAAATAATGTTATATGATTTTGTTGACTGTATCCGGAAAAGTCCGGAAAAAACAGTTAGCCACTGGGAACCCATTAATGAACATTACTGTACTAGGGATGTGCGATTCTGTCTAAAAAAAAATCGATCTTCGAGATCGATTCAGATCGTCCTACAAAAGATCGATTCGCACAAAATATCGGGCACACAAAATCGATCTTCAGATAAATCGATTAAAAATGGTTCATCATGCCTCATCTACACATGCACTTATGGTGCCGTCCCATGTAGGCCCGGATCGCCGGAATCCGGAAAGACGGAACGGAATCTAGTGACCTTTTCCATGTATTGCGTGTATGTATACACCGACGTATGCAATGTTCCGTTCCGTCCTTCCGGATTCTGGTGATCCAAGCCCACATGGGACGGCACCATTATACCGTGACAATTTGAGGATGCGGAACGCCACGGATACCAATCCAAAATTCGTGAACAGCAGCTCAGTAACTCACTAGATGTTTCTAGTAAAATCACGTTCCGTTCCGTTCTTCCGGATTCCGGTGATCCAAGCCTACATGGGACGGCACCATTATACCGTGAGAATTTGAGGATGCGGAACGCCACGGATACCAATCCAAAACTCGTGAGCAGCAGTTTAGTAACTCACTAGATGTTTCTAGTAAAATCACTAGATTTTTACTGGACATCACTAGATTTTCAGTGATCTTAGGTAGTATTTCATGCATGCGACTGCGACAATTGTCGCGCGACGAAAGCACGCTGTGTGGTTGTGTCGCGCGACAGTTGTCGCAGTCGCGTGCATGAAATAGCAATTTGACAGCGATTCTCCGATTCTCATGCCACAAAAGATCGATTTACCGATAAATCGACCTCTGAAGAATCGATCAAAAAGATCGATTTTGGAAAGTTTAAAGATCGATCTTTGGATGAATCGATATAAATCGCACATCCCTACCCTGTACCAATTTCCATTATATTAACTCGCGCAGTATCAATTCGTGCAGTATCAGTTGCGATTCAGCAAATCGCGGAGCTATCGCGATTCTCATTTTTTCGTGACCCTTAGCGTTGACTGAATATTTATATAATATAAAGACAGCTTTTCCCTTATCGACCCTTGGGAGCCAACTGAAATTCGTCGGGAGCTAGCGCCCTCTCATTAATTTGGGCGGTACTTTTACCGCGAGACTATCTACTCGGTAGATCTGTGTTGCGATTACCGACTGGAATAAAACGTTTCCGTACTGATACGTCAGCGTAGCAAGTTACAGGACGCGCAAATATCCCGAGCCCACGCACGTATTTCTACTGGCGCTGTAAGCATTGTAGTTGACCGAAATAACGTAAATAAAATAATGATGATTGACGCTGACCCAATTAGTAAATAAAGCGGATTTACAATCCGGCGGCTCAGTTGAAAAACTACCACGTTTTGCTTTTACACGAATTTTTCGGCTTTAAAAATATAGAAAAATCTTTGTAATCTTTATCATCGATAGGATAGATAAATGAAATGCTCACTGCCAAAGTTTGAAGTCGATTCACCACACCGTTTTTGAGAAAATAATTTTTGAATTTGCTTCTTATACACGTAGGGGGTATGGAGAGCCGATAAGGTTAATATGAAATCTATCTTACCACGCAGGTGCTGCGAAAGATTTTCATACTAATCTAATTATCGGCTCTCTATGCCTCTACGTGTATAGAAAGGTTACATTCCAAATTAATTTCTCAAAAACGGTATTGTGAATCGACTTGAAATTTTCGCAGTGAACATTTCATTTATCTATCTTTCGATGATAAAAATGTCCAAAATCTTACTATATTTCTCATAATAATTTATAGGGGGGTGGGGGCTACCAGATTTTTACCGATCCGTCTATTTTCCCGAATAACTCCGAAACGGGGTCATCAATCGAATTGTCCTTTCAGCAGTCGATGTTTGACAAGTATTGCGTCCGAATTGGTACAGTAATGTTCATTAATGGGTTCACAGTGACTAACTGTTTTTTCGGACTTTTTCGGAAACGAGACTCCATTCTAGTCGTATTTGATGTGCCGATAGTCGAAATTATAATAATAATAATTATGACCCCTTATAAAAATAATATTAGATTATTTTATTGATTGTATCCGAGAAACAGTTAGCCACCGCGAACCCATTAATGAACATTACTGTACGTTTGATTGATCGAAATCGGAATTTTTTTATTTTTTTTGATCGTAAGGTGTGGTGGTCTCATTTATTTCGACTTATATCAGAGCTTACGGATCAAAAAAGCATAATCGGCTTCCTGGGGCCTTATTCTGACTTTTTATCACGCGGTGATACAGCCCACACAGCACTGAATATTTCATGTAATATTCAAATTGAATTATTACATGGAAACATTTCGGAAATATTTCAGAAATATCCACTCAAATATTTTCTTAACATTTTGTGAATTGTTTCCGCGAAATATTTGTGAAATATTTCACGAATATAACATGAAATAATGCAATGCAATGTTCACCAATATTTCAAGAAATGTCTCATAAACATCCCAGGATTATTCCATGGAATATTTCGCAAAAAGTTTCAGAAATATTTCAAAAGGACGTTTCAGAAATATTTTACGTTTAACTCAACTTTTGGAAATATTATATATATGTAAGATACTTGCCAGAAATATTTCAGAAATATTCCAAAGACTTTTTCGAAGATTAATTTTTTAATTTTTTCAAGGAACATTTCGGAAAATGTTTCAGAAATCTTTCAAAAATACTTCATGAAATATTATAAATACATGGGATAACGGACATAGGAACATTTCAGAAATATTTCCTTGTAATATTTCTAAAATATTTCAATCTTTCACTGAAATATTTCTGAAATATTTCTGAAATATTCAATGCTGTGTGGGAGTGATATAGGGAAAGTGAACTCGCAATGCGCATCCGCGAAGCTGATGTTTTTAGGTATTTTACCAAATCGTGGTGGTGACAAACGCGATTCAAGCGTAATAGAATTTCCGAGGGGCTATTCACTCAAACTTTTAGTGTACAAGTGATTTCGTGATTTCATATATGATTTCGCATGATTTCATATGATTTCAACTGATTTTTTATATGATTTCGTTTGTAATTCTGGATGATTTCTGCTGATTTTCGATTATTTTCAAGTGATTTCGAAGAATTTCAGCTGAATTCCAGTGATTTTCGAAGGATTTCGAAGAATTTCCGCTGATTTTAAGCGATTTCTCAGTGATTTTTTGGGATTTCAGAGCGATTTTTTTCCTGATTTCAACTGATTTCAAACCGGGGTGTACAGCTGATTTCATGAGTGAATAGCCCCCCGAGAATTTCTAACTAGATGTAAAGTTAAATAATCGTGATATACTCGGACAAAGTAGTTGATCACGTCTATTTTATAGCGTAGTAAGAAACCGCTTATAAAATTGAAAACCCAAAGAGCTCAATGTGTAAGATTATTAAGCGATAGACGGTGGAAGTAATTTTTCTATACGATTTGGGTTGAGTTAACCTCAATTTAGATCAAGTATAGAAAGATGGGATTGATGGGAAATTACCCATTGATTGTTAAGAACAGATGATATATAGGTATAATATAATAATGTAATTCGTAAGGCCTAATTTCAGGAAATTGATTGTATATTCTTTAGAGGTAAAAGTATCTAATGTGTTGTTTTTTATTCTATTCATTTTGAATGAATACATTGCTATTAATAATTTTAGAAACACTTGTGTAAAATACGTTATTATGGATGGTTCATTCGTTTCGAATTAATACATTCGTAAGTAAGTATATTTGTCAAAAGTTTCAGACCTTCGAATTTGTAGCACGATTTTTCCTTATCTGAAAAATTATCAAATTCATAAAAGGGTGGCTTTACTACACTTTAAAATTTACATGCTTTATAAAGTAGAAGAAAAAAATTAAATAAAAAATAGAAAAAATTGAAAAAAATAAAGTTGAAATTAAAATTAAGAAAAAAAATTGAAAAAAAAAATGTTGTCCAATAAAGTCTGACTTCAATAGTAAGTAGTTAATATAAGTGATTGTCTAAATAAATCACAACTAGATATGAAAATCCGATTACTGTCATATTCCGTGAACAATGAATCATTCAAAATTTAACTAATTGCTACGTATACAATGAAATTTTCGAGAAAAACTGATCAGGCTGCATTTTAATGATGTGAATTGGTGCGGCAGCAAGTAGCGCTATTCGTTGTTGATCACGTGGTTGCTGGTAACCACGTGATCAACAACGAATAGCGCCGCTAGCTGCAGCAGCAATTTACTGCCATGAAAATCCAACCTAAGGAAAAATTCTGGGAGAGCCAACGTTTATGAAAACGGTAGTAGTTTAATTTTATATCCGTGCAATCGCTTGTATCGAACTCTACCGAGTTTTTACTGTATCACTGTATCAGCGTGATATAAAGTCAGAATAAGGCCCCTGAGACCGATTCTGTAAGGGATTCTGAACACATAACCATCCCAAAACATCTTTGTTTTCGACAACGATGAATGGGCCAGTTGTAATCTACGTTTTTGTGGTAATTTTCGCGATTGTCAACGGCTGGAAGCGGCCATTGCCGCTACAGCCACTTATATAATGCCGTGGTTCCCAAAGGGCCCGTAAGATGTCGCCGCACGCCCATTTCGAGCTTCTTCTTTTACTAGCGCTGTTACGCTGGTACACCTGATACCACGTGACTCGACCCGCAGTCACAGATGATTTGAAGACTTCATCTTCTTCTTCCCTTTTTTGACTTATCGCCCTTTCGGGCATGAAGTCTAACAGATGATTTGAAGCATAGACTTATATACCGGGAAGAAATCTTGATAGTATACAGTTGATTGCGCATGCGCCAAATAATTTATTTTCATTGGTCGGTAAGGTCGTCCCGCGGCAGTATTATGACGTAGTCGGCCGCGGGACGATCTTACCGACCAATGAAAATAAATTATTTGGCGCATGCGCAATCGACTGTATACTATCAAGATTTCTTCCCGGTAGATGTGCTGGCTGAAGCTCATATCGAAGGACAGCAATAGTGCCGTAGAGATTCTTTCTTTCTCGCACTGCGTAAGAAGTGGGGGCTACAGCGAATAAGGGGAACGACGCCGCACTATACTAAGCCTGCCGTAACAGGCCTGCCGTAACAGGCCTGCCGTTTACCCCCACCAACTCACTGACTAGAAAAAGACAGAATCTCTCCAGCTACAGCTCTCTCTTTCTAATGAGTTCTTCAGGTCCTCTTATAGTAACGCGCAGTCTATCTCTATAAGTCTACACTGAAAGAAATTTGGGCGACTAGCGTTACCATGGAGTAACGCAGCAGCGTTAAACAGATATGCGCTGCGAACCTGGTTTTGGATCTGCTACACGCTCTACTAGGGTGACTCAGTACACCAAGCCGGGCAGGCTACAATCCCAGTGATAGCTCACCGCGTTCGTGGGTGAGAAAGTCACCCGACGAAGTGTACCTATGATCCCGAAATCTGATTAAGTAGCGTCTCAAGGCAAGAGAGTGCAGCGCCACTAGGCCTATATTGGTAGGTCGCCCAAATTTTTTTCAGTGTATGATTTGAAGACTAAAGGTGGAAGCACACCAAAGTCCATGAGCTATAAGCAGAATGCAGAAGCCATAGCGCATGCGCTATTACACAATTCCAGTGAACAGTGCGCAGGCGCATGCCCTCTGCATTCTGCTTATGGCGTCTGAATTTTTAACCCACACAAAAATCTATAAGCATAAGAGCACATTAGAGCATGATGTACCGTCAGCGTACCACCTTGCAAGTGGAAGAATAAAGGTCAACGCGCACTATGCGGAAGCGAAGCGATCGGAAGTTTTCATCAACATGCTTTCTTAGGAGTGTGCGTGCATACTTTTATAAAAAACATAAGAAGAGCATGTTAATGAAAACTTCCGATCGCTTCGCTTCGCTTCCGCGTAGTGCGCGTTGACCTTAAATCGCACTTGACATTTCCGATGACAAAATAATCAATTATATTAGCAATTCATATTGTTATTAATTTTTGAAATACTTAAGTTCATATGATTACTGAACCAAATTACCGATTTGCATTGATATTGCTTGTTTCGCTATCTAAGGAATTTTTTAGGTTAGGTAGAATGCAATATTTAAGACAATCATCGAGACAACAGCGCATGCGCACTGTTCGCTGGAATTTTGCAACAGCGCATGTGCTATGGCTTCTGCATTCTGCTTATGGCTCATGGACTTTTGTGTGCTTCTGCCTTTACAATACGTATATTTACAATAGGTATAATACTTTTCAACGATTTGTCCAACGCATGGAGACTAGAGACCAGGAGCACTAACTGCTATATCAAATGTACATACGCCTGACTGAGGCCCGTGAAACAGCACCGCCGGTGGCGCTAGTGGGCTTAGTCGTCCGCAGTCGAGAGCGCAGCAACTCGAAAATGCTCGGCGCTGAATAAGCAAATGTATCTTTTTTGGTATTCTTTTTTTTTTTCTTCTGACATAAATGAATAACATATCAACGCTCGTGAAAATGCCTAAGCGGTGCTACGTTAAATGGTATAATATTTAATACAATTATCACCAATCTCTCCACTGTGATTTCTTGCTCAAGGTAGTTGTGCCGCGAAGTGCATTTCTATAGAATTGTCTGAAATTTTTACCATAGTTTTATTAACGTAATATCTATCTAAACGAATTTTTTTAGAATTTTCTACCGTCTAAAACGCAGTATAATTGCACTCGAAGTTGATACTTTTTACACGTGTTGCCCATGTTCAGCATGTGAAAATCGCACATTTTCAATTTTAATATCTAAACGGTTCTATAGATCTTTACGAAAAACAAAGATATGGTAAAACAATATTCCATGATTATTCATAAAAAAAATCAGATTGATCGACCGCACAGTTTTTCTGATATGTCAATCAAAGTAACTCAATTTGAACTAAATTCTGCATGGCCATATCGAGAGGTGGGAGCTTAGCAACCGTGTACGTGTACACACATAACGGTATAAGAGATCCCCCCAAAAGCACCTCTGGTGCAAAAACCTTCCGCCAAGTACATTAATGTGCCACCAAACAATCAGTAAATTATCTCCGTACAAAAATTAGTTTTTGATATCCACCTATGACAATTCCTTTATTATTCACCTACAAAAGTATGGAAATGAGATACTACTATTGCCTGCACATATCGCCAAGCATACTTGCCCCTTAATTTATGTCGATCGCGTTATTGAGACTCAACGTAGTTTTTCTAGCCACATTTAAAAAAATTGATATTCGATAATTATAGAAAGAAAAAAATTAATTTGGAGTACGTGGTACTTGGCGGGCCTATATTTTATAACACTATAGGATTCCACAAAAGGCCCGCCAAGTCCCACTACCTCCAAATTAATTTTTTTCTTTCTATAATTATCGAATATCAATTTTTTTAAATGTGGCTAGAAAAACTACGTTGAGTCTCAATAACGCGATCGACATAAATTAAGGGGCAAGTATGCTTGGCGATATGTGCAGGCAATAGTAGTATCTCATTTCCATACTTTTGTAGGTGAATAATAAAGGAATTGTCATAGGTGGATATCAAAAACTAATTTTTGTACGGAGATAATTTACTGATTGTTTGGTGGCACATTAATGTACTTGGCGGAAGGTTTTTGCACCAGAGGTGCTTTTGGGGGGATCTCATTACTTTTTGTAGAATTTTGTTTGGTACAAATTCGTATCACCAATCTTTGACTCCACATCCATATATGGTTGTATAGGTATGTAGGGAAGGAGCGGGCAAACTAGGCACCCTAAGAAATTTACGCTTCAAATAGAGATTTGAAGGAATGGATGTCCAAATTTTCACCGAAGAACCATGGTCTGACTGATATCGAGTGTTGAATGCCCTCATCTGAAGAGTTCGCAACTGCGGGCAAAATGGACACTTAAAGAAAGCGACCTCTAAATATTGTCCAATGTTGTCAAGTTTCTGCACAGATTTTTTCTTTTTGATTCCTCATAACTTTATTCGTGTGCCCATGAAAAACAAGAACGAAAAAAAAACAATCCACCCTAATGGGCACCCTATAATATTGTCGAAATTTTTCAAAATTGAAAAATCTTCTGAATTTATTCTCGTATTTACTTTGGAATACTTTTTACTGTTCTACTGTGTTACTTTTCCTTACCCATTTTTGCCACCTTTCCGAAAGTTGTCAAGATGTGTAGTTGATTTGGTGTTCTAAGTTTACTAGAGCAAGTAAATAATGAAATTCGAAACGTTTTTCAATTTTGAAGTACGAAATTTTTTTAAGGATGCCCATCTGGCCCGCCCCTCTTTCCTATATCTCTTCCAATTTTTTTATGTTCTTTTTACTTTTTATTCACTATACAGATTTCGTGACTTTCTCCTATCATTCTTCTACATTAAAATTTTTTTTCAATACACATACTGCCATCCGCAAGGAGTTTTTGGCATTGGTGCAGAGAAAAGTCTCTGCGAAAGGTTTCTTGCGCATGCACTCTCAACTCAGAGGATTAAAATTTTTTCTCAATGCACATACTACCATCTGCAAGTAGTTTTTGGTAGCGGTGCACAGAAAAGTCTCTGCGAAAGGTTTCTTAGGCATGCACTCTCAACTCACAGGATTAAAATTTTTTCCTAATACACATACTACCATCTGCAAGTAGTTTTGGGCAGCGGTGCACAGAAAAGTCTCTGCGAAAGGTTTCTTGCGCATGCACTCTCAACTCAGAGGATTGAAATTTTCTTTCAGTACATATACTGCCATCCGCAGGGAGTTTTTGGCAGCGGTGCACAGAAAAGTCTCTGCGAAAGGTTTCTTGGGCATGCACTTTCAACTCAGAGGATTGAATTTTTTTTTCAATACACATACTACCATAATCTGAAATTTGATGCAGGGAATTTTTGATTACAATTTTTTTAGTATTTTGAAAACCGTTAAAATCGTTTTTATTAAAATTTCATCGAAGTCTCCCCTTAAAAGCTAGTCTGTGCGCGAAAATAGTTTATCATAGACTATGACGTAGCCGGTCCTGGAGAATTTACAAAACGTCAACAGCTTTGTCAATAATCATCGATAAAATATTACGATTAATGTAACAGATTTCACATAACCTCAAAGTCTTGTCAGGTAAGCGAATCATAATTGAGTAGATATTATGTATTGTTCATGTATAGGACACCGGGAATAATTTCAACAATTTTCTACTTCTTCTGAATAATTCCAAACTTTGTTTCGCAAATGAAGCTACCCGTATACACGTAATCTTTGAACCATATTTCTCATCTGTCACGACTATGGAGTCTAGAGTTAGGAGACCGAGCTTAGTCATCCCCACCTCTGAAAAACGTCCCCGTTTTCTGCGCCGTATATACTTATAGCTACGCGAGCCTAACGTTCGCTGCGCCTCTAGTGGCACTACTTACAAGCTCAGGTTGTCATAGGAACCGCGAATTTCAACTGTTATTTAAAAATCAGCTGTTTTAGAAAACCGGTACTTGCCATACATTATGCACGTTAAGACTATTACTCCTGGCTGCCGATAGAGGCGCGTCGAACGTTAGGCTCGCGTATATATATGTACACAAAGCGACAGAACTGGAACCACTTCCGTAATACAGAGCTCGTTCTCCTAACATCTAGACTCCATAGTCACGACATTTCCCATAACGGCCATATGCCCGGGCATGCGCCATGGACGGCAGAACCACTCACAGCACTCTCTATGTAGTTTTATCTGACAGAGAGGACACTCTAGTATAGCGGCACGGCGTGGAACTTTTGACTAAAGCTATTTATAGAACGGCATGCTGGATGACCATTGTGAATTCGGACTCAAACGTTATAGTGTAAAATCGTCGACCAAATGAAAAAACGATCATAACTCAGCTCTCCGTGGACCGATCGGGTCGATTTTGGGCTCAAATTAAAGCTGAGTGAATCCTCATTCCGAATATTAAGCGCAAATCATTCAATATGATTGATAAATACGATTACTGAGATCGTCATTTTATCCCCACTCCGCCGGAAAGCAGCCGTCGCGGTAAAGATACTCTGTCGTCGACGCGCTCCTTTTTAACGACGCGCTCCTTTTTAATGTACACTTGGGGTCATTAATTATGAGACGGCTAGTTTTCTGGACAAAACATTTATGTTGGCAACACAAAATAAACCCACAGCGCTACATAGTGGGCCGATCGTGAAGCTTAGTCAATCTCACTAAATATCACATAACTCGTGACAGTCCCGATAGCCAAAAAAGGAGAGGTAGAAATTATGACAGTCGAATCTAACCTAATACCTACTAACCTAATAACCTATAGATTGACGTGTGAATCAGTTGGAAAATAATTGTAATTCATAACTTCCCTCGAAGAATACAAACGGGCGAAAGTTTATGTTTTCAATCTTTTCAAGTGATGACAGAAGAAATTGTAACCTGAAAATTTACGGTAAGTTGATTTGATAAAAATACAACTAAATTAGGAAATGCAAGTTACGCTGTGCCTGACAAACAAGATTCCTTGTTGATTTTGCGTGTGAAACCATGTCCAGGACTAGATTCTAGATCATTGAGACTATCGTGTAACTCATTAATACTTCTTCACTGATACAAGACATTTATCAAACACAGACTGAACCCTGCAAGAACCACCTGTCGAAACAGGCCAATAGAGGAAACATTCAGTTTCAGAAAAACGGAAGGAGTCAGCTTGTACTAATCCACAGATGAAAGGAGCTGGTTTTGGTCGACTTGTAGTGGGGAATTTGAATGCGTTCTGCCGCGACTACTCGTCTTTCACATTCTAAACTTTGGCCATTCTCAGACTGAGACTTAAAATACTATCGGAGACGACTGCTTGCTTCTTATAATGTAAAACTCAGGACTTTAATAATTCTTTGGACGCTGACTTGGAATACCTACTACGACGACTACTCGTCTATCACAGAATTACATTTTTAAAACTACAATTCTTAGATTATTAAATTTTAGACTCTATCAATACCTACATCACCGACTTTGAATACTCGCTCAGGCCGCTTTCACCCTAAAATAATTTGATGATCTAATATAAAAAGAAAAAAAAATACAAAATAAAATATAATATAAAATATAATTTAACATATGCTCCCAGTTGACCGAAACTATCGTGTAACTCATTAGCTACTTATTGACTGATACCAGACATTTATCAAACACAGACTGAACTGAAGAACCTGAACCTGCACACCCGTTGAAACAGTCAAAGAAAGGAAACAGAAGTGGATATACGCTTGAAGGCTGCAAGGAATTTGGTCAGTTTCTAGAAAGAGCCTTTTAAACAGCTCCAAAAATTGACTTGTGATTGGCCAGGGGGAGACCGTCGGAAGAAAGACATGAAAGAAAGCAGCCATTGGAACAAAGACCTGAAATAGCCATTTGGATGACTAAAATAATACTAAATAGCAATATAATAGCGTAATATTAGCAGCATAATATTAGCAGCGAGATTAGCGAAGCCACGAACCTAGTCGAGGTCATATCTCGTCATTGTTATTTATGACCAGCGTGTTGTCACGTGCACCAAAATTTTTTAACTTTTATTTTTATTAATAAGACATTAAAATAATAAATGTTTAGAATACTTATAATAATAATTCATGAATGTATGGTAATATAGATATATTATTTTCATTGACGAGAAAGATATGATTTGATATTGAATACAATATTCAATTAATTAAATAAAAAATTCAGATGACTAACTAATTTATTTTTATAATATTATCCAGATTATAATTTTTAAAGTTTCAATCTTTGAATAATAATTGAAGAACATGGACTGGTAGTAGGCATCCATTTCTATTGAAACGAATTGCAATAAGAAGAATCATCCATGTAAATATTTCAAATTTTCTAAATTAATGACTGAATAGTGTATGTGATAATGAAGTGATAGTATTGAAATGTGATC
Source organism: Tenthredo livida (assembly GCA_963992785.1). Lineage (NCBI taxonomy): Eukaryota > Metazoa > Arthropoda > Insecta > Hymenoptera > Tenthredinidae > Tenthredo > Tenthredo livida. Next base: position 11,133,129 of record OZ023071.1, read on the forward strand.
GTAAACTTTGGAAAGTGAATAAATAATCAACTGGAACATAAGATTTTCTTGCACGCATTTTTATTTATTCAGCTTATAGTTGAGGATTTTACATTATAAGGAGCGAGCAGTCGTCTCTGATAGTATTTTAAGTCTCAGTCTAAGAATGGTCAAAGTTTAGAATGTGAAAGACGAGTAGTCGCCGGAGAAGGCATTCAAAGTCCCCACTACGATTCTACCAAAAGCAGCTCCTGTTATATCTGGATAAGTACGAGCTGACTCCTTCCGTTTCTCTGGAGCTGCATGTTTCCTTTCTGTGCCTGTTTCGACGGGTGTGCAGGTTTAGGTTCTTCAGGAGTTCAGTCTGGGTTTGATAAATGTCTAGTATCAGTAAAGTAGTAGTTAATGAGTTACACGATAGTCTCGGTCAACTTGGAGCATATTTTGGCACATTATGTTATCATATGATTTTAGGCTAAAAGCGGCCTGAGCGAGTATTCAAAGTCGGTGATGTAGGTATTGATAGAGTCTAAAATTTAATAATCTAAGAATTGTTAGTTTTGAAAATGTAATTCTGTGATAGACGAGTAGTCGTCGTAGTAGGTATTCCAAGTCAGCGTCCAAAGAATTATTAAAGTCCTGAGTTTTACATTATAAGAAGCAAGCAGTCGTCTCCGATAGTATTTTAAGTCTCAGTCTGAGAATGGCCAAAGTTTAGAATGTGAAAGACGAGTAGTCGCTGCAGAACGCATTCAAATTCCCCACTACAAGTCGACCAAAACCAGCTCCTTTCATCGGTGGATTAGTACAAGCTGACTCCTTCCGTTTTTCTGAAGCTGAATGTTTCCTCTATTTGCCTGTTTCGACAGGTGGTTCTTGCAGGGTTCAGTCTGTGTTTGATAAATGTCTTGTATCAGTCAAGAAGTATTAATGAGTTACACGATAGTCTCAATGATCTAGAATCTAGTCCTGGACATGGTTTCACACGCAAAATCAACAAAGAATCTTGTTTGTCAGGCACAGCGTAACTTGCATTTCCTAATTTAATTGTATTTTTATCAAATCAACTTACCGTAAATTTTCAGGTTACAATTTCTTCTGTCATCACTTGAAAAGATTGAAAACATAAACTTTCGCCCGTTTGTATTCTTCGAGGGAGAAGTTATGAATTACAATTATTTTCCAACTGATTCACACGTCAATCTATAGGTTATTAGGTTAGTAGGTATTAGGTTAGATTCGACTGTTATAATTTCTACCTCTCCTTTTTTGGCTATCGGGACTGTCACGAGTTATGTGATATTTAGTGAGATTGACTAAGCTTCACGATCGGCCCACTATGTAGCGCTGTGGGTTTATTTTGTGTTGCCAACATAAATGTTTTGTCCAGAAAACTAGCCGTCTCATAATTAATGACCCCAAGTGTACTTGGCGCGAGACTCTACCGAGTCTCTTGATATACATATGAATATATTTGGTTACACTTGCAGCAAATAATAAAAGAACACTACACGAAACAATCAGTCATAGTGTGCGTGTGTCGGTACAGTAAACTCTCGTTAGTTGCAACACGTTGGGGGCTGTGGGGGAAGCCGGTGGCAACTAACTCAGGCCCCCACTCTTGCGCTCCACAATAGCCCTCCCGCGTTTTGTTTTAGATATCGATGGTAGCGGCGGAGGAGTGGGGGCAACGCTCGAGCAAGCGAAGACGGAATTAGGGGAAAAAGTCGCAACTATCGAGAGTGCAACTAACGAGAGTTTACTGTATAGGATACATTCTCTCTGTGAGAGTGCTTCGACTAGAATCCAAGACAAAAGTTTTCGGTACGTAGCGTATACTATTCGGTGATTCTAACACGCAATACGCGCATGAATTTTGGGACAGACTGTCGCGGCACAACTACCTTAAAGCTTTTAAGTCTTGTATTGTAACTTGTAAAATTAACTTGCTGAAAAATTATTACATAATTGTGTATCAAATTATATTGTACACCCTCGGATCTCACAGACCTGGCCAAGAGTGCAAAACTCGCATTTTTCCGTTTTGCGCGAAAGATTTATATCTGCTCAAACAGCGTTCTCAGACAAAATATAAGCTAAACACGTATTTCGTCTTCACAGGTGCTTTCTTAACAGTCTGCTCTTCCATTTAAAAAAAAATCATCCAAATAGACGTAGTATCGGGGAAACTACTCCATACGGAAGTTGGCCGGGTCTCACGGACCCAGGTGTGTGTAACTAAGTAGCCAAAAATATGTGTGTACTCCTTAGGGTTAAGTACCTACACCTATATTTGGGTTGGCGACTTCAGGCAAGAATATTGACGTCTCAATAAATTTGAACAAACTTATGATTATCGACATGCTTCTGGATTTAGGGACAACCCAAACGCTGAATACAGCTGTTGAAAGTTTTAAGGCTAGTATCGGATATTTCGGTAACGTCAGGTAGCGTTCTGGTAGGGTTGTTATCATATTATTATACCGCATAACTGCGGACGGCTTGACACACTAGCGCCGCCCTGCGGTGACTTCTTTCGAGTCATTTTCTGAACCGCAGTTCGTGCTCCTGTTCTCTAGTCTCCATGGTCCAACGTCTCGGTGAGTAAAAAAAAAACTAAAGCGATAACCAAAATTGCTGAAATAAGAAGAAGATAAGTAAGTAAAAATATTAGATAATCAATTCGAAATTGAGCATTTTGTTTATTTATTTCCGTTCTTCTATCATTTTCCATGGTTTTTCAATACAATTATACAGCTATCCATTATACATAATTATTCAATTATATAAAAATACATAGAATATATGGTTTATACATATTATATGACGATGGTTAGTAGAATATTAGTATATATGGGGTATTCCAGGAATTTTCGAACGGTCCCGAACCCTCACCCCCTCCGATTACGAAATGATTTCTTCTGATCGTAGCCCTAGATCTTTGGAAAGTTTGTGAATTTTTTGAGATTTTTGCGAACATCCGTTTAGTAGTTGCGAATTTCACGAAATTGTTCATTTCGACAATCTTGTGTTTTTGAGTCAATTTCAGTTCGATAACGAACAAACGTACGAAAAATCTAATGGCATATAATGTCACGGGTTCGGTCGTACTTCAAAGCGGTAATAATCATTAATTTTTCGGAAGCCTGGAACTATCGATTTTTTCAATAATAAAGCTTATATTTTGATTTTCGAGAAAAGTCCATCTTTTTTTTTCTCGAAATTTTTACACAAAATTCTGCATAGAAAACGTCAACTTTCGATACTTGGTTCACAATGGCCCGAGCATGGGTTTTGAAGTTACAGCGATTTCAATATCTTAAAACGTCCAATATAATAAGGTCTGAATTCAAAAACTTTGGAAAGTGCTTGCATTTTCGGTTATAAGGCTTTTCGGCTCTCAGGAACTCGAATCTGAAGTCATTTTTGAGCTGCGAGGCCGGGGTTTCGAGAAAACAGCAAAATTTTCGCTTTTTTGCGACTCTCGAAAACGGCTATCGATAAGTGGAAAGTGACTTAACCATCGTGTAGAGCGGAAAATTTGTCATTGAATTATGCGGCTGTCTGCTACGACGCACTGCTCGCCTTCACCGACAGTGTCTAGGGAATTTTGGTAAAACGATGAAATTTTCTCTTGATTTGTCAATCCGAATTCGTTTTCCATTCGAGAACATCATTCGATGACAAATCTCCTCCCTCATATGGAAAACGAATTTGGATTGACAAATCTTCCGCTCTTTGTCATCGAATGATGTTCTCATATGGAAAACCAATTTGGATTGACAAATCAAGAGAAAATTTTATCGTTTTACCAAAATTCCCTAGACACTGTCGGTGAAGGCGAGCAGTTCGTCGTAGCAGACAGCCGCATAATTTAATGACAAATTTTCCGCTCTACACGATGGTTAAGTCACTTTCCACTTATCGATAGCCGTTTTCGAGAGTCGCAAAAAAGCGAAAATTTTGCTGTTTTCTCGAAACCCCGGCCTCGCAGCTCAAAAATGACTTCAGATTCGAGTTCCTGAGAGCCGAAAAGCCTTATAACCGAAAATGCAAGCACTTTCCAAAGTTTTCGAATTCAGACCTTATTATATTGGACGTTTCAAGATATTGAAATCGCTGTAACTTCAAAACCCATGCTCGGCCCATCGGGAACCAGGTATCAAAAGTTGACGTTTTCTATGCAGAATTTTGTGTGAAAATTTCAGGAAAAAAAAAGATGGACTTTTCTCGAAAATCAAAATATAAGCTTTATTATTGAAAAAATCGATAGTTCCAGGCTTCCGAAAAATCAATCATTATTACCACTTTGAAGTACGATCGAATCCCGTCACATTATATGCCATTAGATTTTTCGTACGATTGTTCGTTATCGAACTAAAATTGACTGAAAAACACAAGATTGTCAAAATGAACAATTTCGTCAAATTCGCAACTACGAAACGGATGTTGGTAAAAATCTGAAAAAATTCACAAACGTTCCGAAGATCTAGGGCTACGATCAGAAGAAATCATTTCGAAATCGGAGGGGGTGAGGGTTCGGGACCGTTCGAAAATTCCTGGAATACCCCATATATAGATTTGTTTGAAATGAGTGTGAAAAAAAATCTGTTACAAATGTCAGCTCTCCTTTTCAACTATGAATTACCCATACCCGATTCGCCAGTAACATCGGTTTTTCTTTTAAATAAATATTTGTTATTTGTTTGCAAGTTTGCTGAAACACTTCAAAAATCTGAAATCCAGCATAATCATTCAGGGTGTACACGAAATTTCCGTTTCCAGGCACCAGGCATTTTTCATCAGTTCCCGCAGACCAGACAAGGTTCTAAATTAAATTTCAGGATATTGGGAAGTCTAGCACTTGGACACTCTATCTGGTGGATAAATTATGAACTAGTGCAAGTAGGTCGGAGTTTCCTGCCCCAACCCTCGCCACACACCGTTGGACCTGCAAGTCTTGTATTCCCTCTCTGGCGGACTACTGAGAAACTAATGCAAGTCGGTCGAAATCATAAGCTCCGCGAAATCATAAGGGATTTCAGGGCTGTAAAAAATGTCAAGCCCAATTCCATCTTGGCCAGGATTTCCAGATCCTGTGATCCTCATGTTGACTGAGGATTTATCGAAGCTAGTCATCGACGTTTCTCAGAGATTAGTTACCGCAGATGCTCTACAGGAGATTCCGTCTCTTGCCCCAATGGAGATAGTGAACAATCGAGGACTATCCATGGTCTCTTCGTCATCGTTCTCACTCTTGAATTCTTCTGTAGATTCATTGTCGCTGTCTCGTAAAATGTCTTAGATAAATGTCTTGGGACCTCCGATGGCCCTCGGTCGAGGCTCAGAATCATCATCTGTATAGGATAAAAATAATATTCATTCCAATTTCTTTATAGTTTATACGTTGCAGGTAAAGTACATACTGAAATAACATACACTCATATGCATTCTGCAAACACCGTCATTACAATTGTCCTCAAAAGATTTTCCAGTTACTTTCTGGCCTCTACTGTGATTATTCGACGAGACTTTCTCGGCGTCACAGCTGTTACTTGATGCCTGATCTTTCCCTGTCGTCGCGACCGCTGTCGAAATTCTTCTCCAACACCTTCTGCGTCATCTGTCAAATAAGTTGATTTACAGTTTCAGAATAGACGGATGAAGTCGAATAGAACTCATTACATGGAATTATCGAGGAGGGTGATTCGGCTCTTTGAATAAATTAGATGAATATTCATTTTCAATTCCCAAAAAAATCACAGACATGAATATTTAGCGACATAATCCAACAGAATTGTCCTCTCTCTTCTCTTCTGACCCAACCCAACCTCGTGACTCAATACATGAGATACGTGTAGTGAGCAATGCCTCTGGATAGAGATTTTCCATCGCGAGGCTTCTCTCACAGCTTTGTTAGAAAATACAACAACAAAATATTACCTCAGCTTGAGTGTTTATGAACTTTTCCTTTTCGTTGTTTGAATGCACAACAGTAAGGCCCCGACGCCCGCAGCCGTATTTTGTACTATAGGCAACAGAGTTTGTTGCCTTCACAGCAGAGGTAGTCGAAACAATTTTATTACGAATTAAATATGTCCACGAGATGTCTTCCAGAAATTCTGTAAACGCCAGCAACACGACAGGCGTTCGCTACTGGCAGAGCACGTAGGTGAACAGATCTAACCTTACCCGACGCGATCAATGAGAGCGCGGCTCTCTCTCCGAGCACTACCACGTGACACGACGATTCTCAATTTCGGATTGATTATTTAATATTTTTACTTACCGAGACGTTGGACAAATCGTTGAAAAGTATTATATTGTAAATATATACGTATTGTTATTCTTCAAACCATCTCTGACTGCGGGTCGAGTCACGTGGTACCAGGTGTATTCGGGTATGTTGTATCTTTCTCTATTGTCATGAGTGAAGAGAGGATAGAGACACACCCGAGAGCACCCAGCCGTTTATTCGGAACGCACCCCTGAGAACGACTTAGGGTGCGTTCCGAATCGAGCTGGCAGCGCTGACAGCTTTGCTAGCGGCGTTCCGAAATGACTTTCAGCGTGCATAGTGCGCTGTGACTCTGCTTCATAGAGGCCCGTCGCGAGGCTAGGGTTGCGTTCAATGTCCCTAGATTGAAAAGCTGCGGCTGCACTACCTCTGCAGGGGCGACAATCTCCAACGTTATTTCATGAGTCCTTGCGATGGTGGAGCCTCTGTTAGTCATGACGCTGAACTAGATAAATAATCATAATAATCTGTACCGCTATGCACTCGCTGTGTTTTCTCGAATATAACCTCTTATGTGTAAATAAATATTATTCATTGTAGGTATCACCCGAACTAGGTAATTATTTAAGAAGGGGCTGAATCAATCAAGTCGAGTCAAATTTTGTGATATTGCTTCTACTTGATTGATTGAGCCCCTTCTCAAATAATTACCTAGTTCGAGTGATACCTTCACGATGAATAATATTTATAAAAGGTTATGTTCGAGAAAACACCGCGCAAGATATGTACGGGATTGCGTATGTGGTCGAAGTCACTGACACGAAGTTTTATAGTGTGAGTGTCGCTTTCAGCGCCATCTACTAGTCATGACGCGAAAAACTCTGCCTCAGCTTGCTCCATTTGCGCTTGGAGGCCCTGTACCTCTGACGGTAGTGCATCCCATGAAGTAATAGTAAGGAGACGGAACTCAGCCGCGGCTTCGTTTCAAAATGGGGCAATGGTTTCTGTATAACAAAGCAGCAGTCCGCTGAAAAGAATAGCCGCAGTCTTCGCGCCTGCGCGTTACACATTCTAGCGGTGTCTCTTTCTCTTTCACAGAAAGTGCGAGAGAGATAGCTCGGCCGTCACCACGAAGTAATAAACAGTAATTTAGTGAGGTTATGGTGTTTTGTTTCGGAGGAAACTTACCTATGATTCTTCGCCGTATTTTCAACTAATCATGTATTTTTCAGAAATAATAAAAGATCCGCCGTGTATTTCCTTCACGATTCACCAGATTCAGCTTATCCACCAGATCACCATAACCTCACTAAATCACTGTTTATTACTTCGTGGTGACGGCCGAGCTATCTCTCTCGCACTTTCTGTGAGAGAGAAAGAGACACCGCTAGAATGTGTAACGCGCAGGCGCGAAGACTGCCGTTATTCTTTTCAGCGGACTGCTGCTTTGTCATACAGCGAACATAGTCAAAATTGTATAACGGAGTTCGGTCTCCTTAGTATTACTTCGTGGTGCATCCACAGCGTTTGGCATTTTCCCGCCAAATCTAGTCATGGGGCGATACGACGTAAGCTGGTATTCGAACATTTTGTTCGATCATAAAAAATGAATTCAGAAACGTTCAATATGTGTGTAATCGATGCGGGCACAAATACTAACAATAATATGAAGGTATCACAGTACCAAAGCCGTTCCGTTATACGCACGGAGAAAACAAAAACGCACTGAGTATCCCACGGTTGACAAGAGTCGTCACAATCAAAGATACGGCTGTTACTCCTTGATATAACGCAAGGTGCGTGCCGTGATAGCATCACCATCGTACAAAAAAAAAGATAGAAGAACGATTTACGCAGAACGAATTTCTATACAGTATAGTCGATATGTTTCTCATGATACACCCAGCAAGCCATGCGATTGTGACAGCAGCTACACATTATTTTAGCATAGCCGCCGTGCGAAAAACGCGCTCCACTATTACCAAACGCGAGGAACAGCAGCGCCACTATCGATGGTGCAGCCAGTGCGTTTTTGTTCTCTCCGTGCGCACTGATATATATATTCACTGGATAGAGGATCGCGCTCTCCAGCGCGGCCCGATATGAACCAGTAAAATCGCCGCCATCTTAGAGGGCCAATGTCATGCGTGACGTCATTTTATAGTTTGCAGTTGTTATGATTTTGGTTATGATAATTCTAGTCGATTTTAGTGAATAAATAACACTGATTTTAAATAACGCTAGCGTGAAAATAATGGGTAAATGTGTACAGTGTGGCACGGCTAAAAGTAAAGAAAGTGGAAGAACATTTCACAAGTATGAATAATATTAATTATATTAAAATAACGCTCAGGCATTTGAAAAAAGGCGGTACCGTAGACTTACTAGTATAGTTCAATATCCTGAAAAACTTAATTTTATGCAAAAAAATACTTTTTTTCGTGAATCTTTTCAAATATGTTAATAGTACATTACGATACGACGGCGGTAAAACTTTTTTTTTCCGGAACAAGTTTTTTCGTCGAGTATTGTACAAAATTTATCACACGGAGTGAAATAAAGACTTTTTTGCAACACTTGCATGGAAAGTCCTCTTTCACGCGCCATTTACAAGCACCGAAAGTAGGGTTTTATCCACATTTTTTCCTCTCTTTTACACTTGAGTCGTAATTTTGTATTCAGGTTTCCTCATCGTGACCCCGAGTTACTCAAAAAATGGGTAGAAAATATAATTAAAGATAGGTGGAAGCTCGGAAAGGATAGCGTACTATGTTCCAAGCACTTTGAAGAGTCTTGCTTCGACCGCACAGGCTTTCGGGTGCATTTGAACAAAAATAGTGTACCAACTATCTTTGATGAGGTTCCACACTGCGCTTTTTGCAAAAAAAAAAAAGAAAGATTGGTCAGAACTCACATTTCACAAGTAAGCACGATTATTCAACAAAATATACTCGTGACTGAAATATATTTGTATGCGAGAGTGACATTTATCTTACAGCTGAGCAATTTTTATTTTTATTTTGAAGATCATTCCCAAGTAATACATGGATATTTTTTCAATGCTTTTTGCGGTATCGTTTACACTAGAATATATTTTTTCATCTTTTGATATTAGATTTCCAGTCAAAAATCATGCTCTTTCAAAACAATGGGTTGAAAAGATTTTATCTGATACTCCAATGAGAATTGAGGATAGCTTGGTGTGCTCGGATCATTTCGAAAATTCTTGCTTTGCTAAATCTAGAGGAAAGAAATGTCTAAAACAGGGTAGTATTCCAACCCGATTTGAAAAAAGCAACGAAGAAGAAGGTGAAAATAATGACATTCATAACTTGTCGTATAATTTTGATAACGTATAGTGCCTGTGATATTTCTTTGCTTTTTTATATTGTCTTCAAAATTTGAACAGCAATCGATGAGGTTCATGATGATGCTGCCATCAATGACGATATGGCAGACAGTAGCAGTAGTGCACCAAAGAAAAGTAAACTTCACATATATTATATATGTGAATATATTTATGAGTTTAAAAAATGTATTGCAGGGAGATATGAATTAAATTCCAGTATTTCAACCCGATTTGAAAAGAGCAACGAAGAAAAAGGTGAAAATAATAACATTCATAAGTTGTCGTACAATTTTGATAACGTATAATGCCCATGATATTTCTTTGGATTTTTATTTTGTCTTCAAAATTTGAACAGCAATTGATGAGGTTCATGATGATGCTGCCATCAATGACGATATGGCAGACAGTAGCAGTAGTGCACCAAAGAAAAGTAAACTTCACATATATTATATATGTGAATATATTTATGAGTTCCAAAAATTTATTGCAGGGAGATGTGATCTAAATTCCGCGGAAGCGACGACCGATAGTGACATTTCAAATCCTGATAATTGCAATTCGACATTAATAGAAATGACAAGTCCCAAAACACGTTCGCATCAATTAGATCACGATCACCACTACTTCGACAGCCCCAAGACCTTGAAAAGAAAGCTAGCTATTGCGAGGAAAGCGCTTTCGGAAAAGCAGAAGATAATTCATGCACAACAGAAACGCCTGAAGCGTTTGCGTAAGAAGGTGACATCACTTCAGCAGGTCGTGAGTGACCTCCGTAATAAACGATTAGTTTCTGAAGGGGCTCTAAGTTGCTTAGATTCTATATCGGATACTGGGGTAAAGGAATTCATTACGCGTGCCCGAATGAATTCTAATGGCAAAGTTACGCGTACGAAATACCCTCCATCCTTGCGTAGCTTTGCACTGACACTTCACTTTTATTCGCCAAAGGCGTATGAGTATGTCCGTAAGAAGTTTAATTTAGCCCTCCCACACGTTAGCGTTCTACGGTCGTGGTATTCAACTGTTGATGGTGAACCTGGTTTCACCGAAGAAAGTTTCATTTGCTTGAAGGAAAAAGTTGATTCAGAAAAATCTAAAAATCGAAGACTTCTTTGCGCTTTGATGTTAGACGAGATAGGTATAAAAAAAGGAACGCAGCGGTCTAGAGATGGCAAAGTACGAGGGCACGTAGATTTTGGTACAGAGCTTGAGCAAGATGATCAATTGAAAATAGCTAAAGATGCATTAGTATTGATGGTGGTCTCTTTGGATAGTAGGTGGAAGATTCCGATAGGGTACTTCTTAATTAATGGGATTGTTTCTGAAACCTCTGCAAACCTACTTACTAATGCTCTTGTGAAATTGCACGAAATGGGAGTTGAAGTAGTCTCATTGACATTGGATGGTCCAAATGAACATTTTGCTACGGTAAAGTTATTAGGGGCTACCATTTCTTTCCCAGATCCACATCCCTTTTTCCGTCACCCAGTAACTAAAAGCCTTGTTTTTGTGTTGTTTGACCCTTGCCACATGCTTAAGTTGATCAGAAATTGTTTGGGTGATGATAAAATTATAATCGATGGCCAAGGTAAAAAGATTGAATGGAGATTTATAACTGAACTTGCTAAAGTACAAGATGATGAGGGGTTACGAGCGGGGACTAAGCTACGTCAAACTCATATTAGGTATTTCAAACAGAAAATGAAGGTTAGGCTAGCGGCACAAACTATTAGTCAGAGTGTTGCAGATGCCATTGAATTTTGTTGTCAAGTACTTCATCTACCTCAATTTGAGGGATCCGAACCAACTGTCGATTTTTTACGCTCAGTCGACTTGATCTTTGATTTCTTGAATTCTAGAAACCCTTTTGCAAAGGGATACAAAGCACCCCTCAGTAAAGCAAACGAACATCTGTGGCGTCCACGTATCAATGACAAATTGGCGTACTTAATAAATTTGAAAGAATATGGGACTGGAAAAGCTATTTATAATGCTCGCCGAAAGGTTGGATTCATAGGTCTCTATACAGCCGCAATTGCAGTCATGAACATATTCGATCTCTATGTTAAACCAGACAATGCGCAAATGAAGTACCTATTGACTTACAAAATGAGTCAAGATCATTTGGAATTATTTTTCTGTGCTGTGAGGAGCTGTGGCGGTTGGTGCTCAAACCCTACCTGTGCTCAGTTCGTTTCTGCATATAAAAGATTATTGATTCGACACGAAATTGAGGCTACCAACGGAAATTCTACGGCGATGGATAGTACAAAGATTCTTTCAGTTTCCTCAAAAAGTACGAGAGCACGTCCCATTAGCCACAGTGCACGTGTGTACAGCGCTGCATCTGACGCTGTTATTTGTAGAAAATATGATCTGGACTACACTTTATATGACAGTGATGACGATTTGATGGGAGAATTCATCAAATTACCGTGGCAACTTCCAGAGAAATTGACTGACTTTTCGATCAATTCGGTGGCATATATCGCTGGTTACGCACGGAGAAAAAAATATCGCTCTCAGAGCTATACTGTATCGCTACAGTAACTATACGCAGTTGACTATCTATTAGATCGTTACTGTAGCTATCTGGTAGATAGCTCTGAGAGCGATACGTTAGATAGCTAAAATAGCTATACGGGATGTACAAACGTCGTTGGAAGAGCCATATGCTGCGCTGTCGTGTTGCGCGTTGACATATTTTATAACCTCAAAAATTTGAAGATACATTTATTTTGTCGATCATTATTGTTTAAATGACCAACATTACATAAAATACTATGTATGTATTTGAATTTGAGTCTTTTAAAAGGTAGATTTTCATAGAAATAATTAATCAGATATAGTTAAATAAAGGCCGTTGAAAAATGTGGTATAGCAATTCCAGCTATCTAACAGATAGCTGGAATAGCGATACCGTGTTGTTACCATAAGAAAACGTATCGCTACAGTAGCGATCTACGAAGAGCTATCTATTAGATAGCTCTGAGAGCGATATTTTTTTCTCCGTGCGTGATTCGAAAATTACTGAGGCGTTTGAAATGCGACCACTGTCGTATAAGCCTCCTTCACAGTGCTTCTGAAGAAGAACTTAAAAATCCACCCCCAAACTTGAAATTGACTACGTTGAAAAATCGAGGTGGCTTAACGGTACCGAGCTCAAGCGTGATTCACATAGCCTGCGTCACAGAGAAAATGTTCAGACACGCGGTCAATTTTAATGGTGGCCATCCCCCGGTAGAACTACAATTCCCAGCTGTGTTGTGTTTGCAGGTAATGCGCAGGTTACTTGAAGATTCGCAAGCTAGACCTCTCTTTAATGAATTGAACTCACATATATTTGATGAAAGCCCGGAAGAATTGTCCAACCATTTATATCAATTAACAAAATCCATCATATCATCATACATCGATTTGAGAATGTTTGCTCTAACTAAAATCACGTCATTGAGACAGACGGGGGATAACATTCGGCATCACCTGGGACGACAGGTCATTTGGGCGCATCAATAAATGAATAAATTTTGATTCGAGAATATAACACTTATCATGAGTATAATAATTTATTCTCTAACATCTTCTCTAGTTGATTCAGGTTCTGCTTATTCGTCAGCCTCACCATTTAAATATATGTACAAAGAATCGTATATTATTGCGTATATTATCCACCCCGTGTAATAGCCCAGACAACACGAAATTCAAAGCGGTCTTAAAGACGTCGTATGGGTGTCCAAGGCGTCGATTTCTGACGTCGCAAAGACGTCTCAAGTCTTAAAGACGTCTTGGAGACTTTTAATTGTTAAAGACGTCTCTACGACGTCCGAAATCGACGCATGGGACGCCTATACGACGTCTTTAAGACCGCTTTGAATTTTGTGTTGTCTGGGAGGTGCTACTTAACAGGTACATATCAGTGAACAGCTGGCAGCTTCAATTCTGAATTACAAACATATTCTCCCATCACAGATTCCTATCCACTGACATTATGTCCTATTCCAATAACAAAAATTAGTGTCTGATATGTAAACTTTCAATAGCTTATTTTTCTAATTATAAAATCACGAGGAAAACTTATGTACACCCAATTATTACGATTAATAAATTTATCAATTAATTTTAGTTGATCCCTAAATATATTATTGTTTCCATTCAATTTTACAACAATTTTAGGTACAGAATTTTCTGAAAATCCAAAACTTTTGAAGAACTTGAGGATAAAACCTCCAAATATTTAAGAAACTCTTTTAAAAGGTACTAAAAGATAAAAAAAAAAATCGAGGAAATCAAAAATTTGGGATTTTATTCTGGCTTAATGTGAGAAATTTCTTCTACAATTATTCGGGTTTGAATTTCCCGCGCGTAGAGCAGTGGCACAGAGGCACTGAGGTACATTTGGCCCTCTAAGATGGCTGCCGCGCGCTCGTTCAATTTGGGCCGACTTGCAACAATGCCGAGCATACGCGATCCTCTATCCAGTGAATATATATATCAGTGCTCCGTGCGGCAGCGAAACCGAGTATGGGTGGGGGGTTCGTGACTAGACATAGCACTGTCGTGAATTCGGTACGCCCGGCAGCGAGAAACCTGCATAACCTCACTCGTCAGACAGTTAGCCAAACATAGGGAGTCTATTTCAGAATCGAGTCGTTGGACAAAAATCGCCAATTCCCCATACTACAAGCAGACGACATAATCTCACTAGACTGACAGTTAGCCAAACATACCCACCCAGGTAGCATTGCATGTATCGTCAGGACTTGTAAGTTTCTGATCGACAGTAACTTCCGTCGGAATGACGCGTGATCGTTGCGTGTCTCTGCACATGTAGCGACACTATCATAACATTGGTAGGCCTGCGGAAAGCCCGCTGCAGCAGCACCCATGCGTACTCTGCTGTAACGTCCGAGCGGACGACATACCCTATTCACGCTCTCCACCACCTAAAATCACCAGAACTTACCATACTATCACCAAACATAGAAACCTACCGAACCAACACACGGTACGTACATATTGTCCACACAGTAACCAACTATGGATATACACCCTGCATCACCTTCAAAACGAATAACCATAACGTTCACATCCTTATACCCACTAAACCTACATTACCCAAATATTATTACATACTTATAACCATTATTATAATTATAAAACTTACGTTTTAATCGAACCTAATATTTACTTTAACACTATTATATATTCACCTAATCATTAATTATGACATTTACCTTTTAAACCCCCTGATCTATTCACGTACATACTACCCATAATATAAAATAACTATTGTACCATTATTAGCACAACGTTTAACTCATCACTCTATTTCATAGAGGACTATTAAACGCAAATACTATATAAACAAACATAATCAACTATATATTGCATTGGAACCACTCATTCGAGATGGCCAAATAGTACATACTTTAGACTTAGTTAAGCCTAGACGTAAGCACATTCCTTAAAACTATGACGCGCACCCAGACACCCCATACAAACCCACTTGCGCACACGGACGACCAAGCAGCCGTCCAAAATCCCTTACACATATGCAAACTACTCACTCAACGCTCAAAATCCTACACGATACCAACCATACAAAACAACTCGAATACTGACGAGATAATATTCATACCAACCACACTCGGCCTAATGACCATATCATGTCATTAACTATTCCATAAACAATATCAATCCCTCACATGACCATATCACTACAGATTCACCACTCGAATATTATTTCACCCTTGCATGTTAATTATAAGTCATACTCATATATTATAACCATATACTCATTTAACCGTAGTCGTTAGACTATGCTATATTACTCTTTTATAATTACTCTTTTATATTATCCACCTTAGAATATTATATCTTGCATGTTAATTATAAGTTATACTCATAACGATACACACATACTCATATATTATAACCATATACTCATTTAACCATAGTCGTTAGACTATGCTATATACGCATATTACTCTTTTACAATTACTCTTTTATATTATCCACCTTAGAATATTATATCTTGCATGTTAATTATTAAGACAATGTTAATCCGATGTTCGGCTAACACTAAGTTAGATTATCATACTAGATTAATAGTGCCAACCTATTAACTTACTGAAGCCTCCAATTCGTAAGATTGTATAATTCAAACCATCATTTTACTAGTTGTCAAAGGATCATATAATCAACCAAGCAAACGATTTATTAACTAATTGCAGCTTAAATATTGGAGACCATCCTTGGTTTACAGTACAATATAGTTCACCCTCTATCCTTTGTTCTCAAACGGCATAATACAAAGAGCCCAAGCTCGCTTTGACACCCCCTCAAACACCCTAACGTCTGGAACACTCTAGAGACCAAAGTCTCAAATACCAACCACCCTAACCGAGCGGGACAGGTTGCGGACCCAGACCAAAGGCAGATAAGAAAATATCCACTCAACACCTAGCATAAGATAATATTTTATAATATTAAATATTAAGAAATTAACATTAAGAGAAGAAATTATAAACTACAATTTATTGTATGTATCTTCAAAATAAGCTTCACTGGAAATTCTTAAAGTCATAAAATTTCGAAACAGTATGAACACGTGCGAAAACTTGAAATGAGCGAGTAAAAGCAAACCCCAGGTATTGGAAGATCACATAAAACCTAAATAACCCTTACGGTCACAAAAGAAGAAATTGCCCCGAGAGGCAAAGAAAGCAAAACGACAAACATCGAAAACTCAACGTGCACCAGACACGTGAAGAAGTATGGGAAGAGGCTAAAGATCAAGGAACCCTATGAAAAACAAGTACGAGAGCTACGGGAAGGGAACACTGAGGCAGAGAGGCAAGACGAAAGAAACACCGCAGCGCACCCGACGGGAGGAGGGTAACCCCACAAAAAGCACCCGCTAAAAGGAAAAATAAAACTAACAAAAACGAGGAAAAAACCTTTGGGCCATAGACCAATCATAGGCTGACAGGCCCCCCCATGAAGCTACGGCCCAATCAGCTAAGGCCCTTCACACCAGCCTAATCTAGGACCCCGCACCCCCGATCATCATATAAAACACCCCGGCAGACTCAGCAACAGCCTCTTCCAGCACATACCCCTCTTCTAGAGCATACCTCCTCTCGCTCTCGCTCGCCTCGCACCTTCTGCACCGTTCCGCACTTGAAGACTCTTCACACCAGCTTCGCAGTATCTCCAATTTCACATCACCGACTTGAAGACGCATCGAAACTCAAACGAAGATCCAGAACTCAACTCTTTACATATTACGCTCAAGTTTTCAAACGTCCATTCATTCACATCTTTCCGAATACGGAACTTAGCTTCAAACTAGACTCATTTTTAAAATAACAGATTCCAGTGAGGGTTATATTAAAACCAGGAATCATAGTATAATATCAATAAAGTTAAATAACCAGTTAAATTCGAGTAAGAACAAACGAAATCATTTATCCTTCGCCACCCCCTTGATCCAGTCCAAACTTGAACAACACCGAAGATCAAGGGACGAGCCTCATCGAAGATCCAGAAGAAACCAACTCAAGGTAAGAGCAATCATAATAACACTTTAAAATAATCCATTCTCGCATTATTCAATTAAAAAGACTTTAAGTCCGAATCAAGAAGATAAGATTCAAATACTAAGATATTCAAACGAGTAGTTAGATGAGAGCATAAATAGTTAGATAGCGCGACTCCTCTGAATTTGATACTAGATTAATCCAGTCCACTGTATTTCAATACTTTATCGATAATTGGTAACCCAGAACTCTCGAGTGAACGTCTAGGTTGTCCGCCGCGATATTTCCAGTAGCTAGCCTCTAGAATTATCCGCGAACGCCGCTCCGACGTCACAATAGGAAGAGAGACTCTCTCTCCCGAAATATGACTAGCGCCTCTACCGAGAGAATGAACTGTTACGGGAGTTGGAAGTAACACTTCCCGAACGCAAGGGTAGATATTCTACCCATCCGTTGGCAAACTGTCTGCTCTAATTTTTTCCCGTGTACATGAAATAAACATTTTACCAAGTTACGAAAAATGTATATTCAAAGTGTGGTCCAATTTATTATAATAATTATTTTATTAGATGAGTTGTACAATATTGTTATAATATTTGCTTTAGCAATAATATTAAGTTAATTAAGTAGGTTCCCGAGGGAAATAAAGTGAATCGTAGTGAAAATAATATGATTTGTAAGAAGTTTTGTATTCAGGAAAATACAGGTCTGGTCTAGTGATTAGTTAGAAACAGACTGAATCGTTTTACAATAATGCTTGTTGACGCAGCAACCGTAGTTCCTATACTTTAAAAGATATCTTTTATTACCTGGACTACTGGATGTTAGTCTTATGAAATTGATAGAATAGAGGTGATTTTACCCAATGTAACAATATTTACAATTTAAAAAAATACAGAGAAAAAATTAGCAATTTAGTTACAAAAAATTATACATTATACTTTTTCTCAATATTAAATATAATCCTAATTTTTTATATTATATATATCTACAATTTCATGAAGCTTTGAAAATACTTCCGTAGCTGCTGATTTCTGCAGCTTGCAGATGCATTTTTTCAATTTTTTCATGAAAGAAGTATACAATTCATTGACTATAACTGTACCTTCATCCATCGAGTCTTTCAACTGTTCCTTCAAAGTTATTATTTTTTTTTCAGCATGCCATCTTTCAGCATGAGCTTTACCAACTAGCTCTAAAAAAATATTATACCTTTAGTTTCTATTAAATTATCCGGAAATCAAGTCTCATTTGTGCTCAATACATATAGATTTTAGAATCTTGCAATAAAACTTGAATAACTGTTCTTCAAATCATAACAATTGAAGCAAATTAAAAAATTGAAAAAAATAGCTTCAATTTTATACCTGAATGACGGACGTGAGATATTTTCTTCGGTGTTGATGGAACTGTTGAACTTTTATCAACTATTGACACTTCAGTAGACTGATCATCATTAAAATGTGTCAACGATAAAGATGTAGATTTATCAATTTGACAATTTTTTTTCTGTGATGGCGGCTTCGATGTAGATGCACTTTTTTCAGTTTCTAGTTCCTGTAATAATGAATAATGAGAAATAATGAATCGTGAAAATATAAATAAAAATTTGATTTAAAAGTGTATATTGACAATGTACTTTTTGTACTTACCATACATGAAAAAGTTCTTTTGCGTGAAACTATCAATCCCTCTTTTGCAGCAGATGACTCGCGAAACTTATCCTCATCATTATATAACAGCAGTTTTGGACTAGCAACTACAGCTTTATTGAGTTTTTCAGATTGTCCCTTCAGTTGTTCGTTAATAAGTTGATCAAACATCTTGTGAAAAGAGTATTGAGTAGATTGTTTTATTTCCTGCATCGACAATTTTAATGCTAAAACATAAACAAAATATGAGTTGCCATTATGAAAATATTTAATTTCGAATCAATCAACATTTCCAAGTTTCTTTAATCATTTCTATAACTGTTGAAAAGTATTACAATAAAATTAAACTTTGCTTACTATTTGATGGAACTAGAGACGCTGATCTTTCTGTTGAAAATTCATTTACTTCTGAGTCTGTCAGAGATAGCGTATTCTCGCTAAAGATTGATGGTACAGCATCTCTATTGAGTCTTTTTCCACATTTTGTCAACTTATAATCTTCAGGATTAAAGTGGCAGCTACAAATAAATCGTACTGTCGAAAGCTTGCTTATCGGCAAACCAACAAAATCCTTCTCCCCGACAGCTTTTAACCATTTTTTACATCTGTAAATTATTTTAATTAACAACCAGGTTCCATAATTTTTTACTTTTACCACATTATAATATTATTAACTTAAAAGTTTTTACTTACCTATCTTGATTGGTAGGAAACACTGAAAAAATACAATTATGCGTATTTTTTCTATGATTGCAATCCTTTGCAAAGCATTTTGTGTGGGCTTGTCTCTTAACAATTACTTTATCGCTACTCATCCTTCGAAATTAATAACTGTTTATTGTTTACAAAATTCATGGCACCTATTTGTTTATATCATATTCACACACGTGGCAAGTACTTTTGAGGTTAGTAAAAATTGATTGATTGGTCCTTTTTTCGACTTATCGCCCTTTCGGGCATGTAGTCTAAAGTTAGTAAAAATTCAGTAGTAGGTTTGTTCGAGCTACACGGAAAAAAAAATATATCACTGGTTACCAAGCCGGATAGTACTCAGTGCTACCTGAAGTAAATAAAAATTTTAGCTTACACTCAGTACTATGTGGATAGTACTGGCTACTATCCAGATACTACTCAGTGCTATCTCAGATGTTACTCAGTAACATCTGGAATTATACAGCGTCAGATGGCACTGATGGCGTTTTCCCGTGGCCTGCACTGGTACCTTAGAGCATATAGACATGGAGGAAGCATGAGATAGCCCACAGCGTAAGTGGGAAACGGGCATGAGACAGACTACGGGACAGTATATGCCTTCTTTGTCCTTGCAGACTCTGATTGGCCCTCACTATTACAGATGGTCGAATAGAAAGAGAGGGAATGTACGGTCCCGACGTCCCTCTCTCTCACCGCTCGACTCGGTTTCTCAGCGGCTATGCTTCCTCCATGTCTATATGCTCTAAGACTGGTACGCACTGAGCAGCACTGAGTGTACTCTCATCTTATTCTAACCCTCACTTCGAAAGGAGATGGAGATAGCTCAGTGCGCACCAGTTTTGCCACGGAAAAACGCCATGAGTACCATCTAGATAGTGACCAGTTACATGCCAGATAGTATACGTTTCTATATTACGATGTTACGGTGTCGTATTCCGTCGGTTTTTATCACGCGCATGCGCATTCCGTACTGTTTATGTGTTCCTTTTTACTGTTTTTAGGTTATGTCTTATTGACACAAATGCAAACAACAACATAAGTCTTGAGAAAATCCTTTTGAATATTGAATTATAATTATAATTATATCAATCCTTTGAATATTGAATCATAATTATAATTATATAAATGAGACATAACCTAAAAACAGTAAAAAAGAATTATTAGTTTCGTTGACGAATTTGTTTTTACTGTTTTTAGGTGATGTCTTATTGATATATTTATAATTATAATTCAATATTCAAAAGGATTTTTCAAGACTTATGTTGCTGTTTGCATTTGTGTCAATAAGACATAACCTGAAAACAGTAAAAATGAACACATAAACAGTACGGAATGCGCATGCGCGTGATAAAGACCGACGGAATACGACACTGTAACATCGTAATATAGAAACGTATACTATCTGGCATGTAACTGGTCACTATCTGGATGGTACTCAGTGCCATCTGACGCTGTATAATTTCAGATGTTACTGAGTAACATCTGAGTTAGCACTGAGTAGTATCTGGATAGTAGCCAGTACTATCCAGATAGTACTGAGTGTAAGCTGAAATTTTTATTTACTTCAGATAACACTGAGTACCATCCGGCTTGGTAACCAGTGATATATTTTTCTTTCCGTGTAGCTACACTTTTTACACTCGAGTGTAGCCCGGGTGTAAGCAGTGTAGCTCTTCTTGCGTGAAAATGGGAGCGTGTACACCTTCTAACGCAAACGCCAAAAAAGATGGCGCGGCCCAGTTGCAGCTAACCCTAACCCTATTCTGAAATCTACACTTTTCTTACACTTGCTCCAGACCAGGTGTAGAAAGTGTAGCACAAACTGCACTAAGTGTAGCTACACTTTCTAACGCGAACAGCGCGATCTGTCGTCACTTCCGTTAAGGTGAAGTGAAACGTTTGTCAGAACCTCGAAAACGGCAATCGTGAATTCTCCGGAACTACTGAATCGATCGCAATGAAATTTTGAGGGATTACACACAATTGTGGCAGAAAGTGGCTGATTATTTCACTTTTCCAAAATTCGACAAAAATTTTTACAGATTGACGTACCGACCACATAAATCGCGAGATTATTCACTGTTGCCGTAGATAATCGCATTTTCCTGACATTTAGCCACTCCGCAATGAAAAACCACACACTTTGAGCCCAATCCCGTGTCATTTGATGAAGAAATGGCTGAGAATTGACGATTCTCCGTTACTCAAAATTAAAAGAACCGACATTCAGTTGAGATCACTACCCGTATCGACATTTAGTTGAGATCACAACAGCTGTACCGAAATTGTAGCCAGTTTACTTGCAAGCCGAGCAGCAGCGCTAGTGGAGGTTTCCTATGCCACTCTACGTATAAGATGTTGGTTCCTGCTGTTCCCGCTTGGCAAGAAACACAAATATTGAATATCGGATCGCACACGACTAGCCTCACCTGACTGACAGCTAACCTAAAATACGAACAAACGATAGTTAAAATCGTGTTCGAAATTTGCGTTACGAGAAAATATTATTGCCCGTTTATTTAACCTACTCCTTTCTTTCGTACTAATGTGTCTAAAAATGAGTAACGTAGATGAACAATCGATATCGGATCCCAGACGTCATAACCTCACTCGTCTCACAGCTAACCTGATACTCGAATATAGGATAGAGAAAATTGTATTTATCGTTGATTTATTTGATGCGTATTTTTCATCACGCTAAATTTGTTGAAAACATATGCATATACTGAAAATAAATTCGAATAACAGATACAAGATCCCAGACGTTATAATCTCACATTTCTGGCAGCTAGCCTGAAAACCGAACATAGGAAATGAGATTTTATTTCGAACTTGAGGTTATAGAGGGATCGATTGGTTAGTCTATTATCTGAATAATAAAAGTATATTCAAATGACGTATACAAGCAGACGAGACATAACCTCACTTTTTTGACAGCTAGTCTAACTTAGGAGTTTATTTCAGAGTTGAGGTTATGGAGGGATCGATTTGTGAGACAACAATCGAAATAATGAAAATACATTCAAATGACGTATGCATGCAGACGAGACATCTCACACTTTCGACAGCTAGTCTAACCTAGAAGTTCATTTCAGATTTGAGGTTATGGAAGAATCGATTTCTTGGTCAAAGATCAAAAGATTAAAAGTATATTCAAATGACGTATACAAGCAGACGAGACATAACCTCACACTTTCGACAGCTAGTCTAACCTAGAACTTCATTTCAGATTTGAGGTTATGGAGGGATCAATTTGTTCGACAACAATCCACATAATACAAGCAGACGACATAACCTCACTCGACTAACAGTTAGCCGAGCATAGGACTCTTCCAGATTTGAGGTTAGCGGAGAGATCAATTCGTTGGACGAAATCGAAATAATAAAAATGAAGTCGAACGCATGGAATAGATATACGAGCAAGATTCTCTCCGTAACCTCAAATCTGAGATGAAGTCCTATGCTAGGCTATCTGTCAGAAATGTGAGGTTATGTCTCGTTTGCTAGTTGTATCCTATGGTTGTATTCGTCCACTGAAATGTAGATAATCATTCGAATTTATTTTCATTATTCTGATTTTTGTCCAACGACTTGATCCTGAACATGGAGTAGAAGGAGACCTATCTTCAAAGTAAAATGTGGTTTACGCTATAGATGGCACTGGGGCGGATACACTGTGCCGAACTTCCTGCAAAACGCTTGCGCGCGCACTCCAAGGCATCATATGACGTCACTGACTGTATAGTAAATTTTCCCACTCCAGTGATCTCTTCTTCCTACTCACAGGAAGTCCGCGTCGACTATTGCTAACAGCACCATCTATTACGTACAAAATTCGAGCCACTTTTTCGATACAGCGTGCATAGGGAGTTAGGTCTCCTTCTACTCCATGATTCTGAAATAGAGTTCCTATGTTTGGCTAACTGTCAGCCTAGTGAGGTTATGTTGTCCGCTCGTAGTATGGGGAACTGGAGATTTTTGTATAACAAATCGATTCTGAAATAGACCCTACCCAAGTAGCATTCTGTCGCAAATGCATGTCACGGCCATCTATGCAGAACCACTATCGGTCTATTTCCGCATTGGTCGCATGGACGTGCGCATGGAGACTTGAAGCAAGAGCGCTTACTGCAGATCCACGTAAGCTTCGTGCATGCCCAACAATTGTTGTCATGCCAACTATCACTGCGCAGAGACATGCAACAGTAACGCGTCATTCCGACGGAAGTTACTGTCGATCAGAAGCTTACAAGACCTGACGATACATGCAATGCTACCTGCCCAGGTAGCATTCTGTCGCAAGCGCATGACATGGCCATCTATCGGGCCCTTGTATAACTCTGCCGGCAGACCACTATCGGTCTATTTCCGCATTGGTCGGATGGCCGTGCGTGTGGACGCTTACAGCAGGAGCCGACTGCAGTTCATGTATGCTCCATACCCGCTCTGCTCCAAGTAGCAAATGGCAGACTTGCTGCAGATGTATGGTAGGAGTCTGCAGCGGCGGGCGGTTCGCTGGTCGCGGGGGTGGGATTAGTGTAATCGCGGAATGAAATATATTACGCGGCGAGTTTTAAAAAGTTAATTTATTTGAAAATGTGCATAATACATAATATATATTATATAGTATATTAAAATATATCTTTTATACGCTCATTTATTATATTCATATTCATATCTCTATACAACTTAACATACATGTATATATCATGTATTTCTGGCTGTGTCGGTATATAGTACTCATACAGGTATAGTTATATGTACGTATAACATATATTAGTATACTTATCTTATACAATATAATAATATGAAACAGTCTTTGTATTCTACAGGTATATTTAGGATGGAACATGTTTTATATTGCACTTATAGTTTTGCATTGATAATATAACCTAAAAGATTGGCATATACATGCGGCAGCGATGGTAAAATCATTACATTATACTTATCCCAATATATTAAATAAGAATAAAAATGGGCATACTCACTGATATATCACCTGATTTCTTCACTGGAATAGCTATATTTTAATACTGTACGGATAGATTGTTAAAACCACGCGTGTCGGTCGATAAATATTGATTGCCGCCAAATTATATATATCTGTATATATATATAACGACTTGCGCACCACTGACGTCTGCACTTTTCACAACAGCAGAATGACGGCAGTGTGACGTCGGAGCGGCGTTCGCGGATAATTCTAGAGGCTAGCTACTGGAAATATCGCGGCGGACAACCTAGACGTTCACTCGAGAGTTCTGGGTTACCAATTATCGATAAAGTATTGAAATACAGTGGACTGGATTAATCTAGTATCAAATTCAGAGGAGTCGCGCTATCTAACTATTTATGCTCTCATCTAACTACTCGTTTGAATATCTTAGTATTTGAATCTTATCTTCTTGATTCGGACTTAAAGTCTTTTTAATTGAATAATGCGAGAATGGATTATTTTAAAGTGTTATTATGATTGCTCTTACCTTGAGTTGGTTTCTTCTGGATCTTCGATGAGGCTCGTCCCTTGATCTTCGGTGTTGTTCAAGTTTGGACTGGATCAAGGGGGTGGCGAAGGATAAATGATTTCGTTTGTTCTTACTCGAATTTAACTGGTTATTTAACTTTATTGATATTATACTATGATTCCTGGTTTTAATATAACCCTCACTGGAATCTGTTATTTTAAAAATGAGTCTAGTTTGAAGCTAAGTTCCGTATTCGGAAAGATGTGAATGAATGGACGTTTGAAAACTTGAGCGTAATATGTAAAGAGTTGAGTTCTGGATCTTCGTTTGAGTTTCGATGCGTCTTCAAGTCGGTGATGTGAAATTGGAGATACTGCGAAGCTGGTGTGAAGAGTCTTCAAGTGCGGAACGGTGCAGAAGGTGCGAGGCGAGCGAGAGCGAGAGGAGGTATGCTCTAGAAGAGGGGTATGTGCTGGAAGAGGCTGTTGCTGAGTCTGCCGGGGTGTTTTATATGATGATCGGGGGTGCGGGGTCCTAGATTAGGCTGGTGTGAAGGGCCTTAGCTGATTGGGCCGTAGCTTCATGGGGGGGCCTGTCAGCCTATGATTGGTCTATGGCCCAAAGGTTTTTTCCTCGTTTTTGTTAGTTTTATTTTTCCTTTTAGCGGGTGCTTTTTGTGGGGTTACCCTCCTCCCGTCGGGTGCGCTGCGGTGTTTCTTTCGTCTTGCCTCTCTGCCTCAGTGTTCCCTTCCCGTAGCTCTCGTACTTGTTTTTCATAGGGTTCCTTGATCTTTAGCCTCTTCCCATACTTCTTCACGTGTCTGGTGCACGTTGAGTTTTCGATGTTTGTCGTTTTGCTTTCTTTGCCTCTCGGGGCAATTTCTTCTTTTGTGACCGTAAGGGTTATTTAGGTTTTATGTGATCTTCCAATACCTGGGGTTTGCTTTTACTCGCTCATTTCAAGTTTTCGCACGTGTTCATACTGTTTCGAAATTTTATGACTTTAAGAATTTCCAGTGAAGCTTATTTTGAAGATACATACAATAAATTGTAGTTTATAATTTCTTCTCTTAATGTTAATTTCTTAATATTTAATATTATAAAATATTATCTTATGCTAGGTGTTGAGTGGATATTTTCTTATCTGCCTTTGGTCTGGGTCCGCAACCTGTCCCGCTCGGTTAGGGTGGTTGGTATTTGAGACTTTGGTCTCTAGAGTGTTCCAGACGTTAGGGTGTTTGAGGGGGTGTCAAAGCGAGCTTGGGCTCTTTGTATTATGCCGTTTGAGAACAAAGGATAGAGGGTGAACTATATTGTACTGTAAACCAAGGATGGTCTCCAATATTTAAGCTGCAATTAGTTAATAAATCGTTTGCTTGGTTGATTATATGATCCTTTGACAACTAGTAAAATGATGGTTTGAATTATACAATCTTACGAATTGGAGGCTTCAGTAAGTTAATAGGTTGGCACTATTAATCTAGTATGATAATCTAACTTAGTGTTAGCCGAACATCGGATTAACATTGTCTTAATAATTAACATGCAAGATATAATATTCTAAGGTGGATAATATAAAAGAGTAATTGTAAAAGAGTAATATGCGTATATAGCATAGTCTAACGACTATGGTTAAATGAGTATATGGTTATAATATATGAGTATGTGTGTATCGTTATGAGTATAACTTATAATTAACATGCAAGATATAATATTCTAAGGTGGATAATATAAAAGAGTAATTATAAAAGAGTAATATAGCATAGTCTAACGACTACGGTTAAATGAGTATATGGTTATAATATATGAGTATGACTTATAATTAACATGCAAGGGTGAAATAATATTCGAGTGGTGAATCTGTAGTGATATGGTCATGTGAGGGATTGATATTGTTTATGGAATAGTTAATGACATGATATGGTCATTAGGCCGAGTGTGGTTGGTATGAATATTATCTCGTCAGTATTCGAGTTGTTTTGTATGGTTGGTATCGTGTAGGATTTTGAGCGTTGAGTGAGTAGTTTGCATATGTGTAAGGGATTTTGGACGGCTGCTTGGTCGTCCGTGTGCGCAAGTGGGTTTGTATGGGGTGTCTGGGTGCGCGTCATAGTTTTAAGGAATGTGCTTACGTCTAGGCTTAACTAAGTCTAAAGTATGTACTATTTGGCCATCTCGAATGAGTGGTTCCAATGCAATATATAGTTGATTATGTTTGTTTATATAGTATTTGCGTTTAATAGTCCTCTATGAAATAGAGTGATGAGTTAAACGTTGTGCTAATAATGGTACAATAGTTATTTTATATTATGGGTAGTATGTACGTGAATAGATCAGGGGGTTTAAAAGGTAAATGTCATAATTAATGATTAGGTGAATATATAATAGTGTTAAAGTAAATATTAGGTTCGATTAAAACGTAAGTTTTATAATTATAATAATGGTTATAAGTATGTAATAATATTTGGGTAATGTAGGTTTAGTGGGTATAAGGATGTGAACGTTATGGTTATTCGTTTTGAAGGTGATGCAGGGTGTATATCCATAGTTGGTTACTGTGTGGACAATATGTACGTACCGTGTGTTGGTTCGGTAGGTTTCTATGTTTGGTGATAGTATGGTAAGTTCTGGTGATTTTAGGTGGTGGAGAGCGTGAATAGGGTATGTCGTCCGCTCGGACGTTACAGCAGAGTACGCATGGGTGCTGCTGCAGCGGGCTTTCCGCAGGCCTACCAATGTTATGATAGTGTCGCTACATGTGCAGAGACACGCAACGATCACGCGTCATTCCGACGGAAGTTACTGTCGATCAGAAACTTACAAGTCCTGACGATACATGCAATGCTACCTGGGTGGGTATGTTTGGCTAACTGTCAGTCTAGTGAGATTATGTCGTCTGCTTGTAGTATGGGGAATTGGAGATTTTTGTCCAACGAATCGATTCTGAAATAGACTCCCTATGTTTGGCTAACTGTCTGACGAGTGAGGTTATGCAGGTTTCTCGCTGCCGGGCGTACCGAATTCACGACAGTGCTATGTCTAGTCACGAACCCCCCACCCATACTCGGTTTCGCTGCCGTATAACGGAACGGCTTTGGTACTGTGATACCTTCATATTATAGTTAGTATTTGTGCCCGCATCGATTACACACATATTGAACGTTTCTGAATTCATTTTTTATGATCGAACAAAATGTTCGAATACCAGCTTACGTCGTATCGCCCCATGACTAGATTTGGCGGGAAAATGCCAAACGCTGTGGATGCACTACCGTCAGAGGCAGCGCCGGACTATGGCCTAGGCCAACCTAGGCCATGGCCTAGGGGCGGCCCACTTCGGTAGGGCGGCAATTGTGCCGTTATTTTTTCTTTTAATTTTTGTACGTCAAATAAAAATGTACTTTGCATCAAATGCATATTATTGTATGTCTTAATAGTATGTATATTGTGTACCAAGGAGGCAAAGTAGGTCTTTTTTCAACGCTGAGGGTGAGTTGCAATACGAGTAGTAGAAAAAATCATATCAAATTCTTCGTCTTAATACGTACTTCCATGTGCAAATATTGCCAAAATTTTTCGACCCCTTTGTGAACGATATTTTCAACTTCAAAGTGGAAAAATCGAAATTTCGCAAAGTTGGACCATTTTCATTTTGTTGAAAAAAATTCCGAAAAATCTACTCTTGAAGACGAAACTTTTGAGCCCAAGCACAGGGTGGCGCGAATTTTCGTAAATTGTTCACAGAATTTCAAAGTTGATAATAATTTTATTCAGTAATTTTGAAATTTCGATGTTTTCACATTGACGTTGAAAGTATCGTTTACAAAGAGGTCGGAAAATTTTGGCAATATTTGTACATGTAAGTACGTATCAAGACGAAGAATTTGATGTGCTCTTTTTGTGATACGATGTATGCGTTCAAAGATACAATCATTTGAAAATTCTTTGAAATGACAAAACAGAAAATGCTTCAAAATTCATAAGGCAAAAACAAATACATATAAAATTCTGAAATGATTCAGGGGTACTCCGAGGGTTAAAGTCAATCTGAGAAAGTAGTATATTGTGTAACAAGGAGGCTAAGAAGGTCTTTTAACGCCGAGCGTAAATTTGCAATATGAGTTGTAGAGGAGTATTGCAAATACGCTCGGCGTGAGAGACCTTCGCCTCCTTGGTGCACACGATATTTTATACAACAAAAGTATGTTTTAAAAGTTCATGCTCGATCCGGTATATAAAGTCGACGGACTACACACACGCATAGCAACGAATAACAACGCGTACGTTAGAGACCACTTTTAACTCCTAGGATATAAAAAGTGGCTCTATTTTGCTACTAGGAGCCAAAAGTGAACTCTGCGCATGCGCATTCGCAAGCCCGCTCAGCTTGTAACGGGAGGCGTTGGTTGAATAAAGTCGATCCACTATTAACCCCTTGGCAGTGATGCGAAAATCTAATTTTCGTGCCACTTTTGTGTTGGAAAAAAATGTTCATGGAAAAATAAAATCAAAAAAAACATTCACCAAACAACAGTCAAATCCATGTAGTGAAGACATGTTTTTTTTCACATGCCCCTATACGTGTCATGACACAAAAGTGGCACGACTTTTTTCCGCCCCTATGTGTGTCACTCACAGTCAAGGGGTTAATTAATCCCGTTAAAAGAATACTTCACAAGTCGTCTATCTTGTGAAGTATTTGTATAAAAATTCTTGTCGGATCTTAGAGTAAAATTAATTATGCTGTTTTTATGTATAGTTTTTCGAATGATTTATATAGTAAATTACGATCACACAGTTTCTGAAAGTAATCGTACGAATTATATCTGGTGAAGGATTCTTCAGAGTCCTGATGATCAATACGACACTATATCTTGAAGTTCTGTGTATATCCCTTCGGACGAAATTATTTATACTATATGAGTTATCAAACACCTGACTCGATTAAGGAAGGTATTTACGATAGGATTGAACAGAGGATGTACTGAAATTTATTTATATTAATTTAATGAAGAATAAATTAAAACACGTCTGATCGGTTCCAATATTTTATTACGAGTGCCCCTAGCAACTCCACAAACATAAAACAATTACGCACAAAAACAAATGAACAATTACATATAAGCGTGCTCTAGTAAGCCAGTCCTTCTCAAGCTGTAGCTAAATCCCCCACTTTGTGTACCGAAATCGAGCATGAAAAACACGTAAAACATGCTTGCGGTGTATAAAAAATTAAATCGAATCGAAAATGGTGAGGGTCAGACGCTGGTCGAGTTTACGTCGAATTTTCCATATGTATACTATAATAAGCAGTCATGAAATAAATACAATGAAAAATTAAAAATGAAAAAGAATATCTTTACTGACTGTACTGTAAGGCTGCATTAGGGTGACCCTTAAAATTCACATTTCGAAAAAACTGCGGATTCCCCAAAACAAAAACTTTTGATCATCTGCCGGCAGATGTTCTCTTCGTTTTTATTAACAAAAAATAAATTTCCCTCATGTTTTTACATGTACAGGAAACTTTTTAGGGGGCGTATCAAAGAATGTATTTTCAAGGGCTACCATGGGCTGCATGGCAGTCGGAATATTCGAGAAGTAGGTGATAGCTCATGTAGTAGCTCATGATTATCAGAAGAAAAATAGACGTAAAATTTATTATTTGAAATGTACTGATAAGGAGCGATTTTCCTGCTGTCGGAGCGGCAGCAGGAGGGTGGCCTAGGGGCGGTAAATTTCCAAGTTCGGCGCTGGTCAGAGGTAGTGCAGCCGCAGCTTTTCAATCTAGGGACATTGAACGCAACCCTAGCCTCGTGACGGGCCTCTATGAAGCAGAGTCACAGCGCACTATGCACGCTGAAAGTCATTTCGGAACGCCGCTAGCAAAGCTGTCAGCGCTGCCAGCTCGATTCGGAACGCACCCCGGATAACCGTATGAATACGCATTTTTTATTCGTCCGGACAGCCGTACGAACGAGCAAAAATTTATTCGTCCGGACAGTCGGATGAATAATTTTAGGTTATTCGTCCGGACAGCCGTACGAACGAGCAGAAATTTAGTCGTCCGGACAGTCGGACGAATAATTTTCCGTTATTTGTCCGGACATCCGTAAAATTATTATAGGTTATTCGTCCGGAGACTACAAATAATTATA
This sequence comes from Tenthredo livida, assembly GCA_963992785.1. Taxonomy (NCBI): domain Eukaryota; kingdom Metazoa; phylum Arthropoda; class Insecta; order Hymenoptera; family Tenthredinidae; genus Tenthredo; species Tenthredo livida. The sequence continues at coordinate 11,164,225 of OZ023071.1, forward strand.
GGTTATTCGGTGGTTACTCGTCCGGACGGCACGATGACGATTTCCGTGGCGCCAAAATATGAAAGTGGATTACGAAGCAGTTTTTAACAAGGATGAAAATTCTGCTGATTTTGAATCTATATCTATATTAGTTTTCGAGATATTGATGCAGGAAACAAAATCGAAATCCACGTGTCTATTCGTACAGCAATGTATAAATACGTAGAAATTATTCGTACAGCAACTATACGAATACGTAGAAATTTCTGAGGGCGACTTTCCTTCAAGTGAAATTAGCAACATGAGGCAGTAGTAAAAATGGTCCCGCAGACTGTGACCTGCTTGTACTCCTTCCTTATCATGATAAGAAAATACCTGTCTCTTGAGCGACACCCGGCGATCGAATCTCTAGAAAAACGCTAAATTTCGAAAAAACTCCAATGTCTCCAAAGCAGTACTAAATATTATCGTACGAGTCTCGTCTTGAACCAAAACGCTCATTGAATGAGAAGCTAGAGATAGCCGAATGAGCACTTTGATCTGAGAACTTTGTAATTGCCAAAAATCGCAAAATTTTGAAATTTCAACTTCAATGAGGCAGTAGTAAATATTGTCCTATAGAGCTAAAAAAAAATGGAATATTTTGAAAAAATCAGAAACAACATATTCACGAATAAGCAGCAACATCTGAGAACTTAGTTCTTTTTTAAACCACCATAGTGTGCATGTATGGGATCAGTGGGGTGGCCCAACCTATTCTAGCCTTTGGGGGTGCGATAACCACCGGGTGAGTTAGATATACAAGCAGTCAATACCTTTAGAATTAATGTGCAATCTTATACAGTAGAACCTCGATTATCCGAACCAATTGGGACCGGGCCTAGTTCGGATAATCGAAAATTCGGATAATGGAACAGTAATGTTAAGTGACACGACGTTCAGCGCTGAGAAATATTTAGGAAATATGTAACACACATATATGTTATAAATATATACGTATATCATTTATTAACAGTTATAAACATTTAACATGTGGTTTAAAGTTTTTTTTAAGTATTAAATGTTTAAATAACAAATAATGAAACATGTGAATGTATATGTCATGTAATATTTGAAACACAAAACAGTAGGAAGACAGTACTACGAGCAATGAAATTGTAAAGTATGATGTCATTAGTGTGGCTGAGTGGCGCCACCGAGCTAGGTATGACGCTACTAGGGAATTCAAACCCACTTCCTTCTTCGTACCGCAGCCATTGAGCATGCCAGACGTATAGCCACAAAGCTCTAAATAAATCAAGCTATATCACTGCAATCAAGTTTTGTTATTAATTAAATCCTACACGAACATTACAATTGGCGACGAGGATAGTGGTTTATAGTGGTATTTTAATAATTAAGATGTCAGCTGCGGAATTAAATGAAATGAAGAGGCAGCTAGAGCAGCAACGTCAACAACTGGCGCTGGAACAGAAGAAAATTAATGAAGAAAAGGCTAGAGTTGCGGAAGAACAAAGGTTAGTTAGAGAGACTGCAAGGAAATTAGAAACAAGTCAAGCACAAAGAATCCAAGTACAATCCGGAACGATCGGATCATTAAACGAATTTAGTATGAATGATGACTGGACCATGTGGATGGAGAGATTTGAACATTATGTTATGATAAATAATGTTGATGAAGCTAGAAAAAAATCTCTTTTTATAACGCTTATCGGTTCAGAAGCATATGCTCTATTAAGAAATTTGTGCACTCCGGAACTACCTGCTATTAAATCCATTGTGGAACTTCATACAATAATGAAGAATCACCTTCAACCGACACCTAGTATAATAACTGAACGTTACAAGTTTAAGGAATGTAAACAGTTCGAAGGTCAGGATATCAAACAATACCTAGCTGTGTTGAAGAAGTTATCAAGATTTTGTGATTTTGGAGGAAATCTGGAAAGTCATCTACGAGACCAGTTTGTATGGGGGTTGCATAGTGCAGCGATGAAGAAGAGACTGCTGGGTGAATCTGATTTAACTTACCAACGAGCAATTGAATTGGCAACAGCCTTAGAATCAGCTACCAAAGATGTGGTGCAGATGTCTGGAGAAAGAGGGTCAGAAGTAACTAGTGTCAACAATGTTCAGCTGAGGTCGAAAAACAACAACCAATCAGGGTCAGCGAGGAAATGTTTTTGTTGTGGTCGAACAAATCATGTAACTAGTCAATGCAGGTATAGGTCTTATAAATGTAACAAATGTCACCGTCAAGGTCACTTAGAAGGTATGTGTCGAAGTGGGAATAATTTTAACAAGCATTTTAGTTCGGAGAACAATAGTTATAGGAATGTTAAACGTAATAATGATAGCCATGCTAATAATGCTATTAGAAACGTTCAAAGACAAAATTTCATTGACGAATCAGATTTAGATGTAAGTGACGACTTGCAAGAGTTATTTTATTTTGACGATTCTAATGGGAAGCATAAAAAAAAAGTAGACAATGGATCTGAACCGATGTTTATTAATGTTATGGTTGAAGGAGAGGATATTAATTTTGAGTTAGACACAGGATCTCCAATATCGGCGATTTCAGAGGAAACGTATATTACAAGCAGGCGACTCAAGAATTTAGAAATAGCACCAACAGAGCGTTGTTTTAAGTCGTATCAAGGAGATGTAATGAAACCCATTGGGGTGTTAAGAGTCAGAGTTGAATGTAACAAACAATTAGTAGAGTTGGATTTATTTGTTTTTAATGGTAAAAGTGAGCCGATAATTGGGAGAAGTTGGATCAATAAACTTAAGCTAATCGATGTTAAAAAACTGAATGTATCCGAACAAAATTTTTGCTATATTCAAGACAGAGAAGAGGGTATGAAAGAAGTGTTGAAAGAATTTAAAGAAGTATTCACGGATAAGTTAGGAAGATATACAAAAAGAAAATTTGATTTGGAATTAAAAGAAAATACCATACCAATTTTCTGTAAGCCAAGACCATTGCCGTATGTTTTGAAAAGTAAAGTTGAAGGTGAAATTGAGAGACTGGTTAGAGACGGTATTTTAACACCAGTTGACGATAGTGATTGGGCGACACCTATAGTGCCGATAATTAAAAAGAATGGTCAAGTGCGTATTTGTGGGGATTATAAGATCACGTTGAATCCGAGTTTAAAAAGGAATAGATATCCAATACCCAGAGTTCAAGATTTATTTTCAACTTTACGCGATGGTAAATTTTTCTCAAAAATTGATCTTTCACATGCATATCAACAAGTTGAATTAGGAGAAGAATCAAAGAAATTAGTAGTTATAACAACAACAAAAGGACTTTTTGCATACAATCGTCTTTGTTTTGGAGTATCTCCAGCCCCCGGGCTTTTTCAAGCAGAAATAGAGAAAATTATGAAGGGTATTGAAGGAGTCATCAGTTTTTTTGACGATATTCTAATTTCAGGTTCCACTAGAGAAATGCATGACAAACGTTTAGGACAAGTTTTAACAAGGTTAAGAGAATGTGGATTGACAGCTCAGAAGGAGAAATGTGATCTGTTTCAAGAAGAAATCAGCTTTTTAGGATATGTTTTAAGTAAAGATGGAGTTCACGTATCAAGGGAAAAAACTGAAGCAATTTTGAAAATTGACGCACCCAGGAATCAGACGGAACTACGGGCTTTCTTAGGTATTATTAACTATTATTCGAAATTCATTAAGAATTACTCTCAAATAGTGGGTCCGTTATATGCATTGCTTAGAAAAGACATAACATGGTCATGGCTAGATGAGCATGAACAAGCTTTTCAAAATGCCAAGCATCGGTTAATATCTCATGACGTGTTGGTACATTATAACCCGTCATTACCAATCAAACTCTCGTGCGATGCCTCACCAATTGGTGTTGGTGCTGTTCTAATGCATATTCTCAAGGATGGAATAGAGAAGCCAATAGCTTACGCTTCGCGTACCTTATCTGTAAGTGAGAGGAATTATTCTCAAATTGACCGTGAAGCTCTCGCAATAATTTTCGCTGTTAAATATTTTCACCAATATATATACGGTAGACATTTTATACTTGAAACAGATCACAAGCCTCTCATTTATATATTTGGAGCAAAAAAAGGCATTCCGCAAATGGCTGCCAGCAGATTGCAGCGCTGGTCTGTCATTTTATTAGGATACGATTATACAATTAAATATATTAAGGGAGTTGATAATAAGACAGCTGACTATCTATCAAGATTTACACAAAAGTCAGAAGAAGATGAAAACAAAGTACAAATTATGGGAAATGGCTGTAATAATAATGAATATTCGTATTTGAATTATATTTTTAATGATATAGTAACTTTGAATAGTTTGTTAGTTAAGATAGAAACGGAGAAAGATTCAGAGCTTAGTCGGGTTCTTAAATATTTGCAAGAAGGGTGGCCTAAAAAAGTTGATGCAGATTTAACTCAGTACAAAAACCGTGAAAGAGAGTTGACGTTAGAGAAAGGATGTATAATGTGGGGGCATAGGGTCGTGATACCTAAAAATCTGAGACATTGTATATTGAAAGAATTACATCATGTACATATGGGAATCGTGCGCATGAAGGCGATGGCCAGATCCTATGTATGGTGGGGAGGTATAGACAAAGAAATAGAGTCCATTACGAAGTCATGTAAACTATGTTTAGAAAATGCAGACAATCCCCCTAGGGCTAATCTTCATGTGTGGCAGTGGCCAGAAAAGGCAAATGAACGAATTCATGTTGATTTTTTAGGACCAATCGATTCGCACATGTACATAGTAATAACAGACGCATTTTCAAAATGGGTGGATATTAGACAGATGCGAGACATAACGTCTAAGTCAACTATTTTGGTTTTAAAAGATTATCTTGCTACCTGGGGTCTGCCTATAAAAATAGTCTCTGATAACGGCCCAGCTTTTATATCACGAGAATTTACAGAATTTCTCAACAAATATGGAATTCAACACATTAAGACTGCACCATACCATCCCGCATCTAACGGTGCAGCTGAGAATGCGGTACGAACTTTCAAAAAAAAATTCAAAATATTGCTTAAAGAAGGGTATGATAAGCAGGACGCGTTAACCAAATACTTATTCTATTACCGTGCATCACCACATATAACAACGGGGGTGAGTTCCGCAGAGTTACAAACGGGTAGAGTTTTCAGAACGTTCTTGGATTTGGTTAGACCTTCACTTAGAAATGAGGTTCAACGGAAGCAAGAAGCTCAACAGCGTAACTATAGGGGGAATCGTAGTGAAGAATATAAAGTAGATGACAAAGTGATGGTAAGGGACTACAGTTCTAGTGCATGGGTGCTAGCGACCATAATTAGTAAACTGAGTCCTGTGACATACTTAGTTAATACAAAAAGCGGCGCGGTATGGAAAAGGCATTTGGATCAAATGCGATCATGTAATCAAGGCATAGAGGTAATTCCCAATACAGAGTCAGTTTTGAGCGGAATCATACAGAGCAACGCCACAAATATATTGGAACCTGAAGCGTATAAAGTAGATAATAAGATTAGTGATAAAGGAAATATTATAGAAAATCAAACTATTAAAACACCTGAAAAAGTACCTAGAAATAAGGAAGAAAAGATTTTAATTAAGACTGATGGCGAACAGCTTCTTCGACGGTCATCCAGAACTGTAAGACCACCGAAGAAATTGGATCTATAATAATAAGAGTATTATAATTACTATTAAGACGAATGTAAAGGATTGATATTATTAAAAAAAAAAAAAAAAAAAAAAAAAAGTAAGAGGGAAGGATTGTAAAGTATGATGTCATTAGTGTGGCTGAGTGGCGCCACCGAGCTAGGTATGACGCTACTAGGGAATTCAAACCCACTTCCTTCTTCGTACCGCAGCCATTGAGCATGCCAGACGTATAGCCACAAAGCTCTAAATAAATCAAGCTATATCACTGCAATCAAGTTTTGTTATTAATTAAATCCTACACGAACATTACAGAAATCTCGTTACATAATGCATATTAAACGGCTAAAGTTCAAGGCTTTTTCATTAAAAAATCAACAATTTTTGGTTGCCGTATGTTAGTTACTCGTTTTTTTGCGGCTAAATCTTGCAAACGTTTGAGAAGAAGAAGCTGTATTGGGCGACATTCTTCTTGTTGTTCATACCACTCAAGACCCGTCTCGAAAGCTGCAAACGCTTCAGCATTTGAAGGTTTCTTGGCCGTACCCGAATCTTCGTCGCTATTGCTGTCGTCACTAGTATCATTCTGTTCGCCGGGGTTCGTTAACGAAGATACAATTTCGTCATCATCTAGAAGCTGATAACCAGGATCGTTCGCGTCATTATTAATCCAGTCTATGGCGTCTTCTTCGTTACAATCCGTAAATCCCGGGATACTGTTGAATAACTCGACGAATTCTGGGAGATCAGCATGGGAAATCTCTTCCACAATCCCTTGTTCTGGCTCTGCCGAAGGAGGCCACAGCTTATTCCAGGCATTTTTCAAATTTGCTTCCGTTAGAGAATCCCAAGCATCTGCTAACATGTAGGAACAATGCTTCAAGTTCAGTGTCTTCGAAAATGTAATAACGCTGTCTTCAGTGTTGTCTTCCGCCAGTAACAGCCTTCGTAGTATTTGCTTACGGTACATGCGTTTCAGTTTTTCGATCACACCCTGATCCATAGGTTGGATCAACGACGTTACGTTTGGCGGAAGATACATAACGATGAAGTCCGGGTCAAAGGCATTAAGAACTTCAGCGGATGGATGCGACGGCGCGTTATCCAACAACAGCAGTACTTTACCAGTTTTAGATTTAGATTGACGCCATTTTTTAACAATTGGTACGAACTCATTTTGATACCAATCACAAAACAACTTCGAGTCCATCCAAGCGCTTTTCTGTGCTTTGTAAGTTACTGGTAAACTCGTGATGTTTTTAAAGCATCGTGGCTTTTTAGCTTTTCCGATGAGCAGCAAGGGCAATCTGTGAGTGCCAGCAGCATTAGCACACGTCATACCAGTCACCCTTTCTTTAGAAACTTTGAAACCACGCGCCGCATGTTCTTGTCGAGATGCAAGAGATTTTCGCGGCAAAGCTTTCCAATTGAGTCCGGTCTCGTCTGCGTTATAAACGTCATCTCTAGAAAACCCTTCCGCATCCAAAAAGGTCTGGAAGGTCTCCTTAAATTTTTCGGCCGCGTTGTAATTTGCTGATAAAGCTTCTCCATGAACCTGCAACTGATGTATCCCATGACGACTCTGAAACTTTTGAAGCCAACCGGAATAGTGATGTATCAAGCGAGTCAAGGCAAGAAATTTCAAGATCGAGACTGTTTTCTCGATTGTGACAAGCGGGCATCACTATTTTCATTCAATACTATGAATATAGCGAGATTTGTGATTGATCTTGGATATGTCCGTCGAGCTTTTTTCTCGCCACGATCTTGTTTCGTTGAAATCTTGAATCTCGAGATTCTCGCTTGATATTTGTCGCCTAGGTATCACGTTGACATTTTTTAAACACAAATATGAAGAGGACGATATCCCAGATAGACAACGTTCGGAAGGTTTAACAGGGAGAAAACTGTGAATATGATGGAAATGCTGCCCACACCGATACCTCCACAAATCGAAGTACATTATTTGTAGTCGATAACCTGGTAATATGAAATACCATTAACCGCGGGGTTTAAACCATACCTTTTAGAATCTGCAAAAGAACGTCGGGCTGAGGTTTTCACCATAACTACCGACGAAAAAAAATCGAAATTGGCAACCTGCACGCTTTGCTCAAAAATAATAAAAATGGCAAATGGCAACACTAGCGGATTGATACGACATCTTGAGCGTGTACATCCTCAAACATTTTCGGAAATTTATCCAGACGGAACAAAATCAAAGCAGGTGCTTAAGTTATAATAGTAACTTTTAACAGTCACACTGGGTAGAATCGACCCATCTACAATTTCGGTTCAAATGGCTAACACCCAATTTTCACGTTTTTCTCAATTTTTTTTCACATGTCGCCATTTTTTGATTCATCAAACAATTTTTTGCACATCATCTAGACTGTTCAAAGAGTGTGCAGTAATTTTTTGAACCAAATCGGACGAATAGTTTGCTCACAATCGTTTTTTGAAAACTGACTGGGTGGAATCGACCCAGTGTGACTGTCCCGATATTTTTTGGAAGTGTGACTGGGAAGGGTTGAGGCAGACCTAACAATAATGCACATAGTCTAGAATCGTATGAGTTTTAATTTTTAATTTTTTATTTTTTTTCACAAATATAATTTCATGACCTTTAAAAATAATAATGCCAAAGATGTATGGATAAAATTGTTTTAAAAAATCGTTAGAAAATGTTCTGTTCTAAAAAAAAAAAAATTCTCGTATAAAGGCTGCCTTGAACACTGTGTGAAATTTCTGAAGAAATTTGCAAGTTTTAACTTATACCCTATTTATTATAATTTGCTTTGAAAGCTTTTACTGAACTCGTACCGAAATGTACATTGGTCGACGTTATTTCAGACGGGAAGCAAGACGCGCAGAGTTTTTTCTCAAGACGAATTCAAGAATATCTTGGTTGATTGGGCAGCGAAGAAGTATTTGCCGTTTAGTTTCTTTGACGATGAACCGACTCAGGAATTGTTTCATTATATCAACCCAACCGTGATTATTCCCACACGTGCTGAATTTCGATCAAATACCCTTTCGAGATTTTTGAGAATTCAGAATGTGGTCATGGTAATGTTACAAGCAAACGGATCAAAAATTTCATTCACCGTCGATGCCTGGACATCTGTATCAAATAAATCATATTACGGAGTGACAGGTCATTTCATCGATGCTCAATGGAATATTCAATCGCTCGTGATAGATTTCGTGGCTTCGAACGGTTCTCATACCGGTAAAGACATTGCCACGATATTTTACAATATCTTGAAAGAGTACGGTCTTCTGAATAAAGTACAAGGTATTACGATGGACAATGCATCTGCGAATACCAGATTTTTAGCAGAGCTGGCTCCATTGATGCGTACTGACAATGTCAGCTTCGACCCGATTAACCAGCACTTTCGTTGTTTTGCTCACGTAATTAATTTGGCCGATAACGATATGCTTCGTTTAATACAAACGAATATTGACGGATTGGAAAATCAGGACGAGGAACACGAATTAAACGAGGAAGAACTAACTAACCCTGATGACTGCACGAGAGTTCTTACAAAACTGAAAAAATTGTTCCACAAAATAAAATATTCAGAACAATGGACCAGCAAATTACAATCGTGTTGCGAGACGACTAATAGGAAAATGTTATCGCCAAATCTCGGTGTGGCTACACGGTGGAATTCAACATGTGATATGGTCCATAATGCGCTCCAAATGAAGCAAGCACTCAATTTATTGTGTGAAAATAATGCTTCACTAAACATCTATAACATCTCAGAGAGTGAATGGTCTGTGCTGGCCGAACTCATTAAGTTCCTGAGGCACTTTAAAGTCCTGTCCACGGCACTCAGCGGGGAAAAATACGTGACGTTGCCGTTGGTAGTAATAGGCATCAATATGATGCTGGATAAACTCGAAGAGTATATCCAATCGTACGCCGAAAACGAATCTCCTAGCTCGGTCGACGACGTCATGTATGAAGCTGTTGTAGCCACACGAGATAAGCTGTTCAAACATTACGCAAAGACGAATTGGATGTACTGCGTGTTTTTCATTCTTGATCCTCGCCACAAAATAGCAACTTTCGAGTACACCACCTGGGGTAAACATATGGCAAAAGAGTCAATTAAGCAGTTTGAGCTTATATACCGGACGAAGTACTATTATCCAAGGATGCTTAACGCAACGAGCCTTCCTACGTGCAGTGCCAAAATTAGCGCGAGTTCTATATCGATTTCTGATACGGGCGATGATTTGTTCGATTTAGAATCGTTATTCGAGTGCAATAATTCTTCCGAATCTTCAGACCCAAGTCGCGACTGGCGGAAAGAATTGGATGACTACTTGGGTCTCAATCGCGCTGATAAAACTACTAATGTTTTAACGTGGTGGAGTGAACACGAAAACAGATTCCCGATATTAGCTGCAATGGCAAGAGATTTTTTTTCTATACAAGCGACGTCAGTACCCGTGGAACGCTTTTTTTCGAAAGCATCGCTCGTAATTCGCAAACACCGAAACAGGCTTAATGACGAGTCCGCCAGGAGCTTGTTATGCCTAAATTCATGGATAACGTGCATTTTGTCATCACAAATTATCCAGAAGGCCTCACTCATTGAAAAAAATGACCATCAAACGCTGTAGCCCATAAGTGCTCTCTAGGATTTTCACTAAGTAACCAGTAACCAAACCATTTAATTTGAGCACGTCTTTTCTGTTTAAATGCGCAAGTCTTTTATGCCATGTTCTACACGTAATATTTTCAGTCTTATCGTCTTTCAATAAATTCACTTTGTCTGTATGAGCGTTCAGACGAAACAAATTTTTCACTTCAACTGCCGTAGCCACTACTTTATTGTCTTTATTGTCTTTATTGTCTTTATTGTCTTTATTTACAGATATAAGGTTTGTCGCCAACTTTGGGACATACAGCACCGATTTTAACACTATTACTTACTACCACTTTTATTTTAACATCACTTTGTCCATACGCTCTAACCACATGATCATCAGCAACACTCACTGAATTTTCTGGTAATGATTTAAGCTAGGAGCACAGACTTTTCGTGTCGGCTCACCTACAGAGATCGTGACCACTGTACAGTCACTCACACGCAGCGCCGACCAATCATAGCCATGTGTGAGCGATCGTGGCGCCTGTAGGTGAGGCGAAACACGGGACGCGAAGAGTTTGTGTCGCCGGCATAAAGCTAGGAGCACAAACTCTTCGCGTCCCGTGTTTCGCCTCATAGCGAGAGTCTCTACCAGTTGCAATAAACGCATTCTGCCCGCCTTTGTGTTCGTTCGCACCAGTTCGCACCAGCCGACGCTAGGAGACATGGAAACACGTGAGCTTCAAAGATCAGTCAGAGCGGTCAGAGCTTGTAGTGAAAGATGACAATGAAAAAATAATTGGATACTAAGTTTCCGAACAAAGCGTGTGCTAATATGTTAGTTCACCTCATTACTATTCGTACTGAGTTTATTTCCAGTGTCTACGCGTGTGATAGTGCTTATTCCGCCAGATCTCACGCTAACCTCAAAATCTTTTTGCGCGCATGTGCTTCTTACTCATTGCAAGTAGGGTTATGAACAACCGTGCTGGTATGTATACAACGAAAGACAGAAGCAAACATTTTCCTCCTATCATTCCGCTAGATCCCGACCTGTCAGTAACTCATATTTACGAATTTATCCCTTACTAACTTCGACTCAACTCTTGTTGCTATACAGCTCGACTAAGTGTTTGTGAAATTAGACAGTAGACACAGTGCATTAGCTATACTTACTCATTAAATTGTACTATTTTAATTTGCTCTGAGTAATAATTCAGGGAATTCCGATATCACTCATATCAACCGCTCTGCACAAGAGCGAGGGGAACAACCAAGGTTTGCTTGTTATACCGATGGAGTTTCCACACAGGGATTTTCTTTGTGTTTATTAATCATGTCTAATTATAAGCTAGAAATATCATTGTGAACTAGTTTCACTCTTATGAACCGCTCTGCACCAGAGCGAGAATAAGTCTCTCCAACGGAGAGCCACTCGACTGATTGTCGAAGGAATCCTAACGGATTAGATACATTATAGTGAATTAGTTTTCACGCATATCTATCGCTCTGCACAAGAGCGAGGGAAAAAACCAAGGTTTGCTCGTCATACCGGTGTGGTTTTCAAACAGGGATTTTCTCTGAATTTATCATGTTTAACCTCTAAGTTGGAAATACAGTCCAACCTCCAAATAAGAAACCAAAAGCCCCCAAGGGGAAGAGGTTTTGCAAGAATTCGAGTACCCCCACCATGCGTGCGCTCTTCACAGACTCACTCTCTCTGTCTCTCTCTCTCATTCGCACGTAAGTGCAATCCGAGCTTGGAGTGGGGGAAGCGCTCTAGTGAGAAACTGGGGAAGGTTTCTTATTGCCGGGTTTCTTATTCGGAGGTCGGACTGTATCATAGTTGATTAGTTTCAACTTTTATCAATCGCTCTGCACCAGAGCGAGAATATAAGCCACTTTTGCTGCTTGACACTGCGACGTTTGTCCAACACAGTGTTGGTACACGTGATGTACCTAAATAATTCTCGATTTGTTCGGGTTGTTATTCAGTGCAATCATTTGCAATATGCCTTGCTGTGTTTATAGACACTGCCGCGAAATAATCGCGATCATGAGTGTACGTATATATTGTACGCTGTGTCTAGGCAGCCGGCAACGGCTGCGTCGACGGTAGCCGTATAGAGCGGCACCGGTTGCGCTCACGGCAGCCGGGAACGGCTGCTGTGCTTCGGCAGCCGGAAACGGCTGCGTGGACGGCAGCCGTAAAGTAGTTTGTAATAGAACGTCATAACGATGCCGACACAACCGATCATACATTATAAATGTTTATACTGTAACGTGTTCGGCTTATAGCCAAATAGCCGAACCGTACATGGTATAGGCGATACACCTATACGTCCACATGTCATTGTATAGAGCAGCGTCGTAGCGCGCAAGCTAACACACGCATATCAGAACATCAGATATGACGTCACCGCAAATATAAAAGGCGAGCGTCTCACGGCTCGTCAGCGTATTCGAGCCAAAGCGGCCGTGCGACTCACAATCAGTTAGAGCGGATTCGTGCCATAGCGGCCTGCCGTCTCGTCTATTCACTTAGCTTCTAAATTCATAACCTTAAATTTCAAGCTTACAAGAGCCAAAGCGGCCACGTTTTCTTAGTAAATTCAATAATTTCGGATAGTTGCCAAAGCGGCAACTATACCATTAAATTCAAAAAGAATAACAATAAAGTCTTAGCCAAAGCGGTATTTCTATAAAATCACAAATTTCAATTAAAAGAAAAAAACATTCAAAACACACAAAGTCCGGCACATTGTGCCAGCGCGCATAGTAATAAGTTAGCTTAGGAAAAATCGATATACGCTCGTAGATCATACTTTCACGATTACTATTTTATGTTCAGCATTTTCTTTCATTATGCATTTTTCTTTGTATTACTTTTGTAAAATAGAAAACCATTCCGAAACATTATATTAATAAAATAGGAAATGATCTTATAATCATTTACAAATTATCAGGAATCTGATCTATGTTTCTATTTTCTTATTAATTGATTTTGTTTTATTAATTTCTTTATCTTTCAGTTAACTTAAAGTCATTGATAGCTAGATATCAGTATCGGTGCGTTGATCTCATCCAGCACGGTAGCTCTATAGCATCTACCCTAGTCTGGTGAGTGATACATATCCCAGATCTGATCAAAACGGTATCGGTGAGTCAAATTCAACAGCACGATAGCTCTATAGCACCTATCACTGTCTGGCGAATTTGACATATCCCAGATCCGTAGGGAAGCAGCTCTGGTAGTGAAAAATCTATCCGAGTCTGTATTAGGGTAATTTAAGGGTTTTTTCAACTTTTCCCAGAGGAGCTCCAAATTTCATAACCCGTGACAAAGTACTCACGCGAACTAGCATAATTTCACCAGCCTTCTGCTGGTGAAACATATGCAATAAGTTACATTAGTAGATATAATGTGGGGGTTCTGGATCAGACTTCTTTACCGGCCGAGTTGTGCTGGTAAGTTACCGACCGTGCGGGGGTAAGTTACCGACAGTCGGATGGTAACGATTTGGGGGTACCGATCGTCGATCTTTGTTACCGACAATCGGATGGCTGCAATTATCCGTCGTGCGATGGCGCCACTGCCGATTGTTACCGATATTCTGATGGTAACGATCGAGAATCCTGCATTGCCGATCTCCGCTTACCGACGATCTGATGGTTGCGATTTTTCGTCATGCGATGGCGCCACTATGGATCGTGGATCTTTAGTTATCGATAGTCTGATGGTGACGATTCTGAATCATGCATGCCCATTTCCCGATACCGGCAATCGGTCGGCTGCAATTTACCTGCAGATCGTTGATCTTCAGTTATCGATGGTCTGATGGTAACGATTCTGAATCATGGTTGCCGATTTTCTGTTACCGACAATCGGACGGCTGCAATTTCGAATTCTTAGCTTATATACGAATTATACTAGCCGAAATGAGTGGCGGGGTGTTTAATTATGCAATCAATGACTCGAATCATCTCATAATGACATATATGTTTATTTGTTATATCTTAAGACTACCCTATTATAAAAGTGATAATTTTCTTAAAACTAACCTAAACTATATGTCTTACGTATAACCTATTCTAAAGTGACTATTATTATTTTAAAACTAGCTTAAAACTATGCTTATTTTACAATTTTCTTACAAGAATAACTTAAACTATACATGTACATTATTCTTAACCTAAACTCAAACTATATATCTACAACTATGTGGCGGTGAATGTCCGCGCCGAATTTCACACACGCGGATCTGAAACATACAGGTATTTCAATAAGCGAACGATGTATAATGAAAATTACGGATACTTACCGGGTAATATGTGAACGTGTGGTTCGAGTGGAATCACTCTTAGCGGCGGAGGTATCCCCGGAGAAGATGATCTCGACGACGATGGCGAGCTCGGACCCGATCGCATCGATGAGGCTGATCTGATCGATGGCGATCGGCCTCTTTCTATACTCACGCGCACCGTCGTCGCATCCGAATCATTCGCATCTTCTTGCACGGAAGATGTTACATCCGTGCATTGGATGGGTGACTGCGTAGAATTTTCGACAGCGTCCCTACGCATCGCCCAGTAATCGTTTATCTGATACTGCCGTGTAAGGTTTTCTATCTGTTCATAATAGATGTTTTCGGATTCTCTGACGAAGCGCTCATCCACATGCTCCTCGCGCAAAATACGCAACACCATCCGAGCGTTTCGCAGAAATCGCTCCCTCGATTCGGCCCTCCGTCGCAGCTGAGCCGCTCGCTGTGCAACGCGTCCGCGAGCAGGATTCATCTGGATTAATCACACATCCTTATGTTTTAGAATCTGTTAAAATTCAAATATCCAATGCAGATAACATACCTTATTTTCAGGTTTAGTTTTGGAATCAGTCTTCTTCGTCTTCTTCTTCTTCTTCTTGATGCTTTTCCTTCGATTCTATGAACTTCCACTATTCACCGATCTTTTCAAACTGAAAACTGTTTTCTCTTCTCAAACCGATCTGGTGGGGATCGAGCTGCAATTCTATGGGTTGCACACCCCCCCCAACCCAAAATAAAATCAAGCCTAACCAACTCGAGAATGGCTCTCAAAAGACTCCGCCCCGACTCATAAAAATAGGCGAGTCTCAAGGGTTTCAGCAATAAAAATCATTCAGAAGTTTTTCACCATACTTTCGTCACCCGAAAACGCTTGAATTTTGCAAACACACAAAGACTGCGATAATCAAAAGATTGCACCTGGGCCCATAAAAATCGGTAAGCCTCAAAGAATTAAGCAATAAATATCATTCAAAAGTTTATCATATTCTTCCACCACCGGAAAATGCTATAGAATTCTTGTAAACAAAAAGACTGCGATAATCAAAAGATTGCACCTGGGCCCATAAAAATTGGTAAACCTCGAAGAATCGAGCAATAAATATCATTCAGAATTTTTTTCACACGTTATTCGCGGCTCGAAAAACGCTAGAATTTTGGAAACGCAAAGATTGCAATAATCACAAGATCACACCTCGGCTCATGAAAATCGGCAAGTCTCAAAGGATAGAGCAATAAATATCATTCAGAAGTTTTTTTCACACATCGAAAATGTTAGAATTTCCTAAACACACAAATTGTTTAGAACACCTGCATTTTTCCGGCATTTTTTTTTTTTCACATGGCGCCATCTGCACACCTGCATGTGTACCGATCCCATGCAATAAATCGCCAGCTCAGTCAATTTCCGGCTTTGCTTGAGACCGCACATACAACCGTGAATATGGAGCTAATATTAGATATACAAGGTTTTGGGCGATTGAGTGATAAATTTGTGATAAAAGAGCTGGCCGCAATAAGCATTTGCGTACATGAGCTATATCAGCTGGGTATCACACGCATCCTCTTCAAGGCACCATGCTCCCGGGTGACTCTCTCAAGCGAGTATAAAAATCTTCATTCGCTGCAGACATGGTATCATCATGGAATACCCTGGAATGCTGGAGAAACGCCGTATAAAGATGTAGTGAAAATTGTGAGGAAAGTTGCACAAGATGTGTGTCGCATTTATGTGAAGGGATTGGAGAAGAAACAATGGGTCGAGAAACTTCTCAATGACGACTCGAAATCGGTGATTGATTTGGATGAGCTGGGGTGTCCGAATCTTCGAATACTGCGATTGGAATCAAGTGTATTTCGTTGTTTTTCGTATGGAGACTGTCATGGTAATGTACCTGGAGGCTACCATTGTGCCTTCGAGAACGTTCAGCGGTTCAAAAACTGGTATTTGGAGGAGGGGCATAAAAAATCCTCCCCACATGTCTCGAGGGCGGGGGATGGTGGCTTAAAAGCCGGTTCCATGACTAATTAACACGAAAACATTTCAACACGTCTATTCAACACACAACAATTCAACACACAAGAATTCAACACAAAACTAATTCGACACATAATAAATTCAACACAAAACTAATTCAACAAATAATAAATTCAACACAAAACTAATTTAACATATAATGAATTCAACGCAAAACTAATTCAACACATAATAAATTCAACACAAAACGAATTCGACACATAATAAATTTAACACAAATCGAATTCGACACTCAATAAATTCAACACAAAACTAATTCGACACATAATAAATTAAACATAGGACGAATTTAACACATTTCAATCAAAATTATAGACTTCAGATTAGAATTCCGTGTCTCTATTAATGACCCTGATTATTCGGTGATATTTCGATTTTCTGATTCGTGTTTACTCAGAGAGTTCATCGATTGTCAGTTGATATGATTCAACAAGTTCAATTTGTTTTCAGCGCGTGCTTGAAGGTATATGTTATTGTTGACAAAGTCATCATATCGAAGAAGAGAGAGACAAAACGAGAAAAATAGAGTGTATATGTTATTGGTAACAGAGGCAATTAGAATCCCTAGTGAATCATGCCGAGACTCAATTCTCAGACAAAGGACATATCAGATAAGAGAAAGATAAAACGATAGAAATAGATATAAAAAGAAAACCATTTCTGTAGTTAAATAAACTAAACATCGGACGAATTTAACACATTTCAATAAAAATCAGAGACTTCATATTAGAATTCCGTTTCTCTATTGATGACCCTCTCTATTTGGGTGCCTAGATACGGGACTGCTGAACCACCGGGTGGGTGGCTCGTACGGGTCGCGCCGCTCCGCGGCGCGACCCTACTCACAATTAAAGGAAATCATCCCTCTCGCCCGGAGACCACCTAGTGGGCGGATTCTCGGGTGGAATTCAATTTCAAAATTTTTAATTGTTGTAAAATTTAAATCTGTGTTGAATTTGTATGTGTGTTGAATCGACTATGTTGTGCTTAGTCCTGTCACTGAAATTTATCTGTGTTGAGTTTGTATGTGTGTTAAATTTTCTCTGTGTAAAATTTGATTACTGTTGAATTTCTCTGTGTTAAATTTGTACGTGTGTTGAATTTTCTCTGTGTGAAATTTGATCACTGTTGAATTTTCTCTGTGTTAAATTTTTACGTGTGTTGAATTTCCTCTGTGTGAAATTTGATTACTGTGGAATTTTCTCTGTGTTGAATTTGTACGTGTGTTGAATTTTCTCTTTGTGAAATTTGATGACTGTTGAATTTTCTCTGTGTTGATTTGTATATGTGTTGAATTAATGTGTTGAGATGAAATGACTACGTGGTGATTAGTCCTGTCACCTTAAAAGCCAAGGGCTCGCAGGGAGCTGCATTCGTGCATTTCGACATCCCACCGTCAATACATCCTCCTAGTATATTCGAACCAGCAAACTCTTCAGACATCCCGCCACCAATACATCTTCCCAGTATATTCGAATCCGCAAACTCTTTCGATCAAGGTAAGATCTCTTTTACACGATAATCATATTCAATTATATATATATATATATATATATATATAACTAATTCCGAATTATTCATTTTTGTGCAGATGGACTTCAGCAGCCTAAACAACACCAGCCGTATGGATAATGATATGCAGATGAAAAAGATGTCCGAGCTGGAGATTGGACAAAAGTACGACATCTCAAAACTGAGGCTAGTGAAAACGAAATTCGGTCCTAGAATCATCGCTACGATTGCCGATGAATTCATCGTATTCCTACCTGCGAGAGTCGGAAAGGCTCTGGAGAACGACTCCAACCAACTGGATCAGTTGGACAACGAGGCGGATCAGAAACGTCTGCAGATACTTTATCTTGGAGGACCATACAATAAATTTGAATTCTGTGGCAAAATATAAACACACACACACACACATACACATACAGATGTATATATATATATATATATATATATATATATACACTAGGGGGGCTTCGCCCCCCTGCGCGCTTCGCGCGCCAACCCCCCAAATTTTAATTCGTATCAGTTGTTTTCAGACCCAAATAATCCGTGGATTTCATGTTCTTCGAAGAATGACCGAATTTTCAATGAAATCCAGTGAATGTTTTGTGACTCGCGATTATATATTCTCTTCACATTGGCTATTAGGTACTAAAAATTAGGATTTAGAGATATCTCTTCATATTGAGAACATATCTCGCCGCCGCCGCCGCCGCCGCCGCCGCCGCCGCCGTGTCAGTATTCCAGGAAATTATGGGTAATATCCCCTCCTCTCCCAACCCAACCCGACCTAACCTAACCTAACCTTACTTTAGCCAACCTAACCTAACCCAACCCAACCTAACCTAACCCAACCTAACCTGACCCCACCAAACCTAACCAAACCCACCCTGACTCAACCCACCCTGACCCAACCCAACCTAACCTGACCCCACCCAACCTAACCCAACCCACGCTGACCCAACCCACCCTGACCCAACCCAACCCAACCTGACCCAACCCAACCCAACCTGACCCAACCCAGCCGAACCTAACCCATCCGAACCAAACCCACCCTGACTCAACCCACCCTGACCCAACCCAACCTGACCTGACCCCACCCAACCTAACCCAACCCACGCTGACCCAACCCACCCTGACCCAACCCAACCCAACCTGACCCAACCCAACCCAACCCAACCTGACCCAACCCAGCCGAACCTAACCCATCCGAACCCAACCTGACCCAACCCAACCCAAAGAAGCCGAAGGGAGCCGAGGAGGGCCTAGATCCTTGGGCCCTTGCTTTGAGTCATGTGAACCCCACCCCGCTATTCCATGGCCTCCTCGACTCCGCTCGGGGGGGGGGGGGGAGCCGAGCGGGGTCGAGGAGGCCGTGGATCAAAAAGTCTGACACGGCGGCGGCGGCGATATATCTTTATAATATAGAGAGATATATATATATGTAATGGGAATGGGTGAGGGTTGAATAAATAACAATGAAATTTCAATCACATTTATTTATTTATTGTTCCTTTAGAATAAGCTTAATCTATAGCTCTCAAGCATGCAGAATCCTTAAAATGTTGCTAATTTTTTGACGGTACCGCTAATGGGTTTGTATTCAACAATGCGATCGTGTATAATCATACAATAGGCTGAAGTATTTGCTGGAAATGCAACGCTAGTTTCGAATTCCAAACGAATATCCACCGGTCCACTCTTTAACGATTCATTCTGCTTGGAACAGTCTATAGTAATTTAAGACTAGTGTTTACATGGTAAGCAGCGTTGAATACATCCGAGCATGCAGTTATTTCCATCATATTTTCCATTATACTCGCAGGTTATTCGGTTGTAGAAAGATTCGGCCAGTCTGTCATTTGACTCCAGATTCCCACTGAAGATATTTGTAAACCGTTGAAGAGTGAAACCCTGACTCATATAGTGCAGAAACATAATGCAGAATTGACCGCATACGCGGGATGAAATACTCTGGAGTTGTTTGTCATTCCATAGGTAGGTCGTACAGTTCCGCCGTAGGCTGCGTAGATAATGCGGTATGATCGGTGGTAGACCCATACTATCGAAGTATACTCCATTACCAGAGTTTGACACATAAAAAGCCACCCAGTGGGATCCTGGCTTGGTATGTTCATCGGTGTTTGCCGCGATCGTTGTAGGGTACGACCATAGCAAAGGTATCTGGTCGGCTGCAAACACCCCCTTGGAACGGCTAGGGATCATCTCCAGCGCTTTATAGATTTGAAGACTGTCCATTCTGCATCCTGGTTAACTAGATACTGCGACGATTATTGATGTCGGTTGGACTTGTACAGGTATCTATCTCGTCGTAGCACAAATATCTCCTATTGAAACGTTCCGATTGATCATTTGACCTTGAGGGTTTAGTAACGTATGAAAATGATGACACGGTCCTCTCGCGTAATCTCTTGTTCTCCAGCTCCTGCACCGTATCACCACACTTGTTAATATCCCTGACGCTGTTGGTACCCTTCTGCTCAAGGCTCTCGTTGAATTCTGATAGACAACGAGTGTACAGCACCTCAGTCCGGAAAGGAATTGCAGACAACTCTTTTGCGGATCACCCCTGGGACTTTAACCATGTTGTCAATTTCATAGCATTACGTAATGCACAGCTGAGGGATTCTGCAACGGTTGAGTGTACGTAGCATACCTCGTCCGCTGACATATCTCTGAACGCTGGGCATCTGCATTCACCACGTTCTAGGTTTACAATTTCACGTGTCGTCACCTCTTGAAGAAATTTAGCTTTTTGCACACCACGGCAGAAGATATTTTTTGCCGTAAGTGTAATCGTGCGTAAATTCGTGTGTAGCTGCTTGAGTGTCACATCACCTTCGAACCATTCCAACCCGTGGTGGTTATTGGTCAGCCAGTTGATCCGTGAGCGGTCTGATGAGCAGAGATTAGAGATGGAGTACGGCGGAGCGATGATCCAGTGAGCCAGAGTCTTACACTCGTATCCAACAACGGCAACCTCTTTCGGTATGAATTCGCCATTTTCACCAGTGAAACCTTGTATGTCGACGATGTAATTCATGGTGATCTTGAGAGTTGAACAGCTGGTACTTTCAAACGTTCAAGACACTACTAGTAGACTGAGGAGAAGACTGGACAGCCTGAGGTATTTAAGCTCTACTGTTTTATGGTTGAAATTCTGCCCCTCCGTATACAGTGAGCTGGAGGGGGTGAGCAGGTTCTATCAGGTTTTATGATGGTCACAGCACGTTTGTCAAGAGGGTTGCTTCAACTGCAGATTATGGAATATAGATTCCGACAGGATTTCGGGACGTCGCATGGTTAACTTTCACAACTAATTACCAAAATCTGTAATGACTTGACGCATCGAATCGATCTCTATTACGTTAGAGAATTCGGCATACACAATACAGTTTATAGTCGTGGTCAGGGGTTCCTTAAAGCGTGTCTCTATCCGAACACTACCGTGCTTGATGAGATTCCAATGTCCGTTATCACTGGCTGAGAGGTCAGGTGTGAGGTCGAACGCGGTAAGACAGTATCCATATGCATAGTCCTGACGGGGAATTGAGTTTCCCTCGTTGAGGAAGTGTATACCGGTCCCCGTGAACAGAGTGTTGTAGGAATCCACAAATAGTTTATTCTTGAAATTGGGTTGTAAGGGTTTCGAGGGAATCTGAGTACCCTCGATATACAAGGATAGGTGATTAAGCCCGAATGATGAAAAATCAAACGGATTGAGTTTTTTGTCACCGTTATAGGCTTTGTTATCGACAAATCCGATAATTAACCGCTTCGGTAGTTGACCAAGGAAAACATTATCGAGGGTCTCGACCTGCACACCGCTATGTATTGTCATTGTTTTGACCTCTACGCGCGTCACAGGGTATTTCGCTGTTGTCTTGGCTAGGGTTCTTGCATGCGCTAAGAGAATACCTGGACTGATTTTGACACGCCGTACGAATAAGGTCACGTCCATAATATCCACCTTATGATGATCGTTAGCCTCTATCAAGCAAAAGGCGTCCCGGAATCTGACTAGCCTCAATCTGAGTTCCACCCCGTTCAACAGAAACTTTTCCTGTTTTTGTGAAAACAGAAGATTATAAAAATGTTGATGATGATGATGATGATGATGACGACGATAATGATGCATATAAAAGTGCGATTAAGGGAAGCTTGTCAACTAACATTGCTATTGGCAACAATACCACAACAGTCGTCGCTATAGATGATGATGCGAATGATATCCTTGATGATGATAACCAGGATGACGCACCTGTAATCGCCTCTACAAGTACACCGATGACCAAAAAAGAAGTCAAGACGATGCGCTATTTAAACATGTTCAACTCGACCAAAGAGCAAAAGAACTTGGATATAAAATATGGCGTTCGAAAGTTAAAACTCGGCGGAATGAAGATTGGTGATTCGGATATCGTATTTGAAGATGATCAGATATATATATATAGGCGATAAGAGCTATGAGAACACACCGGGATTGCTCGAATTGTTATTCAAAAAGTTGCCCAATCCTGCGATTGTGGATAAAAACGATAGATTGAATTATGCCAGAATCGTGAAAAAAACGAATGCGCATCGAAAATATTACAATGCTGACAAAAGCTTGCGTTCTGATAGAGGAAAAAATTCAAAGTACAAAGATTTTATTGCCCCGTACATCGACTCACCTGCGAAAAACCCTAGGCAAAGATCCGGTAAAGGTTTATTACCCACCCATAAAATCGCGCGAGGACAAAGCACGGATTATGTTTATTGGGATGATCCTAATGAGCTCGTTGACCGTCTTCGACTACTCATGGCATCTCAAGCGGCTGGTAATACTAGCCACAACAATGAAATATCCTCCATCATTGAGGAGCTGCGCGAGGCGAGAATCATTTATTAGGCTGAGGTTAATCATAAAATAATCATTCGGTCACAGATCGTTGAACAATGAGCATAGACATATTTGGGCGACCGCTGACAAGCAACAGCCGCGAAAAAAGTGTTATTCGAGGCCTTCAGGGTGTTGGATTCAAATTCACCGCTGATAAACAGTACGATCTGGACGACAAACGATTATGTAATATCGCGGATCCACAGGAGCCAAACGACGCTGTTTCTCTGGGTGTCCTCAATAGATGCATACAGGAGAGGCTTGACGATCTTCATAGCGTTTTCGTGAATATGATTTATCCCATCAACATCAAAATCGATAATAATGATAAGCAAATTCGTGAACTTATAACAAGCATTTCGAGGGATATTGCGCAATTGAAAAGCACAGTGGATTCGTTGGAAAAAACTTTCAGCAACACAAGATTGGTGTACGCTGATCCAAGGGTTGCTGAAGTAAAAACAAATAAAGTGTACATCAAACCTTAAACATTCGAATGGTAAGCAGCAGCAACAGCATGCAGAGAACAATAGCGGGTGAACTTCATAGACCCGCCCGGCGTAATTATCCTCGACGTTATGTCGATATACGCAGCTTGGATGAGACCTGGCAAGCCGATCTCGTCGATATGTCCGCATACTCATCAGTCAACAAGGGCTCAAAATTTTTGCTCACAGTGATTGATATATTTTCAAAATTTGCGTGGGCCGTACCGATCAAGAGTAAAAATGCCAAAGATGTGACTGCTGCGATGGAATCTGTGCTAACTCTGGGTCGCGTACCGAAACATCTACACGTTGATCAGAGCAAGGAATTTTACAACAAAGAATTCAAATCTCTTATGAGACATCACGGGATCAACATGTACTCGACATTTAGCAACTTGAAGGCGTCGATATGCGAACGCTTCAATCGTACACTGAAAAATAAAATGTGGAAGCAATTCACACTTCAAGGTTCTCATAAGTGGACCAACATTCTACCAAATTTAATTGCATCGTATAATAATACCAAACATAGCACGATTAAAATGAAACCGAAAGATGTAACTACAACTGATGAAAAACAACTGTATCGTAGTGTGTATAAGCCGCGTCAAATCAAAAGAAGCAAACGAAAACGTAAATTTAAGGTCGGCGATAAAGTTCGAATTAGTAAATATAAGAATGTATTCGAAAAGGGTTATACGCCAAATTGGACAACAGAAATATTTACAATTGATGAGGTGAAGAATATCAACCCTCCAACTTACAAACTCACCGACTACCTGAATCAGCCCATTAAAGGCGGTTTTTATGAGGAGGAGCTCAGCAGGGTGCAATATCCCGATGGCTATCTTGTAGAAAAGGTCTTGCGAAGGCGTGGTGATCAACTCTATGTAAAATGGTTGGGATTCGATGGTTCACATAATAGTTGGATAAATAAATCGGATATGTAATATAATTTTCATGAATAAAATTTATTATCAACATACTCACACTTGTTTTTTCACTCTCCTCAATCTTAATGCTAGATTACATGATCATCATGGAAAAGAAATGTTTTCTCACATTTTCCAACATTTTCTAACATTTTCTAACATTTTCTCACCTTTTCTCACATTTTCTCACATTTTCTCACATTTTCTCACATTTTCTCACATTTTCTCACATTTTCTCACATTTTCTCACATTTACATGTAAAGTAAATGGGAAAATATTTTATTCTATTTTAGGAAAATGTTAGAAAATGTTAGAAAATGTTAGAAAATGTTAGAAAATGTTAGAAAATGTTAGAAAATGTTAGAAAATGTTAGAAATTTACGAGTTTGCAGAATCTTGGTAACCCCAAGGTAAAGTATCAGTTTTACCAGGTATCAACTTTCGCTTATCGTCACACCAGCTTAGAGCTAACTTATTCTGTATAATAGTGCTAACCGTGTGTCGACTACTTTTTATCATACACTGTTGTTCAACCAAATTTTGGTAGCCGAAAAGGCATCGTTTGTAATCATCAAACGTGATGGATTTTAATGTCGAGCCCTTTACACCCTTTGCACGTTTCTTATCAGTATCGCCACGAGTTCTGAATGTATAGAGTTTTGCTCGCAAGCCGATAAATTCAGTCATAATTTTTCCATTATTTTCATCTTTCATCAGACCGATGCGTTTTTTGTTCAACAGGGGAATGCCATAGGTATTATTCGGCGGGTAGTCTGATGTATCAAACATGGCCGCAACATCACGCTTGATGATTTCGTAGATATTTGGAACGGTAAACTGATATATCAGGCTATCTGTATCGGTATACATTAATTTCGATTCAGTACTTGAAAAATTATTTTTCACATAATCATAGTGGAAGTTGTATAGAAATATTTTGGAAAGATCGAGAATAGCAGCACCAATGTAGATGGGTTTATTGAAATATACTTTAGTTCGACTTAGCTCAATAATTACCATATCTTCATCAAATATGGTGCAGCTATGAAATGTTGGCCTTGCAATGAGAGCTCGTGCACCACCCCTACCCTCCCATTTCGTGATAAGTTTCACGGTTCTATGGTTACGCACATTCTCCATGGTCTTGCCAAATACAGCGTTATTCATGAGCTTGTAGAAATTTTTCTCAAACTCGTTTTTTGATTTCTTTCGCTTATTTGTGTTGAGATCGATGTATGACTTTAACCATGGCGATTGTGCGAACCTTAGAATTCTATGCACTTTCGTCAGCTTCAAACCAAATTTGATACATTGCTTCAAATTACGATAGTGCAGAACATATTTTTTCTTGGGTAGAAGCGTTGTCGTAAGTTTTCTAATTTTACTACCCGGCGGTGTGAAATGCTCGGGACACAGAGGTAAGTCGGCATGTTGTTTATGGAGCTCTGTAGGATAATCTAAATCCACCTCTAGAATATAACCGATTGGTGCGTCATCCGGATGGGACATCACATCAATGGCATCATTTTCCCACTCGAACGACCCACTCGGCAAATGCTCACTCATAGCTGCACCATAAAGATTATTTACATCGAAATACATTAAATATGACTCCGCTTTGCTTGGATCAAAATCTTCACCCATGAATCGATTATTTGCTCTAGCATAGCGATTTGAGCACTGCGCCACACCACCTCTTATGCTTTTCTCGATGAATAATATCATTTCTGGATCGTCTAAAAGTTGGAGATTAATTTTCGTCTGTTTTAACATTGCATCAAAAGCAAGCCCCGGCGCGGTATAATAATGTAGAGGATCCAAGTTGTACGTTTTGAAGCAGCTATCGCGAAAATTTTGAAATATATCGGCTAATAAAAGTACATCAGTTTTCAGGTATAAATCCGAATAATCGCCTAACGTTTTCAAATCAAACTTGGCCCAAACATCTTTCGCGTGTTCGTAATCCGCATCGGTAATACCCGCGGCACTGAGTTTTGAATAGAAATCTTTTTTATCGGGTAATTTTATTTCGTCGAGTTTCTCCCAAGAATCAATATACTCGTACGGAAAGACACCTTTACGAATCATCAAACTGAATTCATCTCGATCGCTGTAAAATTTCCGCGTTATTTGCTTATCGGCATCGTCGACGTACGATGCTAATTTCTCTATACTGCTAGCCATGAATCGAAGTGAATCTATGAACCTCAAACTAATCATAGTACCGTCGACTTTCTTTGTGAATGATATGTATTTTTCCTTATTGATTGGTAGCAGTGTAATATCGCCGGGAAAAGTTGTAGCCAGAGATTTAATGATAAAGTGAGAATCGTAACCCGATAAATTGTGAAAAACCACCGGAATCGTGTGCGACTCTTGAAAATTCAGATTGCATCGATTGTGTGCGGCCCCGCGATATTTACCCGTAAAATGACAGTGATCGCGACACTTTTTCTCTTCAGGTAAAAATGGCTTCTCACAGATGTAACAATTTTTCGCGCGCATGTGACGATCGCGTTGTGCCTGATTCAACACCTCCATTGGAATCACATTTTTTATACGCGACTCTACTTTTACGGCTAATTCACGAAGCTCCTCGATCAACCATTTAATGCAATCAGATCCGCGGTGACCCTTGTATTCCGATAATGTATCATCGTACACGCAGTGTGTATAATACGCCGCACTATGCGGAATATGCTCTTGGGATTCTTTTACCCCGGGCTTCATCATGCATTCAAGATCGGCATATACGACGAAGGGTACAGTGCTCTGATTTTTAAAATTGGAAAATTCCAAAGTGTTCTCCTTGGGAAATTCCATTCGCACTTTATTCAACCGCAGACAATCTTGTCTATGATTTTCATAGGCATTCTGTACGCTGAAGTGACACAAACATCTATCGCACAAAAATTGTGCACATTTATGATTTGACAATTGCATGCTAACCAAACGTGAAAGATTTTTGATCCAAGCAAAGTGGAATCTTGGTTTGAAATTATCTAAATTACCATTATCTAGCTCGCTCCCACTTTCAATCATGAGCAGGTGGATTGTATTGTTCTCTATTACATTTTTAGTCAAATAAAGCGGGGTAATTACACTATTATTCGACTTTTTCTTGCTTTCAAAAGTTTCCGACTCGATTCCATACACGTTAATACTCAAATTATTCAACTTCTCGAATTTTTCTACACTATGCAGGGTTGCGGGGAATTTGATACCTGTACAATCAAGCTCCGATATGTACTGTCGATAGCTGCGTGTTCTGGTTGCGTTGACGTCTACGGGGTGGAGGGCTGAGGTAACAGACCACAGCAAACATCGATCATCGTTGTTTTGCACGTTGACCACCGCCTTCTTTCGTTGAATATCCTCAGGCAGCTGTGCGAATGTCGAGAGTCCACCGCGAAGAGGCTCGTATCGGTTGATGCAGACCACAGCATTTATGATTTCAATCATGCTCCAACCAGAATCACGCTGCTCGAAATCCTCCACCATGGTTAGCAGAGGATTCGTGACATTATCGGTGAACCAAGTTTCCAGATCCGTCGATGGAAGAATTGTGCCGTTGCGTGTATTGAAGTTCTTTACTTCCACACTGATCTCATCGTTTTTGACGTTTTCAAATTTACACGAAACCCCCACATTCACCTTAATACTTCCTTCTTCGCGTAGCACATTTTTCAGACGTTCGATCGTCACCACCCCAGCGTCAGTCAAAAATCTAGCCAAATCTTTATGTTGGAGATTTGTCACGGCTCCGGTGCGTATACGACACTTGAAGGCACTCTCCATATCATCCCATCGAACACGTTTATGAATATCATCGCCGATATTGCCGCCAACGATAGTCGTACGATGTTGTTCAAATTTCACCACCCATGATTGGAGGAGTGAAATTATATGTTGCAGTCGTTGTTTTTCACTCACAGTTGGTTTAGATTGCGTTAAAATATTGTTCAAGAATTGAATATTTTTGAGAGCGATATCGCGCCAATGAATAAAAATATCTTCATTTGCTTGTTCTGGGGGTAGTGTACACAGTAACTTGTATGCATCTTCCATCATCTCAACAAGATTCATATACATGGCGCTGTCCATTTTTTTTCTTAGGTGAATTTTACAACTGGGTAGTCAAACTGACACTGAACGAATGTTCACACCTAACGTGGGCTTTGGGGTTTTAGAAGCACACGCTCCCACCACACCAACATTCAAATACCACGAAAATTCAAACGTTTCCAATCATCGGTCAAAGATTTTGTACCTGAGAGGCTTACATCTTTTGCACCTTTATGCAGAAAAAATATTACCCAAGTGTGTCAATGGTTAGCCCCTCTAATATTGTAGGCGTATTTAGAGTTTCTAGTTGGGTATAAAAGTTCGAGTTTGCTTCGAGTTTTACACAGTCTGCATCCAGTCAACCCGAAAAAGCAAAATTTAAGGAAATTTAAGTGAAACAAAACTGAACTTAACAAAATTCAACTGAAATTCAATGGAAGAAGTAAGTATAGTTATTCTTCGATATCATAGTTTTTTTTTTTTTTTCGTGATAGATATAGTTTGTAATTGATATTTTGAAATCCATGATCTTGAACCTGTGAAGGATTGGAGCTCCGATGATGATGGATATGATAGTTGTAACGAGTTGGTAGTCGATGGGGCGCGCTGGATTACGGTCCGGTATGATGACGGCACCCCCACGTGGATGAAGGTGCAACCACTGAAGTGGGCGTCGGATGATGAGGAGGCGGAGGAGGGGGAGGAGGGGGAGGAGGAGGTGCCGGACGTGGAGGAAAATTGGGATGAGGAGGAGGTGCCGGTGGCGGAGGGAAATTTGGATGAGGAGGAGGTGCCGGAAAAGAAGGATGAGGTGGGGGAGAGGAAAAAGGTGGAGGAGGAGGAGGAGGCAAATAATGCTTGGTAAGTACCCGTAATTTTCATTATATATCGTTCGCTTATTGAAATACCTGTATGTTTCAGATCCGCGTGTGTGAAATTCGGCGCGGACATTCACCGCCACATAGTTGTAGATATATAGTTTGAGTTTAGGTTAAGAATAATGTACATGTATAGTTTAAGTTATTCTTGTAAGAAAATTGTAAAATAAGCATAGTTTTAAGCTACCCAGATAACAAAATGTCTGCACGGTGCGAGCGTATACGCTCGCACGTGTGCGGATCGATCCTCACGTGTGAGCTCATGAACGCAGCGTCAATGCGTCATCAATTGAGACGCATAGTGCTCGCACGTCGTGACTGTTATAGAATGCCCGTCGTCGAAATGGCATTTAGACTGTTATTTTACTAATAGTGATTAATTTTATTTTCTCAATAAACATTTCATAATTGTACGCCGCGAAATAAATAAAAACAGTCATATAATATGAAATATTTATTTAATAAAAATATAATTTTTTTTTTCAAATTTAAGTGTTTATTGCCTTGAATACGTATTTTTTGTGCTTTTAGCACAAGCTAACAATTTTTTGTTATTTTTGAAAGTTTCATAGCTAGTTTTACAATCCAAGTCCAGATTCAAATTAATAAATAATTCATTTTTTATTAAATATATGGACGATCTGTTTCTCTCTTCTCGCCACTTTACATTCATCACCGAAAAAACTCTTTCAGTGAAAGCTAAAGTTGCGGGAACAGAGAGCAAATAGGAAATAATTTAGGTCAGTAAGCAATAATTATCATTAATCGTGTGTACTACGTTCTGTTTTATTTTAGTTATCGATAAATCTTTCGGAAATTACGCAGATAGGAGTGTTTTGTTTTGCAGATTACAGTGAAGATTCGAAATAAAGTAGTTTCGCATACTTTATTTTTATGCAAAAGTATCAAGTATATTCATCAAAAATAAAGTAGGATACGTTATTATAAAGTATGGTTGGCAACCCGAGATAGCACGCGTGATGGCGAAATGCGACTCATTGCGCTCGCACTGAGCTTGAATCACGTCGTCGTGGCGAGTGTTAGCATCAGACCTGCGTTCTCGCAGGCACGGCGTGAGTCTCACGCTGTGAGGGTGACGTGCGTCGCACGTTTGTTATCTGGGTAGTTTTAAAATAATAATAGTCACTTTAGAATAGGTTATACGTAAGACATATAGTTTAGGTTAGTTTTAAGAAAATTATCACTTTTATAATAGGTTAGTCTTAAGATATAACAAATAAACATATATGTCATTATGAGATGATTCGAGTCATTGATTGCATAATTAAACACCCGGCCACTCATTTCGGCTAGTATAATTCGTATATAAGCTAAGAATTCGAAATTGCAGCCGTCCGATTGTCGGTAACAGAAAATCGGCAACCATGATTCAGAATCGTTACCATCAGACCATCGATAACTGAAGATCAACGATCTGCAGGTAAATTGCAGCCGACCGATTGCCGGTATCGGGAAATCGGCATGCATGATTCAGAATCGTCACCATCAGACTATCGATAACTAAAGATCGACGATCCATAGTGGCGCCATCGCATGACGAAAAATCGCAACCATCAGATCGTCGGTAAGCGGAGATCGGCAATGCAGGATTCTCGATCGTTACCATCAGAATATCGGTAACAATCGGCAGTGGCGCCATCGCACGACGGATAATTGCAGCCATCCGATTGTCGGTAACAAAGATCGACGATCGGTACCCGCAAATCGTTACCATCCGACTGTCGGTAACTTACCCCCGCACGGTCGGTAACTTACCAGCACAACTCGGCCGGTAAAGAAGTCTGATCCAGAACCCCCACATTATATCTACTTACATTTGGCGCCCAACGTGGGGCAGATGCTATATGTATATATTTTTTTCTAATTATTCATGAATGCATCAGTCTATCAACAGAAGTAGCTGCTTTATTAACTATTAGTCTTACATTTTTTGGTATGGTTTAGTATTATATATAATATCAATTATTATTAGTACCGCGTGCATAACAAGGTCTGCAGAACCAGTCCCGGGCTTTTGGTCTTTTGCGCAAGCCTGCACATTTTAAGTGATACCATGTAAGGCATGAATCACAAATGATTGATTCGCCCTCCAGTGCTCGATTGCAGCCGTTGCATAGCCATTTGACTTTTTTACGTTTTTTATCTACCAATCTTTGTATAGCATGCCACGCATCAGTGGTAAAACATTTGCAAATAATATCAATATCAACACATTTGTCTAAAATGCAATTCGAGATTTTATCCACATGAACTTTAATATCGCCTACCTCGATCAATTCATCGTTCGTTGCTTTATTAATGACTCGCTCATCAATAGTTATCATTTTTAGTATAGTTATTTGTTTTTCCTTGAAAGGTAGTTTAACGAAGGTTCTTGGTTTCTGGGGTCCTCCATTCTGGAAATAGTTATATTTCTTTTTTCCTAAACCACGAATCATAGATCAAAGTCTCAGTACGGAAATAGAGAAAACTTACTTTTGGGTCAGGCTTCTTCTTGGGTAGGCCTATTGTCGTTTGCCCATGTCCCTTTGGTCGTCCACGTCTTTTGAGAACGGTGGGCATTTTAATGTCTTGTAATTGAGCACCAGGGTCGGATTCATCATCCTGTTCATTTGATAGTGGTTGGCAGAGTTCAGTGTCATGAGGTACAGCTGTGATAACTATTGGCCTGTTTGTTTCAACATCAGTACATTGGATGTGTAAGTTGTTATTATTTGTGATGTCAGATTCAAATTCTTCAAGCTGGGTGTTTAGGTCGTTTTCCTTCTGCAAGTTGTTATTATTTGTGATGTTAGATTCCAATTCCTCAAGCTGGGTGTTTAGGTCGTTTTCCTTCGGCAAGTTGTTATTATTTGTGATGTCAGATTCGAATTCCGCAAGATGGGTGTTTAGGTGATCTTCTTGTTGCAAGTTGTTGTTATTTGTGATGTCAAATTCAAATTCCGCAAGCTCAGTATTGAAGTCGTCGTCGTTCTCAATTGATAATTCCGGGTTAACATTCAAGACAGGTAATTCCAAATCAATAATTTGTTGTTGACCTAAGACTGATAGAGTAGAAATATCATCTCTGTGTTCTATGGATTCGACACGACCCACAGTCACTTCAAATCCCGCTTCCCAATAAGTTTGGATGAGTTTTAGCACATTGATTCTCCGTTCAAACATGATATTTGATTTCAGTGAAGCTAGATCTGCGAGAGAATTAGCAACATTCAAAGCTACTCTTCTCTTTTCCGAAACTGACTTTGGCCTTCTTTTTTTAATCGTAGTGCACGAAAAGTTATTCATCTCTTCGGCTACTTCAGTTTGATCAATTTCTGAGTAAGGCCGTAGCATTCTTTGGTGCTGTTTATAATAATTCAGCTTCCATCTATCATTACAAAGCTCAGGGTCGAATCCAGATATCTGTTTCAGGTCACGAATAGCAAAAATATGCTTACAAGGAAGAAGCATTGATGAAGTGAAGTTACATGTACATGTCTGGATAGTGGTTTTCACTAGTCCCTCCATTGAAAGTATATCAAAAGTGTTATCTTCATTTTCTGTAGAGATTTTCACGCTCTTGGAAAGTTCAATCTGCTTAATTACATATTTCGATGCAGCTCGAGTCAATAATTTATAATATTGATCTGCAAGGCTTCCAGCTCTGTAAAAATTAACTGGACGTTTCCGAATTGCAACTATAGCTTTATGGTCTCTCTCATTCTCCATCGCATAAATAATGACAAACAATTTTTCGATGAACTCCTCCAAAGAACTGTGCTTTTTGATGACTGATTTTAATTTACGATTTATACTTTCTAAACGATTATTCGTGTTATTCAAGAAGTTTGCAGTGTGGAACTTTTTGCCCATTGACCACTCGTTTTTAGAATCATGCCAGTTTTTTTCATAGTAATTTAATACAGATTTAGGAACTGCGCTCTGAAACTGTTTGTACAGATCGTTGAATTCGTCATCATTCTTAGCATATACCATTTTTTGTAAGAATTCCAAGGCAACCAATCTCTGGCTTTGGTTTATTCCCAACTTGTCGGTAGAGATTTCACGATTCAACGTACGTAGAGTATGAAAGACGCATAACAATATAGAAGCATTTGGGAAGTTTTCTTTCAAAACTTGCCGTTCTGTTAAATCTTTATCGGTCATTATACAGAGAGTTTTTGAAGAAGATGGGTTCTTGGTCTTAAACGTACTGACCAACCATTAAACACTAGTTGTGTCCTCTGTAACGAGTATGCAAACTGCAACCACCTCACTTTGACAGTTTCCATCTTCAACCATTATCAGATAAACTGGGACATTCAAACGTAATAGTTTGTAAGTTCCATCCATTGCAATGAATTCAGGGAACGCATCCATGGTGGTTTTCATTGAAGGTGTTTGGAAGAAGAGGCCTTTGAAATTATTTTCATCATCTTTCAAGATTTCAACGTCAGCACCTGAAGTAAGAGAGAATGGCTATAAATGGACAGTTATTTCTTAAAAAGTGAACGGATGACAAACTATATACTTATATATAATGAAATTATCTAATCGAGTATTATAGGCGGCAAGTATTGAATAGCTATGATCAGCACAAGTAAACTCGAATAAAAATAATATTACTAACTATATTTAGCCTTTAGAAGTTCTACGCTTGACAATAAATTGTCTGTGCCCCGCGAATTGCAAGCCGAAATATTTGAAAAGTCCTTTAACGTGATTACTTGTTGTGTTTCTTTCTGAAGTGTTTGTTGTACCAACTTTTTATTGGCTTGCAATTCAAGCAAAATTTTAGCTTGGGCCAAATTGGTGTCTTGAAGTTTTCTTTGATGTGGTAGATGAGCATAGGATTCCTAATAAAAAAGAGTATGGCTGTATCAGGCACAGAAAGTACTCGGTATAATAAGATCTACCATTCTCTATAACGCGTTTGAGGAAGAGCAGTGACCGGGCGATAAATTTGGATTTCAGTTTTACCTTAGTGACTTCGTGATTATGGTCGAAGCGCACACTTTTAACTTGTAGAGCTTTTCCGTTAGATGAAGCACGAAGTGACACATGCACTGGGCAATCTTGCCTGAAAGTCCTGAAACACCCTACATGTGAATACGGACGATCTTCGCAACAAAGTCGACACTGATAGTTAGCTGCTTTGTACAGTAGTACAACACCGGTCAATAGCGTCGATCAAAGATTCTACTTACGACGTTTCTCGCTGACCGGTCGCTGTCGATTTTTGTTTAAATTTGCGGCCACCAAATATACAAGCGTATTTAATTTCGTAGTAAATAAGGCTTGGTTCCAATTTTTTAACTAACACACTTTTAACGGCGGAAATTTTCCTGGCATCGCGTTTCCACAATTGTGTGAAAGTCTTCTGACTGAAGGAATCTATTTCCATTTGCAGTTCTTCATAAGACTGGAACTCTTTGCCCACAAAGAACTCACTATTACCTTCCATTTTTCGATTACTTTTTACCTGCACATTGTATAAACAACGAACGTACTTGATTTACAAAAATACGGACCAGCCGTCGACGCAGCTGTTTCCGGCTGCCGAAGCACATCAGCCGTTTCCGGCTGCTGTCGACGCAGCCGTTTCCGGCTGCCGAAGCACAGCAGCCGTTCCTGGCTGCCGTGAGCGCAACCGGTGCCGCTCTATACGGCTACCGTCGACGCAGCCGTTACCGGCTGCCTAGACACAGCGTATATCGCAACGTTACGGATTGAACGATTAAACGAACTTACCTATGTGAAGTTCAATCGTAATTATATGTAGGGAGCTTTCCATCTACAGACACAGTTCACACAGAGCGACACCGTGTCCGGCGCGGTGCTTTCCAACAACGACACGGTACGGCACAAATGAACACAGCTTAGCGGTGTGTTTCTGGCGCTGTGTCGCCGACACTGCTGCCAACTGTAGCATAGAGCTTGACGTTTTTTGTGTTGGGAGCAGTGAGTGATATGCCGCGAATGATTTGTTTTTGAAGTATCAACAGCACAGGATGTTACTATAATATTTTTTAGTACTGTGCAATATATTTTTAATAGACAAAACTCACCTTTTACGCGATTGTCAAAATACCACTAAACTGTACTAGTGACAATTGAGCGCGGGAAAAAACGACAATCAAAAATCTAGTAAAAACTACATTAGCGCATTCTGGTGTCTTGGCCAAGGACTATACGACGTTCCAACAAGCACCGCACACAGTGTCGAAGTGTGTCGACACTGTGTCTATGCGTGTCGCATAGGTGGAAAGCTCCCGTAGTCTCGTTCGAAGATATTACTATGTAGTTCCCCTTCGTCCCGCTAGATGTCACAGCCTTTAGCGAAACTAAAAAGGAGGGGAACCACCGCCGTGCCTCGGCAGCGCCCATCCATCTTCATATTCTTTAGAGACGTATAAAAATTGTATGTCGGGATTGGGAAAGGAATGTAATGACGTAATAAGGGTGGATTTTGGTAATATCTTCGAACGAGACTACATATAATTACGATTGAACTTCACATAGGTAAGTTCGTTTAATCGTTCAATTATATTTCGTCTCGTTCTCAATATTACTATGTAGTTGTTTAGAGAGGTACAATTTTTCAGCTTAGTGATTGAATAAAGGGTATCTCTTATTTATTAATGTAACACAATTAAAATGTATCATATATTGGTATCTTAAAAGATTCTTAACACATAAAGTCTGACTCAGGTATTAACACATGTATGACCTAGGTCTTAACAGTCTTATAGTTTAGTACGGCAGTGGCAAACTTCTGAGAGTTCAGCGACAGAACCGGTCTGTTATAGAACTTCGCAAAGATCTGTGATCATTCTGACCATCCGGCTGTTTTTCTTATTGTAGCGAGGTCTACACCTCGTGACAACGCTGACGAAGTAGCTGCGTGTCGTGTGGAATGTGCTGAGAACTTCTCAATATCTATTCCACTCTTACCTAAAATAATCTTTGCCCATCTACTTATCGTCTGGGCACTAACGTCTTTGTGCGGTTTTCTTATTGCTATAAACAATTTCTCTGACCGTATTCGTAAATCTTTGGTAACATCTATATACCTCAATACTGTGGAAGCAACGCAAATCTTTGGATTTTCGTTAAAAAAGGGGACCGATAACAATGGTTGACATTGTCCTGGTGCCGATGTTTTGATTGGGTCCGTGATGTGAATTAGCAACCCTTCAGGTGACGATGTGATATTTTCTAATCTTATGTTTGCGATGGTCTGAGCCCTATGGGCTGTGCTAATTAGTAATAACATTACCGTTTTGTAAGTTAAATCTAGTAATGATAAGTTCTCTAATGGGTGCATCTGCTCCAGGTGCTCGAGTACTACTGCAACATCCCAAGTGAACGCATATTTTGGTCTCGGTGGGCGTAGCTTAGCTACCCCTTTCAGAAACCTTTTTACTGACTCATCGTCCCCTAACTTATTCTTAGAGATAAGAGAAATTGCCGACCTTATTGAGTTTAGTGTTCCATAATTTGCACCTTCCTTGTATTTAGTTGTTAAATACCCTAGTAGGGATGCCCTAGTAGGATTGAATCCATCTAGTTTGCGTTCGGTACAGAATTTGAACCATGGTTTCAAGGCAGAACCATACTGTTTGAGCGTCGTTACCGACAGTGACGAAATCATTATGTCCAATGCTTCAACCGGGACGTCTTGTTTCAAGAACGCCTCCCTGATACCAGTGCTGCTATGAGACCTAACTTTCCTGCTCTCGGGTGTGTTAGTGACCTGCAAGGGGATAGTACTAGATCAGTCCTGGGTTTCAATATTATCTTTTCTTTCATCAGATATGAGAGAAGAGGGAACCAAGGCTGGCTGGGCCAATTAGGCACGACAATAATGCCTGAGGCTTGTTCCCTTTGTATTTTTGATAGTGATCTTAGTATTAGTGCAAATGGCGGGAAGGCGTAGAAGAACAGACCCGACCAACTAGTTGTGAAAGCGTCTACTAATGCGGCTTTGGGATCTGGGAACCTGGAACAATATCTTTTGCATTTGTAATTATTATTGTTAGCAAAAAGGTCTATCTCTGGTGGCCCAAACTTCTCTTCGATCAACTTGAAAGCATTATCACACAGCTCCCATTCGGTATCAATATTCTTAACGCGTGATAAAGCGTCTGCTTCGAAATTCTCTTTAGAAGTGTTATATGAAGCAAAAAGGTAAATGCGTCTCTCCTCTGCCCATTGCCAGATCTCTCTTGCCAGCCTATTGTATTTTGAAAAACGAACGCCACCCATTTTATTGATATAAGCAACTGCCGTTGTGTTATCAACCCGTAAAAGAATCTGACAATCTCTCAGCTTGTCTGCTAACCTTTCTAACGCAATTTTAATAACGAATAACTCTTTGAGATTAATGTGTAACTTCCCGAGTCAGAAAATTGAGCCTGCATGAGCCTACATGAGTCTACATATTGTTGATTCCTTGTTTTTTTAACTGTTTTAACAATTAAAAGGCTCATGTAGGCTGATGTAGGCTGAATTTTCTGACTCGGGTTCTTCTCCTGACTAGTCCAAAAACCAAAAACTCTGTTACTACCATCTGTGGCACCCCATCCTGAATTGGACGCATCTGTATAAATGGTGGTATCAAATGTCGTGGATTTAATAAGTCCCACAGAGTTCTTAATGCTTCTGCTCCACCATTTTAGTTCACTGATTACCTCAGGTGGAATGCTTATTCTAGCTGAGTAGTTAAAATTATTAATTATTAGGTTCTTTAATTTATGAATTTCAAGTCCTTTTGTGTATAGCCATCCATACTCTATTGCTGGACAAGCAGCTACTAACTTCCCTATCAGTTGTGAAAACTGCAGAATTGTACATGATGGTATTCTTTGAATTTTACGTATGATTGCTAAGAGTTGCTCTTTCTTTTCGGGTGGTAATTCAATCGTAAATGCCCTAGAATTAATGTTGAAGCCTAAGAATCTGCAGATCCTTGACGGTGACAAGGAACATTTCGTTGTGTTTATCTTGAATCCAAGAGATATCAGCAATTCGCATGATCGCGACACCATGTCTCGACAGCTGAGACTGTCCGGGGCAATA
This sequence comes from Tenthredo livida, assembly GCA_963992785.1. NCBI lineage: Eukaryota > Metazoa > Arthropoda > Insecta > Hymenoptera > Tenthredinidae > Tenthredo > Tenthredo livida. The sequence goes on from OZ023071.1 coordinate 11,202,701, forward strand.
AAAATAATGTCGTCGAGATAAATGACTAGAGTAACACCCGCGGACCTCAAGATCTTGATTGGAACCTTAAGAATCTTTGTGAACACGTATGGGGCTGTACATAAGCCGAAAGGTAGACATGTAAATTGAAACAAGGTGTCTCTGAATCTGAACCGTAAGTATTTCCTGCTGTCGCCATGTATTGGGACTGAATAATAAGCATCCTGCAAGTCTATTGAGCACATGAAGGAATCTCGGGAGATCAAGTTTATTACTGTTCTTAAATCTTCTAATTTAAAATGTTCGGTCTGAATAAAGGAGTTCAATCTCTTCAAATTCAGTATGAATCGAACGGATCCATCCTTTTTAGGAACTAAAAAGAAGGAAGAGAGAAACTGATTCTCATCCCACTCACAGGTCTCGATTGCTCCTCTCGAAACTAGTTTATCTATAGCGAGCTTATATTGACCTATATCTTTGTCAGATATGTTAACCCTTGGTGGTCTGTGTTGGAAAGGCTTCTTAGCGAAGTCTATTTTATATCCTTTAACTGAGTCGAGTACGAATTTATTACTGGTAATTTTTTCCCATTCGGGATAGAATAATTTAAGTCTGCCTGACAGGGCACTCATGCTTACTTCTATTTTGATCGGTGTGAAGAGCTGCTGCTCCTGGGGCTTCGGGGTTTGTTGTTGAACAACTGCTGCCTGCTCCTGTATGAGACGGTTGACCGTGATTGGTTCTTGCCTTGATGAGGGCCCGGGTGAGCAGTCAAGGGCTTCCTCTGCTGTGGGCCTTTGAATAAAAAAGGTTTCTTTGAGGATGAGGCTGGCCTCTGTTTTATATCCTGGCTCAGCTTAGTTAGCGCTTTCGACTCCCTGATCCGTTCTCCAAGGTTGTTACCGTAGAGGGTTTCGTCCATCTCCGCCTTTTTTATAAGATCTGCCACTTGTGGTGTCACGTCAGGGATGTAAATATTAGCTTTCCTTGACATTGATATGGCATGATGCATAGCGATGTTTATTTTTGCAACGTCGCTGAGCTTCTTCATAAGCAAGAGCTTGTCACACTCATCTTCCGACATCATAAGGGTGAGTACAGAGCCCACGGCCATAAGTGCCGACCCTGCAAGATTTTGCAGGTCTGCCATGTGAGAGTCCTTTTTTGCATTCTTTGGTGCGAGGGAGGCTATTATTTCTGCATTCAGTTTCTTAGCTTCGAACTCTGGAGCCCTTTTATAATTTTTCAATAATTCTTCCTTTTCTTCCTTTGGTATACCCTTGTTGACCAGAACGTGCCAGATCTTCACAAGATCGGCGTCCAGCGTCGAGGTCTCGGACTTGTCTTTATTCGTGTCAATTCCGAGAATGTCGAGAATCTCCGGATCAACTGGCAGTTTCTTGGGGCTGGGGTCAGGAGGTTGATTCTCTCCAGAATTTTCTATATGAACAAATTTTGGTAGCATTAGCATTGAGTATCGATAGGTACTCGATGACATTAGCCCGAGAAACGGGAATCGTCCTTTTTTTTTTTTTTTTTTTGTAATTCAAGTTACGATGGTAACAGAATTGTGTGCATACGGATACAGATATGTATACGTATAGCGCTGTTATATATTCGTGTCCACGAGGATTTCCTCCGCGCCATGCTGGTCTGAACTTGTCCTGTAACAAAATGGCAAAGGCCCGCGAGCGCGGGGGGGGGGGGGGGGGGATACTATGTTTCAGATTCACAATACCTTTATTTTCCTCCTTTGTTAATGCTTGGAAGGCTAACACTGATGAGGATGTGGATTCCTCTGAGTCACTTCCAGAAGATTCGTCTTCCTCGACTAAGGGCGCCAACGCTGCTAATTGGTCCTGCATCTTCCTCAATTTTGATCGAACATCGTGAAGATCAACTGATTTGTTCTTTCTTTTCGACATTTCCGTTTTTTTTTTTTTTTTTTTTTTTTTGAACGTGCACTTTTACACTCAGAATCACGGAATCTGCGGGAGCGTTTCACTAAAGGTGTAACACCTCGCGCACAACGAAGCGATTTTTTTTTTTTTTTGCCTTTTTGGCTTATCTCCGATTAAAACAACGAAGCGATATGGAGATGGATGGGCGCTGCCGAGGCACGGCGGTGGTTCCCCTCCTTTTTAGTTTCGCTAAAGGTTGTGACATCTAGCGGGACGAAGGGGAACTACATAGTAATATTGAGAACGAGACGAAATATAATTGTCTGGATCGTTAGATCTTTAAGACAAGCCGTTCGTCGGGTTCTAAAAAGATGTTGGATTTTTACCGTTAGTTAATTTATGAATGATTTTGGACTCCTCGACACTGTGGGTGGGGAAAAGATAGGTAATGCCACACAAAAAGCCACCTAACACAGATTTTTTATTATTTTACAATCCTACGCTATTCAATGCTTCTCAGGTCTTTCAACCGCCAAAGCTTTTAATAATACAAAACCTAAGGTTTTGCCGACCCCCACTGAACCAGGTGGTATTCCAAGCCAGTGGTCCCTGCTATTGCGAATTTAACTCTATCTTGCAGAACCAGGATCCTAGATCCGAGTCTGCGTGTCAGATTCAGAATCACAACAACTGGCCCTCGGATACAGGTCGCTTAGACCGCAGCCGTACGCATCTGTTGATGTTTTTCTGATCTCTAATTTGGCCTTCGTGTGGTATGCTAATCTACAGGATAGAGACACAGAAATGTCAGGCAATACTCAATAAGCTTCGTGAGAAAATTATATTTAAATGCCTAACAAAAATGATATATAATATTACAAAGAATACTTATCTAACTTATACCCCTATTTCCCTACTCGAGAATATGACTAAATATTGAATCAATTAAGATAGCAGTACTGCTTTAGTTAACGCTTCTTGTTGATTTAAGAGACTTTACTATCTGCAATTTTAGCAAGAATAGATTTCTAAATATTAATACAATTTCTTTGATTGACGTGACTATCTTCTATCTTAGTGAGTATAGTGTTTGAAAGACTATGTGCTACGACGGCCGCTTTGGCTCGATCGTGCCAAGTTATATGTTGTGAGTCGCATGGGTGCTCTACCTGGAATACGCTGCTGAGCTAACTCGGCAGCCCCTTTTATACTCGATGGTTGTCGCTTGTGACGTCACAAGCGGCACTTCTGAATTTGTCCAGTTTTTCGGTGATTTTGGACGTCCAATCGTAGCAGGCCTGGGGTCTGACAGATTTTTTTTTTTAACCGATGGCTTATCCCCTAAAAAGGGCCGTAGCCTAAGGTCTGACAGATTAAGAAGTTACAATATATACTGACGTAGCGCGCATCGGGAGATGCGCGCTGCGCCATCTAGCGGTATGCAGAGGTACCAAACGTTCCGGTGTCTGCGCCATCTAGCGGTGGGCAAAGATACTAACGTTTGGTAATCTGCCTTACCGCGGTGAAAGGCACCCGGCCGTGGCCTTGAAACGTTTCACTTCACCTTAAGGGGAGAGTCTGGGATTTATTTTTCAAAAATTCAATTTTCTAACATGTACAGATTCTTGTGGTAAATATATGTAGAATTGCCTATAGAAACTATTATTTAGGTCAGATGGATGGTTCACCCACATAAAGCAAAAAAAAAAGTAAAAAAAAAAAAAACGGAAAAAAAGTAAATCGCGTTCTTCTCGAAAAAACGTATTTCGACCTGGCTGACATTCTAGGAAAAAAATATTGGACCTATCAATCTCAAATTTCGTTGGCTTATCTGACACTTGTATAGCCTTCGTTGGAACCAATTTTATAAATTTACATTAATATTTAATCCATTGTTTGAACAATTTAGGTTGAAAAAAAAATGATCGAAAATTTCAAAAGTCCGCCATTTTGGTTTTTGTTATCGCACGTGAATAATTCTCAGTCGGACGATAGCGACAAGTTTATATTTCACTAATTTCGTAACTTTTTATATTTCGGATGGTCCAGAGTTGAGATATGGTATCAGCCAAATTCAAGCAGGGGTCACTTCAGACGGTCATACCAGCAAGATTTACCATAGAAAAAAAAAAAAAAAATTGTTTGCGTATTACCTTGAAACCTACTTTTATACGTATTCAAATTTCCAAATTAATAAACAAAGCTTACTATGAGAAAAAAATTCTTGAAAAAAGTAATTGAAATCCCAGACTCCCCCCTTAACTATATGTGACTTGTTCGTCTGGTCTCCAAATCAAAGTTGTGTCGTACCAGTTCACAGGAACGAACATTTTTTACAACCTCTGATTCACAAGCTGGAAACTTTCTATTTTAATCACTTTTTGGAGGCCGTGGCGCGTTTTTCAGAATTTAATAACAACAACAATAGTTAATGAATTTGCCGGAATATATTATATTTATTTATGTACAGTAAAACTAAGTTTATGATCGCGAGAAGGAATAAAATACAAGACTGTCTCTTAATTCACTGTTTTTCATTTTGGTTGTATACATTTATTCGTATACACGACTGAACATACTATTTTACGAACTCCTTATGTACATTTCCGTCGACATGTTCGATCTTTGTTTCACCTACGTCTCCATCCTTTATAATCGGTGGCTGCAAATTCACGAGGGCTCCACATACGAAGACAATTGCGTCGGCATAAGGCAGCATATCCATTGAGAATTTATCCAAGATTTTGTAAATTCGTAATCGTTGCATAATTCTCTCGATATGAATTCTTACTTTCGCAACTTGATACGTTTTCTCCACATCTTCAGCTGAAAACTGTGGGTCGCGCAGGAATGGTGGCATAACGATTAGAGCCCCTTTACCATTTTCGTCAAGAACCGTTTTGATTCCAGGGAAACCTTTATCTGCGAGGACAATGTCACCAGGTTGAAGCAAATCTAATATGCCTGAATCAATAGTGATTTGACAGTCACTAGTTCGCCCTCCATAACACTTCGGAATCAAAAAAATTAAACCACTCGGAGTGCATCCGACGAGGATTTTGACTGTGAACCGTTTTTTGTAATGCGAGAATAGGAACACCCGATTGTCGACAGAATTCGGTTGTTCTGGCTTTACTTCGGTGCGATCGATAATTACTCGACAATCTTTGTACGATACTTTGAAATCCGTGGGCAAATTATTCTGAACTACTTCTCTACATGGCCAAAAAATGAATTTAGAACAAGCAACTCTTAACAACTGTAAAACAGTAAAGAATATTCGAGATGCAGTTGTTCGATGCACACGGAACGGAACACGGAGCTGAGAATGACATCCCGGTTTTCATCTTCAAGAGGAATATGAGAAGACGATTGCCTTTCGAGATTTTCTTCACTTTGTTATCGAGTAATAATTGAGGAAGTAAATAAAAGGTAGATAACGAGATACCTCCAAGGTCGAGTATTTCTTGATCATATGTGATTGACGATATGCCATGAAATCCTGTTGTGCATGCACTTGAATTATTCAGTTTACTGCCAGGCATATCGGGACCAACCGCTTTGTCCACTTGAATAATACAAGTACTACAAGACTTATCGCTTGTATTCCTTAGCTTAAGAATTTGCATCCTTCCACGATTTTCTGGTATAAATACTTGAGTTTGAGCATGGCAAATCTCATTCTCACTACATATTGCACGCAAATAAAAGTTTTTGTTCCTTCGTAGATATTTTTATATTCCGTCGTGGTTCCAATAATTTCAACTTGGACCTCGCGGTCAATTCGTACAGGCTCGATTATTTCCTCAGAATGGTGCAGCTCTTGTGGTTCTTGTACAGAATTTATTTCAATATCAATTTTCTTTGCAATTCTCCGGAGATGTTGCGTACTGCCCATTCTTCGAAGCATGATCCGATCGAATCGACATAAAATATATCAACTTACTGACGCTCCACTTTACGAATAATAGTTGAATTTTCACAGAATAAATATATATTTGCCGTTGGATTGATGAATTCTCGGCAGAACTTAATTCACGATTTTTCCGTGTCAGAATACTCGGTACGTAACTCGGACTTGATTGTATCGTAGACGAACGATTACCCACGAAGTGCTCACTGCATATTCGCGTACTCTTCTTCGGTTGCCAATCAAGAGAGCTACTAAAATGGAAAAAAATCAATTTATTCGTATTATAATACTCGGAGATGTATTTTTTATACCAGACAAAATGTAAGTGTAGAATCTCGAAAATTTTACTTACTTTATTTTTTGCACCCAACGAATCCAGCTTTTGCGCTGTTCGACTTTATAATTCGCTGTCGGGAACGCGTAAAACTTAACTTCAGACTTCGTGCAGCGGAATAGTATATTATGTGGCATGCCCGTAAACCAAGTGTTTTTCGGCGAGAATAATGATTTCATAACGAGCTAAAGGCGAGCCGAAAGTGAGTTCTAAAATCATTATTCGAGTCGAAAACGGTTTACGGGTGCGCCCCATACTTTATTTCTTTCGAAATAGGCATGAAAAGTCACTTTGACGCCTGTTGAGATTCACAGACGAAGAGTGAGGCTATGGTGCGATCTGTCACGCACTTCGAGTTGCGCATCTCAACTGCCGTATACAGACTTTATACGGCAGCTTTGGAATGCGCACTTCGAACTGCGCATCCAGACTGCCGTATAAAGACTTTATAGGGCAGTTCTGAACTCAGCCATATAAAGTGCTACTTTGTGGATCGAAAACAGGCGTCATGAAGTGACTTTTCAATGCCTATGCCGAAAAAAACATTTTTACACGACTTCACACAGCAATTTAAATTTCCCTTTCGCGCCTTCTCCATTATATCGCAATACGCGAGTCCAGCAAAATTCGCACATTCTCGCCACCATGGGCGCTCTATGTCGTTCTCAGCCGCTATAGTATGGCTCTGCACACAGCGAATAAAACTTGCGCACGCGCTATATGTGCCAGACTTGAGGACAAACCTCATGTCCGTACCTAAGATAGTAGACAAGGGCAATACAGTAATTTTTAAGAAGAATATAGCGCTGATAGAAAATGCTGAAAATGAAGTAAAGATGGTGGCAGACAGAATCGGAAACCTGTATCACTTGAGAAAATCAGGGCGTGAAACCACACAATATATAGGGGAGAGTATACTCGAATTTTACCGACCGGTCTATTTCTCGATTTTCTCCGAAACGGGGCTATCAATCGACTTGTCCTTTTGGCAGTCGATGTTTGACGTGTAATGAGTTCGAACTGGTGTGTTCGATCGGATGAAATATCGTTCCCAACCGTGGAAATCGCTAAAATTACCACAAAATCGTAGAATACTACTGGCCCCTTCATCGTTGTCGAAAACAAAGATGTTTTGGGATGGTTGTTTTCGGAATTCCATATAGAATCGGGCTCTCACGTCCGATTTTGTATTTTTGATGCATACACGGAAAAAAATGAACTGCTAGATATACACCAATTGGCGTAATCCAAACCGCAGTCAGCAGTAAAAATAGTGACAGCATTTCACTGCTGTGAAATTTACCATTCAATTGCAGTTTACCCATTGCAGCAATATTTACTGGCGGGGTCGCACGTAAGAGTTACATTAGCATCTGGGATGAATTTAACAGGTCACTCATGCATAGTTTACCATTTTGTAAAGTAAACTATACCAATTGTAGGGAACACACTGTGAGAAAAGGTTATTTATATAATAGTTAATATATTATCCATTTACGTTACAAACATCACACAAATAGTCAGGAAAAAGAAACCAAAAAACTAACCTAAGTTTGGCCGTTTGATTTTACATTGTCATCCACGTAATCAACGATCATTATCATAGTTCGCTGTGAAAAACGCCATCCGATTTCTTTGACCTAACCGGGATTTGAACCCAAGTCCGCTCGCATCGCTGTATTACTAGTCGCACGCTCTACCTACTACGCCAAACTAACCTATGTTATTTGCTCACATATATTTTCCTATTTGTCGAACATTCCGATGACTGAGATAAAAAGATCAATTAGAAAGATTCCTTAACTGTTGATAAATCAGTATTTCAGACCGGTAAATGAATGAATTCATTTATAATAACAAAACCTTTTTCTCAGTGCATTAATCGAACGAACGAAAAATTCAACAATGCTTACATCAGCTTACATGCTATGCTTACTACCCACCAAGTTAAGTTTACTGTCCGCAGAGTCCGCCTCATGTTAGCCCTACAATTTGAAATGTAAGTATTTGTCGATGTAAAAATGACACCCTAGTACACTCGGGCCTCCGCTATTTGACCGAGTCGGGACCGAGCGTTTCTGCTATTTGACGAAAGTAGGGGTCCCCCACTCCTTGTGGACGGTTTTCTGCGCAGCCAGTTCACGCCACTCCGTGTCATTCACGGCCCCGATGTTAAGGGGAACGCTGCCGAATAGTGGGGGTAACGCCCGTCAAATAGCGGAGGACGAATGTGGTCAAATAGCGGCGTCCATATAATAACGGTCATCGGCGTGAAACCACGGTCGGCGCACTATTTCACTGATTATTATTCACTGATTCACTGATTTACTGTTATAAAACTATTAGCATGGCCGATAACACCTTATATAATTATATAATATCAATTTATATATATATATAATACGATTATATATGATAATTATGAATATTTTAACTGTCAACAACGCGATCTCCGATTCGAGAGCTATTCGACGGCCATTATGATTCGTCGACCCTCGGTAGCTCACTTCGTTACTTGATCATCACATACCGACCGAGTGCGGATTCAGATTCATGCCAAAATCAATAGGGGGCGAGATTTCAATGGCTTATAACTACGTTTCAAAGTTCAAATCGATCTGTGTCGCCGTTCGTTCGGAAATGTGAGGACAAGCAAGCGTCTAGCGACCGGGAAGAAGAAGAAGAAGAAGAAGAAGAAGAAGATGCTTTTTTAACAACTTTCGTGACTGATATCTCGGAAACCGGTGTAACGATTTCGATCAAATTTATACAGCGAAGTCGTGTGGTGGGGGAATATCTGTTCTGTGAATTTGATCGAAAAATATTCACGCGTTCCGAAGTTATGACCTCGTGTTTACAGGTATAAAGAGTTCCCCCGAGAAAATAGAGTCCCGGCTGCGCTCGCCTCCCTACGGGTATACCTATATATATTGCAACGAATACCACTTTTTCAGGGATAAGGGGTAACCCGGTAATCCGTGCACTTCGGCGTCAATATACGTGAGAGGTGAATTAATTAAAGAAATAAGACCAAAAACTAGAGTTGGGCGCCAGACGTGAAAACGTCGCTTGAAATATAATAAATATAACAAAGGCTAGACGATTGACGGCGGAACTTGCCAGTTAGCTCAGAATATAATCAACTAATTACGGTAGAGGGGCGGGGTGCCAAATTAGACAAGAATGTTTAACATTTCATATCTGATTGATTTATTAACAAATTTGCCGTATTTTACGGGATATAGAACTCGATTTACAAAATTATCGTTATGCCTCAGACAGTTTCAAGAATATCGGGATTAGATCGTAAATAATATTCACAGAAAATACAATAGAATAATAGCAAAAATATCAAAGCAATGCGATCCGATATAATACGGAATATACCATTCAATTGAACGGGAAAAGATATCAGACGATAATATTATAATATAATAATCATGCGGAATAAATCAAACAGAATATTAACGGGATGTGATAGCCAGGGGTCGATAAGGTAGGGGGGTGTTTTTACCAATTTTTTTTGTTTTACTCGGCATTTCGCGACGAAGGCACAGAATGGATTTTCGCAGAGGCATTCGACGTATTATATGGTGAAGTATTGCCGTAGACGAATAAAGGTATTGAAATCGAAAAATAGTTTGTTTTCGTAAATTACAATCTGTAAAACAGGGTAAAAAAATGGCCGGTCGGGGCTCGACTCTCATATGCTGACCTTATTATTCAAGTTCGCGCGGTATCCAGCACTGAAATGTATAGCGACGTCAATTCTACGACCTCGCACGAACCGAATGATCCGTTTATTTATGAATATTACTTGAAAATGGGAGCGTGATTTGCAATGCTGCATTTCGTCGACTTCGACCGAGTCAAAGCGGGTCTTGACAGTTAGCGCGAGGGAAGAAAGGGACAGAAGACTGTGGGGTGAACTTCATACCGGTCAACATTGAACACGTTCAGTGTATGTAACTGTCAAAAACCGCTTTGACTCGGTCGAAGTCGACGAAATGCAGCATTGCAAATCACGCTCCCATTTTCAAGTAATATTCATAAATAAACGGATCATTCGGTTCGTGCGAGGTCGTAGAATTGACGTCGCTATACATTTCAGTGCTGGATACCGCGCGAACTTGAATAATAAGGTCAGCATATGAGAGTCGAGCCCCGACCGGCCATTTTTTTACCCTGTTTTACAGATTGTAATTTACGAAAACAAACTATTTTTCGATTTCAATACGTTTATTCGTCTACGGCAATACTTCACCATATAATACGTCGAATGCCTCTGCGAAAATCCATTCTGTGCCTTCGTCGCGAAATGCCGAGTAAAACAAAAAAAATTGGTAAAAACACCCCCCTACTTTATCGACCCCTGGCTATCACATCCCGTTAATAACTAAGAACTATAAATTAAATAACAAATGCTTGCTTCTACACTCGCTATCTCCAGAAATTATTCGTCTACAGGTCGATCGCTATCATTTTATTCGCTACTAAGAAAAGAATAAGCCACTAAACTCTACGGCATGCGTTAAGCAGCGTAAGAGAAAGAATAGAATAGAATAAAGAAAAGGAAAACCCACAAAGAGATACTAAGCACGAGTCAGCTCGTGAATCCGTCCTTAATCAGACTACTAAAATACTAAAAACTCGGGACGAAGTCGAAGACTTGCGTTCCGTTATTTCGTGACCTACGTCACACCAAATATATAATATATAACAGACTAAATAACTAGACGGGATTCGTGAACTAACTCGTGGTTTTACAGAAAATAGGTCTTACCTTATTGATGAAATAGAAGATTCCTCGTACAAGTACGGGATTAGAACTAAACGGCACTTAGTGTTCGTTTTAACTGAAGCTAAATTTATATTAAAGACTAAAGTACGGAATAAAGAAGAAAGAAATAAAGAACAGAATAGCGAAGAACAGAATAGAAAAATATGAAGCACTGTAAAAGTCGGGATATTCGGGATAGACGGTATATCACTGTCGGGATCTGATGTTCTTGACGTGAGAACGGACGAGCGTAGAAGTAGATCGAGTCCTGTGTCGTCCTACATTTTATAGCTTCGGGAATTCCATGCCATGAGCCGATCTTCGCACGTAGCTTAGGCGACCAATCAGGTGCCGAGTACGGTTGGACGTACTTTCGGGAACACGTTGTCCTATTTCGCCTGAGTTTTGAATATTTGTCCAGGCGTGTAGTTAGCTACACGGTACGGCGGGATATTTCAAATGTAGTAGACGGGACTTCGACGGTTTCTCTCCTCGTCTCTTCTCTTTTCTGCTCTGGTCTCTCGTCTCGGGACTCCTCGGGATCATCGTCGGGATGAAGTGCACCCTAGTTGCGCTTTAACTGGAAAAACTGACCAATTAGAGGATCTGGCGGAAGTTCTGATGCCCCAATAACCGGATCTGCATCCAGAATTCCCCATGGACGGTATGGAAGGCTTACGGACAGGCCTGCATCATACGATTGCAGTTCTACTATCGGGACCTTTCTTGGGTAACCCCACGATAGCGTGACGATGACGAGAAAGTCGATGATATGGTCTAGCTCGACTCCAGGTCGTGATGTATTTTCACGGCATGCAGCTATATACAGAACAATATTGAATTGAAATTACATTTCACTGAAAAGTCTAAAACTAATACGAAATATATTTCATTCTTCAAAGGCTTGTTATTTCGTTTCGTTTAACATTGAGCATAATTTTGATTGAGTGAAATTACCACAGCATGATTCATGACGTGCTGGAGAAGTATTCTGATTCTGCTGGTCTGCTGATTCTGCTGGTGATTTTGATGGTAATTTTTTCGATTTCGTGGTTTGGACATTGGATTTGTTTTGGTTTTTATTTGATATTTCTATGGAATAGTGATTATTAGGGTGGGCCAAAAAAAAAATTTTCATTTTTTTAATCTAGTTACCATGAAGGCATCAAACTGTACATGCAACTCATTAACAGACTTACTTTTGAATTGCGCCAGATAACGTAGTCTGTATTCAGCCTCCAATTTTTCTGCAGTGGGAAAATAAACTGAATCAAGTCATTGCAAATAATTGAAATTATTCACAAAAGTTTTAAGGTAAGATTGAATCTTAATATTCACGTTTTTGAGCCTTGGACGCAAGCTTCGTTTTCTCAAGATCGAAATCCAATAGGGATTGAGATTCCTTCTGTTTTGTTTCATCGGTCTTATTACTTGAAGCATCAGAAACCATATCCTGTTCAGATGAACTTGAATGTTTGCTACTGTTCAATACTTCATCTGTTATTGAGTTCTCCGGTTCATCCACTTCCATAAGATTTTGGTGGAACACTTCGTCGAAGATGTTGGCTTGCAGACTCTGAGAGTCTGGTACTTCAAGAACACAAAAGTGGACAAGGTTTTGTTAATATAATCTTACTTTGACTATAATTAGCCCTAACCCACCCATGAATTTATTTTCTGCACGACCTCCGTCAAAAACTCGACCATAATGTAGTTTGTCAAGCAACAGTGCGCAAAAATTTCTCTGGTCTTCGAGGGAGGTAGTACAGACAATAGGGTGTGTGGCACGGGTCCATGTAGGAACTTCTTGATGAGAGCGAGTGCTGCACTCGCTTTTGGTACGTGCGACACTTAGCACTCATCATGAATATTCTACTTCCCGCGCCAATACTATACAAATCATTGTTCTCTGTATTTACATGCTAAGTTGCTCGTGGGTGAGGAAACTTGATCAGGTATTTGTTCATGAACGTGTTTGGAGGTAGATGGTGTAAGAACTTGTACGGTTTCTTCAGATGTATCTCGGAGGGTGCTACTTTTACTTGGAATATAATTAGATGGTGGTAATGGTATCTTCGGTATTTGTCTCGATTTGAGTGCAGTACTGCTTGTTGATGCTGAGGGTGTTGCTGGAGACAATAGAAACACTAAAATATATCAAGAATTAAATAACCTGCACTGATAAGGGTGCATACTGATAATTATTAAATCAACGATTGATCATAATTGGCCATGGTCATTGTCATTAGTCATGATCAAGTCTATAATTACTACTTGGACAGCAAAATCTTCATGACGCTGTCGTTAATATCATGTTAACGTACTTCACAAATGAGTCTCTCTTGCTATTCATGTTACCCTCCGCTTTTTTGTTCACAAAAATTGAAATAAAATTCGGATTACCTTCGGTATCTTGTTCAACTGCTGATCCATCATGAAATTTTGGTTTCTTTATTCTTCGTTTTCTGGAAACAGTGTCTACTAATCCGATATTTTCATCTGATGTAGACATTTGTGCCGCTGCACGCTCGACGGAAAGTGCTACGTCAAAAGTGTCTGTAAATTATATTTTAAAACATTTAGAATTGTCGATCTATAGCTTTGTAACCTATTTGGTTGGATATCTGAAAAATTTGTATGACATCGCTACTCTAAATTGAAAGGTTCACAAGGTTCAGAATTTTTTGAGCAGTACTGAGATGTAAGAAAAAAGATCAAGCGCGAAGATATTTTAACCAATGCGTTTATCAAAATTCGTAAATGACCTAAAAAATGGAACGACCTTCGCGTACAAATCGGAAAAGCAGTGTTAATAAGCCGTTACTTACCATATGGACCTAATATTTTTTTAAACGACTTGACTTCCCACGTATCAGCAGGTTGCGTTGATTTGGTGCACAATTTGCGGACATCACTTAGCTTAGGAGGCAGTTTGAATGTTTTCAATCCAAGATTAATCCACAAGTCTGGAACTGTGATGCAGTAAGTTTCATATAAAATAACGTAGAACATCTGTAACAAACAATATAATTCTAATTCCAATTGAACTATTATTTGTACCCTTGGAAAAATTGTTTTATGACTCATAACATTCTATTAGTAAGCAGTACAGGTAAGGTTCACATTTTTTTGGTAAGCAATCGGCGTGCTAAACAGCGAGGGATACGGCATAACACATTTTAATTTGTCATGGGGGGACAGTACTGAAACTTTGTCAAAAACCATTTTTTTTTTTCCACCACTCAAAATGGTGCGATCAAAAATCCCCTCCAACAATTTTGAGATATTAGTAGTATGTGTATTGGAAAAAAATATATAGAAGACCTTTCGCAGAAGATTTCCTTCAAACCACTGCGAAAGGTCTACTGCGCATACACTTTATCGCAGAAGGTTGATATATTTTTCCAATATACATACTACTAATATCTAAAAATTGCTGGAGAAGATTTTTGATTAGACCATTTTGAGTAGTGAAAAATAAAAAAAAATGGTTTTTGACAAAGTTTCAGTACTGTCCCCCCTTAAACCCGGTTGTTCTATCATTTGTATGTAATTACATTGCATTGTTCTAGCGCAGCGAACCTCGAGGGCGATGAGAGCATTTCAGATGTCTTACTCAATTCCTGGGTGCAGTAAAGGAATAATGTACCAGCTGTTCTGAAATGAAAAACTTAGAGTTTTGTTAGCGATATCTGTGACATTCCACATTTTCATCTCAGTCAAGCCGCTTGCGACATACATATTTAAATTTGTTGATGTGCACGGGTAAACCGGTAATGCATCTTGGTTGGTAAATTTTCTACCAATAATAATTGGTACATCGTTGTTGAAACCAATATGATCAATTACAACGATGCTCTTATCTTTTAAGAGGCAACAATTATTCGGTTTTTTATCGGTAAGTTCAAAATGTTTGAACTCTATACGAGCATGCGCATTAGTACAATTCAGTGGCAGAAAGTTTCCTGTTTCCTTACGTAGGACTGGTATCGCAGATCGCTTTGGTTGATTATTTTCGTTTTGAGTGAGTGAAGATCTTTCAGTCAATCTATTATGCAATTGGCACAGTGGTTTTTCTTTTTTTCTCAACATATTTTTCAAAGATTGCATGAAATTTTCGAAGGGCCATGCAGAGAAATTATCCAATGGACCAAACTTCTTGACATCGTCATGGATGTGAGACAAATTGTGCATATTGTAAATCATAGTTTCTTCGCCAAATAAAATCTTACATGTTTCAATGAAATTCTCCAATAAATTCCGTGCATATTCGTTGTTAGCATAACAGTCAGTTGGGTGGGATAATATGCGAGCTGCACAATTGAAACTATTAAAGTGCATTAAATTGGCATCAGGCAATAAATCTTGTAGCACAACAGGTCCAATATAGAGCGCAAACAGTCTGAACTCGGTACCTTTCCACCGGTTCAATTCATCTAGACCTCGTGGTTTTCGGGCGAATTCCGTTGGTATCCACTTCGACATTTCAATCAATCGCCTCGACAACTCTGCTATTTGCTGGCCGCTCAATCTTGAAGTGTGATGGCCTCGCAGCAATAGTGATATATATTTTTTACATACGCCTAGCCACATCAGGTGTAAGGGATCATTGGGAAATTGAGAGACCATTCCCACAGATGTTTGTTCAAAAGGAGAATAGCCAGTGTGATGATCTTCCTGCTCTCGATTACGGAAGTTGTGATCAGTACGAGGCGGCAGGTTGTAATCCAGAAATAACATTCTATGATCATCCCAATGCCCTTCTTGCATGCACTTGCCACATCCGAAATAAGCATTATGAGCTTTAGTGCAGGTCACATACGATCTAGCAGGAGCGTCGCAAATTACACATCGAATGGATACAGTGAAATGCTGGTTGTTGTAATCAAATCCATCATAGTGGAGACTTTGATATTCTTCAATAAATGGAGATAGGAATTCACTGACAGAAGGTGGTTTTTTAGTCCCATGATAGGCGCCGATGAGAAACGGCTGTTCACATTCTTCGTGATATATTTTCCCTAAAATTGGCCAAAGTTGGCTGTTTGAACTTTTAGATAGGGGCAGCCCATCTATGTTTAGATCAATCTTGATGGTATTGGAATCGAATGTTATTTCACTGTTTTTAAGTTGATCAATCAGCGCTCTTTCTAATCCGTAATGGATATATGACCCAGATGACCATGACTGAATACCGGAGGTTTTCGGAGTACGCAACAGGGTTCTGGCATCACGTGGCAGATCATGATGACCGCGCCTGTATAAATTTTGCAAAAGTGGTGTAAGGGCGTTTTGGCGAATATTATATTTTATCGCCCATCTCGACAACCAGTCAGATAATGCCATGTTTTCTCTCTCATTGTTTTCCACTAAATTTTCTCTGTTCAATGCATAGTCATCATTATGATCTGAGACAGATTCTTCTAATGCTGATTGATCAGTCTCGTTCGTTGAATCATTCTGTGAAGGTACGGTTCCGATGTCATGGTTTTCTGTGCCAACATCCTGCTCTTCTATAGGAATCTCTAGATTATATTCAGCAGTAGAGATTTGTTGGGCTTCAACTGCTGCTGGTACAGGATGTATTTCAGGAGATATATTATTCCTTTGATAGGCATGGAGGCGTCTACGTTGTTGTCTGCGAGACAGATCCTGATAATGTTTAGGCATCTGAAGTTGACATAAGTACATTCACATGAGTACTGTAGGATACATGACGATGAAGTAAAAACAGATTATTTCAGGGCAATTTGCGAAACCCATGTCACGCCGATTCATATGGTATATTTTGATAAATTAATAGAATAAAGGCCTATTCCGGAGAGTTACGCAGCAGGTGCTTCATATTTTGATACAAAGAACCACCTTTACAAGTTTGAGAAAGTTGGGAGTTGTGATCGACCCCCGACAGTAGCGATACGAATTATGTTTTATGTTGATTACCGTTGAAAATTTCATAACAAACATAACTATCAATATCAACAACCTGCTTAAATACGTAAATTATCGGATTATATGGTCGAAAAGGTTTAGGCTGACATGAAATAATAAAAAAATAAATTTTCAATTGAAAATAAAAAAACAAAACTTTATTGTAATTATAATACAATGCGAAAGTTCAGAGAAATGAAAATTACGTCCGGGTGCAAAAATTATTCAAAAATTGCCAATTCATGTACTCGATAGGCCCTAGTGAGATAAAATTTTGTCGATTCATAATTTTGATATAATAAATCGTTTTTATGTTACACAATAATAATCAGATTCTTCGAATTGTGTATTGAATAAATGCTTGTCGCGAGTTCGTATCTATCATATACCACGGGCACATTGAGGGTTATGTTCTTGGAGAAGAGCAAATAATTTATATCCTCGTCATAGTTAATCCAAAACTTCTTACCTTGTGACAATATCAGCAAATATACGATTTTCATATACACGAAATTCTTCTGCTTCCTCACTACTTCTTTTATATATACACGAAAATCTAACTCCACATGAATCGACCACGATGGGCGCTAACGTAAAGCGACGCCACCGTGTGCGATTTCTAACCTAACCGGCTGGAAAAAGCGCGCCAACGGCGCTACTGCGGTACGGCTGAAATAAGTCGACTATAAGTTGGCATTTTGAGTCGACAAAAAGACTGCCGAAATAAGTCGACTATACGTTGGAATTTCAAGTCAACAAAAAGACGGTTGAAAAAAGTCGACTATACGTTGGAATTTTAAGTCAACAAAAAGACGGCTGAAAAAAGTCAACTGATAGTCGACATTTTGCCCATTGTGTTGTTTGGGGAGAGACGGGAACCAATAACTCGGAAAGGACCTCGATTTAGACGTCGGATGAATCCCTCGACGTCCTGGCGTAGTCCTCCGAGCGTCGACATTTTACAGAATTTCATAGAATAGAAGGGAAGAAATGATAAATAATATAAGCAATAATTAACTAAATTCTGACCTGAGACCTTAGCTACTTTCTGGAGTTGTCCGTCCTCACGTCGTCACTGATCTGAGTGGCCCGACTGTGACAGTTGCAAAATGCAACGTCACAATATATACGGGTACGGGTACTTGGCGGCGATTCGCTGCCGCGAATCTTGATTCTTCTATTCGCCAGGCAGATTCCATTGGACTTAGATAACGACTATCAACATACTCAGAAATTTCGTCATAAGTTTCATCATTTTTATCAATCTCTATCTGCTGACCTTTTTTTAATTTTACGTATGCCCTATCATGTCCTTTATGTAAATATTGATATATGTATTTTATACTCATAACTGACGCACAATATTCTACATTTATATGACATTCATATTTTCTCTATAATTCAGGATTATAAGGTACTACCATCGAATTGTCAACGTTAATAAATTCACCGTTAATTTTCTTGTTGTAGACGTATCCTTTATCGCGATTATCGATACGTCTATAAATTGGAAAACCGTTATCTTTGAACGCAGTATGCTTACAAAATGTGTTTGGAAAATTTTTGGAACAAATGTTTTTGTTTGATTCATAGGATATTGAATAATTTGTATGTGGACCATGCAACATATGTTTGATTACTAAATTCTGTAAATCTATATCATTCGAAGGAATTTCCGATGAGGCTGAAACTACACGGAGAGAAAAAACTAGGTATTAATGCGTGAACATTAGCCACACTTCTATAGCAAGCATTTCTTTTGGAACATTTCCATGGCTGCTTTCGTTGAATCCAAGGAACGACGCCACGGACAATACGCTAGGCGCATATGGATAAACCCCTAGAGTCACTTGGGCTGATAGCAAGCGCTGCTATGCACTGTAATCGTAAAGTCGGCCGAGGAATATTTCCAAGAGGGCTCACGGACTTTTTCCGTGAAGCTCCTTGCGATTGCAAGCAATTGCAAGCTTGTGTCATATCGCCGGACTGCCGGGGGCGTGGCCTAAAAGGCAATCGCAGGGAGCCTCACGGAAAAAGTCCGTGGGCTCTCTTGGAAATATCCCTCGGACAACTTCACGGTTTAAGCGCAAGTCGGTATTACTATGAATCCACTTGATTCTTGGGATCTTCGCATGGGCACTGGTGCATTTAGGGCAAAAAGGTATGTCGCGCATCAAACCCATGAGGTCCTAGGGAATTAAGCAAGAGACGCTTGTGGTGTTCGCACAACAAATACTCCGCGTGTGAATCCCATGAATTCTCTTGCATTAAACCCTAGATTTTTCTCTCCGTGTAGCGGCCAGAGCTGGCGGCCACGCGAAGCGCGTGAGTGAGAACCGCTGGCGCCGTACGACTGAGCGCAGAAAACTGGCGGCCGATTGCTTGGCGACTAAATATTAGAAAAGAAATTGTTGCAGGCTGATTTCGAGTTGAAATTTTGCAGACGTACTGATTATTGGTATCTGAGCCCGGAAATAAAAAAAAAATCCCGGCAACGGTCTTGGTAAATTGTTAAAAAATATTAACTGAAGGAAGACGCGCTGAGGTACGTAGACTGCTCGGGAAAATTGTTGTAAGCTAATTTCGAGTTGAAATTTAGCAAACGTACTCAGTGATAATACCCGGACTTGAAAATATTCGACGATCCCAGGGGATGGCCTTCCTAATATGATTAAAAATTGTTATTAACTAATCGAAGACGCGCGGAGGTACGTAGACCGCCCGGGAAAGTTGTTGCAAACGATTTTCAAGTTGAAATTTGGCAAACATACTCAGTGATGATAACCGGACTTGAAAATATTCGACGATCCCAGGGGATGGCCTTCCTAATATGATTAAAAATTGTTAATAACTAATCGGAGACGCGCGAAGGTATGTAGACGCCATTTTGATGACCGTGATTTTTTTTTATCAACACTCGAGGCTTTCCGAATCCAAAATTATCGAGTTTTTTCGGGGGATGGTATTTTCGAATTTTTTACGAATTTTCTAAGCGACCAGGAACGACGGTTTCGACGACTATTACCCCGTGACACGTTGTAACTTTTTTTAGCACGCGATTTATACGACCGTGATTTTTTACAATCACATTAGAGACTTCCCAAAGCCAAAACTATCGAGTTTTTTCGGGGGATGGTATTTTTGAATTATTTACGAATTTTTAAAGCGACCAGTAACGACGGTTTCGACGACTAATACCCCGTGACACGTTGTAACTTTTTTCCGCACGCGATTTATACGACCGTGATTATTTCCAATTACGGTCAAGGCTTCCCGAATCCAAAATTATCGAGTTCTTTCGGGGGATGGTATTTTTGAATTTTTTACGAATTTTCTAAGCGACCAGGAAAGACGGTTTCGACGACTATTACCCCGTGACTCGTTGTAACTTTTTTCAGCACGCGATTTTTACGACCGTGATTTTTTACAATCACATTAGAGACTTCCCAAAGCCAAAACTATCGAGTTTTTTCGGGGGATGGTATTTTTGAATTTTTTACGAATTTTCTAAGCGACCAGGAACGACGGTTTCGACGACTTTTACCCCGTGACACGCTGTAACTTTTTTCAGCACGCGATTTATACGAGCGTGATTTTTCACAATTACATTAGAGACTTCCCGAATCCAAAACTATCGAGTTTTTTCGGGGGATGGTTTTTACTGGAGAATCGCAAATGTGTCAGTGTGGGTAGTCTGACCACTGGAAGTATAGTGCCGGTCGTGGAGTAGGAGGAGAGTATTTGCCGAGAATCTTGGTACCCCCACCAACAGATACCGCTTGCCTCGAAAACACTGGCACTGTATTGAGGGAGTCGGTTTCGAATTCTGAAGCTGAAGGCAGCAGCGTGGTAGTGGGGGTAGTGTTTGGACGAGAATGATAGAAATCGGCACTATTGACATGCCGCACTGTACCTTACGTACACAGGCAGAGTGGCGAAAGCTACAAAGCTCAAGCGGGACAAAGTGGAAGTTCTCTTATAACGAGGTCTCTTACATCGAAGTAGCACTGTACATTGATGTGTTTAGTGCGTCTCAACAGTTCCACTCGTATATCACGGATTTGACGAGGTAAGTGAAAAACAATGATATTGATATTAATATTACTTAGTATATGAACATAAACGACTTGCGTAACACGTAATTCTGCTAGCGGGGTGAGGATTTTCTCTGTGTATCACCATATCTTGATTACTTTACAATAATGATACGTAGATTGCGGGGCAGGTACTACCGAGTAAAAGTTCCGCGGAAAAGAAACGTCGAAAATAAACACTATCACTTACTATTCAGCATTTCATCCTGTTTGAAGCTGGAATGTGGTACGTTGTTCTGATCGTGAGGGTTTTACATCGTCTATAGTAATGTTCTAATTTCGTAATAATAAGACGAAGACATTATAGGCCTCTCGTATAACATACAGACAAAGTAAACTGAGCTTGTGTGGATTATACATGCATAAAATTGTCGACGCGCACTAGTAGCGTGTCTTCATGTCATCCAAGAGGCCTATATCAAAACTACATGATATCGTGAAGGTGGTGCTTATTTGGTGCAATATATACATACATGCTGTGCTATAAACTATAAACAAACTGTACAATATATACATGGTACGAACTATCAACAAACTGTACAATATAATAATACATTGGGGTGGTAGTTATAAATTAAATTCTCTCAGTCGCCCCCTACAAAGTTTTATTTTCGTCTAAAAACATGGGGGCAATTTTTTTTTTTTCAATGACAAGAACACGGCACGCAAGGGATCAATTTTTTTTATTCAACCGGCAGTTTTCTGGAAATTTCTTGACAAAATGTGCAGACTTGACGAAAGACCCATTTAAAAAATAAAAAATTGAAATTTTGAGAACGAATTTAATTAATTAATTTAATTAAATTTAATATTCAACGACCACCCTAATATACATACATGCTATAAACTATAAACAAACTGTACAATATATGAACAGGTATATGTATCCAGCGTCGTTAGTTATGAATTAGTTAGACGGTGAATCCCATACAATACCTCCGAACGAGGCTGTGGTTCCCGAGGTCTCAGCAACCATCGTGCTATCCCCCGCCTAGCAGCGTTCAAATCTTTCTCCGAAAATGGATAGAAGGAACTTGTGCACACGGTGTATACCCACGAGCAAAGATGGACACCACAATTTCCGGACGGATTGGGATCTCCATCTTCTGAATACTGCGTTGGAACGTCTGATGGTATACAGAGTGACCAATTTGCCCAACGGGTTAATTTTTTCGAACGAGCAGCCCGATATGACTCAACGAAATTGCAGAACCCATTTACTAATTCAGATCGTGGTTGTCCGTGCATAGAATCAATGTATATAAGTGAGTGATGGGGAAAAACTATAATCAGCAACGTCCAGTGATTCCCTAGATGTACTGGCCATAGCCAAACATCGAATGAGCAAATATCTCTCATTTCTGCCCAGCGCTGAAACCCAATACTCAATGACCCGTGGAGTAATTTTTCGGTGAAGAAGACTCAAATGCCAGTACCTTCATGCCATTGCCGTTCGCATGATCTTGCGCAAGAATGCCAAATGCGTTAATGATATTATCGTCCAGCCACCGACATGGCATTAAAGTCCGTAGCGAGTCTTCGGTAAAAAGAATACCAGCGGCAGTAATTTTGTTTAAATTTCTCGGAAAATCAGACGGGTAATGTGAGGAAGATGAAAAGATTGTTTGGTCAAAATCATTGAGCGATGAAGCGGCCGTACAAAGAATTTCATCAGGATAAGATTGTAATGGCGAAGTGTTCAAGAATTCAGGTAGTTCAGGTAGTTCAGGTGAAGGAGTTTCAGATTTGAACAACAATAATTCTATCTTTGCATCGTCACCGTAGTTTGAATGCGAATTCGAAATTTTCTTCTATTCGGTATATTCTGAATCACCGGAGTTCAGATTCAAGCACCGATCTAATTGAACGCCACAGGCTACTGCACTACCACTTGATACCGAACTTTTGTCGCTATTTACAGGTTTCAGGAATTTTGGAAATTTGAAATAAGTTTTAGATTTTTGTTTCCTCATCCATGTCTCCTCTTGTAGGTCCAGATTATGTTTAGTTTTGCGAGTTTGCCTCTCAGTTTTTAATGAAAATTTTCTATCCCGAAGCCGCGGTCGTAGGAGGGACTCCATTTTTTGGATGAATAGCGGCGCGGAAATTTTGGTGTTTCTGTCAAAGACATCTTTTTTAACAATTTTGAACCAGTTCTCAACGCTGGCATTACTTTCACGCGACAAACCAAAATTTTCAAGAACAATCGGAGACCATAGCGGGAAAAACGGTAATATATGCTCCATCAAGTAGAAAAGAAATTCACTAGAATAATATTCGTTGTTGTTAACTATTGAATTATCAAATATCGCGACTTTCTCATCGTAAACCGATCTGAAAAAGGTGTAAAATGGTGAGCCGTGCCGTAATAGGGGCGTCGAAATGTTTACATCTGCGGAAGATTCTAGATCTGGAAAATCCGCAGTGTCGCAATCGATAAAATGATTGTTGTTCAGCTCTGCATTGGTGTTTTTGCAACACCTGCTTCGAAAGTTTGATGTTCGAGGCCTCTGAAGCGAGCGTAAAGTACCTGAGTTCCGAGGAGTGAAGAAAAGAAGAGTTAGCGCATGCGCATACCGCGAATATTCTACTTTACGCACTAGTGCTTTTTTCGCGCATGCGCACATCGCAAATACTCTACTTTATGCACTAGTTCTTTTTTCGCGCACTGTGTCATGGCGGCGGGCAGTCGCGATGTGAGGTGATATTGACTAATTAATTTGTCTCTCAAATCAAACTTTCTTCGCAGGGAGTTACAAAAAATATTGTGTGATACACGTGCGGATAGGCAATATCTGTCTCGTGTCATTACGGCACTCGCCCTCGGCTTGTGCTGCAAACGACACTCGTCGGATATTGCCTACTGTCCGCACGTGTATCACAATATACTATTCTAATTTCCTGTACAATAATATGAAAGTCAGTGCACTTTTCGGTCGATCCGGACACTTGTACAGCTAAACCGAATATCGTTTTTGCGGATTCCTTATCGCTACAATGGATCAATCTGCTAATTACTGCAGCACATAAGCTCCGTTGCTCTTGATTACGAAACAGAATCTTCACCTTCCTCATTACTGTACGTAGTACATGCGTTGAACAAACATGTACATGAGTCATACGCGGAAGAATTATGGAACCATCTTCAAACGCGGGGTACAAAATTTGTAAATACTCTGCTAAAGTCTTAATATTAAACGCTTCAAGTACTGCCTGTATGAGAGTCAAACTGAAATCTGTTTCGATTTTATCAATAATCACCCGCCGGCTACTAATTTCCATCAGTGAATGCCGAAAAATTGACAATAGTATATTTCGATACAAGAGGTCAAACGAGCGTTTTGCGGACCGCGAGTCTGAAGGCAGCACGAAGCCGAGGCGAAGCCTCGGCTTCGTGCTGCCTTCAGACGAGTGGTGAGCAAGAAACGAGTTTGGCCTCGCGTATCTCGAACACTATTTTTCTCGATACATGCAACGCAAGGTTCTCGTTTGTGTGCCGTCTGCGTGCACCCAAGCCGGTTTTAGCGTACCAGTGTGCAAAATCCCTTTGCGCACCGCATAGCGGTGCGCAAAATATTTTGCACACCGGTACGCTAAAAGTCTGCTTTGGGTGCGCGTAGACGATGCGCAAAGGAGGACTTTGGGTGCATGTGTCAAGAAAAAAGTTTTTAATACTCGGAATGTTGTGCGAACTAGATATGAATTCCGCTATCGGCAATGGGGCAAACTCTTCGCTGCCTGGTACAATTAAAGCATAATAGTAAATCGGCTTTGATTCATCGGATGAAGGTGCTACGATCAAACCCCCTGTGGCATCTAAATTACAAGAAACCGGCTTGGGTAGGGACAAAAGATACAAGAGTTGTTGTTCCGTGTATAAAATTATATGAAAGGGCGAGAAACAGTGTACTTGTATATAGCCCGTGACAAATTTTCCGGTCCAAGATTCTTTGTATAATTTTCCGAGTTTTTTCAAAAATTCTGTCGGGTCTTTGTCCAAGTCGTCTTTGGTGTGGTTTTCACTGGAAATTTTGTGCAACAACATTAAGCTAGGGGTGTCATTTCTATTTCCCGTGACCATTACGTGTTCGGGAATGTCTTTTAGCATTTTAAGTTTCAAACAACTGGGTGATTGGCCCTCGAGCTCCTTTCGGAGTAGCACCCTATCATGTCCCCGAATAAACCGCCGATGGATTTCGCCGCTAGCATGACATACCGGGAATATTCGGTGAAAGTTAACGATCCCCTTCCTACGGCCTAACCAACACAGGCGCGCACCGCGTACGTGAGACTCGACGGGCGGGGCTAGGCAGCCAGTGGTGCTTCTACCGAATCTTCCGCGTTCGGCCGAGTCCGCATAGCCCATCCGCGCTAACTCGATAAATACTATAGCCCATCCACGCTAACTCGATAAATACTTAACTTAAAAAGCAATCATCACACTGAACACGGAAAAGAATGAGCGCGAATAAAATGGATTCGCCTGACGTGAACATTTATTTTAAGATTAATCAACTAAATATCAATTAATTGAATTTAAGTATTGATTATCAGTGTTTAGGAGCGATATTTGAGACAAAGTGGAACAGGTAAGTGGAGGGTGAATCATTGAAGACAACATGGTCAAAAATTGGTTTATCTATTGATTTATTTATTGATTCATTTATTTTCAGACCTAGATTTTATTCAAAACATCTGTTCGGAATACTAGTATTCAATCTAATGAAAATTAAGAATTCGTGAGAAAGTTTTCGGTGTTTGTGTTAACTTTAGTTTAATAATAACATAATGAATCATTTGATCAGAGTACGATGCGGAGAATGAAGTCATCGCGGATAAGGCTGCCACCCACAGGCCACGTCCTCAGGTCTGAAACAGAAAAACGAAATTTATCAATGATTATTGGTTAATCGAGGGATCCATTGCTGTTGAATTATGGTGTACGCACAAACTTATCACAGATTGATTGCTTGGGAATCGAAGAAAGGCTACTGATGAGCCACTGTCGAACGTAGTATACTTTCACTGAAACCATTTTCGTCTCTCAACGACTACTTCTATCGGAGACCTGAGTGCTGACATGCACCTCAGCGAGGCTTCATAGCGTACGGAGGGGCTTTGTCGCAGGAGTTTGTAGTTCGTCGTAAATCACGTGTCTGAGAAGAATAAACTCATACTCGTTGAAGAAGATGTTGCCATCCGAGGACATCGTTACTTCCTCTGAAACAGCAAGGCGAGAGTATAACTGACTATCATGAGAATTTATAAGTCTTGTAAGTCTTTTGATGTCCGTTAACTTTGTATCCTACGTACCCAATGACTGATCGCCCGCTAACTCTTGAGGAGAAATATCGCCGGCGTCGTTGTCCAAGCTGACCTCAGGCAACAGACTGCGAAGAGTGATCGAGAACCAAGCAGGGATCGAAGAAGCGAGAGCTAGCAACAGCGTCAGCGAGGCTTGGCAGCGTACGGAGTAGCTTCGTTGCAAGGGTTCGTAGCCCGTCGACGATATTCATCGAACATTTCTTACTCGTCTGACGACCATTCAACGTTCATGTCTCATAGCAGGCGAAGAAACCTCGTCGCAGATTTTCCCAGTGCGACGAGGCAGCGTACGAGGAGCTTCGTTGCCAGGGTTCGTAGCCCATCGACGATATTCATCGAACATTTCTTACTTGTCAGACAAGCATTCAACGTTCATGTCTTGTCGCAGGCGAAGAAACCTCGTCGCAGATGTTCCTAGTGCGACGAGGCAGCGTACGAGGAGCTTCGTTGCCAGGGTTCGTAGCCCGTCGACGATATTCATCAAACATTTCTTACTCGTCTGGCGACCATTCAACGTTCATGTCTTGTCGCAGGCAGAGGAGCTTCGTCGCAGATGTTCCCAGTGCGACGAGGCAGCGTACGAGGAGCTTCGTTGCCAGAGTTCGCAGTGCGTCGGTGAGCATTTTATATCAAATTTTTATGCGGCAAGGCTTCGCCAGAGTCCAGAGAAGGACTGCATATCGTCGACGTGCTACAAACGCTTGCAACGAAGCTCCTCGTACGCTACCTCATCGCACTACAAACTCCTGCGACAAAAGCCCCTCTGCACGTTATGAAGCCTCGCTGAGGTACATGTCAGCACTCGGTCTCCGATAGAGGTAGTCGTTGAGAAATAAAAATGGTTCGAGTAAAAGTCTACTACGTTCGACAGTGGCTCATCGGTAGCCTCTCTTCGATTCCCAAGCATTCAATCTCCGATAAGTTTGGACGTACGCCATAATTCAACAGCAATGGATCCCTCGATTAACCAATAATCGTTGATAAATTTCATTTTTCTGTTAATAAATAAATAAATCAATAAATAAAACAATTTTTGACCATGTTGTCTTCAATGATTTACCCTTCACTTACCTGTTCCTCTTCGTCTCAAATATCGATCCTAAACACTGATAATCAATACTTAAATCCAATTGATTGATATTTGATTTTAAATTCGTTCATAAATTTCGAAAATAAATGTTCACATCAGGCAAATCCATTTTATTCGCGTTCATTCTTTTCCGTGTTCAGTGCGATGATTGCTTTTTAGGTTAAGTATCGAGGTGGGCTATGCGGACTCGGCCTAGCGCGGAAGATTTGGTAGAAGCACCACTGGTCGCTCAGCCCCGCCCGCCGAGCCTCACGCACGCGGTGCGCGCCTGTGTTGGTTAGGCCGTAGGAAGGGGATCGTTAACTTTCACCGAATATTCCCGGTATGTCTTTAGCGCGATATATCTCAACGATTACGTCACGGAGTAGATATAATGAGGGGGTTCTGGATCAAACTTCCTTACCGGCCGAGTTGTGCTGGTAAGTTACCGACCGTGCGGGGTAACTTACCGACAGTCGGATGGTAACGATTTGGGTACCGATCGTCGATCTTTGTTACCGACAATCGGATGGCTGCCATTTTGCGTCGTGCGATGGCGCCACTGCCGATTGTTACCGATATTCTGATGGTAACGATCGAGAATCCTGCATTGCCGATCTGCGCTTACCGACAATCTGATGGTTGCGATTTTTCGTCATGCGATGGCGCCACTATGGATCGTCGATCTTTAGTTATCGATAGTCTGATGGTGACGATTCTGAATCATGCGAGCCGATTTCCCGATACCGGCAATCGGTCGGCTGCAATTTACCTGCAGATCGTTGATCTTCAGTTATCGATGGTCTGATGGTAACGATTCTGAATCATGGTTGCCGATTTTCTGTTACCGACAATCGGACGGCTGCAATTTCGAATTCTTAGCTTATATACGAATTATACTAGCCGAAATGAGTGGCGGGGTGTTTAATTATGCAATCAATGACTCGAATCATCTCATAATGACATATCTGTTTATTTGTTATATCTTAAGACTAGCCTATTATAAAAGTGATAATTTTCTTAAAACTAACCTAAACTATACGTCTTACGTATAACCTATTCTAAAGTGACTATTATTATTTTAAAACTAGCTTAAAACTATGCTTATTTTACAATTTTCTTACAAGAATAACTTAAACTATACATGCACATTATTCTTAACCTAAACTCAAACTATATTTACAACTAGGTGGTGGTAAACGCACCGGGGTTTAGACACGCGGATCTGAAACATACAGGTATTTCAATAAGCGAACGATATATAATGAAAATTATGTGTACTTACCATGCATTATTTTCCTCCCCCTCCTCATTGTTTTGCACAACCGCCGGCACCTCCGGCACCTCCTCCTCATCCCAATTTTCCTCCACCATGGGCTCCTCCTCCTCCACCACCTCCGGCTCCTCCTCCCCATCCTGCCTTGGTGGTGGAATTTTAACCCACACAGGCTCACCGTCAATGTAATGCCTCGTCTGATAAACAACTCCATTGACCTCCATCTCCTCACAATGACTCCCATAACCGTCATCGTCGGACATCCATCCATCGTCCACCAACTTGATTATATTAATCGGACGATGCTCCATTTTCTGTTTTAATAGGAAATATCAATTACAAACTATATCCATCATGAAAAAAAGCTATGATATCGAAGAATAACGATACTTACTTTTTCTTTTTTTAAAATTTGAGCTTGCTCTTGAATTTTCACTCCGTTCAGTTGCTCTTTAACTTTGCTCTTATGGGTTTACCAGTTCAGACTGTGTAAAATCCCGAAGCAAACTCGTACTTTTATACCCAACTAGAAACTCTAAATACGCCTACAATATTGGAGGGGCTAACCATTGACACACTTGGGTAATATTTTTTCTGCATAAAGGTGCAAAGATGTAAGCCTCCTAGGTACAAAATCTCTGATTGGAAACGTTTGAATCTTCATGGTATTTGAACGTCGGTGTGGTGGTGGGAGGGCGTGTGCATCTAAAACCCCAAAACCCACGGTTGGTGTACACATTCGTACAGTGTCAGTTTGACTACCCAGTTGTAAAATTCACCCAAGAAAAAAAAAAAAAATGGACAGCGCCGTGTATATGAATCTTGTTGAGATGATGGAAGATGCATACAAGTTACTGTGTACACTACCCCGAGAACAAGCGAATGAAGATATTTTTATTCATTGGCGCGATATCGCCCTCGAAAATATTCAATTCTTGAACAATATTTTAACGCAATCTAAACAGAGTGTGAGTGAAAAACAACGACTGCAACATATAATTTCACTCCTCCAATCGTGGGTGGTGAAATTTGAACAACATCGTGCGACTATCGTTGGAGGTAATATCGGCGATGATATTCATGAACGTGTTCGATGGGATGATATGGAGAGTGCCTTCAAGTGTCGTATACGCACCGGAGCCGTGACAAATCTCCAACATAAATATTTGGCAAGATTTTTGACTGACGCTGGGGTGGTAACGATGGAACGTTTAAAAAATGTGCTTCGCGAAGAAGGAAGTATTAAGGTGAATGTGGGGGTTTCGTGTAAATTTGAAAACGTCAAGAACGATGAGATCAGTGTGGAAGTGAAGAACTTCAATACACGCAACGCCACGATTCTTCCATCAACGGATCTGGAAACCTGGTTCACCGATAATGTAACGAATCCTCTGCTAACCATGGTGGAGGATTTCGAGCAGCGTGATTCTGGTTGGAGCATGATTGAGATCATAAATGCTGTGATCTGCATAAACCAATACGAGCCTCTTCGCGGCGGACTCTCGACATTTGCACAGCTGCCTGAGGATATTCAACGAAAGAAGGCGGTGGTCAACGTGAAAAACAATGATGATCGATGTTTGCTGTGGTCTGTTACTTCAGCCCTCCACCCCGTAGACGTCAACGCAACCAGAACACGCAGCTATCGACAGTACATATCGGAGCTAGATTCTACAGGTATCAAATTCCCCGCAACCCTTCATACTGTAGAAAAATTCGAGAAGTTGAATAATTTGAGTATTAACGTATATGGAATCGAGTCGGAAACTTTTGAAAGCAAGAAAAAGTCGAATAATAGTATCATTACCCCACTATATTTGAGTAAAAATGTAACAGAGAACAATACAATCCACCTGCTCATGATTGAAAGTGGAAGCGAACTAGATAATGGTAATTTAGATAATTTCAAACCACGATTCCACTTTGCTTGGATCAAGAATCTTTCACGTTTGGTTAGCATGCAATTGTCAAATCATAAATGTGCACAATTTTTGTGCGATAGATGTTTGTGTCACTTTAACGTACAAAATGCCTATGAAAATCATAGACAAGATTGTCTGCGGTTGAATAAAGTGCGAATGGAATTTCCCAAGGAGAACACTTTGGGATTTTCCAATTTTAAAAATCAGAGCACTGTACCCTTCGTCGTATATGCCGATCTTGAATGCATGATGAAACCCGGGGTAAAAGAATCTCAAGAGCATATTCCGCATAGTGCCGCGTATTATACACACTGTGTGTACGATGATACATTATCGGAATACAAGGGTCACCGTGGATCTGATTGTATTAAATGGTTGGTCGAGGAGCTTCGTGAATTAGCCGTAAAAGTAGAGTCGCGTATAAAAAATGTGATTCCAATGGAGGTGTTGAATCAGGCACAACGCGATCGTCACATGCGCGCGAAAAATTGCTACATCTGTGAGAAGCCATTTTTACCTGAGGAGAAAAAATGTCGCGATCATTGTCATTTCACGGGTAAATATCGCGGGGCCGCACACAATCGATGCAATCTGAATTTTCAAGAGTCGCACCCGATTCCGGTGGTATTTCACAATTTATCAGGCTACGATTCTCACTTCATCATTAAATCTCTGGCTACAACTTTTCCCGGTGATATTACACTGCTACCCATCAATAAGGAAAAATACATATCATTCACAAAGAAAGTCGACGGTACTGTGATTAGTTTGAGGTTCATAGATTCACTCCGATTCATGGCTAGCAGTATAGAGAAATTAGCATCGTACGTCGACGATGCCGATAAGCAAATAACACGAAAATTTTACAGCGATCGAGATGAATTCAGTTTGATGATTCGTAAAGGTGTCTTTCCGTACGAGTATATTGATTCTTGGGAGAAACTTGACGAAATAAAATTACCCGATAAAAAAAATTTCTATTCGAAACTCAGTGCCGCGGGTATTACCGATGCGGATTACGAACACGCGAAAGATGTTTGGGCCAAGTTTGATTTGAAAACGTTAGGCGATTATTCGGATTTATACCTGAAAACTGATGTACTTTTATTAGCCGATATATTTCAAAATTTTCGCGATAGCTGCTTCAAAACGTACAACTTGGATCCTCTACATTATTATACCGCGCCGGGGCTTGCTTTTGATGCAATGTTAAAACAGACGAAAATTAATCTCCAACTTTTAGACGATCCAGAAATGATATTATTCATCGAGAAAAGCATAAGAGGTGGTGTGGCGCAGTGCTCAAATCGCTATGCTAGAGCAAATAATCGATTCATGGGTGAAGATTTTGATCCAAGCAAAGCGGAGTCATATTTAATGTATTTCGATGTAAATAATCTTTATGGTGCAGCTATGAGTGAGCATTTGCCGAGTGGGTCGTTCGAGTGGGAAAATGATGCCATTGATGTGATGTCCCATCCGGATGACGCACCAATCGGTTATATTCTAGAGGTGGATTTAGATTATCCTACAGAGCTCCATAAACAACATGCCGACTTACCTCTGTGTCCCGAGCATTTCACACCGCCGGGTAGTAAAATTAGAAAACTTACGACAACGCTTCTACCCAAGAAAAAATATGTTCTGCACTATCGTAATTTGAAGCAATGTATCAAATTTGGTTTGAAGCTGACGAAAGTGCATAGAATTCTAAGGTTCGCACAATCGCCATGGTTAAAGTCATACATCGATCTCAACACAAATAAGCGAAAGAAATCAAAAAACGAGTTTGAGAAAAATTTCTACAAGCTCATGAATAACGCTGTATTTGGCAAGACCATGGAGAATGTGCGTAACCATAGAACCGTGAAACTTATCACGAAATGGGAGGGTAGGGGTGGTGCACGAGCTCTCATTGCAAGGCCAACATTTCATAGCTGCACCATATTTGATGAAGATATGGTAATTATTGAGCTAAGTCGAACTAAAGTATATTTCAATAAACCCATCTACATTGGTGCTGCTATTCTCGATCTTTCCAAAATATTTCTATACAACTTCCACTATGATTATGTGAAAAATAATTTTTCAAGTACTGAATCGAAATTAATGTATACCGATACAGATAGCCTGATATATCAGTTTACCGTTCCAAATATCTACGAAATCATCAAGCGTGATGTTGCGGCCATGTTTGATACATCAGACTACCCGCCGAATAATACCTATGGCATTCCCCTGTTGAACAAAAAACGCATCGGTCTGATGAAAGATGAAAATAATGGAAAAATTATGACTGAATTTATCGGCTTGCGAGCAAAACACCAAGGGTGTAAAGGGCTCGACATTAAAATCCATCACGTTTGATGATTACAAACGATGCCTTTTCGGCTACCAAAATTTGGTTGAACAACAGTGTATGATAAAAAGTAGTCGACACACGGTTAGCACTATTATACAGAATAAGTTAGCTCTAAGCTGGTGTGACGATAAGCGAAAGTTGATACCTGGTAAAACTGATACTTTACCTTGGGGTTACCAAGATTCTGCAAACTCGTAAATTTCTAACATTTTCTAACATTTTCTAACATTTTCTAACATTTTCTAACATTTTCTAACATTTTCTAACATTTTCTAACATTTTCTAACATTTTCTAACATTTTCCTAAAATAGAATAAAATATTTTCCCATTTACTTTACATGTAAATGTGAGAAAATGTGAGAAAATGTGAGAAAATGTGAGAAAATGTGAGAAAATGTGAGAAAATGTGAGAAAATGTGAGAAAAGGTGAGAAAATGTTAGAAAATGTTAGAAAATGTTGGAAAATGTGAGAAAACATTTCTTTTCCATGATGATCATGTAATCTAGCATTAAGATTGAGGAGAGTGAAAAAACAAGTGTGAGTATGTTGATAATAAATTTTATTCATGAAAATTATATTACATATCCGATTTATTTATCCAACTATTATGTGAACCATCGAATCCCAACCATTTTACATAGAGTTGATCACCACGCCTTCGCAAGACCTTTTCTACAAGATAGCCATCGGGATATTGCACCCTGCTGAGCTCCTCCTCATAAAAACCGCCTTTAATGGGCTGATTCAGGTAGTCGGTGAGTTTGTAAGTTGGAGGGTTGATATTCTTCACCTCATCAATTGTAAATATTTCTGTTGTCCAATTTGGCGTATAACCCTTTTCGAATACATTCTTATATTTACTAATTCGAACTTTATCGCCGACCTTAAATTTACGTTTTCGTTTGCTTCTTTTGATTTGACGCGGCTTATACACACTACGATACAGTTGTTTTTCATCAGTTGTAGTTACATCTTTCGGTTTCATTTTAATCGTGCTATGTTTGGTATTATTATACGATGCAATTAAATTTGGTAGAATGTTGGTCCACTTATGAGAACCTTGAAGTGTGAATTGCTTCCACATTTTATTTTTCAGTGTACGATTGAAGCGTTCGCATATCGACGCCTTCAAGTTGCTAAATGTCGAGTACATGTTGATCCCGTGATGTCTCATAAGAGATTTGAATTCTTTGTTGTAAAATTCCTTGCTCTGATCAACGTGTAGATGTTTCGGTACGCGACCCAGAGTTAGCACAGATTCCATCGCAGCAGTCACATCTTTGGCATTTTTACTCTTGATCGGTACGGCCCACGCAAATTTTGAAAATATATCAATCACTGTGAGCAAAAATTTTGAGCCCTTGTTGACTGATGAGTATGCGGACATATCGACGAGATCGGCTTGCCAGGTCTCATCCAAGCTGCGTATATCGACATAACGTCGAGGATAATTACGCCGGGCGGGTCTATGAAGTTCACCCGCTATTGTTCTCTGCATGCTGTTGCTGCTGCTTACCATTCGAATGTTTAAGGTTTGATGTACACTTTATTTGTTTTTACTTCAGCAACCCTTGGATCAGCGTACACCAATCTTGTGTTGCTGAAAGTTTTTTCCAACGAATCCACTGTGCTTTTCAATTGCGCAATATCCCTCGAAATGCTTGTTATAAGTTCACGAATTTGCTTATCATTATTATCGATTTTGATGTTGATGGGATAAATCATATTCACGAAAACGCTATGAAGATCGTCAAGCCTCTCCTGTATGCATCTATTGAGGACACCCAGAGAAACAGCGTCGTTTGGCTCCTGCGGATCCGCGATATTACATAATCGTTTGTCGTCCAGATCGTACTGTTTATCAGCGGTGAATTTGAATCCAACACCCTGAAGGCCTCGAATAACACTTTTTTCGCGGCTGTTGCTTGTCAGCGGTCGCCCAAATATGTCTATGCTCATTGTTCAACGATCTGTGACCGAATGATTATTTTATGATTAACCTCAGCCTAATAAATGATTTCCGCCTCGCGCAGCTCCTCAATGATGGAGGATATTTCATTGTTGTGGCTAGTATTACCAGCCGCTTGAGATGCCATGAGTAGTCGAAGACGATCAACGAGCTCATTAGGATCATCCCAATACACATAATCCATGCTTTGTCCTCGCGCGATTTTATGGGTGGGTAATAAACCTTTACCGGATCTTTCCCTAGGGTTTTTCGCAGGTGAGTCGATGTACGGGGCAATAAAATCTTTGTACTTTGAATTTTTTTCTCTATCAGAACGCAAGCTTTTGTCAGCATTGTAATATTTTCGATGCGCATTCGATTTTTTCACGATTCTGGCATAATTCAATCTATCGTTTTTATCCACAATCGCAGGATTGGGCAACTTTTTGAATAACAATTCAAGCAATCCCGGTGTGTTCTCATAGCTCTTATCGCCTATATATATCCGATCATCTTCAAATACGATATCCGAATCACCAATCTTCATTCCGCCGAGTTTTAACTTTCGAACGCCATATTTTATATCCAAGTTCTTTTGCTCTTTGGTCGAGTTGAACATGTTTAAATAGCGCATCGTCTTGACTTCTTTTTTGGTCATCGGTGTACTTGTAGAGGCGATTACAGGTGCGTCATCCTGGTTATCATCATCAAGGATATCATTCGCATCATCATCTATAGCGACGACTGTTGTGGTATTGTTGCCAATAGCAATGTTAGTTGACAAGCTTCCCTTAATCGCACTTTTATATGCATCATTATCGTCGTCGTCATCATCATTATCATCAGCAGCAGCAGCAGCATTCTTATAATCTTCTGTTTTCACAAAATCTGCGGTCTTCTCTGTTTTTTCAATTGAACTCGGCTCCGTTTTCACTTCTCGCTTCATTAGTAGCCGCTGTTGCTGCTTCGATGAATCTACCAATTGATGCAGCGGTGTAACCAGAGGTTTGAAGATTTCACTGATAGCCTGCTCGCTAGTGTCTTTGCCCATTTTTATCATTTCGTGTTTACGTCGAATGATATCGCTAGCCTTGGCTATTTCTTGCAACACATCGTTCTGCTTACGTATCTTGGAGCTCGCC
The DNA here is from genome assembly GCA_963992785.1 of Tenthredo livida. Taxonomy (NCBI): domain Eukaryota; kingdom Metazoa; phylum Arthropoda; class Insecta; order Hymenoptera; family Tenthredinidae; genus Tenthredo; species Tenthredo livida. Next base: position 11,238,679 of record OZ023071.1, read on the forward strand.
ATGCTACTAGTTTGATCGATGTGTTGTAACTGTACGCGGTTTATTCGTGATTCAGACTTATAAAGCAGTCGAAACCTCTCCTATATCGTCCAGCGTTAATCTCACTGTCTTTGTCAATGGTCACGAAACTATATCTACCGTCGTTCCAACACGCCAAGCACAAATCTTTGAATTTCTGATAGGTCATATCGGTATTCACATGATCAGCATAGATGTGTTTCAAATTCATTTCATCTTGACGAAAAAGAACCAATAAGAACAAGAACTCATACTTTGGCTGATTGAGGGATTTTGAATAGACGTACACATTCTCAAATCGTAGACCATTCGCATAAGTCAGTAACGTGAGAAGGGCATTAGTTTTACCGCAATTCGAAGGTCCGCAAAAGACAGCCCTCACACTATTTGGCAATAGAGACCCATGCCGTTTCCCCTTCTTCTTTTTTCGCTCGACCAAATTATCGAAATTGGCGATTGGTAGTTTAATCGTTTGATCTTGAAATTTCATGATGCTTGGCAAACGTCGTAATGAGAACTAATATATTTACGTATAAAATACAGGATTTTATAGAATTTGTGTCAGTTCATGATTAGTCATGGTTGGATACACACGTAGGAAAAGAAGCGGTTCTGGATTCATAAATAAAATCATCAACAATCTCCCTGTCGAATTGCATGTCCCTGGCTATCAATACTGCGGACCTGGTACAAAATTGGCAAAGAGGTTAGCTCGCGGTGATCGTGGTATCAACGCTCTAGACGCTGCATGCAAGCAGCACGATATCGCATACTCCAAGAATCACGATAATATTGCGGAGCGTCATAAGGCTGATAAAGTGCTTGCTGAGAGGGCCTGGAATCGAGTTTTGGCAGAAAATTGGAGGTTTATTACCGTTTCTCATCCCCATATTTGCGGCTCTCAGTGCCACTGGTGCTTCAGCTGGTGGTGCAGCAGGTATAGCAAAGGCTGTCAATGAGGCTAAAGTGAACAAACGTCAATTACAAGAATCCAAGCGTCATAATGCGACAATGGAGGCGATTGCCCTGGGGAAGGGTTTATACCTGAAACCATATAAGAAGGGTATGGGACTGTATTTGAAGCCGGCAAAAAACTAACAAAGCTACCACACCGAGCCCTCACGGATGTCGATTTACTTAACTATGCAAAAGCTATGAAAATTCCACATTTCCGAGGTGTTTTCATGCGGAATGATTTACCCAGTTCAGGACCTAGAAAGCGTGAATCTGCAATCATCAATCTTGATGATAAAAACGGGCCGGGGACGCATTGGGTTGCATACACGAAAAATGGCAACGATGCGGTGTATTTCGATAGTTTTGGCGATTTACAACCACCTAAAGATCTGATGAAATATCTCGGTGTTGGTAGCGTAAAATATAATCATAAGAGATATCAAGAATATAACACGGTAATTTGCGGTCACCTGTGTCTCAAGTTTCTCAGCGGACAACTATAAAATGTATGCGAATCGTTGATGTGACATTAGTCATGGCTGATTCGTTCACGTTGACACTCTCCGGGGAATCGTCGGTATTGAGGACTCAATATTTTCCTCCAATCGAGTTATCACCAACAAAGACGTATGTTCTCGGACTCATAGAGCTCCTGACATTCAATGCAATCCCCAATATAGATGTGGGGTGTAATAAGTTTTATATAAAACCAGACACAACGATCACAATACCCACTGGGAGCTATGAAATCGAAGATATCGCAAATTATTTGAAAAGAGCAGTACCCAAGGATATAAATATTAGTCTTAAAGCTAATAACAATGAGTTGCTCAGTGAAATTAGATGCAATCATTCTGTGGACTTTAAACCAAAAGATTCCATTGGTCGATTGCTCGGGTTTACCTCCAAAACTCTCGAAGGTGGTATTACCCATAAATCCGAGTTACCCGTTCGCATACTCAAAGTGAACGCCTTGCGAGTTGAGTGTAATATTACCACGGGTGCTTATATAAACGAGCATCGAGTACATACGATTCATCAATTTTTCCCAACCGTACCACCCGGATATAAGATCGTGGAAGTGCCGACAAATGTCATTTATCACCCAATCACCGTACGGTCAATACACGATATACAACTGAGAATAGTCGATCAGGACGGAAAATTAATCAATTTTCGCAGTGAAACTGTAACTATACGATTACATGTGCAATCTTTGAGATAAAATGGGCATTGTGTTTGAGAGGACAAGAAAATCTGGTGGTAGTTATAAAAGCTCGATAACATGTCCAAGCATCATCAGTCGTCGAGCAGCTCCGATTCGAGTGACACATCAGAACGCTCAGTTTCTCCAGAGCCTAGGACTTCGACTTCGTTGTGGTGGAAAATAAGAATTCGTTGCTATTTCTGCATATGCCCATCGCGAAAATGATAAAAATCCAAACACCCGTGACCTTCGACGAGTCGATTGCCCACTGTGAAATACATGCGCATCAACCGTACGCGGCGTCCACCTTCAAAAATAACGATGAGATCCGCATAGCTGTACAGAATTAAGATGCATGTGTATTACCCAGCAAAAGTTTGCTCCACATCTACGGTCGGCTTACAAAATCGGATGGCACCGCTGTTAGTGCAGGCACGGAATTGGTCAATATGGCTGTGTGTCACATGTTTGGCGATATGCGTTACGAGTTGAATGGTCACGAGATTGATCAGAATAAGAATGTCGGCATCACGAGTATTATGAAGGGATACTTATCATTCACCCCAGGACAACAACATCTCCTGGGAAACACCGGTTGGTTGGTGGATAATCAAAATAAACTAGCCAACGCCGAGGGATACTTTGATGTTGTTATACCGCTGAATTTTCTACTCGGATTTGCCGAGGATTATAATCGAATCATCGTCAATGCGAAACATGAGCTGATATTTACGAGATCAAACAATGATTTAAATGCCATACATCAAACCGTCGTGGAGGGAATCAAAATTTCACTCCAGAAAATTGAATGGTTATTACCATACATCAGACTGTCAGATTCAGCAAAAATCAAGATGCTCAATTATATCGCCCAAGATCCGGCTGTATCTATGAGTTTTCGCTCGTGGGAAATGTACGAGTACCCGATGCTGCCTACAACAACGAGACATGTGTGGGTTGTGAAGACATCTACACAGCTAGAGAAACCAAGGCACGTCATACTAGGATTCCAAACCGCACGACGAAACGATGCGAAGAAAAATGCCAGTCAATTCGATCATTGTATGATCAGAGATGTGAAACTTTTCCTAAACTCGCAGTGCTATCCCTATGGAAATTTGAATCTTGATATTGCTCGCAATCAATACGCCATTCTCTACAATATGTATACAAACTTTCAAATTTCATACTACGATAAGGAGTCCGAACCTCTTTTGTCAAAGAGTGATTTTTTGGATAGAGCCCCACTTATTACTATAGACTGTTCCAAGCAGAATGAATCGTTAAAGAGTGGACCGGTGGATATTCGTTTGGAATTCGAAACTAGCGTCGCATTTCCGGCAAATACTTCAGGGCCCCTATTCTCGACGCAATGAGAATGGGATCTGTGAACGAATGTGGCTCCGTTCACGGATGTTTTTTGTGGAGGGAAAATGTTCGTTTACGAATTCAAGATCCCCATGGGAATTGACTTTGTTGACGGATATCAGTTGTCATTCCCACGTGAGAAGATTCGTATGAGAAGTATTAGTTGCGAATTTTACATGCTGTCATCCTCTTCACATTAAATATTTAAATATCTTATTGAATTCTGAGAAATTAATGACCATGAGTGCAAATAATTCGACTGGGAAGTGCGATAATGGTGGTAAATCTGAAGGAGAACAGAAACGTGCTGCAATTGTATCCACCACTCAAAAAAACATGCTCGTTGAATTCGTGCAGCAGAATCCTCAATTAAATAACCCTAAATTCTCAAACAGAGTAACAAAAGCATCTGTTGAAAAACTTTGGGATACAATTTCGTCAATTTTAAATGTAGTGCCTAACGGTGCAGTGAAAACCAAAGCTCAATGGAAAAGGGTAAGTAAATAAATTCATTTCTTTGAGATTTAGTGTGAACAACGAGAGACCCTACTTCGTTCTGAAAACTTTTTGACAATTTTCCACAAAAATGAAATAATAGTTAAGAAAAAATAATAATAATAATAATAATAACGCCAGAACCTGATTTATCCACCAATAATTGCAATAAAATTCCTCTCAAAAACAGAAAATTTTCGACATATTTCTCAATAAAATAGTTCGTGTATACTTATCATCAAAATTTCATTCACTTTTTTTTCTGTAGACATGGCAAGATCAAAAGAAAGTGATCAAAGCAAAATTAGCTGCCAACAATAAAAATTTAAAGAAAACTGGTGGTGGGCCTTCAGAAAATGTGAACATGAGTCCAGAAGAGGAGCAACAACTCACAGCCATTGTACCTAAAATAGCAGTGGCTGGTAATGAGGACATTAGGGAATCAGATACTCTTTTTGTAAGTGCCCTTGACAATCTCATGGACTTGTAACTCCAATGACCAACTATTCCATTTTTTTATTTGTGACTCTAGGAAGATAATGAGCTAGAGCCTGGAAACTGTAGAGGATTGGATGAGTTCGAAGACTTTCTGAATGATGAAAAGGATGCTACAATTCGTGAAGAAGCATCCGGCAGTGCTGAGAACGCTCAGCTAGAGATCATAAATGTAGAGAATGATTTATCTCTTTTCCCTGCTCTTTCTGCGGATTTCTTGGTTCTTAAGCATACTGTTGACCTGAACACTAATGGAGAGCCTAACGTAGCATTTCCAAGTTCAAGAGTTGAAGTTGCGAAGATAGAGGCAGAGCTTCCAATGTTGACGAAACAGCCCCTCGTGCAAAAGACTGGGCCTTTCTCTGTAAAATCAGAAAACATTGGCTCTGGGGCAGGTGGAGACGAAAGGAAATCCTTATCCCTATTTCCCAATAAGAAACGATCAATGGCAGTACATCGACAGGATGCATCCCTTCGAAATTCGGAGAATATTATCGCTCTCTCTACTGATGAATTAGAGACCAAGAAGAGGTATTACGACCAGAAGGTGTTTCTCCTTGCGAGACAGGCTCGAGCAAACCATGTGCAATCAAGAGCATTGAATAAGTTGAGCAACAGACTCATATATCCATGGTGATTGCTCCTTCCGCTTTTGATTTTTTTTGTTTCTTTTTTTCTCAATTTATTGTTTATTCCAGTAGCACTGAACTGTGAAGTGTAATCACTACCGATTTTGGCTTTAATTCAAAAGATTTTATTTGGAAGTTTAATAATTATGCGATAATGAGTAAAACTTTAGAGCTCAGAAAGTATTGCAAAATAATATGGTGCTCAATTACTGCGAACTGATAAGGATGTAATTATTTCCAAATTTATACCAAAAGTAAGAACGTTAGCTAGTGCAAATCGTATAGATAATAACCATTATATGACTATAATAATAATAATAATAATAATAATATTGACTAATTATAATGATACGACTCTTATTATATTGTTATTATTGTATTAATTATAATATGATGAACAATGAAGGAAGAGACTGATCTAGGAGTGCAAGTGGATTCCTCAAGAATTTTTTTTTTGTCAAGTAAAGTTTTCAAGTTGTATTTCTGTAAGAAGTAATAGTTCCTCTTCTATTACTCTTAGTTGAACCATTCTCTAACAATTTGTTGACGAACAATTCGACCTGCAGCTAATTCTGGATTGACCCGAGCCATATGCACATTGACTTCATCAAGATCTCCATTATTGAACATTACATAGTCTGGATTATTCGCATAAGGTTCATCTATTACTGCGGGGAATCTGAAACCGTCCATGATTGCCATGTTATGGAAGATTGCACAAGTGTTCGTTATCTTCGCTGCCGTTGTAGGATCGTAATGAAGAACTCGATGTTTAAGCAAACATCGGAATCTCATTTTGAGGATCCCATTGACACGTTCAATGATCGATCTTGCGCGGCAAAACACATTGTTAAAGGCTGCCTCTGGAGAATCATCCAATGGATCTTTGAATGGTGTCATCAGCCATGGACGTAGAGGGTATCCTGCGTCTCCTACAAATGATTTCAGCTATTCAGAAGGGGCAGGGGGGGGGGGGGGGGCTGAAGATAACTTGTGCTTCTAATCTATCATTGAAAAAAATCATTGGTTTTTTTATTGGTCAATCCAGATCATGAGTGATTCCAGAAAGAAATGTTATATAACATTTTCAATTGAGAATTTTGTCAGCAACAAAAGACTTAATTTGATGTTTCATCCAAAAATCACTTGTTCCCGAAATAGATACTTTAACAAAAATTAGCTAATATTACCGAGCAAATAGAAGCATTCATCATTGTAGTTATGCAATCTACGCATCAACGGTTGAATGTTGCTATCGTTCCAGATAACACAATCATTTGCACTTCCTGGATATCTAGCATTTACGTTCAAAATTTTGAAGTCAGCATCACAAATCTAATGACAGCAAAATTGGTCAGTCGAAATAAGGTTCATAAACAGTTTTTCTTGTTGATCACTTTACGCACCAATTGAACATTCAGAGAGTGATATCCTTTACGATTTACGTATACATTTTCAGGGTGGATTGGGTCATTTATTTTAGGAGGAAAGATTGCAATATGAGTGCCATCAATGCATCCAATTGCATTGGGAAAATTGAATCGCCGTAGAAATCTACAAATGAATTAGCTTATGATTAAATATTTCGCATAAAAGCAATCAGAATATTAGGTCATGTCATAGGGCTACTCCTCACTGATCTCGAGATGCTCGAACTTCATCTATGTTTCTGAAAAACCTCACATATTCCCCAAATATTTCTTGTCGATTAAAGACATCAATGACCGTATGGATGGATCTGCTCACTGATGGTTGACTGATAGCTGAGTATCTACCTGATCCGATATCTAATTGGTAGCTTCCAGTGGCGAAGAATCGTAATGCTGTGAGCACCTCAAGAAGGAAAAAAAAAATTCGAAAAAAAAAGATAATAAACGAGCTTGGAGAGCCTGATTTAATTATTATTATTCAATCACTTACTTTGGTGCTAACCTCACATGCTGATCGTCTCGTTGGAGCTGGCTCATATTGACCGACAATGTCAATCAATTGAGATACTCGTTCTTTATTTAAACGAAATATTTTAATGAAATTATCGTTTGTAAGCTCCTCAAAAGGGTTGATGGCGTGATGTAACAATCGTTGACGGTGATCGTAATCTTCGACTGGTTCCAAATTTTGCAACACGTCAAAATACATGAATCTCCGTAAATTATTCATTGCTCAGAACTTCACTCACTATAGAATTGGCGGATCTCTCAGAATTTAATAAAACATTAAATGTTCCGTTATTATTACGCGTGAAGAGGATGACAGCATGTAAAATTCGCAACTGATACTTCTCATACGAATCTTCTCACGTGGGAATGACAACTGATATCCGTCAACAGAGTCAATTCCCATGAGGATCTTGAATTCGTAAACGAACATTTTCCCTCCACAAAAAACATCCGTGAACGGAGCCACATTCGTTCACAGATCCCATTCTCATTGCGTCGAGAATAGGGGCCCAGCCCACTGTATGATTATACACGATCGCATTGTTGAATACAAACCCATTAGCGGTACCGTCAAAAAATTAGCCACATTTTGAGGATTCTGCATGTTTGAGAACTATAGACTAAGCTTATCCTAAAGGAACAATAAATAAATAAATAAATGTGATTGCAATTTCATTGTTATTTATTCAACCCTAACCCATTCCCATTACATATATACATGTGTGTGTGTGTTTATATTTTGCCACAGAATTCAAATTTATTGTATGGTCCTCCAAGATACAGTATCTGTAGACGTTTCTGATCCGCCTCGTTGTTCAACTGATCTAGTTGGTTGGAGTCGTTCTCCAGGGCCTTTCCGACTCTCGCAGGTAGGAATACGATGAATTCATCGGCAATCGTAGCGATGATTCTAGGACCGAATTTCGTTTTCACTAGCCTCAGTTTTGAGATGTCGTACTTTTGTCCAATCTCCAGCTCGGACATCTTTTTCATCTGCATATCATTATCCATACGGCTGGTATTGTTTAGACTGCTGAAGTCCATCTGCACAAAAAATGAATAATTCGGAATTAGTTTTTATATATTATAATTGAATACGATTATCGTGTAAAAAGATTCTTACCTTGTTCGAAAGAGTTTGCTGATTCGGGAAGATGTATTGGTGGCGGGATGTCGAAAGAGTTTGCAGGTTCGAATATACTAGGAGGATGTATCGACTGTGGGGTGTCGGAATGTACGAATGCAGCTCCCTGCGAGCTCTTGGCTTTTAAGCCATCATCCCCCGCCCTCGAGACATGTGGGGAGGATTTTTTATGGCCCTCCTCCAAATACCAGTTTTTGAACCGCTGAACGTTCTCGAAGGCACAATGGTAGCCTCCAGGTACATTACCATGACAGTCTCCATACGAAAAACAGCGAAATACACTTGATTCCAATCGCAGTATTCGAAGATTCGGACACCCCAGCTCATCCAAATCAATCACCGATTTCCAGTCGTCGTTGAGAAGTTTCTCGACCCATTGTTTCTTCTCCAATCCCTTCACATAAATGCGACACACATCTTGTGCAACTTTTCTCACAATTTTCACTACATCTTTATACGGCGTTTCTCCAGCATTCCAGGGTATTCCATGATGATACCATGTCTGCAGCGAATGAAGATTTTTATACTCGCTTGAGAGAGTCACCCGGGAGCATGGTGCCTTGAAGAGGATGCGTGTGATACCCAGCTGATATGGCTCATGTACGCAAATGCTTATTGCGGCCAGCTCTTTTATCACAAATTTATCACTCAATCGCCCAAAACCTTGTATATCTAATATTAGCTCCATATTCACGGTTGTATGTGCGGTCTCAAGCAAAGCCGGAAATTGACTGAGCTGGCGATTTATTGCATGGGATCGGTACACATGCAGGTGTGCAGATGGCATCATGTGAAAAAAAAAATGTCGGAAAAAATGCGGGAAAAATGCAGGTGTTCTGAACAATTTGTGTGTTTAGGAAATTCTAACATTTTCGATGTGTGAAAAAAACTTCTGAATGATATTTATTGCTCTATCCTTTGAGACTTGCCGATTTTCATGAGCCGAGGTGTGATCTTGTGATTATTGCAATCTTTGCGTTTCCAAAATTCTAGCGTTTTTCGAGCCGCGAATAACGTGTAAAAAAAATTCTGAATGATATTTATTGCTCGATTCTTCGTGGTTTACCAATTTTTATGAGCCCAGGTGCAATCTTTTGATTATCGCAGTCTTTTTGTTTACAAGAATTCTATAGCATTTTCAGGTGCTGGAAGGATATGAAAAACTTTTGAATCATATTTATTGCTTAATTCTTTGAGGCTTACCGATTTTTATGGGCCCAGGTGCAATCTTTTGATTATCACAGTCTTTGTGTGTTTGCAAAATTCAAGCGTTTTCGGGTGACGAAAGTATGGTGAAAAACTTCTGAATGATTTTTATTGCTGAAACCCTTGAGACTCGCCTATTTTTATGAGTCGAGGCGGAGTCTTTTGAGAGCCGTTCTCGAGTTGGTTAGGCTTGATTTTATTTTGGGTTGGGGGGGTGTGCAACCCATAGAATTGCAGATCGATCCCCACCAGATCGGTTTGAGAAGAGAAAACAGTTTTCAGTTTGAAAAGATCGGTGAATAGTGGAAGTTCATAGAATCGAAGGAAAAGCATCAAGAAGAAGAAGAAGAAGACGAAGAAGACTGATTCCAAAACTAAACCTGAAAATAAGGTATGTTATCTGCATTGGATATTTGAATTTTAACAGATTCTAAAACATAAGGATGTGTGATTAATCCAGATGAATCCTGCTCGCGGACGCGTTGCACAGCGAGCGGCTCAGCTGCGACGGAGGGCCGAATCGAGGGAGCGATTTCTGCGAAACGCTCGGATGGTGTTGCGTATTTTGCGCGAGGAGCATGTGGATGAGCGCTTCGTCAGAGAATCCGAAAACATCTATTATGAACAGATAGAAAACCTTACACGGCAGTATCAGATAAACGATTACTGGGCGATGCGTAGGGACGCTGTCGAAAATTCTACGCAGTCACCCATCCAATGTGCGGATGTGACATCTTCCGTGCAAGAAGATGCGGATGATTCGGATGCGACGACGGTGCGCGTGAGTATAGAAAGAGGCCGATCGCCATCGATCAGATCAGCCTCATCGATGCGATCGGGTCCGAGCTCGCCATCGTCGTCGAGATCATCTTCTCCGGGGATACCTCCGCCGCCAAGAGTGATTCCACTCGAACCACACGTTCACATATTACCCGGTAAGTACCCGTAATTTTCATTATATATCGTTCGCTTATTGAAATACCTGTATGTTTCAGATCCGCGTGTGTGAAATTCGGCGCGGACATTCACCGCCACATAGTTGTAGATATATAGTTTAAGTTTAGGTTAAGAATAATGTACATGTATAGTTTAAGTTATTCTTGTAAGAAAATTGTAAAATAAGCATAGTTTTAAGCTAGTTTTAAAATAATAATAGTCACTTTAGAATAGGTTATACGTAAGACATATAGTTTAGGTTAGTTTTAAGAAAATTATCACTTTTATAATAGGTTAGTCTTAAGATATAACAAATAAACATATAAGTCATTATGAGATGATTCGAGTCATTGATTGCATAATTAAACACCCCGCCACTCATTTCGGCTAGTATAATTCGTATATAAGCTAAGAATTCGAAATTGCAGCCGTCCGATTGTCGGTAACAGAAAATCGGCAACCATGATTCAGAATCGTTACCATCAGACCATCGATAACTGAAGATCAACGATCTGCAGGTAAATTGCAGCCGACCGATTGCCGGTATCGGGAAATCGGCATGCATGATTCAGAATCGTCACCATCAGACTATCGATAACTAAAGATCGACGATCCATAGTGGCGCCATCGCATGACGAAAAATCGCAACCATCAGATTGTCGGTAAGCGCAGATCGGCAATGCAGGATTCTCGATCGTTACCATCAGAATATCGGTAACAATCGGCAGTGGCGCCATCGCACGACGCAAAATGGCAGCCATCCGATTGTCGGTAACAAAGATCGACGATTGGTACCCAAATCGTTACCATCCGACTGTCGGTAAGTTACCCCGCACGGTCGGTAACTTACCAGCACAACTCGGCCGGTAAGGAAGTTTGATCCAGAACCCCCTCATTATATCTACTTCACGGAATGGATAAACGATGGGGGTGGTTACCTGAAACTTGAATCTAGTATAAGAAATATTCTTGCACTTGGCAACGGCATAAAAGTACGGTAAAGTCTTATATTGTTTATGCCATTCGAAAGATAAGACGCAATGAGGATACTGAACTTTAAAAGATTTATTGAATTCATCAGTCCAGCCTTTCTTCAAACGTATTGCATCAGACACAACAAAACGCTGCCAAAATTCAGCAGGAATTTTCATATTGCCGTCCTTGATTGGAAAATTGCAAGCATCATTGCTGGTTGAGGAATAACAGGCCCCTCTACACGGAGAGAAGGATATGCGAGAATCTGCCATATTTTGTATCTTACTGGATGGATATGCCGCCAGTATAAGGGCAGCGCCGTACTTCTGCCTAGGCAAACTAGGCAGTTGCCTAGGGGCCCACCTTGTAGGGGGACCCCGCCAGGGGCCGAAATGGTGTGCTAAAAAAAAATTATTACGTTATATATACGTTAAATAAATGAAAAATGAATAACATTTTTGTTTTATTTAATTATTTAAAAAAAGGGCCCTGACTCTGTCAACCGCCTAGGGGGCCTAGGTTTCCATGTCCGGGCCTGTATAAGGGTCAGAACTATCGACGTGATAGATTTCGAAATAATTATATTAAATCATAGTTTTCCCAGCATTGTAAACATTCTTATATTAACTAGTAAATTTCCTATTTGTTTTTTCGCATACACGTTCTCAGTATTAAAATGCGAGCACTGATTTCTGTCACGTATTCATTATTAATTGCAAATAGCATGGTATTTCCTGCTAAAATTATATACTAATATTAATACAATTGTTACATACCAAAAAGAAAACTTCACGGTAAACTGTTATAAGCAATACATCTTCTGTATTTCCTATCCAGTTAAGGGATTAATAAAAACAACACAAAGCAACTTGTATCATATTCGGCAAGTTGAAAATTATTGCAGCAAGTCTTCTATTAAGCCAAAACTGACTGTAATTATTCATTGTAAAGTATTCAAATTTCCTTTATACAGCGGCTAAGAAATTTCACGAACTGCGAATCATGACTCGTCACTCATAAGTATAACATTTTTTCTAATACCGAGGCTGAGAAATTAAACGCGCACCGTGCAGGGCTGCGCAGTTCGTCGCACCACTGCACAACTGATTCTAAAACAGAATTCAGTCAACATTCGGTTTTCGAAGTGTTATGAGCGAAGAAAATTCTCGTGCGTGCTGAAATCGTTGCAGAAAACTTTTAATCATTTCTTCTGACCACTTTTTTCAATATATGACTGAGCTGTGCTCTTAACGTTATTTGGGATATTGTTCGTGATATTATTAGTGACATCGTCGGTGATTGTTGATGAGTATGATATTTATAATATTCAATTGTTTAGTAAGAAGAATTTTCGTATACCAAAGTGTTTGCCTGTCAAGGCGTAACATTGCTATGCCTTAGCTCCACTGTTCCTCAAAAATATGCTTCTGCAATATTCAAAGGTACGACCCAGCAAACACAGATTGCAGGGCCATTGCTGGATAGGTGGAGGAATGCCGATACTTGAGTTACCGAACCGCTGTCGGAAGACTGGTGATGGCCCTGTACCCTGGTGTCACAGTGGCCGACAGCTGGGCCAGTGCCGGCAGTGCCGGCAGTGTTATAACGGCCCAACGTTTGGCCAGCGCAAGTCCAGCAATGGCCCAAATTGGCTGTCGGGCAGTCGTCAATGGCCCAACAAGAGCCCAATATTGATCAGCCGATGACCCGATCATTCTATTTTTGTGTATTTTCGATATTATTCGGATAAAAAATATTTTTTTCACTAGTCAATTCTTTTTCGAGCGGTAAAGCACGCAGTTAATATTTTCTGGATGTCAGAAATCATCTCTTCAAAGACTAACTTTTTTTTTTGTTTTTGTGTGGGTCACCCATCCGAATTCTGGCCGCGGTTGAAGTTGCTTAACTTTGTTGATCGGCTGGTGTCCGGTGTTCATCTAGACCTAAAGGTCACCTGTCACAATACTTAACACTTTTTGACTCGATAGGTAAACTTTGATTTGTGAGGATTTACATCAATATGTACTTGAAAAAATGAAATATAGAACAATTTCACGATCACTTCGAAGATTTCTGATAATTAAATAGTATATACTTTTATTCGATTGCATAGAAACATTCTTTGTCCGGTAAATTCGGTGAAAGTGTTATTGCAGTCAGCAGAAGAGCTCATAGGGGAGAGCGGGGCAAAGAGGGCACCTCGGCCAAAAAACAAAAGATTCTTGGAAAATTTTCGATTTTTTTTTTTCAATAAAAATTGTTTCCCGAAGAATTTTTATTTTTTTTTCAAATTTAATTTCGAAAATTTAGCCAAGGTGGCCCCAGATCCCTGCTTCTCTCTCTGCCACCCTCTACCATACTATGTACGCCGGCGAATCAACGATCGGATGCCGGTAGAAAAGTGCGGGAATTGCCAATGCCGGGCCATCAAGATACAGATGCAAGTGTGTTTGAAAACGGCCAAGTGATGGCAACTCGGTTGTGGCAAGATGCAAAATGCCCTGCAGGAAAACGGTAGTTGGTAACCAGCACCGTTCCATCAATGGTTGGATTCTGGTAAAACTTCACCGAAATACCGCTATCTTACATGTAGTGGCGCCGCAAAGGCTTGCCTGGACCAGCACATTGCCAGCACTGCCAGTGCTGGGCCATCATGATTTCGGCAGTTCTGTGTTTGCTGGGGATAGTATATTGTGCATCAAGGGAAGAAAATAGGTGATTTCTGCCGAGTGTGAAGTTTGCAGCCCGAGGCGAAGCCGAGGGCCGCACAATCACACGAGGTAGAAAGCACCTATTCTTCCTTGATGCACACGATATTTTTTATCACACATGCACGGAAACACCGATTTTCCGACCCGTATTTCCGAACTATAGTATTTATTCCGTCCGATGGCGCTTCGTAGGGAGTAAAACGCTATTTTCTTCCCGCTCTCTAGGGAAGAAAATAAGCTTCCACGACATGCGCATGCGCGAGTTCATCTTGTGTACCACGGGAGACAAAATGCCATTTTACTCTCGCATAATAGGGAGGAAAATCGGGTTTTCCGTGCATGTGTGATAAAAAGATTATTTTGAGCAATGTACATCGGCTCCGAAGTATAAAATTAGGAAATTAAAAATGGATAACGTGCTGGAAAGTGAGATTCCAGCCATAACAAAAAGTTTCAACGATACTGGTCGTATGAAACCTATGGGACAGGTTAAAACATTTTCCATGCTTGACTAACTAATGGCCGGGTTTCACCAACGTCGAATAACGGTTTATTCTATGGAGGGTAGAGGTAAGGAGGGACAACTCCGTGTGTAGAAAGTGTCCGTGAAATAGAGTTAATTAGGTGGCGCTGCTATAGCAAAAGGTCTTAATTTTCATTGGTGATCACCAAGGTCAGATCTTGCGATTGGTTACCCTTATTGCTTACGAGCGCCATTCGGGTACTTCTGGAACTATTATTCAATGCACTTTTGCGGACACTTTTGCCGCTGATGCCCCATAAGAGATAGTCCTCCTTACCTCTACCCTCCATAGTTTATTCATAGAATAACTTTATTCGTAGAATAAAAGTCGAAAATACAATGTAAAATAGTATTTTGTTTTCAATGAATAAAAGTTTCATCTGGAATGAAGTTATATTCTTCGTTGGTGAAACCGGCCATGAGACATCTAGCTGAGTTGTGATTGCAAGATTTAGATTCCAAGAATTTTGAACATAGATTGATGTTTAATAAATAAATTACGCATCCGTACAGAGTCAACTGTATGAAAGTTTGGGAATTTCCGGCTCCTCAGCGACATACGCTGGGACGGAAAACGATTTTGTGAGTGGCTTGCAGGGCGAAGCAAATTATACTGACTTAGCAAGCCAAACAAAAGAAAACATTGCTCAGAAGCATGTCTCACCGAGGATTGATCTGAGCGACGCCCCAGTTAAAAAACATCTCCGACGTGTAGGTCAACATTACTTAAAACATTTGTCATAGTCTATGAATGGTTGAGATTCCGTCTTGAAGCAACACAATGATAGTCCTTCTCTGAGCCATATCCTGGCGCTGGACGGCGCGGTGTGGTAAATAAACGGAACGAAAGTCGCTAAAGAACAAAGCCGCCACTACAATGTGTCAACAATGTTATATAAACTTATAAAACACATATGGGGAGGGTAGGGCAAAACGAATCGTAGGGGACAACGGACCACATGAAAAATTCCTTCGGAATTAAATTAATTAATTAATTAAATTAATTAAACTAGTTAATTAAATTAATCATTCAACACGTCTCATAAACTGCCAATTTTTTTCAGCCATTTCATCATTTGTCTTTTATAGGTCTGAAGTAGTTAGTCATGACGTGGCTTTGTTATTATAAAAAATTGAATGATGTTCCAAGAAATTCAAAAAGAATTTTTCATGTGGTCCATTTCACCCTCTTGGTTCGTTTCGCCCTACCCTCCCCTATCACTTTTATAAACTAAATTATGAAACATAAGAAAAAAGAAAAAAAAATGTGCACAAACTTATAGTACATACAGTCATTCTCTTATTACCAGGACCCACCACTACAAACCAGAGTACCAGATAAGGACCCTTTAGTAAACGACCAGATTCCTGAACCTGAGAAGACAGTATGTTCAATTTGTTTTTGTCCAAATTTTAATATCTCAAAATCCAGTATCGGTAGCTTTTACATCGCAAGAAAGTGGATATAATAAGAAAATAAATATTATATTCGCTGGAATATTATATTCACACATATAATGATTCTTAACATGTATAGATTTATAAACTGATTTCAAATAAAAGAAATAAATTGTTTCACGTTTAGTAAACGCACAATTTGATACATTTTTTTCTGCAGCATATCAGTTGATTATATCAGCTGTACACGTTCGCATCGTACTTGATTGAATGCTAATATTGCAGTAAAAAATGATTGAAAAACCAGCTGATCATAATTTTTCTGATGTGCTTCATAAAACACATTTCACGAAATACCGGAAATTCCTATCCCGAGCATTCCTTTTATTGATATATCAATTATATATAATAATTATTTTCATCTACCAAATATCATAAAACAGTATACTAATAGTAGGGGAACGCGGGGCAGAACGGGCAGCGGGGCAGAACGGGCACCAAAACAAAAAAAAATAATGTGGTCGGAAATGATTTTTTATAAAATATGGCGACGTATTTTGGATCAATAATGAGAAAAAAAAAAAATTGAAATTTTTTTTTTAAAAAGTAAAATAAAACGGAAAAAAAAATAATTTTTTTTTGATTCTTTTTTTTTTCATTATTGATCCAAAATACGTCGCCATATTTCATAAAAAATCATTTTCGACCACATTATTTTTTTTTGTTTTGGTGCCCGTTCTGCCCCGCTGCCCGTTCTGCCCCACGTTCCCCTATATTGTGTATCAAGGAGGCTAAGTTGGTCTTTATACGCCGAGCGTGATGTTTGCAGTATGAGTCGTAGACGTTCACGCGCCAAAAAATCTATCCAAATTGACTAATAATAATTGATATATTTTTGTTACAGCTAATACTCAAAAAATGATTGGGATACAAGAAGGGGTGCTGCCACCCGAGTCAGAGAATTCAGCCTACATGAGCCTTTTAATTGTTATAACAGTTAAAAAAACAAGGAATCAACAATATGTAGACTCATGTAGGCTCATGCAGGCTCAATTTTCTGACTCGGGCACCCACACGCACTCCGTTTCCCACACCGACTCCGTTTCCTACACCGGCTCCGTTTCCCACACCGGCTCCGTTTCCCACACCGCCTCCATTTACTCCGCAGCCTACTGAGCAGCCTACTGCGCAGCCTACTCCGCAACCTACTCCGGCTCCGATGGTGCCATTAGATAAAATAGTACGTACCCACAACACTATTATCTATATTTTTTTTTAATTCATGATTCTAATTATTCTGCGGTTAATATGAGAAATTATTTTCCCTAAGTAATCGGTAACACTTCGATGAACCGACGTGACCGTAAGCCTCATGACATTCATCTATTAGACTTTTTAATAATTGATCTGGTATATGAGCTTGGAGACTGCCCCCTGGACCTTTGTGGTACAGAATGTCATTTTCTACGACTAGGCTTTTGTTCCTTGCTAGACTTTCTGGTTTCACTAATTCTGTAATTTTAATGTCTTGATATTGATATTTACGAAAGCATTTTAAATTCTCTACTAACTCTTTATCGATCTCTTTAGCTAAAGGTGCCATACTAAATTGCATAAGTTTTGATTCACGATTTTCCTCTGTTTCAGGTGGATGTCTACTGAGAACATCAGTTATTATGTTTTCTGAACCTTTAATATGTTCAATATCGAACGTATACGCTTGAATAAACAAAGCCCATCGTGCTAATCGGGAACTTATTAATTTGCAAGAGAATAAAAAGGTTAACGCCTTATGATCTGTGCGTATGGTAAGCTTAGCTCCGATGATAAAAGATCTAAATTTCCCGAGTGCAAATACAATTGCCATTAATTCTTTCTCGGTAGTAAAGTAATTGAGTTCTGCGCCTTTCATAGTTCTACTGGCAAATCCTACTATTTGTTCGTCATTATTTTCGGAAAGTTGAAACAAAACTGCGCCTACTGCGTAATTACTAGCATCGCATTGCAAAAAATAGCGTTTCTTTGGATCAGGGTGATGTAAGCTCATTTTTTCGCAAAAAATGTCTTTGACAAGATTAAACTGTGTTCATCTCTTCCGTCCAATCCCACTTGGCGTCTTTTCGGATTAATGCTAATAGCGGAAATGTCGCGTCAGAGTATGATTTAGTAAATTTATTATAATAATTTGTTAGGCCGAGGAATCCTTTTAACTGTTTAGTGTTTTTAGGTGTTGGAAACCTTTTAATTGCCTCTATCTTATCAGGTTGTGGTCTGATTCCCGTTTTGGTAATCTTGTGCCCTAAAAAATCTACTTCTTCTCGAAAGAACTTTGATTTTTTGAAGTTAATTGTCATATTATATTTCCTGACGGTATCAAACAATATCCGTAAGTGGGCCAAATGGGATTGAACGGAGTCAGAACAGCAGAGAATATCATCCACAAAATTAATAGTGAATGATTCTGTGTGTTTTAAAACTAAATCTAAAGTTCTAACCAAACTGGCTAGACTCGTATTCAAACCGTACGGCGTCACCGTGAACTGATATGTTTTTCCCTCATGCATAAAGGCTGTGTATTTTCGGGATTCTGGATGTAAAGGTACCTGCCAAAAGCTAGCCGTCAGATCAAGACTTGACATGTACGAGTTGTTGCCGCATCGCTGAAATAAAACCTCAGTTGATTGAGCACAGTCATGATCAGGTATAACGAGTTTGTTTATGAATCTAGCGTCTAATACTAGTCGGATCTCTCCAGACTTTTTAGCTACTACTACAAGCGGATTAACGTATTCGCTATAGGATCACTCTATGACTCCAAGTTGAAACATTTTTTTCAATTTCCAGATTTACTTGTTCTCTATGGACAATTGGGATGGGATATGATCGTCTAACGAATGGTTTATCCTCATAGATGTTAAGTTTATGCTCGTATACGGTCACTCGACCTGGTAATTTGCTAAAAACATCGCTATATTCGTACAATAATTCTGAAAACAACGTGAGTTTCTATTTCTATCATACCAGTCTTGCGAAATATAAGTGATTTGACTTCCGGTGTCAATTAAGGCTCTTACCTCTATATCTTCGATCATAACATAAATTTCCGGACATTGTTTATAGCTTATTTCCGGTTGGTCTTCTTCCTGCAATAAGTACTCGGAAGGATCCTCAAATAAGTCATCGTCTACTTTTTGCTTTGCGATTCCCGTTTCGCAGATAACTAGATCACGCTGTGTCGGTATCGGATTTACCGATATCGGCACAGCGCCATCTAGTTTTCCGAATCTATTTCTACGTTCGGTGCTTCTATGGAGTCTAGAGTTAGGAGACCGAGCTTAGTCATCCCCACCTCGGAAAAACGTCCCCGTTTTCTGCGCCGTATATACCTATAGCTACGCGAGCCTAACGTTCGCTGCGCCTCTAGTGGCACTACTTACAAGCTCAGGTTGTCATAGGAACCGCGAATTTCAACTGTTATTTAGAAATCAGCTGATTTATAACCGAAGATATTCTAAATTTCAAGTTTGCGTATTCAACAACCTTATTATTATATAAATCATTAAAGATGAGTTGTTCGATTCCTGGCTGCAATGTTGGGTATATATCAACTCGAAATGATAATAAGCGAAGAGCTATCCGGAATAAAAGTTTATTCGCGGTTCCTAAGGTGAGCTCAAAACGCGCAATGATAATTCTGGTTAATATTTTAATTATACTCGGCGCGTTTATAGAAAAATTTGTGTGCTTGAGTCATTTCCGTGGCCTTTAGCTCATTTCTGTATATCGTTATATGTACAATTATGTTTCCAGTTTACTGAATACAATTACTAGACTTGAATTCACATCCTCCTGCTTATTATCGTCTTGTCCCATCTGTATTGAGTGAATAAATGAATAGATAAATGAGCTACGCACTTCACTAATAAATAAGTGTTTCGTAGGAATTGTTTATTGAACAATTGTGATAATACTATACATATACATACTATACATTTAAATTTAAATACTATACATTGGCATATTCTGGCATTGGTCTTGTCACACATGTATCAAGGAAATGAATAAATTAATAAATTGCAAACTTTATTTGCATACGATATTTAATAATTAATTAATTTTAAGTAATAGCTTCAGTTGCAACTGAGTGATTGTGATATTATACAATTACATTTACTAGGCTTGAGTTCCAATTCTCGTGCTTGTCTGTATTGTATTGTAACATTGGGCTTGTCTCATCTGTATTAGGTAAATAAATGAATAAACAAGCGGATCACTAAATAATCTGCATATTTTATTAACATATAGTATATCATACGGTACAAAATAAGTTCTCATTCACCTAGAATAACGAGCAACTCTTCCAAAAATGGAGAAGCGCTGTTCAGACGCACATGGGCAATATTCATAATTTGGGGTCCTACGTTTGCGAGAAACACTTCTTGGACGAGGAAGTCATTCGGTTTGACGAAACTGCAATGCCCGATGGGGTAATTTGTCGAATCGAAAGACACAGGCCTAGACTCAAGATTGGAGCAGTACCGTCTGTTTTCACGCCTTTACCCATTGATCAATCACTAGAATTAGAGGAAATTCCAGATAAACAACAAAATAATGAGCCGTTGGATTTTCATAAATTGATCAATGAAATACAAACTATTAGCATGCCTAATAGTACGTGGAGTTCAACTTTTTTACCCGAAGCTAGTGAAATCATTTTTCTGAAATGGAACCCGTCCAATTACAGTATTGATAAAAAACTAGTCGTGACTGAAAGTTTAACTTTGAAAGTAAGAACCACTTTTGTTGCTGCTTTTCAGGGTGTCTAGCGATTAGCAAAGCCAAAAATTTCACGTGAATTTTCAAGTCTGGCTTCGCTGCACATCCTGTATACTATCCGACAGTACTCCCATCAATAATGATACTTGAAAACTTTTATACTCACATTCTTGTATCACATTCCTATAGATTATACATTATGATCGGCAAATTACTACTGACAATATCTGTAAAAATGTATGTAACCGTGAAGATTTAGTAAAGGCACTTCAGCTATTAGACGAACTGAAATCGTGTCCAGGAGTGCAGATTAAAGGTCAGGCGATTAGGTACGTGTCGTTTGAATTTGTCACATGCTTGTCGAAGTAGCTTTATTTGCTGTAATACATTCCTTGCTTAGGTCAGAATTGTGTACATCATACTTACCGAATGAACCTCTCGGTGCAAAAGCCTCACTGAGGTCTCGATGCAATCACTGCCAAAAATACAAAAAACGTTGTTCAGATAAGTTGCGTCGCAAAGTTTTAGATGTATTAAAACAAAAGCACGAACGAACCAAAGGTGTCGTTAAGTGCGTTAAACGCAAAAACCTGAGGCTGCGACGAAAGGTGCTGAACTTGAGGGCAGAGATGGAATTGGCCAAACAGAAGTGCGCTGCAGCTGCTGAAGATGCTGTAGAAAGTGCAATTGCTTCTTTGCCGGAGCCCCAACAACAAGCCGTGAAGGCTTGCTTTGCTGCTTCAAAAGTGAAGAGTTCCAGTGGCAGACGCTATGAAATAAGTTGGGTGTACGAATGCTTGTTGTTGAGAATCAAGAGTCGTAAATTGTATGAGCATCTTCGATCCCATCAAATCTTAGCTCTGCCCTGTGCTGACACCCTGAATAAATATATTAGGCGAATGAATGGTTGTTACGGCTTCCAGCAAGTAACTTTCGACCTTCTGAAAAAAAAATCAGTATCGTTAAAACCAGAAGAAAGGAGAGGTACGCTGAAATATATTCATGCAATATTACAATAGATGAGAGGATTGAAAGTATTTCAAATGTGGGATTGTCATTACATATGAAATAATCATGTAGGTACACTTTTGATCGATGAAATGAAGCTTACTGAAAAGCTTAGCTTCGATCGACGTACCCTGACTGTCAATGGCTTTACTGATCTCGGAGACCATACACCTGTCCATCAGCAATCACAGAAAGGAGACCACGCTTTGGTGATGATTTTTCAGCCATTCCGAGGATCTTGGATTCAATCACTGGCAGCTTTTCTTAGCAGGGGCTGTGCCACATCAAAAATTCTGCATCACCTAATCATGGAGTGCATAATATTGTTAGAAAAAGCAGGCTTCCACGTCGATGTAGTTACCACTGATGGTGCAACTTGGAATAGATCCATGTGGAAACTTTTTGGCATTAGCGAGGAGAGTATCAGTTGTGAACACATTTTCGATGAGTCAAGAAGACTTTGGTTTTGCTCTGATTTTCCGCATCTGATAAAAACCTTACGGAATTTTGTGACAAAAAATTGCACAACTTGGGTAGAAAATCAATATACATACCTTTAGCGTTTTTTAAGCACAACCTTGTCATGTATCTTCGAATTATATTACTTTTCAGACACCTAATGGCGATGTCCATTTGAAACACTGGGATGCCGTTATAACTAAAGACAATCCTTTAGGATTCAATTTAAAAGTCTGTCCCAAATTATCACAAGGGGATGTCCGCCCAAAGGGATATCAAAAGATGAATGTTGCTCGGGCTTATCGGGTGCGAGTGATGCTCATGATTGTAAACTTTGCATCAAAATATTATTTGAATTGTATATACCAATGCGTAATAACATTTTTAGTTCTTCGGGAAACAAACTGCAGTAGGCATGCTAGTATACCAGGCTGACCATGAGGACTTGGTTGCCTGCGCACCTAGTGTTAGCCTAATAAACAATGTTCACGAGCTCATTGTAGCTATGAGTTCTAGAACACCTGCACAAGCCCTACGAAAAAATAGCGATGCAATAATGGTACTACTACATATTTTCTCACAAATAAAATGATGTCACTTTGCCAGAGACGCTTTCTTGTTGGGAGCCAAATGTAGTGCTAGTTGTAGAGACCAATACAAGTACATAATTGAAGTAAGGCGAGGCACCTAGACCCCAATGGAAAGTGGCTCGGAATCGTGCATTTTTAATCCCCAACATTTTGATACAGCACATCCATTCCTTCTTGGAATTCCTCGACAAGTGGGAAGTAGGTGCAAAGGAAAACGACTTTCTGTTCATGCCACAGAGTACTTGTTACGGACTGAAAATTACCCTAAGAGCCACAATAGAAATTTACGAATATCTTGCTGCGAATTACAATTACGAGTACCTCATGACTGCAAGACTGAACCAAGATTCCTTAGAGGTTATCATACATATCCTACAATCCTACCTTATCCTATCTTATGCTATTTCAAATCATCTCACTAGCCTAACTTAGTCTACCTTATGCTATCTACTATTAACGTACCACCCTAACTAATTCTATCTTATGCTATCTACTAGTAACGTACTACCCTATCTTATTCTATTTTATTCTATTAAAATACCCTAACTTAGTCTAGCTTATGCTATTTATTATCATCGTACTACCTTATGTTATTCTATTCTGTTATCTTGTCGTATCCTATCTCGTGGTATCTTATTCCTAGTCCTAATCCGATTCTTTTATGCACTCCTGTCGAATTATAATACATTTACAGAGATTTTTCGGGATGATGCGAGGTGCATGTGGATCAAATGATCATCCTGATTCAAACGTATTTGCCCAGTTGTTCCGTCTCGTCAGTACATACTCCCTGGTAAAGCCTCCCAGGGGAAGTAATATTGCAGGAGGTGAAATGCTAACCACGCTGCTGCAATCTCAGGACCTCACTGATTCAAACGAACGACTCAGCAAATTTCAGTCACATCTTGATGTCATGATTGACAATGGAGCCGCGACAGAAGATATCGCTGTGATTGCAGCAGCCGCAGCAGACCACGATTACAATGTGGCAAGATCTTCTGATTTTGTTACGTCGTTCATTTCAGGATATGTAGCTCGAAGGTCTAGTAGGTTTACGCAATGCTCAGCTTGTTTAGACGCTCTGAAAAGTCAGCATTCTTTACCGCGAGACAAAATGATAGATATTGCAAGCGAAGGTCATTTACTTCGCCCGTCTGAAATTCTCTTCCAACTGGTGTCTCTTATGGAAGCTGCTGTACTGAAAGTTGTGTCTGGTGAACAGCTTCACGCCAATTCCTTATTTCTTATTGCTCAAGAAATCGAGAATCAGCATAGTACTCCCTTGGTCGGCTGCTTGCAGCATCGGGACACATTGACTGAAGCCATTATTAGATTTTATCTGATAACTCGCATGCATTTTCTTTGCAACTTCGCCAATAAAATTGA
The DNA here is from genome assembly GCA_963992785.1 of Tenthredo livida. Classification (NCBI taxonomy): domain Eukaryota; kingdom Metazoa; phylum Arthropoda; class Insecta; order Hymenoptera; family Tenthredinidae; genus Tenthredo; species Tenthredo livida. Next base: position 11,262,900 of record OZ023071.1, read on the forward strand.
CAATGCGAAATCTGAAAAAGCCAGGCAATATCGCAAATCAGCCAAATTGCTGTAAATTTTTCTTACATATGAAATGTTTGCGAGTAATACAAGCATTTTTTTAAAGCATCAACATCTTTCTATTATATCCCATATAAACATTGAATAAACAACTTACCTTGTCGATTTCTTCCAGATGGTAGATATTAGTAGGTCGTCACCTGCTCGATGTTTTATTTTTATCTTTAAATCCTTCGGTTATTCGGCATAAGCCGATGTACCAAAAAAACTCTCACAATTCGTAGCCTTCTTAATAATTCTCTTTCATATTATAATGTTATTTACAGTATCTTTGATGTTTACTCAACACTAAATTTGCTCTTATCTGAGACTATTGTGAGTAACCAATCAATTTATTTTAAAACTCTATCCGTGATGTGTCTAAGGAATGTCAGTGATATATACTGTGATTCCATCGACTGTAACTTGAGGCTGATAACAGACTATACCTGCGCTTTTTGTTCATAAAATATATTCGCCAATAACTATGATCGTTAATTATATTGTGTATGATTTAAGCCTTCCCAATGTTAACAAAGATGATTAGTTTATCCGAGGTCCAGTTCATTTTATTTTCATATTTTATTTTGTCTTATTTATTTATTTATTTGAGGATTAGTTTAGTGTTTAGTTTAATGTTATCTTGTTATAATAACACATTCTGCTTGGGACAACACACAGGAAACAGAAGCTGCTGTTTTATTATCTACTATTACGTCTACGTGATTTAAAACGAAGTGGACCCTTATTTCACAGCTGTTTTAGACAACCGCTACTTGCGATACATTATACAGGTTAGGACTATTACTCCTGGCTGCCGATAGAGGCGCGTCGAACGTTAGGCTCGCGTATATATATGTATACAAAGCGACAGAACTGGAACCACTTCCGTAATACAGAGCTCGTTCTCCTAACTCTAGACTCCATAGGTGCTTCTAAACTATAATCGCTTGTCTCTGATCCGTCAAGACATTGGACTCTATTATTTGTCCAACGCTCTGGTTTGTTTTGGGCATTCTCATTTTGTCCAGAACGTCTCTTATTCTCTTGCGAATCAACCTTATCTGTGTTCGGCTTTGGAATACTATTTGCACGCCATGACAGCTGTTTATTTCTATTTTCTAATACCCGATTGCTCGATGGACCTTGCTTATTCGCGTACGATTGATGAGAGAATTGTCGTGGTGCATTTGATCGACTACCTACACGGAAAGAAATCTGTTGCGAATATCGCATGGGAATGTACCATGCGAAACAAGCAATGGGCGTGCCATACTAAAATCGTATCGATTCATGTTACTTTAGCATGAATCGATGTGATTCTAGTATGAAAGTGTCCCATGCGAGAAGGGCATGCACCGATGCGATTATCGCACGAGAGCGATGCGCTGAACGCACAAGGGTGATGCGCTTAACGCACGGTTACCTCCGTACTACAAACGTAAGGAGGTCCATGCGAAAAGAGTATGGGTCCCGAGCGTTTTGAAGATTTACGGACTGCGCATGCTCACGGCAACCTATATTTTTTTGAAGCTAGCGTGCGCGCGGGTGTTTTGAAAAAATATAGGTACGCGGGCTTACGTCACATTGTACTTTTATTATTTTTTATTTTTTCACGTTTTATTATTCTTTACAATTATTATTGTATGTTATTACAAAACTATCTGTCACTATATCTCTTTTTTTCTATTATCTCTTACAGCAACAAAAATTGGCATAAGCATACTTTCCAGTACTCAACAATTATTTTTTTTCATACGAGGACTGTGAAAAAGGTGAAATGAGGACTTCTGTGAAACTTCTTTCATTAGAATTATATTAGTATTGTACTTTTTATGTAATACAGTTGCCATATAATGCATTAGGATTCCCTTCTATATGTCGTACCTTGTTGCAACATACTCTTCCTTGTTCTTCTTCAAATACAAACACGGCGGTAGCTTAGGTATCAATTCGATGTTAATCAACAAGTCTGGCTTATTACAATTAGAGTTTACAACATATGAATGGTAATAGTCGTTAAAATAAAGCGTTTCGAATTCGCTTACTTGAATATAAATACCATCGCAGTGAAATATTTCTTTGATAATTCCAAACTGAGGATTCTCATCGGTCATTCGCGTTACTAAAATAGTTCCCGCAGAAAATTTGTTGCCAAGAATTTCTATAAATTTCAAACTAATTACAGCACTTTGTTCTGAGATGTTTGGAATCAGTTTCTTCATATCAAGTAGGGCATTGTTATTTTTAACTGGTCCAAGAGAAACTTCCTGCATTACATTTTGATACGATTCCTTTCATTCAACACTGTTGAAGTTGATGTCGAACGGCGATTGTGTGTGGCAAGTTAATATTGCACGTGGTTCCGAGTGCTATTTCTTTCAATTTTTTGTTTTTTCTTTCAAACATCAGGGTGGAGAAGTGGACTATTGGGCAATTAAGTAACATGGCTCTTATATAGTGAAGAGCAAAATGCATTTTTGGTTTCAATGGACCGAAAACTGTTGTGTATATCAAGTTATGTTTTTGAATAAGTTCCTTCAAATTATGTATTTCACCTCTACTTAGCTTTGGAGATGTGATAACGCCAAGTATTTTCCGAAGACATAGATACAGTTTCCAGTACTCATTATTTGCTGGAATTAAGTCTCCAATCATCAAACCCAAATATCTAGCGAGACAGAGCATTTCTGAAGCTGATTGTTTCAGTTTCAATTTTTTACCGCCTTTCTTGGATTGAGTAAAGTACAAAGGTCTTGGTTTGTTCGATTTTTCGCTTACCGGTAAAGGAAATGTTGCAATTCTGTGGTTTATAATATCCAACGATACTATCTTCGCATCAATCAACTTCTCCAGTACTGCACTTATTGAGTAAGGTGATATTCCTTCTGAAAAATCATGTGCCTCATCGAGAGAGATATTTTCCACGATGTGGAAATTTTCTATCTTGTTGAAAACGCATCTTTCTTTTATACCTGTTTTAGCAAAATCATTTTTTGATGAATCATTTTCGTACGATTCAACTGTTCTCACCAGTCTCTCATTTTCAACAAGCATCTGTTGACATTCTTTAGAAGTAGCGCTGCAAATCCTCCAGTAACGAGTTGCATTGAAGCTTTCTGAGAAACCGCATATGCTATTGAGACCCAAGTTATCGCCCAGTATTAAGACGCATTGAAAATAAACTTTTTTACTGAATCCATCAACAGTGACGTCTAAGCCTTCTTCGGATAAAATATTCAAATCATGAATACTTTTCTCAAATACTTTTTCGTTTCCGAATTTTTGTATATGTTTCGAATGAGAAAGAGTCAAAAGAAAAATATTCTGGAATTTCGCAACGAGATGGGGAGGCAGGCATGGAAGTGACCCGTACATTCCTCCAAATTTTTGCTCACCAGCATGACTGCCTAATGTGTTTCCTACCTCGAAATCATCGTAGTAAATAGTAAGAGGAAAAACCATTTTACCTTCATTTTTCGGGCAGTATTTTGTCAACCACAGATCTCCCTGTATGAAATTAGATAAAAAATCTTTATCTGCATACAATTTTTCCGCATACTGTTCCATTTCTTTGAATCTTCCCGGAATCTTAAAAAATGCTTCTAACGTGTTTTTCAACGGAACGTGAACTCCGTACGCTTTTTTGTCTTCGACTACAACAGTTTCGTTATCTTTGATTACATGAACGGGCTCTACTCCAATCTCGAAAATTTTGGGAGGTATATATATACACTCTCTTCTTCGTACATTTTGAATCTCAAATGTTCCGTGGAAAATTTGCTGAACATGTGTTTATTATTTTCCAAGATGAATTGAGCTTTGTAGTAAGAATCCTCATTGGTCTTGGGTTTATATTCATTCTCCATTTGGTCTTGTATGAATGGAATAAGAATTTCCGAAAAGAAGTTATCGAAAATTTTGATTACTTCGTCTACAGCCTTCCGTGAAAGCAAAGGATTATTATAAAGTGAAAGAGTAAATTTCATCATCTCTTTATGCATTTTTTCTTTCGATACATTTTTTAGTCGAGAGAACTGATACGGGAAAGGCATGTTTGTGAACAAATTTGACAGTTAAATAACACATTAACTCACAATCTTCGCAAACTTTCAATTACCGTCGCAACAACGCCGTACAAGTCTTTCACTTCAGTCTCGTGGAGTCATTAGGGGTAACTGTGCGCACTTTGCTCTTTGGAGGGTTGTAAATCTCAGACAATAAGGGTTAGAAAAAACAACCCATACTCGTTAGATAAAGCATTTATTTGACTATTCAATAGATAAAGCAGTTTTACAAAAAAACGTCACACTTAAGAAAAAAATAATATTAATTAAGAAAACTCAGAATGCGCACACTTGACCCGCATTGCGGGTAACTGTGCGCACCCCTGTGGGGTAAGTATACGCACCCTGGAAATACGAGTGCATTCTTCACAATTATGAATGTACATGCTCTGAACAATAAAATTTGAGTAAAATGAGCAAATTATGTGACCAAAACTTGTAAATCTCCATAAATGTCCTTCTACATGAAGGTCACTGACGGAGGCGTTTTCGGGAGCCCGAGTTTGACTGTTGCGAACACCATTTACCCCAAACCCTACCATTGGCTGGTCGAAATTGTTATTAGAAGATCCATTTCTTGTAGTGAGAACGTTTTGTTCATCTTGAGGCATAATCTGCTCTACGGCCAATGATAAAGCCTGCGCACACTTACCCGCGCACACTTACCCCAGCGAGACAAATTCTATGTAGATGCTCAAAACTTCACCAGCAACGAATATAACTTCAAAATTTTTGCTGAGCCTGAAGCTTAAATGAATTCCTGATATGAAAAAAATTAATTTATTTCAGATTTAATCCGGGTTTAGGCGTCACACTATTTGCCGTAAGCGAAAAAACTATTCTGGGATCGCCTGTTTTCGTTTTTTTTTTTAAAAATATAAATGCAGCGCAGCGCATCACTTTCATTTGTCCAAACTAATTCTCCATTCAGGCCCGTCTGATTTGCTGTAGCATACCGTTAACCCCTTTCATTCCGTTCGGAGATAAGCCAGGTGTGCACACTTACCCACTGCGCACAGTTACCCCTAATGACTCTAAATCTCTTTTTCCAAGAACTGCCATACGTGATTGCATATCACAGGAAATGAATCGCGGAATATTTTAATGCATTTGAAGCAGAGATCCACAGCTAAAGCACTGGTTTTGACTTGGTAGATTTGTTGATCAAGTATCACATAAGCTGACTTGATATCGTCGAGTGAAGGCCCATTAATGACGACGAAGGGTTGTATTTTAACTTTGTGTTCATTATAGAAGTCCACTAGTTCCTTCTGGGCATCTTGTAATGCATCTTTGAACTTCTCAGTCTCCTATGAATATACACATGTTGCATATGAATATGTAAAAAGGTAATCTACAAATATTTTTGTATTGAAATGTAAAAAGTCGTTCATAACCGAATTCGTTGGTTCGAGCATTGATGAGTATTGAAATGGAATATACCTTAAGGGGGTATATACACCTTTAAATGGGTTGAATTTCTGAAAAACAATTTTCCTTTTTTTTTCAACTTGAAGACTCTGATCAAATTTAAAAAATCATCATGTTTGGGGAGGGTTTGACCTTCATTATCCATATCTTACATCATGTATTACTTCCAGTTTAATAGTGGCTGCGCTGAAGACAGGAAAATACAAAATCACTCGGTTGCCGCAAAGAATGAGACCCAGCGTTTGACCGATCTTGGAATTTTCGGTTCTCAATTGTTCATAAGACATGCCTTTATCAGATGAACATAGAACTTTTTGATAAACCCATTTTTAGTTGAAATATTAGAAAAATAAGCAAATTTTTTTTTCAAATTCAAAAAAAAAATCGAAAAAATTCAATAACTCAAGTAATTCTTGCAATATCAAAAAGTTCTATGTTCATCTGATAGAGGCATGTGTTATGAACAATTGAGAACCAAAAATTCCAAGATCGGTCCAACGCTGGGTCTGATTCTTTGCGGCAACCGAGTGATTTTGTATTTTCCTGTCTTCAGCGCAGCCATTATTAGACTGGAAGTAATACATGATGTAAGATATGGATAATGAAGGTCAAACCCTTCCCAAACATAATGATTTTTTTAAATTTGATCAGGGTCTTCAAGTTGAAAAAAAAAGGAAAATTGTTTTTCAGAAATTCAACCCATTTAAAGGTGTATATACCCCCTTAATGTGCAAAACGAAAGTTTTCGAAACATCAGTCTTTTCTGGAACCCACGTAGTCTTATTTTTCGAGCGACTGGTTTGCTTTGTGATCCTCTTAAATAGGTAAGGTAATAAAACCAAAGCTAGTGTTTGCTTGTGTACTAAAACATCATAAACAAACGAAATGTTACAATTCAAATTCATATTTCTCTATTCTTCAAAAATTTCATACTTGAAAAAGTACATCAACAATAGATAATCAATTTCAAAAAATATTGAGATCATATAAATTTTTCCTACAGTATGGTATGTATTATTCAATCTTGATAATATACAAACCTTCATCTTTAATTTTTATATTATCATTCAAAATTTCTTTGATTTTGACATCTGTAGCTTTTTTTTTTTTCGCCAATTTCAAGATTTTTACGGATAAGCTAGGCCAATTCTTTTCAAAGAGATCTGCAGGTGTTCCATAAATTGCTTCAAAGTCTGCCTGTATCTGCAAGTAAAAGTATTTTCTTCAAAAACCTTCGTTTCTCAAATTTGGTTTCGAAAAGGCAAAGTCAAACGTGCATTATGTATGCACAGATGTGTAAAACAATTTTATACCAGAGTATATCCCAGTGGATTTTTAAGGATGACGAATTTTTCGAAAATAATTGAAAGTTCTGTTTTTTTATAGAACTCGAGCCTTTCTCTCAACGCGAGGCTACACCACTTTTTCTTGTAATCTTCATCGATTATGTTAACTGGTGTTTGCAAGTCTTTGAAGCCTTCAGATTCCACAGTTTCTATAAAATATTAATAGGAATCAACGTCCAGTTCTTGGGATGAAATTTATACATGTACTGCACCACTCATACAATTCACTTCAGCTAAAATTATCTATACCTTCCTCGGCTCTCTTTCTCTTTCCCGCTGTGGGAATTTTCAACCGACCAATCGCTATCTCCTTCTCGCGCTGTTTCCCGTAATAAGTTTGAAAAGCTCCTGCAGCACTTTTATTTTGCGTTGCTTTAGTGTAAGAACTTTCCTTACAATATGTGGGAAAAAGTTTCGAAGTCTGTTCAGCTAGTGCATCCAATCGAACTGGGGAAATACTTTTAAAAAAAATAGAAAATTTTCAATTTATTTATTTTATTTTTATTTATATAGTATATCACGTATCTAGGGAGAGAAAGTAGGCTATGCCAGACTGCGTGTGAGATTGGCAAAAACGCAGTTTGGGATGGCCTTTTTCACTCCCGTGTGACGTGTACTACCCCCCCCCCCCCCCCTTTCGGCATCGGAAAGTACGATTTCGCGCTCACGCGAGGGGCCGAAAGTCGTACTTTCAGTGCAGGTGTGGTGAAAATATGAATTCACAACTTATAATTATAAAAGATTTTCATTTAGAAAAAAATTACTTTGAGAAATATGAGCATTAGGGTGTCCTGAAAAACACATTTTGTTTCAAGACAACACTCAAAAATCGATTGGAAGTATTTTGAAGAGTATCTCGTGAGAATTTGAGATCAATCGGCTTTTTGGGAGTGGTCCCTTTAAGTAATTTTCCATTTCCCATATATTTAACATGTAACAAAAAACGTAGTTTGCGCAAATTTGGTCCCGATCTCCCAATTTTCATGCTAGCGACTTTAAACATAGCTGATTTTGAAAAGATCACGGAACAAGCTTTCAAATCACATGGTCAATATTTTTTTTTCAAAGTATTCATCCCTGTTAAAAACAGTGTCAAAATTGATCTATCGCAAAAAAAAATCGAATAAATCACGAAAAACAGCGAATATCTGAATCAATTTTGATACTACGAAGTTTTTGTGCGGCTCAAATTGTATCTTACGAAATGGGCTTTGTATTACATCCACCATTTTTTGAATCCCATCGATGGTTTCATCGACCTAAAATTTTCACGAGATATAGACGTATTTTTTGAAGTATCTCGAATCGGGTTTTGGGTGTTGCATAAAGAAAAGAAATATGTATCTTTTTCGGGATGCCCAAATGAGCATGTTCTAATTGTATTATATTGAAAAGGGGATAATTATACGAGTAAGAGTGTGTGCGGTGGAATTCGTCGTCGGTCACGAGTTTCGCAACTTTGTTTTTTGAAAAGTATGTTCTCTTCTTAGTCTCCTCCAGTTTCGTGCGTTTATCCTCATTCAATTCAAAGTCGTACGCTGCCATCATAAATTCACCTTCGTAATTGCTGCTCAAAATGTGATAGACGTAATTCGACTGCTTAGGATCTTCAATGACTATATACCAATTTATGGTCAAAATTGTTATTGTATAATGCTTTTATGGATTCAATCGATTGAAAAAATTGCTGTTCACCTTCGTAACTATTTTCTGTTGATACTGCCTTTTCATTAATAGGAATATTATTTTGAGAACTCCCTGATGCGAGTGAATTTGATTTTGTATCAATCAAAACACAATTTTCGGTTTGTTTGATGATTTGTGATTGTAATGGATGCCAAATTGCATGCTTTGGAGTTGATGTGGAAATAGAACGATTATTATCAAGGCAATGTAGATTTGAAGATAGCCTATCAGAGGGAGACCATAATTCGGGAGCTGAGAACATATAATCTTTTTCTGCTGGACAGGGACGTGTCTGCCGTGTTTCTGGTGGCAAATATTGCAACCAACTATAACTGCTACACTGTAAAAAATGTATGCATTAAAATCAATGAAAAGTGCATGAAGCAAAAGTTATGAACGCACATGAAATCAAATTAATGTTCATCTTCAAAATTTTGTAAAATGTATATTAATTTCAATGTCTGATCGTTAAATTTCATGCATTCTTGTTTTTCGAGATTTCAGATATTATACATTAAAATCAATACATACTGATGAAATTATGATGCACGTTAATTGATTTTAATGCGTGCATGTGAGTGCGTAGTTTCATGTGTTGTATCACTGTTCAGGTTTTCCCGTTCAATAAATACTGATTGCATCTAAAAAGATTTCTTAGAAAAACTATCAAATTGGAATCATTTAGTGAATCCACCAAATTTTGGTAAAAGAACGTTTACTATAGGGAGGCCGAGCCCTCCCCGATAGCTGCTCACTAAGAACTCTCAGCAGAGATATGTCTGCTTTTACTGTGGCGCTTGGCGTGGACCTAAAGACGTAACCGTTTTACTTTACTTGCGAGAAAGGTTTTTAGGCAAGCCCGTGCGCCGCCGCTGCGCCCACAGATGGCGCAGATAACGACATTGAAAATTGTGCATGAATTTCAATAACATTATGACGGAAGTAATGTAAGAGTAAATTGTATTCAATGTGCATATACATCAAGTACCATTGCAAGCACTGTACTGAATTTTAGTTACCATATGTATTATTTTTCATGCACAAGATCATGAAAATAAATGAATACCTACGATTTTTAATGTAAATGCACATTAATTGATAATTTCTGAACGTGTTCTTTAAAATTAATGTGCAATGTGCATTAAAACTGCATTAAAATTAATAAAATTTTTTACAGTGTAGTAACATCAGCATATGCGCGAGGGAACTGTGAAGAATTCAGCTCATTGCTAACACTAATTGGGATTGACCCGAGGATTCCATCGTCAGAAAAACGTGGGTAATCTGTGGTGAATTAAATGGAACGTTCAAATTAAATTTGTATGTTATTTCAAAGGTACTGTCCTATGAAACCTGAATTGTTAATAGAATAGTGTAAGCATTCACCATTGTGTGAACTATTATTCATGCAATCCTTCTCAGCCATGCTCATCCTGCTGCAAAATTCCAATCCAGAATTTAATTATCACATGAAGCGATAAAATTATGCTCTAGGCTTGAAAAAGTCATTTTTGAATTGACGAAAATTATTGTTAATATTACAAGTAACAGTCAAATGATGCCCTGACTTTAAACAATTCAATGACCGAAATTCTGTTGAATTACTTTTCGAATTGAAATTCTGTGTTGAATACTCGTATACCCGCATTTATGTTGAAATTATATAATTTTACGAAAACTCGCGATCTTTATTTTAATCAATGGATATAAGAATAATGGCCGATCTCACCAACGACAAATAACTATTATTCGTCGATTAACTTTATTTGCTGATTTCGGAATTGCATTTTTTTCAATGAAAACATAGTTTGATCGGGCTAATTATGTTATAAAACGTTATTTTTATCCATAGATTAACCAAATTTGTAAAATAAATAGGTATTTTCGATGTGAAAGTGTAATTTCTGAATCAGTGAATAACGTTAATCGACGAATAAAAGTTATTCGTCGAATTCGAGTTCGGAAAAAAACCATTTCGTTCATTTGATAACGTTCAGAACTTCAGGCTCATGGAATTGGAAGGTTATGTTTGAAATTGTACAAGACCTTGTAAATCTCTATTTTCGTGGGTTTATTCTGGTAATCTGTAAACTCCTACCTCTGCAGGGGTGCCATATTATCATCACTAATAATAACAACTTGAAATTGGTACTTTTCACTTACTTTTACGTCGACACAAATTTTTCCAGACCATGAGATGAAAAGACCACACACCTATATATGACGCCACGATAACACTGTAAGCGTAAAGCCCGCGTACCTATTTTTTTTCAAAACACCCGCGCGCACGCTAACTTCAAAAAAATATAGGTTGTCGTGCGCATGCGCAGTTCGTAAATCTTCGGAACGCTCGGGACCCATACTCTTTTCGCATGGACCTCCTTGCGTTTGTAGTACGGAGGTAACCGTGCGTTAAGCGCATCACCCTTGTGCGTTCAGCGCATCGCTCTCGTGCGATAATCGCATCGGTGCATGCCCTTCTCGCATGGGACACTTTCATACTAAAATAGCATGGTTATCATGCGATAATGGCAATTTTCTCGTATCTTTTTCGCATGGAATACTTGAATGCGGAAGTAGCAATAGCGTCCCATGCGATATTCGCAACAGATTTCTTTCCGTGTAGCTGCATTTCATCTAAAAAGGCTAATAGCGGATCAATTTCTTTAACGTTTCGGCATTGAGCTGCCTCTACGACGCGTTCATCGAAATGTGTGATCAAACTACGGACGATTTCTTCCTCAGGTATCGGAGGACGTAAACAAGCTGCTGATGCAAATTTACGGTTTGCATATTCTGACCATGTTAACTTTGAATCTACAATATAATACCCAAATTCAAGATCTTTTCTAATATCTCTTTGTATTGCTACTCCCCAGAAACGGGCTAGGAATCTAGTTTTAAATGCATCCCAGTCATTGATGACGTCTCGACGCGCAGTCCACCAGTCTTTTGCATCACCGGTAAGGCTTTGACCTAATAATCTAAAACATAATTCCTCGTCTGCTTCTAAGAAATTAAAATACTCATCTAATTCTCTCAAGTAAATCGTGCGTTTTTCCCACGCCTTTCCTGAATATGTTGGCAATTTTATTTCTTTCCCACATGGCCGGGAAGGCCGATTTCCTTACCCGCTGAGAGGTAGGGAACTCCAGTTTTACCGACCAGGGGAGTTTTGCCTCCCATGGGAGGGAAGGCCGTGAGTCATGAATTTTCCTCCCAGTCCGCTGCGTATGTTTTCGGTAACAGCGCCATCGGACGAAACAAAATGATAGAAAAAAAGCGCGTCGTTCATGATCGTTTCTTTGTTCGTTGCGAAAAAGAAAGTGAAATAATAAAAAGCAAAATAGCATGACTTCCTTGTCCCACCTAAAATTGCGCGTTCGCGATCGTGCGTGGTCGTGCCTCTCTGCGGGTAGGAAATCGGCCTTCCGTCCATGTGTGAAAAAAAATATCGTGTGCATCACGGGAGGAACACTGTAAAAAATTTTATTAATTTTAATGCAGTTTTAATGCACATTGCACATTAATTTTAAAGAACACGTTCAGAAATTATCAATTAATGTGCATTTACATTAAAAATCGTAGGTATTCATTTATTTTCATGATCTTGTGCATGAAATATAATAAATATGTCAACTAAAATTCAGTACAGTGCTTGCAATGGTACTTGATGTACATGCACATTAAATATAATTTACTCTTACATTACTTTTGTCATAATGTTATTGAAATTCATGCACAATTTTCAATGTCGTTATCTGCGCCATCTGTGGGCGCAGCGGCGGCGCACGGGCTTGCCTAAAAACCTTTCTCGCAAGTAAAGTAAAACGGTTACGTCTTTAGGTCCACGCCAAGCGCCACAGTAAAAGCAGACATATCTCTGCTGAGAGTTCTAAGTGAGCAGCTATCGGGGAGGGCTCGGCCTCCCTATAGTAAACGTTCTTTTACCAAAATTTGGTGGATTCACTAAATGATTCCAATTTGATAGTTTTTCTAAGAAATCTTTTTAGATGCAATCAGTATTTATTGAACGGGAAAACCTGAACAGTGATACAACACATGAAACTACGCACTCACATGCACGCATTAAAATCAATTAACGTGCATCATAATTTCATCAGTATGTATTGATTTTAATGTATAATATCTGAAATCTCGAAAAAAAGAATGCATGAAATTTAACGATCAGACATTGAAATTAATATACATTTTACAAAATTTCGAAGATGAACATTAATTTGATTTCATGTGCGTTCATAACTTTTGCTTCATGCACTTTTCATTGATTTTAATGCATACATTTTTTACAGTGAAGTTTTCGCTCTCTCGGTGTAAATAGCCGCCCTCGCGATCGGGTGACTATCTACACGCTTGGGAGCAAAATCTCACTTCCTTCCCTTGATGCACAATATGCTATTGTTTTGCTACATATTTGCGAGAGTCGTTATGATTACCTACTGAACCTACTCCTCTAGATTTTAACTTATTTATATCGGCTTCTAATTCGATCCTAAGGTTCTCGTGTTTATGGTTTAACTCTTTTATTTTTTCATTGGCAAATCGATCTGATTCTTTTATTTTACTTTTTAACATTTCAAAATCACCTAAATGTTCATTTCTGATACTAGTTTCATTCAAAGTAATTTTATTATTGCATTGCGTCAGATCTGTATCCCATCTATCTATCACTACTTGAACCTTAGTCTCGATTTGCTCGATCTTTTTCTGATTTTGTTGAGTATGCTCATCAAATTTTTTAGTTAGTTTAGTTTCAAATACAGCTTGACTCTCTAAACTAGTCAAATGTAAACTATACATGGTTCGTTCTAAAGACGAGAATTTACTGTCTATTTGTTTTTCAAATCTTTCATTTTGTTTTCGCAGGTTCTCTAGCGCTGCGGTAAATTCGGCCATAGGATTATCTTGGTTTCCTTTTGGACTATTTAATGGGCTGAATAAATCACCTTCCGAATGCATCGACTCGTGTCTCTCATGAAACCCTGTGTCCCTATTTCTATTGCCAACATTTTTATCGCCGGTCGCACCAGGAATCTGATCTCTACCTTCCATTTTCCTGTATTGTTATTTTTGAATAAATGATTCTAATACAATGAATTTAACGTTAAGTTATTTGCAAGAAAATGAAGTTAAGTTATACAATGAATTTAATTTGAAGTTAATTTTACTATCAAGTGAATTTAATTTTATTTAGAGGAGCCCCACGTTGGGCGCCAAATGTAACTTACTGCAACTGTTTCACCAGCTGAAGGCTGGTGAAATTATGCAAGTCCGCGTGAGTTGTTTGTCACGGGTGTGATTTTTGGAGCTCCTTTTGGGGAAAGTTGTAAAAACTCATAACACCCTAATACAGACTATTGTAGATTTTATTCTACACTAGCTGCATCCCTACAGACCTTGGCCATGTTTAAATCTCACAGACTATAATAGCTATCAAAGCTCTATTATAGCTGATTCAACCAAACGCACCCCGGCTGCACTTCAGACAGAAGATTGGAAATTCCCAGACTACGATAGCTATGAAAGCTCTATCGTAACTGTATGAATTCCCGCACCAATGCTGTAACTAGCTAAAACGAGTTTATGAAAAAGATAAAGGATTTAAATGAAGCAAAGCAAGGAAAATGGTAAATAGAAATCAGATTCCTGGCTTCTTATGATATGTCTGACCATAAGGTCGTAAACTAAGTTATATTCTATTAAATCTACAGAAGTTATCAATTAACAATGAATTTGACAAATTAACAAGAATTTTATTAATGTAGAATCTATTTGATTCTAATCGAGATTTATATCAGACAAGGAAATGCAATACTTACAAATAGCCTTAATTCTAACCTTAAATTACGAGCGTTCCGATTTGTTTTGCTTTGTTTTGGATTCGAGCTTGATTTGATTTTAGTGAGGAAATGAGAAGAATGTTTGAATTAAATTTAATTTGATTTTTGTCTACGTTATAATAGTATTTTACTAATTATACGAATCTTGACTTTTATATTGAAATTTGATTCTAATGCCGCTTTGGCTAATAGATCTATATGATTATTGAAGCTAAATGCTAAGCCGCCGCTTTGGCTGACTGGCGAACAAAGAAATTATTGTGAGACGTGAAGGCCGCTTTGGCTCGACTAACGCTGATGATATGCCGAAGCGTCGCCCTTTATTCACCGTATATTCGGTGTCACGTGGTGTCTGATGATCCCATGATGATGTGTTGCGTGTCGTCTATGTGATCCAGCTTTGTGTTGGCGCTGGATACGTTACAATATATATATGGGGCTGTCCACGTCAACTCGACACGGCTCCAGACCTCAACATTTCCGATTTGATTTTTAATTTGATATGTTATTACTCCATGTCTGGAGAACCTTCCAAATTTCTTTTGGATTTTTCAAATTGACCCTTTCGGAGCTATGAGTTTTTTTCTCCTCGAAAGAAGGACCTTTTTTAAAATTCTGAAAAAAATCACAAAAATCCTGTTGATGGTATAGAACAACCTCCCACTCGCAGAATCGTGGGCAGAATTTTCCTTATATTTTTTTTTCATTTTTAAAAAATTTTCATTCCGAAAAAGGCTTTCCTAATTACATTTGACGGGCCGGAAACAAAAAGCGCGCGTAACTGAAATCGGCCGGCCGAGTGTTGTCCATAGAACCTCGAAATCGACATATTCAAATCTCGGATTTTCCTTGTGGGATCGATAGAGTAGGTCATTCTGCACATTTTTTTTGCTGGAACTATATAAAAATTCTTGTTCGTTTTCGAGATATAGGTAAGAGGAAAATACCATTTTTCATGATTAGCAATCTGATTACTTTTTTCAGTTCAACTCGCTGCCATTTTCTTTATATTTATAATTTTTGTTTGAAATTTTTACGGAGCTTTCCTTGATGCCTTTTGTGAGACACAGAAGAAGGGAAAAGTCTCAATACTGAATAGAAGAAACATGGCGAGTTTACCAGCAAAAAAACTCTGACAACCAGAGTGATCAACTTCCGAGACGAAAGTTGTCGTACGAATTTTCGAATTCTACGAATGTAAACGTTGATTATTAAAATAAGTTTTTGCAAAAGATTTTAGACGTCACAGTACCATAAATTTCGAACTCGCACTATTCAGATTTTACAAATCCTTTGACTTTTACATTGCACAAGAAAAACTCTTGTATTGAGTATTGTCTTGAAGATTATTTTTCTCATATTCAATCCGAGATTTGAATATGTCGATTTCGAGGTTCTATGGACAACACTCGGCCGGCCGATTTCAGTTACGCGCGCTTTTTGTTTCCGGCCCGTCAAATGTAATTAGGAAAGCCTTTTTCGGAATGAAAATTTTTTAAAAATGAAAAAAAATATAAGGAAAATTCTGCCCACGATTCTGCGAGTGGGAGGTTGTTCTATATCATCAACAGGATTTTTGTGATTTTTTTCAGAATTTTAAAAAAGGTCCTTCTTTTGAGGAGAAAAAAACTCATAGCTCCGAAAGGGTCGATTTGAAAAATTCGAAAAAAATTTGGAAGGTTCTCCAGACATGGAGTAATAACCTATCAAATTAAAAATCAAATCGGAAATGTTGAGGTCTGGAGCCGTGTCGAGTTGACGTGGACAGCCCCATATATACTTACTATCAGTGCCCGGTCGTCATATAAGCTTTTCATTGTTTATTAAACATTTTACATTTACATCAGTAAAATGGTTCGATGTATAATTTGCCCGTCGCGCACTGGAGAAAAATCGAAATTTTCTTTTCATAGGTAAGTTAAATTAATTCTATCTTATTTATTCTAGACGGCCGGGTAATTTTATTATTTTTCTGTAATTTTCGATATTCTTCCAGCTCGCTGAAACACTTCTCTGAATTTTTGATTTTTCCTATTTATGAGTTCTTAGAAATTTTCATGCTCATCAGTTGAATTGAGCTTTTCCCTTTCCCATTCACGGGCATATTTTAGTTGCCCGCAAAATATTACACCTTATGTTCCCTGAATCTCCTTTCCGATTCATCATCCATGGTTCCTTTTATCCCCATTTCATAGATTTCCTAAGACGAATGCGACGCTGCGAGCTAAATGGGTGAATTGGGTCGGGAGTGTTAAGAACCTATAGTGGACACCAAGTACTGAAAGCAGGTTGTGCTCTGAACACTTTCCAGCCAACTGCTTCGAAGATGCTGCGCATCGCACTGATCTTCTACGATGCGCAGCATCTTCTTTGTTAGATGGTCAAGAAATCGTTCCAAGACCTCTTTCACCCGTAGAAGTGCAGGGATATGGGTCCAATGAAACCCATTCTATGGGAAAAGACCAGGAACAGCTGTCACCTCCTGCACAAGGTAATTGAAGATATTTCGCTTGATACCCAATTTTCGCATATCCCATCACTAATAATTATATGACGCATTTCTTTGGAGATCAGCAGCAATGTATGGAAATAGAAGATCGATGCACCACTCCATACCCCCCCCCCCCCCCCCCCCCATTAAAATATCACAATGATTTAGATCACCAGCGTGCATCAATAGCCAATGACCACCGATACGAAGACAGCCCTACTACCAGTCGTAGAAAAAATAAGCAATTGCGGGTACGTATAACGAAGCTGAAGAAGATCGTGAAAACTCAGAAGCAGATGATTGGTAGGATGCGAAAGAAGGTGTCGTCTTTAAAAGACCTTGTAAGTACCCTTAAAAATGATAGGCATATTTCTGAAGATGGTGCACATTGCTTGGATCACTTTTCTGATGCGCCTCTCGAGTTGTTCAAGCGCATGCAAAAAAATAAGACTGCACAGAAATTGACCCGAGAGAAATATCCTCCTGAGCTACGCTGCTTCGCTTTGACGTTGCATTTCTATTCGCCCGAAGCGTACAGCTTCGTCCGCAACAAATTTGACTTGGCACTTCCACATCCTTCCGTACTTCGCACCTGGTATTCATCTGTAAACTGTGAACCTGGTTTTATAACAGAGTCCTTCGATACACTGGACAATAAATCACGCGCGCAAAAAGCAGAAGGTAAGAATTTGATATGTGCTCTAATGTTAGACGAAATGGGCATTGAAAAGGGGACACAGCGGGGTCGTGATGGAATACAACGCGGCCATGTAGATGTGGGTACTGGTCTCCCTTTGAGGGATGATATCCCTGAGGCAAAGGAAGTTCTAGTTTTCATGGTAGTGGGTGTTAACTCGTCTTGGAAATTACCCATAGCTTATTTTCTTATTCACGGCATGAACTCCGAAACGTTATCAACTCTGATTTCACAAAGTCTAACGCGACTCCACAGTATAGGGGTACTTGTAACATCACTAACTTTAGATGGCTGCCCAACACATATGTCCACTACACGTCTTCTCGGAGCAGATATGAGTTTCTCGAATCCCCGGCCATATTTTCCACACCCAGACGATCCGTCACAAAATATTTTCGTAGTTTGGGATGCATGCCATAAGTTGAAATTAGTCCGCAATTGTCTTGGGGAGTATGGTATACTACTGGATGGTGAAGACGGGGAAATAAAATGGGATTTTATTGTCGAGCTCGCAAAGATTCAAGAAACCGAAGGCCTTAGAGCCGGCAATAAACTACGCTTGTCTCACGTTGACTTAAAAAAAAATATCATGAAAGTACGTTTGGCCGCGCAAACGTTGAGTAGTAGTGTTGCAGACGCGATCGAATTTTGTGACCAAAAAGTACAGATGCCACAGTTTGAAAATAGTGGGCCCACGGTGCGCTTTTTACGTTGTATCGATGCAATCTTCGATTTCCTGAACGTCAGGAGTCCATGGGGTAGGGGGTTAAAAAGCCCATTGAGAGTAGCTACTGAGTCAGTATGGCGATCGAGAATGGAAGCAGCACAAAAATATATTTTGCAACTAAAGACGAAGGATTCAAAACCGATGTATAAATGTGGACGATACACAGGATTTGTTGGACTTTATACCGCTATCACATCAGTTTTTGGAATATATGACAAGTTTGTCAACTGCGACGGGTCTCAATTCAGTTGCCTACTTACGTACAAAATAAGCCAAGACCATCTTGAGTTATTTTTTTGCGCTATTAGGCAAAGGAGCGGCTGGTGTCCTAATCCCACTCCTTCTCAATTTATATCTGCGTTTCAACGTCTTTTAGTACGTCACGAAGTAAGTGCGACCAATGATAACGCGGATGCATTAGATCAAACTAAGATTTTACATGTATCGTCAGCCAGTGGGAAAAAGATCGCAAGGGTTGATACTTACAATACAAGCGTCTACACCGAAGTAGAAAATTCAAGGGTGCAACAAAAGTATGAACTGGATGTAGAAAAACCTAAGGATGATTTTGAAGAGTTCATCCACTTCGCACATACAATGCCTGTAAATCGTAACGAGTTTTCAGAACATACCGTGGGATACATTGCAGGGTTCGTAGTTAGAAAGATCCAAAAATTAATTAAATGCGCAACTTGCTTATCTGGTTGCTTTGGTGAAGTTGAAACTGAACACAGAAATCCGCTTCACCGATTATCTCTAACTATAACAAAAACGCGTGGCGGGCTTATCATGCCGAGTTTTAGCGTAGTAAAGATATGTCTAGCTAATGAAAAATACTTCCGCCAGGCTTGTAATAAAAATATGGGTCGACCACCAGTCGAGCGCAACTTCCCAGCAGTATTGTCGAATACTGTTTTCAGCCACTTGGCAGGAGCCATTGATTTATTTCCAGAATTATGGGAACATAAACTTGATACGTTTAATGAGGACTGTACGAACCACGTTCACATTCTTATTAAAGAAATAATAAAAATATATACTGAGCTACGAATGTATTCCCAGACAAAAAACCATTCGATGAAATTGATTGGCGTCAATCTCCGGCATTTCCTGACTAGAAGTATAGTATGGGCGAACCAGTAAAATTTGAATAAAATGGATATAGCAAAACGAGGCTGCTTTGCGCCATAATATGTGGCTGCTTTGCGCTATAATATATGGCTGCTTTGCGCCATAATATATGGCTGCTTTGCGCAATAGTACACTGATAGAAGGATTTAGTACGGACTATTAAACTGATTTAGTAACAAAATTTTCAGTCACTTATTTGGGAGAAATAAATATTTTGTACTCATCAATATTAATTGTTACAGCTTAAGGGGGTATAGGACTGATGGAGCCTCTAGAACAATCATGTTCTTCTGGGTGGGATTACAATGAGCGTATTCGAGCTAGGCAAATTATATTTGAGTACATGTTTATTAGACTCAAAATGAACCTCAAAAAAAATATGAATGAAAAAAATATCGATAAATATAGCAATTGAATCAGCACAGGTTTTTTTGCGCATTCGTAGCTGGCCCGCATGATAACTCAAGAACCAAGGCACTGAGAAAGCTGAAACTTCCACGAGATCTTCATAATACCTTTGTGCACAGTGTGAGCCAGTCGCATCAACGGCAAAATTCTGTGAGGGATTTTGTAAACGAAAAACAGGATTTTTTTTTAATAAATTCGAAAAATTTTCGTTTTTTTCGAATATTTTTGACATTTATTTTTGTAAATCAATGAGACTGGTTCACACCATGCACAAATGTATCATAAAAATTTCGTGAAAATTTCAGCTTTCCAAGTGCCTTGGCTCTTGAGTTATCATGCGGGCCAGCTACGAATCCGGAAAAAACCTGTACTAATCCAATAGCTTCGGATTTCTATATTTATCAAGATTTTGTTCATCTATATTTTCTTTAGGGTTCACTTTGAGTCCAATAAACATGTACTAAAATATAATTCTCCCATCTCAAGTACGCTCATTGTAATTACACCCAGAAAAATATAATTGCTTTCAAGGCTCCAGCAGTCCTATACCCCCTTAATAAATCAGTTATTTATCTCAACTAAATCATATTAATAGATATAAAGCCTTATTATCTCCAAATAAATATTTGTTTTCACCAAATAATATTTAGTACCAGTTATTAAATATTTATTTGGTAAATATTGTCGGTTTTGTATTGTTTTTAACCATTAAAAACTCACATAATGTCAAATGGCTTAAATGTCATTTCTCAGCGGAGTTTAATTTAATATTTTCAGTCTGTGTATCATTATTATTATTCATTCCGTGTATTATTATTTAATATAAAAAAAAAAAATTAGGTTTTACTCTAAAATAAGTTAAAACAATGATTTCTTCAATACTAATAAATTTATTAAATACTAATAAACCATTTACTAAATGCTAATAAACCATTTATTAAATACTAATAAATATTTATTCGGTGGAAATAAATGGACTTTAATAAATGATTTAGTAACTATTACTAAACATTTATTGATGAAAGGTTCGTTAATAAATCATTTAGTACCTATTACTAAATCTTATTAAATAGAACTAAATCCTTCTATCAGTGTATATAAAGCAGAGAACCTGGACTACGAGAACTGCGAAGCGGAGGAGTACACAGAGAAAAGAGTTGAGTTATAGTTAAAGAATATGGGGAATTCCAGGATATTTCGAACGGTCGCGAACCCTCACCCCTCTCGATTTTCGTATCAATTTTTTCTCTTGTAGTCCTAGACTCAAGAGAGATTGGTGATTTATTTTACATTTTTCAAAGGTACGATTTGGAAGATAGGATTTTTCGAAAATCTTCAATTACTAAAATCACTACTTTTTCATACAGTTTCGATTCAGTACCAAGATGTCCTACGAAAAAATGTTTTTCACAAAATCTGTCAGTATCTGTGCCTACTTTCGGACAAAAATATTTGCTGATTTTTCCGGATGCTGAAAACATGAAATATGTGCTTGAAAAAGTTTAAATCTTGATTTGCAAAAATACGCCGGTCTCGATTACGTTCAATTTTAGACGAAAAATTCTGCATCGAAAGACGAAAGTTTTGAGACCATGCGGAAGTTGGGACGAGACCTGGTTCAGAAGTTACAGCCATTTCAATTCCGTGAAAACTCCCAATTCAGCACGCACGCGGTCTATGGGCAGCGACTGCGGTATTGTAGCATCATAATCGCCTCTTTTCGGAATTGTTACTTCTTAATCATAAAATTATACCATCGCATCGAGATTTATAATTCGAATCTAATCGTAGATGAAATTCAGCTGTATAGGGATTAAGTCTTAACGGATATTATAGGACTCATAAGCGTATACGTATTTTCCTCGATTCATCATTTTCCGCCAGATACTGTAAAAAATGATTGTGAATTTACAACACATTCACTTTACAAAAATTTTACAAAATTAGAAATGTGCGTCACCTATAAATTCGAGATGCTCATCACCTATTATTATTATCGATTATATCGATGGACTAATTCCATAGGGGCGTAAGGAACAAAAAAAAATTTTTTTTCGGATATGCCCATAAGATTCTCCATTGCATGAAAAAGATTTTGCCACTATAAAAACGAATTTTTTTTTTTGCCGCTTACGCCCGTTTGGCGTTAGTCCATCGATATATAAAAAAAATCGACATTGTTATAATAATAATAATAATATAATATTATGATGAA
Organism: Tenthredo livida; assembly: GCA_963992785.1. Classification (NCBI taxonomy): domain Eukaryota; kingdom Metazoa; phylum Arthropoda; class Insecta; order Hymenoptera; family Tenthredinidae; genus Tenthredo; species Tenthredo livida. The sequence goes on from OZ023071.1 coordinate 11,284,999, forward strand.
AAAATCAACATTGTTATTATAATAATAATAATATAATATAATATAATAATAATAATAATGATAATATAATATTATTATAATAATAATAAGTGAGGAGCATCTCGAATTTATAGGTGACGCACATTTGTAATTTTGCAGAATTTTTGTGAAGTGAATGTGTTGTGAATTCACAATCATTTTTTACAGTATGTGGCGAAAAATGATGAATCGAGAAAAATACGTATACGCTTATAAGTCCTAAAATATCCGTCAAGACTTAATCCTTATACAGCTGAATTTCATCTACGATTAGATTCGAGTTTTGAATCTCGATGCGATGGTATAATTCCAGGATTAGGAAGTAACGATTCCGAAACGAGGCGATTATGATGCTACGATACCGCAGTCGCTGCCCATTAGGGTGGTTCAAAAAAGACCTAAGTTCTCAGATGTTGCTGCTCATTTGTGAATATGTTGTTTGTCATTTTTAAAAAATATTCCATTCTTCCGAGCTCTATAGGACAATATTTACTACTGCCTCATTGAAGTTGAAATTTCGAAATTTTGCCATTTTTGGCAATTTCAAAGTTCTCAAATCAAAGTGCTCATCCAGCTACCTCTAGCTTCTCATTCAATGAGCATTTTGGTTCAAGACGAGATTCGTACGATACTATTTAGTACTGCCTCGGAGACATTGGAGTTTTTTCAAAATTTAGCGTTTTTCTAGAGATTCGATCGCCAGTTGTTGCTCATGAGACAGTTTTTTCTTACCATTATAAGGAAGAAGTACAAGCAGTTTGCAGTCTGCGGGACCATTTTTACTGCTGCCTCATGTTGCAAATTTCACTTGAAGGAAAGTCGCCCTCAATGAGGCAGTAGTAAAAATGGTCCCGCAGACTCCAAACTGCTTGTACTTCTTCCTTATAATGGTAAGCAAAAACTGTCCCATGAGCAACACCCGGCGTTCGAATCTCTAGAAAAACGCTAAATTTCGAGAAACCACCAATGTCTGCGAGGTAGTCGTAAATATTATCGTACGAGTCTCGTCTTCAACCAAAATTCTCATTGAATGAGAAGCTAGAGGTAGCCGGATGAGCACTTTGATCTGAGAACTCTGAAATTGCCAAAAATGGCAAAATTTCGAAATTTCAACTTCAATGAGGCAGTAGTAAATATTGTCCTATAGAGCTAAAAAAAGTGGAATATTTTTTAAAAATCACAAACAACATGTTCACGAATGAGCAGCAACATCTGAGAACTTAGGTCTCTTTTGAACCACCCTACTGCCCATAGACCGCGTGCGTGCTGAATTAGGAGTTTTCACGGAATTGAAATGGTTGTAACTTCTGAACTAGGTCTCGTCCCAACTTCTGCATGGTCTCAAAACTTTCGTCTTTTGATGCAGAATTTTGTGTCTAAAATTGAACGAAATCGAGACCGGCGTATTGTTGCAAATGAAGATTTGAACTTTTTCAAGCACCTATTCCATGTTTTCAGCATCCGGAAAAATCAGCAAATATTTTTGTCCGAAAGTAGGCACAGATACTGACAGATTATGTGGGTAACATTTTTTCGTAGGACATCTTGGTACTGAATCGAAACCGTATGAAAAAGTAGTGATTTCAGTAATTGGAGATTTTCGAAAAATCCTACCTTTCAAATCGTAGCTTTGAAAAATCTAAAATAAATCACCAATTTCTCTTGAGTCTAGGACTACAAGAGAAAAAATTGATACGAAAATGGAGAGGGGTGAGGGTTCGCGACCGTTCGAAATATCCTGGAATTCCCCATATATATTTGTATATAAGCAAATAAATATTCATTCATAGTTAACAAATATCAGTTGATCCAAATGATATTGGGTTGAGTCAAACAATGACCAAACATAGATGAGTTCACTCAACCCAATATCGTTTGGATCAACTGATATTTGTTAACTATGAATGAATATTTATTTGCTTATATACAAATATATATTCTTTAACTATAACTAAACTCTTCTCTCTGTGTACGTGAACTACGAAGCCGAGGATCTGGAAGACTGAAACTACGAATCCGAATCTAAAACACCCTGTAGATCACTTTACGTTGCTCGTAAGACGCTCCTCGTGGCGGCCCAAAAATGGTGGCCCAAAAATGGCGGATAATTTTATTCAAACTTGAATCAATCTCTATGGAATTAGGTAATACAAATACTTATTTATTAAGAAATTACATTAAATATTACATTCATATCATAAAATGATGTAAAGGCTCTTAATCTTAAAGGCTCCAATTGCTATCCGAATCGCTATCGTTATTGTCGCTAGAGTCGCTGCAGTCAGATATTGCAACTACTCTTGGTTTGTTTGCAGTTGGCGATTCCAATAAAGCCATGGCTTCACGCGATAATATAGGTATTATAAGGTACATAAAATAGGTAGGGGAAGGTGGGGCACAACGGACAGTGGGGCACAACGGTCACTAAATTCCAAAAAAATAATTCCGTTGGAAATGATTTTTTAGGACATGGCACCGTATTTTGGATCAATAATGACACAAGAAAAAAAAAATTTTTTTTTAAATGAAAAAAATTTCGAATTTTTTTTTTTTTTGTGTCATTATTGATCCAAAATACGTTGCCGTGTCATAAAAAATGATTTCCGACGAAATTATTTTTTTTGGATTTAGTGACCGTTGTGCCCCACTGTCCGTTGTGCCCCACCTTCCCCTATTCTAACAATTAGTTTTCGAGGTTAGGTACGTGTTACCAAACCCTGGCCTATGGGATAAACACAATGGAATTTTTATTATGTCCATATTATGTCCATTATAATTCGAATTCTAGTATTTTCAACACATACTTCTTTTCGTTTTGATTAGCAAAATGAGTGATGAGCACGCAGGGCCAAGCCAAGGTGGTGGCGAGGTAAGCGTCATTTGCACTCTTGTATTTCTGGCAACGAACTCATTTTACTGTATATTTTAGTATCATCATGTGAAGTGAAACTGAACATGGTGATGTTTTTCCCGTTCTTCAGTGATGAAATAGTCGGTGATGGTTGACAAGAAAAAAAAAAAAAAAAAACGTAGAATAAAATGGTTATAAAATTTCAGACAATAATTCTACACGATTTGGATATAGGGGACATTGTGGGTACATTGATAGGAGCACCTGTACCTGTAAGATTTCATTTTCTAAATTTCTCCAAGAAATTTGTTAGAAGATTGAATTCAGTATATCAAAAATACACAATTATGAAAATGATTTTTTTTTATGTTAAGGAAAACCAATATCTTCAATTGGGCGATTCAAATGAGCCTAGTCTGACTCTTGCGATCGGTAGTAGAGCCTCAATTCGACTCGATAGAAAAACTGACTCTGATCATCATTCGAATCCGTCTATTGGTGGTGAAACGCTAAATCACTACGGTAACAAAAACGACTCAGACGGTGTTCGTTCACCCCGGTCTATTAGTACCTCCTCATCATTTGAACACAATAAAGAAAACGTGTCAGACAGGAGTTTGAACACAGATTCGAATCTAAGTGATATAGAACCTAACTATAAGAAGAAAAAGAGTCTTGTAAGAATTTAAAATAAGCTCATTATTATTAATAATGATTATTTTCAGTTTTTCAACGCTGTCATTGATTTCGATCACATATGAATTTAGCACAAAAAAAATAGTGTCTCTTATTCTAGGATCTGGAAAGTTATTTACGTAGTTCTGCTGATGGAAAATACATATTCACATTTTTCCATGAGCATAAAAAGCTTGATGCCCGGCCAAGAGCTCTGTTAAATAGACTGATTATCAAGAAATTTGCAGATGATGTTCTGAAAACTTTACCTGTGGGGCAAAAATTAGACAGTTTTAGGTATGTTTCACTGCCATCCTGAAATGACTACTGTCAAAGAGAGTGTCAGAACTCTGGGTTAAAGATTCAGATGAAACTACCAGAGCTGTTTACTTAAGCCAAAAGATGAGACCCATGGTGTTCCATTCCATCTAATATAGGCCCTCGTTCACTTGGCAAGCCCCACTTAATAATTATATCCAACGGTAGCTGAATATTCGCCGGGGGTGGCAATATTTTCTTCTTCTTCAGCCGATGGACTTTGCTTTACTAGAATATGGTACGACAGTATAGAAATGTGAGTGAGCACGCTGAAAAACATATATGAGACAGATACATACAGCTCAAAACACATTATTTTTGTATATGATTTTCAGCGTGCTTACTCACATTTCTGTAGTTTTATACCATATTCTTGTAAAGCAAAGTCCATCGGATGAAGAAAAACATAATAGTGCTACCTCCGTGTTATATTCATCTTCCGCTGGATATAACAATAAGGTGGGACTCGCCAAGAGTACGAGGGCCTATTAGATGCAATGGAACATCATGGGTCTCATCTTTTGGCTCAAGTAAACAGCTCTGGTAGTTTCATCTGAATCTTTAACCCAGAGTTCTGACACTCTCTTTGTGAGTATTCAGATACCGGAGCAATTGCTCTGATTAAAATATAACGTTGCCACCACATGAGCAATTCCACGTCAAACCGGACAGCTTTCGGACCTCGATGTCACCGATTTCGCTATAATTTTTTTTACGGGTTCTATGGAACAAATAAATTGATCAAACAATTTTTTTTTTTTTGGCCCCTATTTTCCAAGTTACACGGGGGTGAAATTCAGCAAAAAGAGCCAAAAATCGAAAACACACTCCTCTTCAAACGGTCATATCTTTGATTGTATTCGTCTTAGAGACTTCAGTCAAGAACCATTTCAAAGCTATTGAATGACACTATTATTATACATTTATTTGATTCTGCGGTAAGAAACAATTTCAGTTGTTATAAACAAATATATTATTCAAACGTGATTTTCAAAGCAAGAACCATGCGATAAAATTCTGAAAAAAATATGAGCGTATTCCTTGATCAATTCTCTACAAAATCGTTAAGTCAAAAGGATGGAGAAACGATGGAGACTATGTGAAAACGATTTATTTATAAGCGACGGCGCGCGCTGCCACCGAAAAACCGTACCCGAGCCAGGTCTTTCAGCGGCGGCGCGCGCCGTCGCTTATAAATAAATCGTTCTAACATGGTTTTCATCGGTTCTTGATCCTTTTGACTTAACGATTTTGTAGAGAATTGATGAAGGAATACTCTCATATTTTTTTGAGAATTTTTACGCGTGGTTCTTGGCTTGAAAACCACGTTTGAATATTGTATTTGTTTATAACAAATCGAATTGTTATTTATCGTGAAATTCAATAAATATATAATAATAGTGTCATTCATTAACTTCAAAATGGTTCTTGGAAAAAGTCTCTAGGATGAAAAAAACCAAAGATATGACCGTGTAACATACCCACCGATGCTTCCTTGTGCTAGCCACACGTACAGTAATGTTCATTAATGGGTTCCCAGTGGCTAACTGTTTTTTTTAGGACTTTTTCGGATACAATCAATAAAATAAAATAATATAATATTATTTTTATAAGGGGTCATAATTATTATTATTATAATTTCGACTATCGGCACATCAAATACGACTAGAATGGAGTCTCGTTTCTGAAAAAGTCGGAAAAAAAACAGTTAGCCACTGGGAACCCATTAATGAGCATGACTGTACCTACAGTTCCAAAACATCTATCACGACCAATCACGACTACTGTTTTTTCAAAACGCCCGCGCGCTCGCTAACTTTCAGAACTATAGGTACGTTCGCTTGTGTAAGTTATGTTACGTTAATTTCATCGTAATTCCGGCTTACCAATTGGAATACAGCCATAGTTAGGCTACGGGCTTGCCTGGCTTCCTACAGTCAATGAAGTGATCTTTATCCCATTTGTACCTTTCGACCAAGTTGGGGATGCCATAGATGATGATGAGGCAGTATCTCACTCCAGTTAGCCAGCTCAGCGGTATATGGGTTTGAAAACAATTTGACACAGAATGAAGAAAGGCACAATTCTCTAAAATACTATTTGTTTTTCCGAAACCTGTCAAAAAAGGTTACTTCAAACAAAACTTGTATAATAAACAAGCAAAAGTGAAAGTTCATTGCGGCCAATATCGTTCTTCCTACCTCATTTCAAAGTGGACGGCCAACTTCACAACGGATGGTTATTGACGACTGTGTGCTCGGAAAAGTGTCACTGACATTCATTGTCTACACAGAGTGCGCGTTACGTGCATAGTGTAAGAGATGGATCATAGCCGAAAAATTGATAAAATAGATACGCCGTTGACATCGAAAAGGTCCAAGTTGACATTCGTTACGGTTACTGACGCTTCTTTTGTGAAAGACGAGCCCGTCGTGAAGGATCATCAACTCATTAATTGGAAACGATGGCTAGAGAGATATGAGAAACAGTACCAAGTTCTGGATAAAAGTGAATCACAAAGTGAAACACAGATGGTCATGGATGGCTGTGAGAAAATACGCTCCAAGATTGAGATGAGGAATTTGATTAAATACACTACGATTTCCGCATACCGGGGAGACCTTGGCTTTTGGAAGAAACCTCCGTTATTATTAAATTACGGAAATTCTGGTCTATCAGAAGTTGGATCTATGCTTACAGAAAAAGAGCTCAATTCACTTCCTACACTTGAGTCCGTGAATGCTCCGATGTGCATAAGAGAAGACAAAAACTTACTGAATCCGTTACAAAAGGTTCCTGCTTGGAAATGCAGTTCTTATGTGAAGAAAAAAAAACAAAAGTTGGCAAACACGATGGCAATACTACGGCCTAGCACCCCGGAAGCGGCAAGCTTGATAGCTCGAAGGCAAGGATTTAATCACGAAGAAAAATACGGGGCTCACGTTCCGGTGATCAGCATCAGGGATATATCCCTTGGTAATGAGGATTCAGAATTCAAGATCTGGGAATCAACAGTAAGCACACCTGTAGTAGTGAACTTGAAAATCAATGATGTTGAAATAACTAGGGACGAACAATCAATTTGCAAATCATCGGAGAGTACCTCTGAAAAGATTACGTGGACCCTGAACTTTCCAAGCAAAATAGACCAAAAATCTGAAAAATGTCTTTACTTTGAGAACACGGGAACTGTTGCCATTACCTATCAGTGGCGGGCCGGCATTTCGACTTCGAGAATCTCACCCCTGTGTTCAAGAAATTATGCGAGATTTTTCTTCAACAAAAATAAAGCCTTGATTCTTCCTGGGCAAAAGGTTGAGTTTCCCATTTGGTTTCAGGCGCATCAAGGTGGTACTTTTTCAGAATGTTGGCGTATCGAAACCCAACCGATAGTGTCCAGAGCGGCCTTCATTATTCGCATGTGCGGCCACGCTGCAATTGAAAACATTCATACGAGCCAATCGGAAGCAGATGTGTATCTAGAACGCTGTATTCGAAATACAGCTATTCGAGAGACTATAGACGGGATTATTCATAACGGAAAGCCGGTCGGACCACCGGAACCGACGTACAAGAGTCTTCATCTCGAAGGGGAAATATTCCAGATAGAAAACCCGTCGTACTTCTATCATGCGAGTCTAGTCAATCAGTTGTATCGTTTGTATACGACTGCTTCAGCGCTTCATGTTTCATCGTGGACGTTGTCGTTGGTTGACTTGCGCCATGTTCTGCTGCAGATTAGGAACCCTAATTTGAGACACGAGAGGCTGAAAATGTTTGGTGATTTGTGCCAGCAATGTTTGGGTTTTTGCCTGCTCAATCCAGTACGAAATACAAAGTACGGCATGGTCTATAGCATCCTGTGTGCATTAGTAAACAGAATGGAAGAAGAGAGCGATTTTGTTAAACGCAATTGCATCCTCACGGACACTAATAGCGCGACGCCAACCGGGAATCGGAATAGGTTTGTTAAGGAAAGATGGCCCATTAAGGGGAGACCTCGGTGAAATTTTGATAAAAACGATTTTTTCGATTTTTAAATTTTACTAAAAAAAATCCAATCAAAAATTCCCTGCATCAAAATTTAGATCATGGTGGTACGTGTATTGAGGTAAAATTTCAATCCTGTGAGTTGAAAGTGTATGCGCAAAGAATCTTTCGCAGAAAATTTTCTGTGCACCGCTGCCGAAAACTTCTTGCCCGTACACTTTCAACTCAGAGGATTGAATTTTTTTTTCGTTGCAGTGGGCGTGAAATCCGATTTTACGACTTGTTCTGCTCAGATAAAATCGAATTTTACGCCAACTGCATCGAAAAATATCGTTCGCAACATGGGCGTAATACTTTATACCCTCGTGTGATGCCGTAATGACTTGGGCCGGCGTCGCCGACCCTCGTGCACGGCGATCACACGCGGGTATAAAATTTTACGCCCTTGATACGAAATAGTATATTGTGATACAAGTGCGGAAAGTAGGCAATAGCCGACGAGTGTCGTTTGCAGCACGAGCCGAAGGCGCTTGCCGTAATGACGCGAGACAGATATTGCCTTTCCGCACGTGTATCACACGATATTTTTTGTAACTCCCTGCGAAGAAAGTTTGATTTGAGAGACAGATTAATTATTAAATATAACCTCACATCGTGACTGTCCGCCGCCATGACACAGTGCGCGAAAAAAGCACTTGTGCGTAAAGTAGAGTCAACAAAAGCACTAGTGCGGAAAGTGGAGTATTTGCGGTGTGCGCATGCGCTAACTCTTCTTTTCTTTATTCCTCGGAAATAGGGTATTTTACGCGCGCTATACAAGCCATGAAAATCAAACTTTCGAAGAAGGTGTTGCAAAAGATACTATTTCAATACACATAGGTATTGTAACTATATACCATAATCGAAATTTTGATGCAGGGAAATTTTGATTGGATTTTTTTAAGTAAATATAAAAATAATATAATATTATTTCGATTGATTGTATCCGAGAAAGTCATAAAAAAACAGTTAGCCACCGCGAACCCATTAATGAACATTACTGTAGTAACTACCATAATCTAAATTTTAATGCAGGGAATTATTGATTGGATTTTTTTTAGTAATTTAAAAAATCGAAAAATAGTTTTTATAAAAATCTCACCAAAGTCTCCCCTCAATGTTTTCAATAGCCGGGCTACCTCTCCCAAATATTCCATGAATCAACAGACTCCGTAAAGTAATTGTAGTTCTAAATCCCTATAGGTCCTCTCCTAATTCACCGCCTGCTACACTGGATTTGAAGCCACTGCGGACTAACTCGGATCGTTCCTTCTATGTGCGCATTTACGAATTACTTGTGGAAGCTGTTGAGCAAGCTTGTGCAGTTATCGACTCTCTGAATAATCTCGACGAATTAGAACAATAAGCAATACAAATGCCGTTTTTCATTCTACAGGCGTTTTACCTATTAATACTCGTTGGCACTTACAAACGAAAAATCGTACGTCTTATGAAACCCAATTTGGAATTATCTTGCCATCGTACTAACGGTGCCAATTGATTCCACTTCTTGCTATACACAGAGGTGACGTGATTCAATCTCCACATAGTAAATTGAGTATCAATAAACTATTATACATACGTAAATGAATGAATAGCCCTACAGGTATATATGGGGCATTTCACGCCAACTCGACCTGCCGCGGACCATCACCATTTTTGATTTCTTTTTTCTTCGAGTATGATGTAAGGGAGGGCAAAAAATGAACGTCTGAATTTTTTCAGATTTTTTGGACCCCCGCTTTAAAAGTTGACTTATTTTCGGGCATACAACAATTCTTACACTAAGACGTAGAATACTATCACAGACGACTGCTAAAAGTCTTAGTCTAAGAATTGATACATTTAAAAATGTAATTATGTGAAAGACGAGTAGTCGTCGGAGAAGGCATTCAAAGTCCCCACTAGGATTCTACCAAAACGAGGTCCGTTTATCTCTGGATTAGTGCGAGCTGACTCTTTCCGTTTCTCTGAAGCTGGATGTTTCCTTCCTTTGCCTGTTTCGACGGGTGGTTGATTGTGGATTAGCCATAATCCCGGCTTTGTAGGCGAATAAATCAGCGCCCACGCGCTGGGACCACACGGAAAGAAATCGTATGAGGCTATCAACCATATGATTCTGATTGGCAATTTAGTGGTAATGCAAGTAGATTTTATTTATGGCATAACAAAGTCATTTGCTGCGTGAACAAAATGGCATTATAACCTTGACTATACAAATATTGCTAAGTCAATATCGTTACTCTAATCATACGATATGAGGTATAAGCTAATTAGTCCAGTCGAATTAGTTTGCGTTCTATTCTGGCATAACATAGGTCTGCCGATTTTTTCGTAGGTAGATTAGACCCCCACAAACATACCCTGAAAAATCCCAAAAAAGTTAGGTCCGGGTTTGTCCGTAAAAAATGTTTAAACTATTGAAAAATCACATTTCGCGTATAAAATTTGTCCCTATGGGTTGTACATGAAAACTGTTCATACAAAAGTTGTTCGTCCCATCATTTTCTAAAAAACAAGCCCTCAGGGGGTCGATTATCATTATTTGTTTATCTGCAAAATGGCAAAAACCATGAAAATTGAGTCTTCTCATTTATTGTTATAAATTGATGAATAATCAACGCAAGTCGTTAAAACTCATGGTACCGGTAATATAAAGTGTCCCCCCGAGAACAGTGCGAAGCTCACTTACCTGTGTCATATAGTTAAGCAACAATACGCGACAAGCCAAAATCCGTACAACGGCTGTCGTTGCCGGCCATTTTGGACTACGGGGTTCAAAAAAATTATGGTGTCAATTCATCCGAAGTACTTTCCATATATTGAAAAAAAAAAATTTTATCAAAAAATGGCAACTTTATGACCATTCAAAAATTTTTGCTTTTAAACAAATGGAGATATTTATGCCAATTGACATATTATAGTAGATATTGTGATGGATTCTTCTTCCCCTTTCTTCGGCGGGTAATTTGAAAAAAAAAAGAGCTGAATATCTCAATTAGAACCTGAGATAACGGCGTTTTGGTTTTATTTGTTTTGTTATTATTTAGATTGATATTAAGAAACGAAAAAAATATGAAAATTTCCTCAACACCTCAAGGAATTGCCGTGAATTTTTTCAGATCTCTAGGAGCATTTTATTTGAGTCAAAAAAATTATTGAATTTGGTCGAGCGCGGGCAGTCGGCGAAATGAGGCCGGGCGGCGTGGCGGGGGCTCGACTCTCCGCGCGCCGAGCCGTACTCGCCGCTTTAGTTAACAAATAGATAACTCCGTTCAAAATTATAGTAGTGTTGAAAAATATTCAAATATTTGCGCCTTTTGTGTGTCTGTTTACCTAGTCAAGCACGACACCGTAGTCCAAAATGGCCGGCAACGACAGCCGTTGTACGGATTTGGGCTTGTCGCGTATTGTTGCTTAACTATATGACACAGGTAAGTGAGCTTCGCACTGTTCTCGGGGGGACACTTTATATTACCGGTACCATGAGTTTTAACGACCTGCGTTGATTATTCATCAATTTATAACAATAAATGAGAAGACTCAATTTACATGGTTTTTGCCATTTTGCAGATAAACAAATAATGATAATCGACCCCTTGAGGGCTTGTTTTTCAGAAAATGATGGGACGAACAACTTTTGTATGAACAGTTTTCATGTACAACCCATAGGGAAAAATTTTATACGCGAAATGTGACTTTTCAATAGTTGAAACATTTTTGACGGACAAACCCGGACCTAACTTTTTTGGGATTTTTCAGGGTATGTTTGTGGGGGTCTAATCTACCTACGAAAAAATCGGCAGACCTATGTTATGCCAGAATAGAAGTCACTCGATTTTATGTCTAATTCGACTGGACTATAAAGCCATAAACATCTTCTCTTAATACGAATATAGAATATAACAGCGTTAGCCATACGTTTGGTTGTCGACGCTATATCAGTTGCAATCTTACGGTATGCTCAATCTGGCTATACGGTATGACTGGAACAGTCCGCGCAAAAATCTCTGCGAGCAAATAAGTTGTGGCGCTGCAGGCGTTTAGCCGCTTGATGAAACACGGTGAAGTTCTGCGAAGAAAGAATAAGCAATCCGCATTTCGCAGCCTGGAACACGTGTGGTAAGTATAATACAATTCTATTTTTTCCGGATAAAAATGTATTCCATACTTTAAGTCATGTATTTATGACATCGATGTACTAACAATACGATTTCTGCAATAGTGTGTGCAAAACTTATATAGTCCTTTAGTCGATTGAAACCGCAAAATTTCTCGACTTGCGCTAACATAACCTGTTTGGCGTTACCAGTTTAGTATATAGCTCATGCAAATTTGCATTCCATACTTTAGTTTACTTATGTCATAGAATATGCGTAATCCTTATGATCGTTCTTCCTATTATTTGTGTGAACAATTTTGGTATAAAATATTATATGCTGTACGTGTATGATTGACAATATTCTATAGACGAACAATATACGGCCATATACTTCTTCCTATGCATTATGTCGCCGAATGCATTCGTGGAGAAAATCCTTCAGGAGTGGAAACTTGAACAGTTCATCGGCGTATTTGAGGGTATAATAATACTGAATCCTATTGTATACATTCTAATAGTCCTGTACGGATATTGTAACGTGTTCGAACTATACCACCCAGTAGATCGACCGAACAAGCTACATACGACCGCGCAAATAGCCTCGCGCCGATCCGATCAGAAGACCCTGACGTGACGTCACGAGAACTACTATATAAGCTGGCACGCTGAGGCAGTAGCCAGCGATTCGTACTAGAGCAGTCAATCGACTCATAACTATCAGATAGATAAACTCACATAACCTCAAATATAGGAAGTTACTCAAAGCGAGATCTTACCTCACATAGAATCAAAACTCGAGAAATTAAATTGGCTAAAGCAGCAATTTAGATTAAACTCAAAACAAAAGGAAAATATAATTAACTAAAGCAGTAATTATAGAATCAAAAAAGGAAATCGAAAGTAAATTAGCTAAAGTAGCAATTTAACTTAAACTGAAAACAAAAATAGATTCGCTAAAGCAGCAATTTAGAACAAACGAACAAAGAAAGAAAAACAGAACAGAAACAGAAACAAAGCCAATTAGAATAAAACATTTATTATTTGATTATATCGAGCCACATTTTTAGTTTAATTTCATTCTTGTAAATAGTAGCTTTAAGTAAAATAGACTATAGGAAGTCTAAGCAATAAAATAAAATAATCAATCGATTAGATATAATAATCAATCCGAATCTAATTGTCTTTCATTTCGTGTGTTAATTCATTTCTTTAATTAACATAAATTCCTTTCAGCTAAAATCACTTGCAAATAAAATCGTGTTTAGCTAGCTTAAAACAAGGCAGCTTCGGTAGTCTAACACTCAGGCAGCGACGGTACAGCTTTAATCGGTACCCGAGTCTGAGAGTGTGCAATCCCAAGTCTGTATTAGGGTAACGATGGGTTTTTCACATTTTTCCTTGGAGGGGCTCCAAATCATACCCGTGACAAATAATTCACGCGAGCTAGCGTAATTTCGCGGCCTTCTGCCGTGAGACATACGCAGAAAAAGTTACAATATACTATACGAATTTGAACAATACATTAGTACTATTTAATTCACACAATTTCAACCACTCAAATTGAGATCGTCTTTCTCTGAAACACCTCTCTAATAGAACAATTATATACAGTGAGGATTCGTGTATGCGGGTCACTCCCGGTTCACTCGATGCAGCTCGATACAGATATCTACATCTACGGCAATGCAAATATCTGTGTCGAGCTGAATCGAGTGAACCGGGAGTGACCCGCATACACGAATCCTCATGGTATAATATATAATATATAATTATATATTAAGCGTCAACCACACTGTGTATTAGAGTTGGTATACCAGATACATGATACTCTATTCGTATGGTTGTATGAAGCATACTATTAGGATTGAGCCAGACTGATGGTTTATAATATCGCAATACTGAATATTTGTAACAAACACATCACTGTGGTTGATCCATCGAGACTGCTGGCATACGGCAGCTTATAAGTACAGTATGGTCGTATCAACCATACTGCATTCTCTTCGTACACATCAGGATTCATCAGATTTGACTAAACATGTGACTCTTAAACGTACTAAGGAAAATGCTTACGATAGGCACACTCAACCGATCAGATTCGTATAGTTGAAGTATTAATACGGTATGCTAGTTGCTATTTCAACCATGAAATATAGTTACATCCAGCATAATTATGCCTGGATCCCCCGAACATTTTTTTCCGTGCAGGGACCCGATTCTTGAAACGAGGACCCTAGATGTCGCATGCCATATCGCATGCGATATTGAAATTCGTATTCTTAAGTCGTCTCGAATGGTGTGAGACGTCTCGCATGCGAGAAACATCTGACGGTTCATATCGACTGGGTATTACCCATGCGATACGCATGTCGCATGCGATAAATATAGTAATAATGGCCGGTTGCATAAACGTAAGGTTTGAATAACCCGTAGGTTACCCCGCAGATACTACCCGTTCAACCGTTTTTTCATCTGACAGCTGTCATGAATCGCTGTTAACTTCCGAAAGTCTATGGTTGAACGGGTAGTATCTGCGGGGAAACCTACAGACATTGGGGTAACCCACGTTCATGCAACCGGGCATAAGCGCGGTGTTTTTGAAAAGTTCCCGGGGAGTCAAACAAGTTCATAAATTTACGCGAGCTGTAAATTTCAATATCAAATACAAAAAACAATACAAATATCAAAATAAGAAGTAAAAACAAATTAGCGATTGTATGTAATAGGGGAAGGTAGGGCAAAACGGACCGGGAGGGCAAAACGGACCGGAAGGGCAAAACGGACCGTAGGGCAAAACGGACCGAGAGGGCAAAACGGACCGCCTGAAAAATTTCTTTGGAATTATTATAAAAAATTCAATGATGCATTGTGAAGGTAACCCTCGAACTTAGTAACATTTTGAGGTAGGTCTTAGTCAATCTAGTCGAGTCAATTATCCTTTCTAGTCTCCGAGTAGAAATTGACGTCAGGCACAGATCAGGCCCTGCAGGGGCATGCCTGACTGCCTGATCAGGCTGCCGTCAGGCTTGCTGATAAGGCCCTGATTAAGAATGTAACGCTGTGTGCTAGAATCACCTGATCAGTCTGTATTTGTCAGGCCCTGATCAGATTCGGTGGTCAGGGCCTAATCAGATTTAATGGTCAGGCCCTGGCCAGGGTTCTCCACCAGGCCCTGACAAAGGAAGAGAAACCAACCGTAAAAAACAAAACCAAAAAACTGACGTACGTGTGAATATTCGAATTTACAGTTCATAACTATCCACATGTACATCGAAAAGCATCACCAATTCGCTGAGAAAAACGACATCCTATTTTTTCGACCTAACTGGGATTTGAACCCAAGCCCGCTCGCATTTGTTGTATTACTAGTCGCACGCTCTACCTACTACGCCAAACTACCCTATGGATATTGGTCTGATATTTTCCTATTTATCGAAACTTATGATTTAAATGTCGAAGTGAGAGTTTATGGTCATTTTAATCTGACCCACCAGTCTCATGATTTTCAAGGTGAGATCACGCCTGGAGAATGTTGTAAAAAAATATGAGCTGGAACATGACTGCAGGGGCGCATCAGGCTTGCCGTAATAGGAACTGCTTATGCCAACCTGGTCGGGGGCATGACAGGCAAACCTTGGGGAGGATCGCCTGATGACAGCCTAAACAGGGCCATATCAGGTTTGCTTCAACACGGACTGACTGATGGCAACCGGGCCAAAGTTATATCAGGTTTGCCTCAATGAGGACTAGCTGATGTCAGCCTGACCAGGGACACATCGGGGTTGCCTCAAACACGGAGTGCCTGAAGAAAACCTGGCCAGGGCCACCTCAGGCTTACCTCAATAAGGACTTGCTGATGCCAACCTGACGAGGGGCGCAACAGGCGCAACTTACTGAGAGATGATCCAGGCTATCCTGACCAGGGGCTCAACAGGCGCGCCTCACTCAGAAATATCAGGGTCGACTGAGGCCATACTGACCAGGGTCCCGACGAATACTCTTTAGTAAGTAGCGCCTGATCATTACCTGACCAGGGGCTCAACAGGCACACTTTATTAAGGGATGATCCAGGCAATCCTGACCAGGAACCCATCAGGCGTTACTTAGTAATGCACGCCTGATGTTAAGCTGACCAGGGCTCCAACAGGTACGCCTTGGTGACGGATGCCTGATGATGACCTGGTCAGGGCCGCATCCGGTGTGCTCTATTAGGCACGCCTGAGTTCAACCTCATCAGGGCCTGATGGAACGTCAGGCTGGCCTTATCAAATTTCTACTCGGGTCGTTTCCGATGACTTGACTGAGTCTGACTCGACGTGATTGACTAAGACCTACCTCAAAATATTTCTAAGTTCGAGGGTTAACTTTACGATGCATCATTGAATTTTTGATAATAATTCAAAATAAATTTTTCAGGCGGTCCGTTTTGCCCTCTCGGTTCGTTTTGCCCTAAGGTCCGTTTTGCCCTCCCGGTCCGTTTTGCCCTACCTTGCCCTATACCTATGGATGAAAAAATTAGGTTAAAAAAAATTGATTAAAATTGGTTAATTGCGGACCGCTGATTCAGTGACGAAAAAAGCTGGCGCGTGTTTAAAATATATAAAACAAGGTTATAGATATCGTTGAAACGTAGATATTCAATATGGATTTGGCATTTCAAAATGCTGTTCAACTTCATGTCGCCAACCAATTAGATCATCTTGTGGATTACAATGACGGACCACGTTTCCACGTAAGAGATGACCCCTTCGAATTATCAGAACGACAATTTATCAAGCTCTTTAGATTAAAAAAAAGAAACAACAAACCGACTTATAGATATTGTAGAACAAAATTCAGTAGAATTACCACGATCTTCAGCTTTGGACGCAACGGTACAAGTGAGTTTGAACAATACATGCGGAATGTAAAATATTCGTAACAAAACATGTATCTGTTAAAGGTCTTAGCAGCAATACGCTTCTTTGCATCAGGAAGCTACTAGGATTGCATTGGTAGTAATATTAATATGGCTATTAGTCAAGCATCGGTCAGCAGATGCATTCATAACGTCACCAATATTCTGAATTTACCAGCGGCATTTAATACTTGGGTACGCTTTCCTAATAATATGCAGGAGCTACGACAGCTGCGTAACAAGTAAAGGAGGATGTAGCCTGTATGCAGAAAAATGACATACTATTATTTATACACAATCGAGGTCTATAACATTTATGATGTATAGATTTTGGACGGAGAAGCAATTTCCCGGAGCGATCGGTTGTATAGACTGTACTCATGTCACAATATTCCCACCTCCGAGAGCTGACGAAAATCATCCCGAACATACCGAGAACAAATCTTGATACTGCACAGTCGATGCGCCTGACTGCGCATGCGCCGAATAATTCAATTTTATTGGTCGGTGAGATGGTCCCGCGATAATATTATGACGTATGAGGCAGGGGTACCAGCTTGCAAGAAATGAAGCAACAGCTGCCAAGCCTTCGTGCGTAGACTAGTCAATTGAGGTTATGTTGTTGTTTATTTTAATTTAACGTGAATTATCAGAATAAAAGTAGCATCGATTAGCAATCTTGAACAAAATAGTTCATATCGGAAGATAATTCAATCGGCACAACGAAGGATTTGATGAAAATACAAAATCAATTGCTAAAAAACTCATGATGGAATTATTTATTGAAAAATTAAATCTAAACTTAAATCTGAAACTGGGCAAACTGAGGCAGGTAAGTGAAAATAACGTTTATTACAAAAATATTCTTTATTCACATAAAGTAAAAAATAAATGGATTGTTGAAAGTAAGTGAAATTGTGAAAAAAATTTTTGCTTCACGTTTCATGGTAATGCATTTGAGTAGAAATTAATTGAATCTGAAATCATCAGTAGCACGTCTGTTATTAACACCTTTTATTTTTTATTAGGAAACAATAAAACAGTGAAGTGGGACTGAAGTCGTCAACGTTCAAATTTTCTCCTCACAGAAATCATCAGGGCTTGTAAGTAGATTTCCAATTCTGTGATCTCTGAGCGATACAACATTTTTGCATTTATTTAATGATGAAATTCGTTCTTTTAGGAGGCTCGAGCTTTCAACATTGGTCAGCAGTAGGAAAATCCTGTAAGACCTGATGATTAAAACGTTCTGCCAGCGATCACCATGGTTTCTTGATCTGTTGGTGCTACCATTCTAACCATTCGATCTGGACGTTCCGTCAGGCAACAGGTGTTCAAGTGATTTTGTTGGACCATCACCTTCGTCTTTATTTCATAGCGTCAAGGAGTCATTTGAATATTTGTATTTATTAATATTTTTATTTTGAAGTTGTTGGGTTCAGAAAAATAGTGTTTCAGGTCTCTAATAGAAGTCGGAGAATAGATTTTGCTAGCCAAACTGATATAATCAAAATCTAGGAATGTTGAATACCTTTAGTTGAAAATGTCTTTAAACTTAGTTTTAGCTGATAATTTCACCCGGCTAGCTAGTTACAGCTGTCTCAGGTATCGCTGTCGCTGTCTCTGTACTTGTGTCTTCTTGAAAATCCATCGGCACACCTTGTCAAAGGCTGAAAATGCATTCATTTGCTAATACACGTTGCATTACGATTAATCAATTAAACTAGACTTCCTCAAAAGAAAACCACAATTCAATCACAGCTGATAAAATATTCAAACTTCTTAAACAATTGGTTTGATATTTTGCAATTTTAAAGTTTGTGAGATTAATGTTCCTTTCTAGCGAGAAAGTTACTTGAAAGATATGTTACATGCAATGGTTTCAAATTGGAAGAAGTCATAACGATTTCCTTTGTCAACCGAGAAAAGTGGCGATGATCTCTGGACTCAAGAAATTAAATGGAAGGTATCAATGAAAGGCAGAGATGCAATTATTTGGCTGTTGCAAACTCATTCTTGAATTTCCCAATTTAACAGCATTTATTCACAAACATTTCCTGTTAATCAAAAGAATTTGAATTATTTCTAATGTGTCAAATTAATACAATTTAATAAACTGTTCCAACCCGTCATGAGACCACTAGTTTCCAATTTTAATTAGATGAAGCAAATCCTTGAAAAATAAGCCGATGAATCCAAGAAAGCAATCAACTGTTCGAAATAAATTGCGACGGTCGAACATCAAGTTTCAATAAAGCTTTCCAAGCCTTTCCGAATCGGTACCGCAATTCTTTGAGATTTTAACCTCAAAAATTCATATCAATTACATCGCCATCAAAAACAAAGTTTGACAGCTAAAACTCGGGATGGCTAACCTGCCTCAGCGGACGACGGAACTCGCGCATGCGCTGTCAGGCGCTCGACTGTGCAGTATCAAGATTTGTTCTCGGTATATACCGTGAAGATTCGTGTATGCGGGTCAGTCGGGCCGGCTCCACACAGCATTTTTCGTCTACGGCACTGCCGTTCCGCCGTTCCTTGTTCACGCTGCTTGTCTTCTGCTTTGACAGGTAGGCAAAGCGCGCGGAGCACGATTCTATGGTTAGATTGCGGTTAGGATCTTCTCTATCGAAAATATTTCCGATTATCTGCCCATTATTATTCAACGAATAATTAATATTTTTTGAAACGAATCGATGCATTTCAGAAGAAACTGAAGTAGCTAAGTGACGAGAATGTTTATCAGCGAATCCTGGAAATGAGTGTAGCGATCAAATGGAAATTGTACCAGGTAATAAAGACAATTACAGTCACTGAATTAACCTAATTACATTCAGGTTGCAAATTAATGTATTTAGTCACAAATGAAAATAACTTTCAAGATGTTAGACGAACGAACAATAAATTTATTACTATTACATTTCAACGAGAATTATTATTAATCAGTTTTACTAATAACTGATGAAAAAATAAAAAATAACAATGAAGGGTGAAAATATAGTACCTTGTGATACAAGTCCGAGAAAGCGATCATTATACGCAGGGTGTGAAGTTGGTCGCACGAGCCTTACGAGTAACACAGCAACACGAGCCGAAGGCGAGTGCTGCTCGTGGTACGAGTACGGCGAGTGTGACCAACTTCACAACCTTCGGATGGTCGCTCTCTCGCTCGTGTATCACATAATACTTTTTGTAACAAATGTATGAGACGTGCTGCTTCTCGTGCCTGCCGAGAGGAGCGCGCGAGAAGAGTGTGAGAAGTGCGTGCGAGAAGAAAGCACCAGTGTGAGAAGTAAAATCAGGCCGATTTGCGCATGCGCAGCATTGTTATTGTATCCATGGCTGTAAAGCGCCACTTAGGCCACTCTCTGCAGGCATGAGAAGTAGCACTTCTCATGCATGCGTTGCAAAAATTATTTTATGCAACGCAAGCATGTTTTACGCGTTTTTCATGCTCGATTTCGATACACAAAGTTGGCGTTTTAGAGACAGTTGAGCGAGTCTGCGAATGCGCATGCGGACAGTTCACTTATGGCTACTTTTGAGTCCTAGGAGTTAAAAGTGGTCTCTAACGTACGCGCCGTAGCCTTCAAATCGCTATGTTATGCGTTGCTATGCGTGTATGTCCGTCGACTTTGTGTACCGGATCGAGCATGAACTTGTAAAATATACTTTTGTTGTATAAAATATCGTGTGTACCAAGGAGGCGAAGGTCTTTTACGCCGAGCGTATTTGCAATACGAGTCGAAGACGATTCGAAGACGAGTATTGCAAATATACGCTCGGCGTTAAAAGACCTTCTTTGCCTCCTTGGTATACAATATACTATTCTTATTATTAAAATGAATTAAGCAAACTCATATTTTTATCGACAAGAAAAATTATCAGGCAGGCCGGGAATCGAACCCGTATCTCCGGAGGTCTAACCGGGGACTTAATCCACTAGACCACCTAGCCGCCCACAGAATGTTACCTTCAAACTTCTCTTGTCATTTTATGTGTTTGTTTACTTTTCATGTATCTTGTGGAGTAGAGATTTGAAATTTCGCGGTTGTGACAGATTATACTACTTTTTGGAAACTCCATAGTCATGAGACAACGTTCTCATTCTACTACGAAAATTAACGACGGTTCATTTCGGTTCAGAGATCCGGGTTCGATTCCCGGCCTGCCTGATAATTTTTCTTGTCGATAAAAATATGAGTTTGTTTAATTCATATTCTGCGGCGCGGGGAGGGGGGGCGGGAGGGGGTATTGGGAATCAACACGGAGGCGTGGCCTAGTGTATTGACTGGGAATGAGCGGCCATGTTTGCTATATATAGTTATAGAAAACACCAGGCAGCGACTGGGAATGAGTAGTTAGATATTTGGCCACCAGAGGTCAGGGTGCCACATGTGAGTTCCCAATACCCGATTTGTTACCGGCCCGTCGAATATCTCCGAAACGGGGCTATCAATCGACTCGTCCTTTCGGCAGCCGACGCTTGACGAGTAATGAGTTCGAACTGGTACATTTGAATGAATTCTTTCGTTTTTTTATCGAAAAGTGTTGGCGTGCCATTTATGTCGACTTATATCAAAGCTTACGCATAAAATAATGCAAAATCCACCAAGAGAGCCCGATTCTATAAGGCAGAGGTCGGCACGCTTGGCGCAATGCGCCATCCTGGCTCTAAGTGTCAATTACTACGGCCGTAAGCCCCCTCAGTCTACCTGAGAACGGTCAGTTGTCCTTACCTGAAAGTTCGATGGTAGGGGCAGCGTTCAGGAGAAATAAAAGGAACTAAGGGGTGTGCAGTCTATTTGAGACGGCAAAAACTGCGTCTGACCGTCCAAGTCTTTTCATACCTGCATATCCCACCCATACCTGCCAAATTCCCAGAAACGGCGTTAAAAGGATTAGTGCCGGTGAATGGGTTGAGTGGATTTACGGCTTTGGCTCCTTGGCCTAATGAGTGTGCCGACCCCTGCTATAAGGAATCCCGAACACAACCATCCCAAAACATTTTTGTTTTCGACAACGATGAAAGGGCCAGTTGTATTCTACGTTTTTGTGGTAATTGTCAACGGCTAAGAGCGGCCATTGCCGCTAATGTCATTATATTAGTTTCCACACCGCCCGTGAGATGTCGCCACGCTGTTACGTTGATACACCTGTAACCACGTGACTCGACCTGCAGTCCAATCGTCTCTCACTAATGAGCTAAAAATTTGCGCGTGGCTACATCTCACGGGCGGTGTGGGAACTAATATAATGACATTAGCGGCAATGGCCGCTCTCAGCCGTTGACAATCGCGAAAATTACCACAAAAACGTAGAATACAACCGGCCTCTTCGTCGTTGTCGAAAACAAAGATGTTTTGGGATGGTTGTGTTCGGAATTCCCGATAGAATCGGGCTCTCTCGGTCGATTTTGCATTTTTTATGCGTAGGCTTTGATATATAAGTCGACATAAATGGCACGCCAACACTTTTCGATGAAAAAAAAAAAAAATCCCGATTTCATTCGATCAAATGTACCAGTTCGAACTCATTACTCGTCTAACATCGACTGCCGAAAGGACAAGTCGATTGATAGCCCCGTTTCGGAGATATTCGACGGGCCGGTAACAAATCGGGTATACCCCCCCCCCCCCGCCCCCCGCCCGCGCCCCCCTAACTGTCATTCCTCGGTGGGAAGGATCAACCTTCTGTAGCGTAATTATATTATTAATTACTCATAAAAATGTACCGTCGTTCATTGTCGTAGTACACACGGAGAAAAAAATATCTCTCTCATCACGAAACAGTATAGTGATTATCACGATACTTGTGTGACTATACTTTGTATACGCATATGCTCAATGCATGTGGATCGCGATAATCACGATCCACATGGATTTGGATAGTGAGCATCTATATTGCTATGGTTGGAATTCCGTTTCCTTATAGTGACTTTTCACTAAATCGTGCATGTGACGATGTCATGAAAAGCTAACTTACACTTATTATATTGGTAAATATTATACTTCAAAATTTGAGGTTATTATAGATTAGTATTTTGTATTTAATTTGTGAACACAAAATATATTTTATTAAAGAATATTATGTTTTTTTTATTATTATTCAACATAGATACTAATTTCTCTTCAAGCGTGATTCATTTGAAATTTTCGTTTAGTTTATGACAGTCAGGACTAAGGAACTTGGTTATGTTCGGTGGCGCTGAAGGCGTGGATCGTGATAATCACGATCCGTTTCGCTGTAGTAAGGAAACGTTCCCTTATGATCGCTATACGTTTCGTCAAATTCACAATACACTTGGATCGGGATAATTAGTATTTACCATTTCGTGTATAACAGTATATGTATAATGCTTATGACGATAACGTAAAAAGTTATTATAGAGATATAAAGCATACAGCAAATCAGGTTACAGTATCGTGAAAATGATGAAAGTGTTTTGTAATAATCACGATACTACGTTCGCGATCCACTTGATCGCTACGACAGCGATATTTTTTTCTCCGTGCATGAGAACGTTGTCTCATGACTATGGAGTTTTCAAAAAGTAGTATAATGTGTCACAACCGCGAGATTTCAAATCTCTACTACACAAGATACACGAAAAGTAAACAAACACATAAAATGACAAGGGAAGTTTGAAGGTAACATTCTGTGGGCGGCTAGGTGGTCTAGTGGATTAAGTCCCCGGTTAGGCCTCCAGAGATCCGGGTTCGATTCCCGGCCTGCCTGATAAGTAGATATAATGAGGGGGTTCTGGACCAAAACTTCTTTACCGGCCGAGTTGTGCTGGTAAGTTACCGACCGTGCGGGTAAGTTACCGACAGTCGGATGGTAACGATTTGGGTAACGATCGTCGATCTTTGTTACCGACAATCGGATGGCTGCAATTTTTCGTCGTGCGATGGCGCCACTGCCGATTGTTACCGATATTCTGATGGTAACGATCGAGAATCCTGCGTTGCCGATCTCCGCTTACCGACAATCTGATGGTTGCGATTTTTCGCAATACGATGGCGCCACTATGGATCGTCGATCTTTAGTTATCGATAGTCTGATGGTAACGATCCTGAATCATGGATGCCGATTTCCTGTTACCGGCAATCGAACGGCTGCAATTTACCTGCGGATCGCTGATCTTTAGTTATCGATAGTCTGATGGTAACGATTCTGAATCATGGATGCCGATTTTCTGTTACCGACAATCGGACGGCTGCAATTTACCTGCAATTATCCGTCGTGCGATGGCACCACTAGCGATTCTGATCATGGTAACGATTACCGATCTTTTTTTCTTTCACCCTTACCGACAATCGATCCGAGATGGCTGAAATTTCGAATTCTTAGCTTATATACGAATTATACCAGCTGAAATGTGTGAGAGGGTGTTTAATTATGCAATCAATAATGCGAGTCATCTGATAATGACATATATGTGTTTATTTGATACTTCTCAAGTCTAACCTCCCAGTAAACGAACACGAATTGAAACGAATTGAGTATGTGCAAAACAGAATTAACACGAATTGAATAGAATTTAAACAAATTGCCAAGAATTGACACACAGGTCTTTTCAATTCCATCTAATTCGTATTAATACCGTTTTCCACATACCCAATTCCTTTTCGATTACTGGGCTATTATAGAGGTTATAATTTTCCTAAAACTGACCTAAACTATATGGCTTAAGTCTAACCCATTCTAAAGTGACTATTATCCTCAAACTAACTCAAACTATGTTTATTTTACAATTTTCTTAAAAAAATGACTTAAACTATATGTACATTATTTAACTTGAACTCAAACTATATTTACAACTATAGGTGGTAATCGCACACACCGAGGTTCACACACGTATCTGAAACATACAGGTATTTCAATAACCGAACGATATATTGGTAACTGTCTTTGACGCTTAGCCACCTCGTGGTCAAAACCAGGACTACTCTAATCGGGTCATGTATCCTTATGGCGGAGACGCGTTCTCCATCTGGTAGTTGAAATTTGAACTAGTGAAACAGTACCTTACGTTCATTTACCAATAATGAAAATTACGTGTACTTACCGAGCATTATTTTTCTCCTCCGCACCCTCCCTCTTCGCCTCCGTCTTTTCCACCACCGCCGGCACCTCCTCCTCATCCCAATTTTCCTCCACCGCTGGCACTTTCTCCTCCTACATCTCCTCATCCCACCCCCACTTCACTCAGTGAATTTCATCAATCCAAACCTAAGGGAACTTCGTGGATTTTAACCTAAGTGTGACTCCGGTTCTCCCGCTACTGCCGTGGCAAGGGTAGAGCGGGCGCTCCGGAGTCGTTGCCTATGTACACTAAACGTAATGGATTCTGAGCCGGGGGGTGTTCGACAATCGAAGAAACAGCCAATCGGCGCTCTGGATTTTCGTAGTCCAGAGCGCTGATTGGCTGTTTCATCTATCTAGATTACACATCCAGCTCAGAATCCATTACGTTTAGTGTACAGGGCCGGAAAAGTCAAATTTCCTGAAGTGTGGAGTACTGGCATATGTTCGGGGGGGGGGGGGGGGGGGATTTCACTTCGTGTCCTTTTCAATCTTATTTTACATAAACCTTAGGCCTGGAAAAAAAAATTGTTATTCGATTCCGACTCTCGCAACTCGAAACATAAGTCTTGGGTTCAATAATGACTGTCGAAATTTGGGCTTCGTCGGATAATTATTGCATTTTATTAACACGTGAAAAATACCTTTTTACCGTTCAAAGCTGTTCTAAAAAATTCTAGACGATCGAGGGGAGTGTAGATTGATGTGCGGCTTTATTCTATGTTGAACCTAATTTCGGATGCTAGAAAAAAGGAAAAAAAACTGCAAAAAAATTAAAAAGAAATTGAATAAAGCTGCACAGCAATCTACACCCCCCTCGACCGGCCAGAATTTTTTAGAACAGTTTTGAACGGTGAAAAGTTATTTTTTACGTGTTAATCAAATGCAAATGATGAGACTCGATGCGCGACGACTCAAAATTATTCGACAAAGCCCAAATTTTGACAGAGTCATTGTTAGACCCAAGACTAATGTTTCGAGTTGTGAGAGACGGAATCAAAAAAAAAAATTATATTTTTTTTCGCCAGGCCTAATAAACACATACCGTGATTTTCTGTGGATGCGGCCCAGCAACGATGCCAACCTAAAACTCGTTAGCAGCAGTTTAGTAACTTACTATGTTTTCCTAGTTTAATCACTAAAAATCTAGTAATGTCCAGTAAAAATCTAGTTATTTCTAATTATTCTACTAGAAACATCTAGTGAGTTACTAAACTGCTGCTAACGAGTTTTAGGTTGGCATCCTTGCTAGGCCGCATATTTTATTTTTGTCACGATGGGGCGCGCCACCAAACGAGGTGTTTTCTGTATTATACAAATTGAGCCAGAATTCTGAGGTATGGAATTCCATACCCAGTCAAATCCGAGGTATGGAGTGCTCCACCGAAACCATAGGGGGTTCGCCGGCCCTGCCTATGTATTGTAACATATTCGGCGATGTATATTCCGAATATATCAGCTGAAATAGATCGAACAAAAGGCCAGAGGATTAAGCTAATATATAAGATATACTAATACACTTCATACTACTTGTTCACTCAGACCAGACTAAATTTGGAAAGTTAATAATAATTTTTTCACTATAGTCGGATGAAACGATGACAAAGAATTTTTTTTCAATTCGAATAGTTAAATTATAAAGATATATAATATAACACTCATAAATATAAGAATATACATTATAGTTATTACTTACCTTCAAAAGATGGAATGCCGGAAACTGAATTCCACCTTCGTAGAATGTTTTTCACGGAGTTATACATTTTACTAATTGTAAGACAAGCCGTATGTAACGTCCGAATAGCTCGAATCTTCACTCCCGAATGAAGAAGGAAGTAACGAGACCGTCAACCCCTGAACTCCCCGAAACTTGCATATGGTACGTTGGAGTAAGCTATCATGTATAGCCAAGTCAAGCGGGCAATAATATTACATTAGGTGCGATGCAGCGATACTTTTCTAGTTGGCAGGCCGATCCCGCAATAAAATATGGTTCTACCAGCTATACCGGTACGGTTAAATTTGCAAACTATATAATGTAGTCATCAGTGATATTGGCTTCTGCGAACCTAACTGGTATGATGCATTATAAGTTGATCAGCTATACTGGTAAATTCAGATCTTCGGTATAGTTATTGATGAAGGAACAGAAATCAAGATTCAGTGATACAGCAATACCAAATTGTGAAGCTGACGAGCCTCAGAATAATAGTGCTCACATACTTATGATTTACTTCTGGAATATATGTATCTAGCCAGGATAACTAAGTCACAGTCGTCTAGACTTTTCATTCAAATGCATAGTTTAGCTAAATACAAACAACTATATTTATACAGGGCATCCAGCAACCCAGGCCTTCTAATGGCACTGTTCATTCACTTAATCGAAGCAGAATTTCTCTTCACCATTACCATATTTCTGGACCAGAATGGTATTTCTAACAGGCCCGAAGGATTTCTTTCCGTGTGATAATAAATTTTATTCATGAAAATTATATTACATATCCGATTTATTTATCCAACTATTATGTGAACCATCGAATCCCAACCATTTTACACAGAGTTGATCACCACGCCTTCGCAAGACCTTTTCTACAAGATAGCCATCGGGATATTGCACCCTGCTGAGCTCTTCCTCATAAAAACCGCCTTCAATGGGCTGATACAGGTAGTCGGTGAGTTTGTAAGTTGGAGGGTTGGTATTTTTCACCTCATCAACAGTGAATATTTCTGTTGTCCAATTCGGTGTATAACCCTTTTCGAACACATTTTTATTTTTGCTAATTCGAACTTTACTCAAATAAGTCGCCAGGAGTTCGTCAAATGTCTGGAATCTCTTGAATTTAACTACCTGAACTAACTTTTATAAATTTGATATCTGTAATCAATGTGCGTATATTAGAGTTGCGGATTTTACTCTCTCATCTTTATTTAAATGATTTTGTTTTCAATGTTTTTTTCTTCATGATCTATCCAACGTCGAATCAAAGTTCTGTCACTCTTCTCTCCTTCGGATATATATAACAATTTTCTTTTCTTTTCCTTTTTCTTTCTCTTTTTCTTTTTCTTACGGTATCTATCATTTTACGGAAATCCGACGTTTTACTATATTCAATGGCAAAAGAAACCAGAGATTACCGGCTCGAATAGACGTCCGGAAACGATGTGGTTATCGGATTTTTATTTTGGGACCGTATATTAAGATACGGTGCAAAAACGGGAATAGTGGGAAAGCGGCATTATTCAGAGGCCGGTAAATTAACGTATCAATCAATTTAAAAAAAAAAAAACGAGAATTTCAATGAAAAATCATTAATACCTACTTAATTTTCTCATATTGGGATCAAGAGGTCGATTGCATGGGCGTAGTAAAGTGTTCTACTCTGCTTTTCATGGACGTGCGCGGTATGAATACGAAAACGGCCATAACTTGCGAAACCGATCAGCTAGGATTTTCGGCTCAACATTTTTTTAATCTACCAAAAATATAGAAACTTTCTGCGTTAGCCGATTTTGGATCCATTTTGAGTCCACTCAAAATGTCAGCGGGAGAAATGTTATGTTTGATGCGGCATTTTGGTATGTTATTAGGCGATTTGATTCCAAAAAAAAATCCCATGTGGTTAGTTTATACAGGTTTGAACGAAATTCTAAATATTCTATTGGCAAAAGTGCATCATCCATTATGTACCGAATTGCTTGAAACTCTTATCACAGATCATCTAAAATTATATCATGATGTTACAGGAAATAATTTGAAGCCAAAACATCACCATTTAACCCATTATCCAGGTATTATGAGATCGATTGGACCAGTTGTGCACATATGGTCCATGAGAAACGAAAGCAAGCACAAAGATGGTAAAGTTGCAGCTCGCGCTGCTATTTCAAGGGTCAATTTACCATATACTCTGGCAATTAAGCATCAATTACAGTTACATCATAGATTTCGTTCAAACCAAATACCAAGCAATGCACCTACACTTGGTCCCAAACATGCAGTTCAATTAGACAAAATTCCTGATTACGAAGTGTTTGCATCTCAACTACCTCCTAGTTCACCACTAATCATCAATTTAATTGTATGGATTAAACATATGGGACTTTTATACTCTCGCAAAGACATCCTCGTAATTATAATTAGTAAAGGACCGCGATTTTTTGAAATACAAGAAATTTTACAAGACAGCAGAGGAAAAATTTTTTTCATAACAAAAAAAATGCATTCTGATTTTAGTCACCATATGCAAGCCTACGAAGTAAATGTCATCGATGATAAATATTCAGTAATATTTTTACATGATGTTGATGATATCAGTTTTATGTCAAGACTTCCAGACGGAAAAAGTTATGTGGCTAATAAGTGGTAATGTTGAGTACTATAATATATATTCTTCACCATTATTTTATTCATACTATTATATGCCTGATACCTATAGTTTTTGATACTAAATAATCTTATAGAAAACTTTCCGTCAAGACTTCCAGACGAAAAAAGTTATGTGGCTAATACCTAAGTGGTAATGTTTAGTATAATTATATATTTTTCACCATTATTTTATTCATACTATTATATACCTGATACCTATTGTTTTTGATATTAAATAAATATTACAATTGGTAATAACTGTAGAATGTTGTGATTCAATTATGACCAAATCTCTTCTCCACAGTTCTTGAACTTCACTAATAAAATACACTGTAAAAAAATAAACTAAATCACTCTACCTATATCTAAAGATATGCGATTTGATACACTCTTTGACTTTGAAAATGGAATAATAATACAAAAGTGGTTGATAATATATGCGGCTCAATAATATTATAAGCGAAGTGAATATTTAAAGGATTTTTCATCCTAACAGTCTCTCGACTGAACTCCAACACCTACTGCACTTCTACTTTGAAGCTAGACCCCCCCCCCCCCCAGTACTAAGAATTGTGTGATAATCAGATGGACTCGGCACAAAATCATAATAACTGTTGAACGTGTTCTCATATTGGCCTTACAATTATTTGGGATGCAATTATCTACTGATGCCATCGAATAATCTGTATAAAATCCGAATTCCAATTATTATACAAGATGTGCATCGCGATGTAGCATACAGTTCTATCGCAATGCTACACCGCTTCGACGATGACGCGACATGGTAGTGCATCCCATGCAGCATATAATTCTATCGCAATGCTACATTACTTTGAAGATCACGCGACATGGTAGTGCATCCGATGTAGCATATAGTTCTATCGCTATACTACATTACTTCGATGTTGATGTGCCATGGCAATGGGTCTGACGTAGCATAGCTTTGTCGCTATAAATACATTACTTCAATGACGATGCGACTTGATAATGCGACAGATATCGCGTAGCACTGTAGCAGTGCGACGTCATCACTTACATGGCGATTCTACATCGTATCTTGTGCGATTTGAATGAAATATTTGGAAAGCATTGTAACAATTACAATATTGGCGCTCGAGGGTACATCACTTCATGTAACATAGTAATGTGTACTCCGGTTTCGAGGTTCATAGCACAATTCTCTTTTCTCCGTGTGGCCCTTTCATCGTTGTCGAAAACAAAAATGTTTTGGGATGGTTGTGTTCGGGATTCCTTATAGCAGGGGTCGGCACACTCATTAGGCCAAGGAGCCAAAGCCGTAAATCCACTCAACCCATTCACCGGCACTAATCCTTTTAACGCCGTTTCTGGGAATTTGGCAGGTATGGGTGGGATATGCAGGTATGAAAAGACTTGGACGGTCAGACGCAGTTTTTGCCGTCTCAAATAGACTGCACACCCCTTAGTTCCTTTTATTTCTCCTGAACGCTGCCCCTACCATCGAACTTTCAGGTAAGGACAACTGACCGTTCTCAGGTAGACTGAGGGGGCTTACGGCCGTAGTAATTGACACTTAGAGCCAGGCTGGCACATTGCGCCAAGCGTGCCGATCTCTGCCTTATAGAATCGGGCTCTCTTGGTGGATTTTGCATTATTTTATGCGTAAGCTTTGATATAAGTCGACATAAATGGCACGCCAACACTTTTCGATAAAAAAACGAAAGAATTCATTCAAATGTACCAGTTCGAACTCATTACTCGTCAAGCATCGGCTGCCGAAAGGACAAGTCGATTGATAGCCCCGTTTCGGAGATATTCGACGGGCCGGTAACAAATCGGGTATTGGGAACTCACATGTGGCACCCTGACCTCTGGTGGCCAAATATCTAACTACTCATTCCCAGTCGCTGCCTGGTGTTTTCTATAACTATATATAGCAAACATGGCCGCTCATTCCCAGTCAATACACTAGGCCACGCCTCCGTGTTGATTCCCAATACCCCCTCCCCCCCCTCCCCGCGCCGCAGAATATGAATTAAACAAACTCATATTTTTATCGACAAGAAAAATTATCAGCCAGGCCGGGAATCGAACCCGGATCTCTGAACCGAAATGAACCGTCGTTAATTTTCGTAGTAGAATGAGAACGTTGTCTCATGTCTATGGAGTTTCCAAAAAGTAGTATAATCTGTCACAAATCTCTACTCCACAAGATACATGAAAAGTAAACAAACACATAAAATGACAAGAGAAGTTTGAAGGTAACATTCTGTGGGCGGCTAGGTGGTCTAGTGGATTAAGTCCCCGGTTAGACCTCCGGAGATACGGGTTTGATTCCCGGCCTGCCTGATAATTTTTCTTGTCGATAAAAATATGAGTTTGCCTAATTCATTTTAATAATAAGAATAGTATATTGTATACCAAGGAGGCAAAGAAGGTCTTTTAATGCCGAGCGTATATTTGCAATACTCGTTTTCGACTCGTCTTCGACTCGTATTGCAAATACGCTCGGCGTAAAAGACCTTCGCCTCCTTGGTACACACGATATTTTATACAACAAAAGTATATTTTACAAGTTCATGCTCGATCCGGTACACAAAGTCGACGGACATACACGCATAGCAACGCATAACATAGCGATTTGAAGGCTACGGCGCGTACGTTAGAGACCACTTTTAACTCCTAGGACTCAAAAGTAGCCATAAGTGAACTGTCCGCATGCGCATTCGCAGACTCGCTCAACTGTCTCTAAAACGCCAACTTTGTGTACCGAAATCGAGCATGAAAAACGCGTAAAACATGCTTGCGTTGCATAAAATAATTTTTGCAACGCATGCATGAGAAGTGCTACTTCTCATGCCTGCAGAGAGTGGCCTAAGTGGCGCTTTACAGCCATGGATACAATAACAATGCTGCGCATGCGCAAATCGGCCTGATTTTACTTCTCACACTGGTGCTTTCTTCTCGCACGCACTTCTCACACTCTTCTCGCGCGCTCCTCTCGGCAGGCACGAGAAGCAGCACCTCTCATGCATTTGTTACAAAAAGTATTATGTGATACACGAGCGAGAGAGCGACCATCCGAAAGTTGTGAAGTTGGTCACACTCGCCGTACTCGTACCACGAGCAGCACTCGCCTTCAGCTCGTGCTGCTGTGTTACTCGTAAGGCTCGTGCGACCAACTTCACACCCTGCGTATAATGATCGCTTTCTCGGACTTGTATCACAAGGTACTATATTTTCACCCTTCATTGTTATTTTTTATTTGTTCATCAGTTATTAGTAAAACTGATTAATAATAATTCTCGTTGAAATGTAATAGTAATAAATTTATTGTTCGTTTGTCTAACATCTTGAAAGTTATTTTCATTTGTGACTAAATACATTAATTTGCAACCTGAATGTAATTAGGTTAATTCAGTGACTGTAATTGTCTTTATTACCTGGTACAATTTCCCTTTGATCGCTACACTCATTTCCAGGATTCGCTGATAAACATTCTCGTCACTTAGCTACTTCAGTTTCTTCTGAAATGCATCGATTCGTTTCAAAAAATATTAATTATTCGTTGAATAATAATGGGCAGATAATCGGAAATATTTTCTATAGAGAAGATCCTAACCGCAATCTAACCATAAAATCGTGCTCCGCGCGCTTTGCCTACCTGTCAAAGCAGAAGACAAGCAGCGTGAACAAGGAACGGCGGAACGGCAGTGCCGTAGACGAAAAATGCTGTGTGGAGCCGGCCCGACTGACCCGCATACACGAATCTTCACGGTATATATGTTCGGGATGATTTTCGTCAGCTCTCGGAGGTGGGAATATTGTGACATGAGTACAGTCTATACAACCGATCGCTCCGGGAAATTGCTTCTCCGTCCAAAATCTATACATCATAAATGTTATAGACCTCGACTGTGTATAAATAATAGTATGTCATTTTTCTGCATACAGGCTACATCCTCCTTTACTTGTTACGCAGCTGTCGTAGCTCCTGCATATTATTAGGAAAGCGTACCCAAGTATTAAATGCCGCTGGTAAATTCAGAATATTAGTGACGTTATGAATGCATCTGCTGACCGATGCTTGACTAATAGCCATATTAATATTACTACCAATGCAATCCTAGTAGCTTCCTGATGCAAAGAAGCGTATTGCTGCTAAGACCTTTAACAGATACATGTTTTGTTACGAATATTTTACATTCCGCATGTATTGTTCAAACTCACTTGTACCGTTGCGTCCAAAGCTGAAGATCGTGGTAATTCTACTGAATTTTGTTCTATAATATCTATAAGTCGGTTTGTTGTTTCTTTTTTTTAATCTAAAGAGCTTGATAAATTGTCGTTCTGATAATTCGAAGGGGTCATCTCTTACGTGGAAACGTGGTCCGTCATTGTAATCCACAAGATGATCTAATTGGTTGGCGACATGAAGTTGAACAGCATTTTGAAATGCCAAATCCATATTGAATATCTACGTTTCAACGATATCTATAACCTTGTTTTATATATTTTAAACACGCGCCAGCTTTTTTCGTCACTGAATCAGCGGTCCGCAATTATCCAATTTTCATCAATTTTTCTTGTTGCTGTGTGGAGCCGGCCCGACTGACCCGCATACACGAATCTTCACGGTATATTACGTTAATTTACAACGTATTCGTTGTTTGAATTATAAATGTATATTAAAGGTATAGGAAATCATTTCTCCGTTTGAAAAACGTCATTATTGAACGAATATTATCGGATAACTTATAAACGTGTATGATATACGTTCTATAAAAGTATGATGATATATGGATACCAAAAATCAACGAAGAAGACGTGTATAATACGCGTAATATACGAGCTGGTGTTTATTGGGTAATCATATTGCGTAATTGTAATTTCATTTACTGTAATTAGTTCAGATGAATTACTATACACGCAGAGAATTTTCTGGTAGAGATTCTCATACTGTATGGTGGCTCTGAGCTATACTAGACCATTGCACGAAATTTGATACAAAGTATAGGAAAAAGTAGGAGGAAAATCGTTGATATACCACTGTTTATATTACGGTTTTCAATACTCCTGAGACTTTTTTCCATACTTTGTATCAAATTTCGTGCAATGGCTGGTATAACTCAGAGCCACCATGAAGTATGGTAATCTCGCCTAGAAAAATTCTCTCCGTGTACAATCGAAATTCGTGACGAATATTTTACAGGATCAATCCTTGTCAGAATTTGGATAGATATCCTTTTTGCCATTCAATGCTTCGTGGAATAAATTTTTCAAAAATTGATTGGTTTTCATTAGTTTCTGAAATATTTTCTAGCCTTGACGAATTTCCACCGATTCTCACGATATGCTAGCGATATGCGTCGCTCGCGATCTGAACTCATGACGTGCGAGCGATATGCGTCTGAATTGATGACACACATATCTGGTGAGGTGAGGGCAACGTGGTGCGGGTAAATTCGCACACGTGCGTGCGTATACGCCATCACTGTGAGGACATTTTGTTATCTGGGTGGTTAGACGGGTAAATGAAAGTTTCTCGGTCCTCGTTTCACTATCACAATTTATTAGCCAAAACGGCTTTGTCAGATATTCTACAATTTTATATTATTGTTCGACTCAAATACATCTTTTGTCTTGCCTACCATCATTTCCTATCTGCCTTCTTGTCTTCTCTACCTGCCTAAACTCCCCACTACTCTACGTCCCGCAGGGTAGCCACCTAACTATTCGGACTATTCATTATCTAAATAATTTGTACCTAATCCATACTGAGAGAAAATCTTGAAAGTATACACTCGGCGCCAAATAATTCAATTTCTATGGCCATAATTATCCGATAGACAGTACCAACTGAATTGGAATCAACTTATCCTTGAAAACTCGTTTTTCAGCGTTTGATAGCTGAAGTTCAGAGTAGTTAGCCTGCATGGGCAGATTGAAAAACTGGCGCACGCACAGTCGACTGTATACTTTCAAGATTTGTTTACGGTACATCTAGCCACTGAACTCTATAATATACTGGAACGCGCGCGATGGGACTGGGGGCCGGTGAGAAAGAGATAGTTGTGGTCGGAGTCTGTTCGTTCGTGTCGCACGCATATCTACTGCCTGAGCCACAAACATCGACCGGGAACGAAACGAATTTAGTTTCTTCTCTAACGGTCAATGATTTCATGCGAGATAGTTCCTGTACACTGTTAAAAATGTTTGTGAATTTAGTATACATTTACTATACAAAAGACTTCCAATTTCACAAATTCGGCAAAGCAATGTGAATTACTATGGATTTCTTTTAAATTTGCGAAAAAATTCTCAATTTTATTAAACTCGATACGAAAAGCACAAAAGTGTATCATAAATTTACTAATTTGTATAGTAATTGAATTGTGTTCGTGAATTTACTAAACAATGTTTGGAATTTGCTGGACTTACTTCTAAATGTGCTAAACAAGTGCACTAGATGAATTTCCGAAACTTCATGTGAAATTCATCAAGACATTTTGTTAATTTACTAAACCCCAGGTTGTAGTAGAAATTGATCAAAAACGCATGTCAAGTTCAATAGTTGGTGAAGAAGAAGATATTGCTATGCATTCTATCTGAACTCGAAGTCCAACATTGAGTTTCACTGAGCTTGCTGACATATGAAGCTATTGTATGATGTGTAGGCTCCGAACAAATAGAAAGACATTCGAAGGACAGTCAATAGGTAGTTTGGCGTAGTGGATAGGGCGTGCGACTAGTAATACGAGCGAATGCGAGCGAATGCGAGCGGACGTGGGTTCAAATCCCGGTTACGACGAAAATATTATTGGCATTTTTAGCGAATTGAAAATGTGTTTCCCTGGTGTTGATCATATAATGATGGTCATTTACGTGTTCAAACGCACAACCTCGGGTAAAAAATAATTTTTTTTTTACAATTTGGGACCTGCTTCAAAGTTTAGTAATATTACTATAACAATGCTAGAAAATTAAAAACCTCGTTCTTAAAATTACTGTAAAAATGTTCGGTAAATTCACTATCGCCAACACGAATAATGCTTCCTATACATTTTTAGTAAATTTACATCAGAAACTTCTAACAGTGTACATTAGACAAGTGCATCCGACTCCGACCACAACTATCTCTCTCTCACCGCGGATCGCTACACGAGTCAGAGGCCCGCGCGCGTTCCAGTATATTATAGAGTTCAGTGTATCTAGCTAATTTGTATACTGTGGCGTGGCCGCCTACCCCAACAACTGAAAAAGAATAGAAACGGTTGAGATTTTTCAATACGATGTATTCCGATTTCTTCATCCGACATCTTGAATAAAAACGAATTTGAAGAATGACGATCCGAATATGATGAAATAGAAACGAATGGAACAGAATTTTGGTAATATTCTTCAATACGACTCAATCCGACTATCGTGGCCAGTAATTCGAATACGAACGAATTCGAAATAA
Source organism: Tenthredo livida (assembly GCA_963992785.1). Classification (NCBI taxonomy): domain Eukaryota; kingdom Metazoa; phylum Arthropoda; class Insecta; order Hymenoptera; family Tenthredinidae; genus Tenthredo; species Tenthredo livida. The sequence goes on from OZ023071.1 coordinate 11,321,787, forward strand.
ACCTTCGATCGGAATATAAAGAAATAGAAACAAATAGAACAAAAATTTGATAATATTCTTCAATACGATCTAATCTGATAACTTGATTGAATACGAATTTGGAAAAATAAATAGAGAGATTTACAAAATGGAAGAATTCGAAATTCTTTCATTTGAATAAAGGACCCCGCACAAATCTTATGGAAATTGGATCCCGGTCAAATTGTCCAAAATTGTAGTATGTTGTGCTTCAGGTCATCCTGATCAAAAGTCATCATGGTCACAAATTTGACCGGGATCCAATTTCCATAAGATTTGTGCGGGGTCCTTTGTGATGTTTGTTACATCCAGATTATTCAAGAAACATGCGATAATGACATTCTAGTTCTTCCATAGTAATTACATGGTAATGATAGTATTTCTGAATTAAAATACTGACTTAAAAAATAATATTTCTGCTTAAAAATACGGACTTGAGAAAGATTTATGTGACTTATAGTATGAGAATGATATGAAGGGTGGCACGGCAAAACGGTGTAAGTACCACCGTGATGACTTTTCAGTAGAGCAAAAAAACTGTCCCAAAATTCTAAAAACTGATTTAAAAAAAAAATGAGAAAGTACTTTGTAGAGTTTTTCGAGCTCTTTGAAATGGCGCAAACCCCGATTCAATACAGCTATCTACCTTCGAGAAAATCGTTCGCGAAAGTCAATTTTTTTCGTGCCAGCGTAAGTGCCACGTTTTATGACAACTTTTTTTTCTACTTTGGATGCTGATTACTGATTACGAACGCAAATACGATGCTAAAATTATCAAAAAAAATATAAATCGAAAGCTTGAACCGTAATGAATGAGATTCGCTTATAGATTTCCAAATTTGAACAAATTTTCAACCATTACGGGGCGAAATGGCGGACGATGGAGGGATCGGAAACGGTGTAAGTGCCAAAATGAACATAATTTTCATATGAAATCATGAAATTTTACACCGTTTTGCCGTGCCAACTTTTTATATCTTCGCAAATAAATTTTTGTCAGCCATATCATTTGGCGAGGACATGCGTATGGATTTTCAAGAATTTTATCAAAAATAAAACGTATTTTCGATTTTTTGGCACTTACACCGTTTTGCCGTGCCACCCTTCATATCATTTTTGCTTAACCCTCTGAACGGAATTGCGGGCTCCCCAGCGCAGTGGCTGGCGGAGCCTCACGCGATATTGTCGTATGGTGGGGAGACAGCGCAGTGCCGCCGCTATGTGCGCGGAGTTGGGTAACGTAAAGCGTTCACTGTGTGAGAGAGCCTTTCTGTGACGTCACGCACTAACAAAGCTCGAGCGCGCCGGATTGGCCCTTCCCTCTCTCCAGTTACACCGACGAGATTTGGCAGTCAATTCCGTTCAGAGGGTTAAAGATACTGTTATAATTACAGAGAGAAGAAAACTAATATCACATCAGATTCAAAATATGGGAGCAAGCTATAGGTTTATTAGGTTTATAGTAGTATATTAGTTATTCAGGTTTAGGTCCTTGCATGCCCTTTGTGGCTTTTTCTCCTACGGACTTGACCCGGCAAACGATAATAATTAATCATTTACTGGGATACCTGTAGCGAGCACTCTCGAGCTTAGACCCATCTGCCCACATATTGTTGTTAACTCTTGATGAATTTCATACTAATGAGCCGCCACTACAGTGCGTACCAACAGTAGTCTGTGAGTCGGATGTGAGGGGGTCCACTTCCGCATCAAGGCTTTGGAATGTAGGAGAGATATGTTCGACAATATATTGTGTCCCAGAGGCTGAGGTCAGCAGTAGATCGTGAACCTTTTGTATCAAAGTGTGTCCACCGTTGGAATTATTGGATGCTTTCATATTCTGACAGTCGTTTTGGTGCTGGTTCAAAGAGTCTCTTGCTTCTGGCAGCAGATTTGTCTTCACGAGTTCAATTACTTCGACATTATTATTGAATGGATCAATGTCACAGACTTCCGCAATGTCAGTGGTGCAATGATTCGTGGTACAGCCGTCACTGTTATTATTTGTGTCATTTGCATTCTCAACAATGTTCATTATCGATGAACTAGGTTTTTTTTTGTCTTCTTTGTTTATTGGTCGGATCTATCGCTGAAAGATAAACAATCATCATTAATATGCAGGGATAAAGGTGATAAAAAGGTACTGTAAAATAATTAAACAAATTCATAAGTTTAGTTCTACAAATACCTTCTTTCAAATCAGCTATTTTTTTTTTTTCAGATGTAGTGTCTCACTAAATCTGCTTCCATGTCTGCTATATCTTTGGAAAGCTTCCATTCATCGATAAGGTAGTAGCGAACAAAATCTGAATTAGAAAAGGTATGAGAAGCATTTAGGTAGTTATTGCAGCTTTACTGAGTAAGTAACAAGAACCTTTGTTACGTTTAATTGCCATAACTTTCACTGGATAGAGTTTCTCAACATTTGCTTTCAATGAAGTGTGAGTTTTTGACTTGGTGACTCTGTTAGATGTTTTGCCCGATATGGTACTTTGAAGTAGGGTACGTTCGTCAAATAATGCTGACACTAAACTGCGGGTGAGTCCTGATACTGACTTAAGGTGGGATTCCCTTTTTTTTCGCCAAATTTATCGCCTTTTTCCTAATTTTCTGATGAAGAAACTATACAACGGAACAATGCGAAATTTAGCATGCGGATTTATTTATCTCTTATCTATTCACAAAAAAATTGAAAAACATTTTCTCCCAAAAATACGCCTCCCACCCCCCTCAACGTGCGATGATCCCCAGTCGACGACGTGCACGATTTGAGTCGTGCCATTATTCCTGCAACAAAAACCCGGGAACATTTTACTTTCTTCAACAGCGGAGGGAAACCAGCGAGTTTCCATCCGCAAATGAGGATGGAAACCAGTCAATTGCCGGTCCTCGTTTGCGGATGGAAACTCGCTGATTTCGCTCCGCTGATGAAGAAAATAGTATGTTCACCTCGGAGAAAACAGTCATTGGCGCCTCGTATGAAGTTGAGAACACCTCGGCTTCGCCTCGGCGCTCACCTTCATACTCGGCGCGCAATCGACTGTTTTCTCGCTCGGTAAACAATATGGGTCAAAATCATGGAGGTGGAAAATTCTGGTATTCAAATTTCGAAAAATTCAACTTTGGTTAAGAGTCAAGATTACTTGTTGAAATCATAGCTCTATTCTTCATCAATCATTATGTAAGCGGGCAGCGCACAAAATTATCTATTGAATAATTTATTGACAATATGGCGCAAGAAAGAATCATTTCGGGAATGTTATTTGAATAACACAAAAAAAATGTTTGATTTCATTGGTATGGACCTATTTTACGGTATTTCAGTTTAAATTGGTAAGAATATAATAGTATATCGTCGGCGATAGTGCAATACCGCGTAACTAACATCTGCAATACCGCGTAAGTACAAAAAAAAAAAAAAAAAAATGAGATTTGGTGTGCATTCGATGTATTTTTTATTTTTACATCGAATGCACACCAAATCTCATTTTTTTTTTTTTTGTACTTACGCGGTATTGCAGATGTTAGTTACGCGGTATTGCACTATCGCCGACGATATGTTGCTTATCATTTCAAGTTTTGCATCGTTCCCTGAATGATGGTAGTGCATAGCATGTACTTGACATGTATGAATAAACTATTATAATTTTGAAAAACCTTTTTTGCACAAGGGATATTCATCTCTAATACATTTTTTTGTCAATAAAAGATCCTTTCCGAAAATGAAAGATCACATAATTGCAGGAGAATTTGCCTCACAAAGTAATTTCGGGAACGCTCGTCATAGTCCGGGAACGTTCCCGAAATGACCGTTCCCGAAATGACGTTTTCACATTGATTGTTCCATAATTTCTACACACATCGTCGTAAGCGATATTTCTGAGGTAACAATGCAAGGGATTTTCATCATTTATCATAATTTGTATGAAAATTCTCATAATTTGCATACACAGATTGGTTGACAGCGTTCCCGTGATGATGCTGAATTGATGTACGGTTCTCAAATATGAAATTGAATTGTACTTATCAACTAAATAATGAATTTAATCCGGAAGAACGACAACACGCCGGCAACCTGTTCACTGTCATTTTACATGACTGCTAGTTAGCATCTTCCACTACGGCAGACGCGTAATATTTTCACAGATTATGATTGCGTTCACGGGATGACGAATTTTTTCTCGGACAACATTTGGTAAAACTGAAGAATATGTGTTTTTTTTTTATTTTTTCCGAAAATTTCTCATCATCAAGATTATATTAAGTATATTGTTTTTACTAGAATAGTTATCTTTGCAAAGTCGATTTCATTATATTTTTTTTCACGTAAGTAAAAGAATATGTAATATGGACGCGTTCCCGAAATGATATTACGACTATGTTAGATTGAATAAAAGTTAAAGTGGAAAAATTTTCTTCGAAATGACTTGATGTGGCATCAACTACCATCAATATTAATCGATCAGAGTCAACAAGACTCTGATATTATGTAATTTTAATAACAAAAATCCTCTCCAACCCAAATTTCCCACCTGCATGATTTTGACCCATATACTATTACACACATTTAGCTATCGTTTGACAAAGCGGAAGAAAAATAAAAAAAAAATTGAGGATCCAGTGATGTTTTGAACTCAAAATATCGATTGATCCAAATAAGTAGATCGATCTTTTCGTTATAAACAAAAAAATATTCAACAGATTGCTTTTGTTTTTCGTCAAACGATAGCTACATGTGTGTCAAGTAAAATGTTCTTGGGTTTTTGCTGCAAGATTGATGGAAAGACTCAAATCGTGCACATGGTCAACTGAGGATCATCGCGCGTCGAGGGGGTGGGAGGCGTATTTTTGGGAGGCAATGATTTTGAATAATTTTGTAAATAGATAAAAGATGAATGAATCCACATGCCAAATTTCGCATTGATCCGTACTACAGTTTCTTCACCGGAAAATTGGAAGTAAACGATAAATTTAGCGAAGAAAAAAGGGAATCCCCCCTTAACGTTAGCGGTCACAAAGGCGAAAGTTTGAATTGGTAGCCATACATCTCTACCTAGATGTATCTAGAAATCGATAAATTGTACTAAGGGTAGAAGATACTGAAATTTGAGTGCCAAAATTTCAAAAAAATCGGTTTTCGGTTTTTTACGGAAAAGCGTTATTTGAACCCTTATCTATACATACACAAATCCTTGAGCCAAAAAAATGTATCATGCCCCATTTACCCAATAAAACGTATAATCCCAGATAACAAAAAGTTTGCACAGCCCCGTGTAGAAATCATAGAACGGCAGCAGATTTAATAAATCGGGCCAGCGTTAGGCCAATGTTGGCAAGCTGATACAACGGTCTTGCATTGGCGGATTGGGACGGCCCTGCGCTGATACAATATCGCAACTTGATAGAATGGTGAAGCAGCGGCGAGCTATGTCGGTCCACCATTGGTTTGAAAACGGCAACCATTGCAATGGTCCAGCATCGGTAAGCTATGCCTGTCCGATATTGGCTTCAGGATGGCAGCCATTGCGATGGTCAGACATCGGTGAACTATGTCTATCCAACATTCGTCTCAGAACGGCAACCATCCAATGGTTCAACATCGGTAAGCTATGCCTGCCCGATATTGGCTTCAGGATGGCAGCCATTGCAATGGCCAGACACGGTGCGCAATATTCATCCACTACCGCTTTCACAACTGTCACCGATACACCGCTCGATTCTCGGCGCGCGTTACCTGTCCAATACTGGTTCTAAACGCAACGGTTAAACCTCGGTGCTCACTATCCATCCAATATAGGTTTCAGATCGGCGACCGATGGAACGGTCGAGCCCCGGTACGCAATATCCATCCAATATAGGTTTCGGATCGGCACCTGATAAAGCGCCGAAACAGCGGTTGAATATCGGCGGCCGATATCTTTACAATATCGGGTTCAGAATGACTCCCGATGCGATGGTCATACTAAGGTCCATAATCCCGGCCCAAGATCGAACTTGAGCCAGCAGCCGATTCATCGGTCAAACCGGAGCTCAGTATCCCGGCCCAAGATCAGGCCCGGACATCCATTTATATGCACGCTAATTCTACAAGTAACAAAAAGTAGTATCGATAGTCATGCGACGAATTGGCGTAGTGGCTAGAGCGAGCGATTCGTAATATGGGAGACGGGCGTTCCGGGTTCAAATCCCCTCGTAGTTAGAAAAAAAATATATGCGGTTAGTTGACAATCACGTAGGGGTACATAAGTTGCGATCATATAATCTAATGCGTGACGAATAGAGTCAGTTAACACAGCATTGGCACAATGTTGCCTTGCCAATGTTGGCTCACTAGTGCCCAGCGTTACATTACTATTTTGGTCCAGTATAAAATGCCAAGCAGGGGCCAACGGCACAGAATATTGGCCCAATATTGTGCCGTCCTATGATTTCTACACGGGGACATATTAGTTCAAGCTGGGCCCAAGTTCGTCGGCCAACGATGGGTCTAGCTTGTATCAGGTGCTGGCCCGATACAACTTGCCGCGCGGAGACCAATATCTTACCGCGTTACATGCCAAGACTGGCCCGATACCAATTCCCACGTATGGGCCGATCTTGTTGCGTGTCGGACAATATTGGCCCAACGGAGCGCCGTTCGCAAATTTCTGCTCGGGAGTGCGCGCATGGGGAAGGCACGCGTGCCGATTTCTCCGCACGACGTGACATCAGGTGATCACATAGCTGTGTCCGCATATGCTTTACATATGTGTCGCACGTCGTGCGGGCCGCACAAACCAAAAAAAATTAGTCAAGTGTAAATATTCAGATCTACATCTTATAACTCCATCCGCACATACATGTAGATCAACAAGCATCACCAGATCGCTAAGAAAAATGTCATCCGATTCTTTCGACCACACCGGGATTTGAACCCAAGTCCGCTCGCATACTCCCATGGGTACCACTAGTCGCACGCTCTACCGACTGCGCCCAACTACCGTATTGTGATGAGCGTCATATTTTCCTATTTGTCGAAACCTATGATCAAGCTATCGAATTCAGAGCTAATGGACATTTAATTGGATCAATTTTTCGTTCAACAATAATATCATAATTAACTCTGTACAATAATGATTTATTATAATCATTTTTATAAATTAATGAGAATAATAAAACGCCACGAAACAAATTCTAAATTCTACTCGCGACTCTTCATCAAAAATAAATCCTCATCACCTATATAAGATTGAACATTCTTGACTTTTTGCGAATCAAAATCCTCAACTAATTAAAAAGTCTTTCACGGCCGTGGATAATTTTATATAATTTTATATAATTTCATAGAGTTTTATACAATTCTATATAAATTCTGTATTAAATTCTATATAAATTGTATATAAATTCTGTATTAAATTCTACATACATTTTATATGAATCTATATAATGACATATAATTATATACAATCTTTTTTACTCAGGAATTTGTTTCTTCATTTACCTTGATAAGTTTAAAATGAAGAGAAAACAATCCATTTTGTACAAGCATCACTCAGAAATTTGCAGAAGTGGCAAATGAGAAAAGAATCAAGAGAAAAAGCGGATAAAAAACATTATTTCGCAACAAAGGTTCAACAAATTTTGCGCCCAATCTTGAAAGTTAGGTTCGATCTTGTAAAATATTTGTCACGAATTCTGAAACATCGAGTAAATCATACGAACTGTTTTACGATGAAAATAATATTGATCATCTCATATTGAATGATTGCACACTGACATCATGGTGCCCGCACGCGATGCGTCGCACAACAGCGGCACACGTGATTGTATGACTCCGCACGCGTGATGGCTAGATGCGACTCATTACGCTCGCACATGTGCTGGCGTCACTTCGTGCTAGCAAGAATGCTGCGTTCTCGCCCGCATGACGTGAGCCGCACGTTGTGATGGCTCTGTGCGTCGCACGATTGTTATCTGGGATATTACAGTAGAAGTTTCTAATTTTCTTATATTTCGGTTATTGCCATTTCAATTTGTGAAAATGAGTAACTTGAGATGCATTTTTCCATCAAGCTACCACACTCAAGTGATTCACATGAGATGAAAAAATAATTGAAAAATAATAATAATAATAATAAAATAGTATATTGTGCACCGATAGCGAAAACGGGCGATTGCGCGCTTACAAAGTTGAGGCCCCGAGGTGGAGCTGAGGCGAAGCCGAGGGGTTCTCAACTTTGTACAAGGCGCGAGCGCCCGTTTTTATCGAGGTCTACATACGATTTTCGCGCCGCTGTTGAAGAAAATAATTTTTATCAAGTCACTGCTACGCTCTGAGAAAACATTCTAGTGACTCAGTTTTTTGACAGTTGATTAGTGCTATTTTGATACATAGTTTATGATTTTACCAGATTTTATGTCCTCCGCTGAACAAAAATTCAGTCGATCGATGAAAAAGTAGTTGTCGTAGGGTACAGGTGGCTGCATTGCATGAAATTTCTTCAAATTTGGAGCAAATATTCTGTATGAATGTAATTTAGGAGCAAACCAATAATATTCCATGTAGTATCCCGGGAATTTTTTTTTTTATATGATCATATATGGGCATATCTCACAAACAGTTAACTTTCGCAGCTCAAACAAAAAAAATCTAATTTGGGGAACACAGTTCCGCCAATTTTTTTCTCGCATTACAAGACCTTCATAAAGTAATATCCATTCATGTACAATTCATATTATACTGGGTGCGTGCATAAAAAATAATATTGCCATTTTATATTCGCGATTATTTATTTTCTTTAGGTTTGGTGTCAGAATTATCTTCATCATTATTCTCCACCTAGAGTACTATTTGCAAACCAAAAAAAAAAAAAAAACCAAAAAAAAAAACCAAACTTGAAATTAAAAAAATTAAATAATTTTTATAATTTTTATTATTATTAAAATTATTTCACTTCACTCGTATACAGAAAAGTTAAACGGTAACTGCTACAAAGGCTACTGACTTAGAAAATAATTTAGAAATGAATAGTTGCGAATTTATGTTACGAATTTATGAATCTGACATTTCCGAATGTGACATTTCAATACGTTTTAACCCAGAGAAAAGTCATTTTTGATAAAACAATCGCGCACATCTTTGGAGATATAATTCGTGATATGAGCAATATACTGGTAATAGATATGAGCATTTTACTTGACCAGATTATCAGGGTAACGAGGTGACATTCCTGACATTTATTCTCCACGCGTCAATATGTACCCATTGTCAAGAACACTGCGAGAAAAGAAATTGACTCTCCGACGTAAATTTCAGTGCGTTCGATCCGTGATAGTTCTACTTCCATGTGCATCCAGATAAATACATCCAATCAGCTTGTGCTAATGTACTTTAATGGTGAAACATTAGGTGTCAGGTGCGATATCGAAACCGAGTGACAGTACTTCGTACTGTGTCCCTGGTATCGCAGACGAATTTTGGTGACTACAATTACGTACATTATGTTCATACTACCTTGCTCGTAGCCAAGTATTTTTTTCCGATTCTTCTAAAGTTGCATATCAATGCAAATCCCGTACCTAGTTTTCTTGAAGTCATAGTTACACAATGCAAGGTAGCTAATTTCTGCATTTCAATTAGGGACAAGAAGTTTGTAGATACGGTAAATAATTTTTTTACGTTGATTATGCTTCGTATATCTCAAAAATAATTTGCTACATGCATAAATACCGAATTCTTTGCCTGCAAGTGAACTTTCGCAAGCCGTAAGTCAAGTTACATGAAAGTTAAAGGTTTGTGAGATATGCCCATATAATCATATATAATTATGTATAAGTTTATATGATTAAATATAGTTTTATATAGTTATGTATAATGTTTATATAAAATTATATATATTTATTAGGGCTGTGCGAATAGTGTTCGAATCGAATCGAATCGAATAGTGCTATTTTTTCGAATAGTTCGAATCACGAATAGTTCGAGTTTTCGAATAGTTCCCCGAGTCAGAATTTAACGCCTGCTTTGAACCTCCAATTCCTACCGTTGGGAGGTTCTTGAGGGTTTTCGGTGGTTTAGTTTGTATGGAAATTGAGATCCTCGTTAGCGCCTCAGATTCGTAGATATTGCACAAAACGCAGCATTTTAGGGCTAAATGAGGATCTCGCGAGAACCTCGCGAGAACCTCGTGAAACCCGGCTCCCTAGTAGAAATTTCGGTAAAAGATCCGGGCTAGCTCTCATATCGGAGCACCTGATTTATTTTCGTGAAATTAAAAAGTAATAATGGAAAAAAAAAAAATTCTAATTTGGCGAATCTTATCGTCAGTTGACCAAATCTACGCATTATATCGATGAAATCGCATTTTACATCCCCTGAATAAACCGCCACATTAATCGTCCCCGCCGGGACTTGAACCCACGTCCGCTCGGTTACCAGTCGCACGCCCTAACCACTACGCTAAACTACCATATGGTAAATGACTGGAGGTAATGGATCTATTGCTACCTTCCAAGAAATGATTTCGAAGGTTTTCAAATATTTCCAAACTTTCAAAAATTTCCAGAAATGTCCAAAAATGTCCAAAAATGTCCAGAAAATTCCGAAAATTCCCAGAAATTTCCGAAAATTTCCGAAAATTTCCAAAAATTCTGAAAAATTCTGAAAAATTTCCGAAATTCTGGAAAATTTCCAAACTTACTGGAAATTTCCAAAATTTCCGTGGTACATGCGCGAAAAAGGGCCTATACATGCACTTGTTGGAAAAATTACGGCGTGCGACAAGGGGGGGAGGGTCATTTCAAGCTCGGGTGATACGTTGCACTCGTCTTTGTCTCAGGTGCCTTAATACCGATCGAGCAGTGATGTTGGAATCAACAACTGATCCTGATAGGGGCCTTTGTGTTGTCAAGGCCTAATTACCGAACAAATTTTTACACGGGTGTACCTATATATAGGTAGCGAATATAACGTACCTATCTACAGCACTGGTCTGGACGCTACGAGTATTGAAGCAGGAGCTGAATTTTGATCCCAGAGGACTTGCAGGTTCAAAATAGGAGCTTGAGGACGAACAGGGTTTGGAGAGGTTCACCTGGAAGCCATGAGTATTGAAGTAGGCGCTAAATTTCTACTTTGAGAGACCTGGAGGTTCAAAATAGGAGATTGAGGACGAACAGGGTTTGGAGAGGTTCATCTGGAAGCTATGAGTATTAAAGTATAGGCGCTAAATCTTAACTTTGGAGAACCTGGAAGTTGAGAAGAGGAGCTGAGGTTGAAGTAGGGTCAAAAGCGGTTGGGTTGGATGCTACGAGTATTAAAATAGGTGCGAAATTTCGACTCAGGAGAGGACTTGCAGGTTCAAAGTAGTAGCTTGACGACGAACAGGGTGTGGAGAGGTTTATCTGGAAGCTGTGAGTATTAAAGTAGGCGCTAAATCTCAACTTTGGAGGACCTGGAGGTTCAAAAGAGGAGCTTGAGGTAAATCTAGGGTCAAAACCGGTCGAGTTGGATGCTACGAGTATTAAAATAGTGGTTAAATTCTGACTCGGGTCGAGTCTTCGAATAATTCGAATCATTCGAATTATTCGAACTATTCGAACTATTCGAACTATTCGAACTATTCGAAAATTCGAAAAACTATTCGAATATTCGGATCTTTCGAGAATTCGATACTTTTGTGAGTGATAAAAATTAGAATCAGTCTAGGCGGAGTGCAAGTCGCTTTTCATGTAGCGACATTTTCGCGATTTACGCGCGAGAAAACCAGGCGGTAGTGCCTTGAAACACTCACAATTTTGTAAGCATCCATTCGATTGGAGTGAAACTTGCCAGAAAACTTATTTGCATCTTAATGAACAACTTTCTCACTGGAAGTTTTCGGTTGTCCGAAATTCGTTCGACTTCCGAAGCGCTTGAAGATATCCATAACTTATTTTTGCAATGTCTCGGAAAAAAATGAATAACTCTCTTGTTAACCTCAATATTATCCTTTTTATTTTTCAATCAATCTTGAAACACTATAATATATGATTCCTGCAAATTTCGTCCAAAAATTCCAAAATTTGGGTGAGCTAGAGCGAGTTGAAGTAAAAAATGACGGGAATTTTAAACCTCGTAAAAACTACGTTTTTCGTAAATATTCCGAAAACGACGGAAGCTACAACTTTTTTTCGAAGGAGAAAAAGATGCGGAATTAAATTTCCTGTAGAAGTGCATATTTTAAAATTCGTAATTCATGATTTCAATCCAAGTGCTCAGGGGCCAACTCTGCGGAGCGAGAAAAGGTTATATCCCCTCATTTGCATGCCCCTCATTATTCATTCGGAATACCGATGTATCAGTTATAGAAGAGATACACAATTTCCGATCGGTAAAGAAGTCGATGCCAAGTCCTGAGCTGGGTTCTAGAATAAGCTCCAGGCTCTGTCTTCCTTATCGATGGACTAAGAATTCTGAACGGCTGGCTAACTTCACACCGTACCTTTCGCAAGGGGTTAGAATTTTGAATGGTTGGCTAACTTCTCCACACTTTATCCTCCGTAAGCTTTGAACCCGGGAAAAAATGATTTTGTCTAATCATATACCGGGAATATTCGGTGAATTAGAACGATCCCCTTCCTACGACCAAACTAACACAGGCGCGCACCGCGTGCGTGAGGCTCGGCGGGCGGGGCTGAGCGACCAGTGGTGCTTCTACCGAATCTTCCGCGCTAGGCCGAGTCCGCATAGCCCACCTCGATACTTAACCTAAAAAGCAATCATCGCACTGAACACGGAAAAGAATGAACGCGAATAAAATGAATTTTCCTGATGTGAACATTTATTTTCAAAATTTATGAACGAATTTTAAATCACATATTGATCAATTGGATTTAAGTATTGATTATCAGTGTTTAGGATCAATATTTGAGACGAAGTGGAACAGGTAAGTGAAGGGTAAATCATTGAAGACAACATGGTCAAAAATTGTTTTATTTACTGATTTATTTATTTATTATCAGAAAAATGAAATTTATCAACGATTATTGGTTAATCGAGGGATCCATTGCTGTTGAATTATGGCGTACGTCCAAACTTATCGGAGATTGAATGCTTGGAAATCGAAGAGAGGCTACCGATGAGCCACTGTCGAACGTAGTAGACTTTTACTCGAACCATTTTTATTTCTCAACGACTACCTCTATCGGAGACCGAGTGCTGACATGTACCTCAGCGAGGCTTCATAACGTGCGGAGGGGCTTTGTCGCAGGAGTTTGTAGTGCGATGAGGTAGCGTACGAGGAGCTTCGTTGCAAGCGTTTGTAGCACGACGATATTATGCAGTCCTTCTCTGGACTCTGGCGAAGCCTTGCCGCACAAAAATTTGATAGAAAATGCTCGCCGACGCACTGCGAACTCTGGCAACGAAGCTCCTCGTACGCTGCCTCGTCGCACTGGGAACATCTGCGACGAGGCTTCTTCGCCTGCTACGAGACATGAACGTTGAATGGTCGTTAGACGAGTAAGAAATGTTCGATGAATATCGTCGACGGGCTACGAACCCTTGCAACGAAGCTACTCGGTACGCTGCCAAGCCTCGCCGACGCTGTTGCTAGCTCTCGTTTCCTCGATCCCTACTTGGTTCTCGATCACTCTTCGCAGTCTGATCCCTGAGGTCAGCTTGGACAACGACATCGGCGATATTTCTCCTCAAGAGTTAGCGGGCGATCAGTCACTGGGTACGGAGGATACAAAGTTAACGGATATCGAAAAGACTTACAAGACTTATAAATTCTCATGATAGTCAGTTATACTCTCACCTTGCTGTTTCAGAGGAAGTAACGATGTCCTGGGATGGCAACATCTTCTTCAACTCGTATGAATTTATTCTTCTCCGACACCTGATTGTCGACGTACTACAAACTCCTGCGACAAATCCCCTCCGCACGCTATGAAGCCTCGCTGAGGTACATGTCAGCACTCGGGTCTCCGATAGAAGTAGTCGTTGAGAAATAAAAATGGTTTGAGTAAAAGTCTACTACGTTCGACAGTGGCTCATCGGTAGCCTCTCTTCGATTCCCAAGCATTCAATCTCCGATAAGTTTGGACGTACGCCATAATTCAACAGCAATGGATCCCTCGATTAACCAATAATCGTTGATAAATTTCATTTTTCTGATAATAAATAAATGAATCAATAAATAAAACAATTTTTGACCATGTTGTCTTCAATGATTTACCCTTCACTTACCTGTTCCACTTCGTCTCAAATATCGATCCTAAACACTGATAATCAATACTTAAATCCAATTGATTGATATTTGATTTAAAATTCGTTCATAAATTTCGGAAATAAATATTCACATCAGGCAAATCCATTTTATTCGCGTTCATTCTTTTCCGTGTTCAGTGCGATGATTGCTTTTTAGGTTAAGTATCGAGGTGGGCTATGCGGACTCGGCCTAGCGTGGAAGATTCGGTAGAAGCACCACTGGTCGCCCAGCCCCGCCCGCCGATCCTCACGCACGCGGTGCGCGCCTGTGTTAGTTTGGTCGTAGGAAGGGGATCGTTCTAATTCACCGAATATTCCCGGTATAAATATATATGATTATATATGGGATCATATATGATTATACATGGGACCATATCGCACCTTGGCGACGAAAGTGACACAACTCAAAATATGTCATTCTTCGACACGGACAAATACAGAAAATAGAAGAGTTTGGGAAATCATCCGATTGATTTCTGGAGGAAACTATTCATGGCAAACAATTAGTTGAATCCCTTTAGGATTACACGAATGAAAGTTCGGATTTGTTCGACTTTACTAAGGAGCCCTTGATGACCGCAACTAAGGGTGCAATCGATTGTGTCAATTTTTCTTTTTCTTTCTCTCTCCAGGCAACTTTGGCCACTACAGAAATGACATTTTGCTGGGTTGTAGAATCGAACCTTGCCAGTTTGAATATGGCATTATCTCAAAAACGCCATATTTTGAGTTGTGTCACTTTCGTCGCCAAGGTGCGATATATGATCATATATATTTATATATGGAACTATATATAATCATATATAGGTCTATATATAATCGTATTAGATCAGACATAACTAATATAAGTCCATGTCTAATTATATATAGGCCTATATATAATCAGATCTGATGTGACACGACTGAAATAAGTCCATGTATAATCATATATAGGATTATACAGCGTGATTCCCAAGTCGCGGAAAAGATTTCACATGCAGATTCCTTGTCGAAATCTAAGAATAAAGTTCCTTATCAAAAACTTCCAGGGTGCCGTCGTTGCTGAGTTATAGAAGGTTTAGTCTAACCAATAATACGGCCGTAAAGTGACGTGCTCAGTCTCGTAGCAATTCTGTCAAACTGATAGTGCCCGTGTCGTATGAACTTTGCCCGAAATTCCGGTTTTTTATTTCGTAATTTTTATTCGTTACGTCGCCCGGTCGGTCATTCTCGTGCCCTACGTCGTTCACCCCGTAGTTGACGTTGTCCAGGTAGTCGAACTGGTGATTGACATTCCCCAGGTCTTTTGCTTCGTAGCGTTCGTTATCCAGGTCGTCGGGCTAGGGATTTTCTTACTCTAGGATTTTCCCCCCGTAGTTTACGTTGTCCAGGTGGTCAAACTGGTGACTTACGTTGCCCAGGTCATCCGCTTCGTAGTTTTCACTCTTTGTTGTCATCGGGTTGTTGATTTCCGTCCTCCAGAACTTTCCCCCCGTAGTTTACGTTGTCCAGGTGGTCAAACTGGTGACTTACATTCTCCAGGTCTTCTGCTTCGTATGAGGACCTTCACCTCGTAGTTTACGTTGTCCAGGTGGTCAAACTGATGATTTACATTCCTCAGTTCTTTTGCTTCGTATTAGGACCTTCGGCTCGTAGTTTACGTTGTCCAGGTGGTCAAACTGATGATTTACATTCTTTAGGTCTTTTGCTTCGTAGTTTTCACTCTCATTGTCATCGGGTTGTTGATTTTCATGCTCCGGGACCTTCGCCTCGTAGATTACGTTGTCCAGGTGGACAAACTGGTGATTTACATTCCCCAGGTCTCTTGCTTCGTATTAGGACCTTCGCCCCGTAGTTTACGTTGTCCAGGTGGTCAAACTGGTGACTTACGTTACTCAGGTCATCCGCTTCGTAGCTTTCACTCTTTGTTGTCATCGGGTTGTTGATTTCCGTCCTCCGGGACTTTCGCCCCATAGTTTACGTTGTCCAGGTGGTCAAACTGATGACTTACGTTGCCCAGGTCGGAAGAATGATTGTTTGCTTTCATGCACACGTCATCATCTCAAATTGATGTGATGTGTTCTTAATGTCACTGTGAAATGTAAATCACCAGTTTGACCACCTGGACAACGTAAACTACGGGGCGAAGGTCCTGGAGCATAAAAATCAACAACCCGATGACAATGAGAGTGAAAACTACGAAGCAAAAGACCTGGGGAATGTAGATCATCAGTTTGACCACCTGGACAACGTAAACTACGATGCGAAGGTCCTAATACGAAGCAAAAGACCTGAGGAATGTAAATCATCAGTTTGACCACCTGGACAACGTAAACTACGAGGCGAAGGTCCTCATACGAAGCAGAAGACCTGGGGAATGTAAATCACCAGTTTGACTACCTGGACAACGTCAACTACGGGGCAAAAGTCCTGAAGCATGGAGATGAACGACTCGATGACAACGATAGTGAAAACTACGAAGCGAAAGACTTGGGGAACGTAAATGATCAGTTTGACCACCTGGACAACGTAAACTACGGGGCAAGAGTCCTGGAGTACGGAAATCACGAGCCTGGCGACCTGGATAACGAACGCTACGAAGCAAAATACCTGGGGAATGTCAATCACCAGTTCGACCACCTGGACAACGTCAAGTACGGGGTGAACGACGTAGGGCACGAGAATGACCGACCGGGCGACGTAACGAATAAAAATTACGAAATAAAAAACCGGAAGTTCGGGCAAAGTTCATACGACGCGGGCACTATCAGTTTGACAGAATTGCTACGAGGCTGAGCACGTCACTTTACGGCCGTATTATTGGTTAGACTAAACCTTCTATAACTCAGCAACGACGGCACCCTGGAAGTTTTTGATAAGGAACTTTATTCTTAGATTTCGACAAGGAATCTGCATGTGAAGTCTTTTCCGCGACTTGGGAATCACGCTGTATATGATCATATATGATCATATATATTTATATCATATGATATAAATTTTATTATATGAATCACCCTGTATAGGTCTATATATAATCGTATTAGATCAGACATAACTAATATGCGTCCATGTCTAATTATATATAGGACTATATATATAATCAGATCTGATGAGACATAACTGATATAAGTCCATATCTTATAATCATATAGAGGTCCATATATGATGAAATACAAAAACAATTCAAGAATCGTTCGATTATCATAATCAATATTAAGTGCATCGTTAAGATTCGTAAAATTTTCGTGACAAATACATAGCATTCTGAAAGTTTCATCTATTCAATATACTTGACGTAGCACAGTGGTAGAAGCTTCGACTGATACGCAGAAGGACCCGGGTTCAAATTCCAGTAAGGAAAAAGTGAAAATTTTTCATCGACAAAAAAAGTTGAATATCAGCAATAATCATAATTACCGATCATTGCGACATACAAAAGATATAAAAACTGTAGTTTACATTTTTTTTTAATTTAATTGACTGTTTTATTTTAATTTGTCTAAAACAAATGATTAGATCTGATCATATCTGATTATATATGATTATATATAGATATTTATATATGATTATATATAATTATATATAATCATATATGATTAGACCTGGCCAATTTTTGGATCTGATCATATATAAGTGATTATATATAATCATATATGATCTTACAAAATCATTTTTTCCCGGGAAAATAACGTGACATGTAGCTATTTTTGAGTAGTAAGTTGTTTTTTCTTAGTGACTATAAGTCCGTGGTGACTATTGACTTTGTGAAGTCTTGTGGATACGCGCAGCGAAATTATTTATAATGGAGAGACCGTCGACGTCATCCGCTCAAAAAGAGCAAGAAGAAAATGTTGATTCGACGGAAAGTGAAGCCGAGGCAGAAGACATTGGAAATTCGGGGGATCCAGGGCCAAACGTTAATCCTACTCGAAGCCTTGTTTGGGATTACTACAAATTGTGCACAATTAACTATCGAAAAGCTATTTGTCACCAGTGCTCGACAATTTTACAGTTACCAACAGGTGTAGATCAATTTTTTCCCGCCACCGCAACGGCTTATTCGAAACCGAGAACTTGCATGAGAAATCTTCTTTTTCTAGAGTTAAAATGTTTCGATCTATGTACACTAGGGTGGCGTTAAGTCGGGGAAAAAAATACATTTTCCGGGCCGCCCCCAAAATTGACTCCAAATAACTAAAAACAAATCCTGTAATTTTTTCAGATTTTTATTTTAACGCTTGACACTTGACCACAGAGGATAAATTTTTCCATTTGAAATACACGGGGTTTCGCGGTCTCTCCAGTTATTATGTTACTGTCGAACTAATTATAGGCATAAAAATTTAGAATTCTCAAAAATTGGTCGACGAAAATGCTTCTTTGTAGAAAAAAAATCGTCACTCCCCCGCCCACTAAATTCTGTATGGGTCATCCTACGCCAATGTGATGACTGTTTTTTTTTTCCAATTTCATCAAACGTTGCTCAAAAATATCTTTTGCAACTTAAATTTTGCAATTAAAATAGGGAAATCTTTTGCAATTTTCTGGAATATTTTCAAAACTTGCGAAATCCTTGAATTCTTTTTGAATCTTGTGAAATATTCTACAAGCTGGGAATCAGGCGTACACCCAAATCTATGACTGCCCCTTACTTACACACACACAAATAATCATGCAAGTTCTCTATTGTCGACAACAATATCAAAGGAAATTCATTCTTTCATAGCTACAACGACTCCGATGATAAATCATTTACGAGCGAAAGATAAACAAGAGTGGGAAAAATATAATAAGAAAGTAAATACACGTAAAAAGAAGCAAAACAAAAATGGAGGCAGATAACGTAGAACGAAAGGATTATCTGCAGCTGAGAAACATGAGATAGATGGATTATTGATGGAAATGATTGCTCTGGACCTGAAACCTTTCTCATGCGTTGAAGATCGTGGATTTAAAAAAGTTCTACAAAAATTGGCACCGGACTATGAACCACCAAGTCGAACGACGTTTTCCCGAAGGCTTCTACCAATTTTGTACGACCAAACGAAGGAACGATTGATGAAAGAATTGGCAGAAGACGTTGAGGACGGCCTCATGAGTACATCCTTCACGACTGATGGTTGGAAATCGCGAGCTGGGGACAGTTACATGTCATTAACTCTACATTATTTGACAAAGAATTTCACACAAAAAAACGTGACACTAGGAATGCGACAACTACAAGATCGTCATACCGGCTTATATCTGAGGCAAACTTTAAAAACTATGATATCTGAGTGGGAATCACTGAGCTTCGAAAATGCGTATACATATTTTGTAACAGATAATGCCAGAAACGTGTCAGTTGCAGTAGATCATGCTAGCTGGAATCACATTTATTGCTTTGCTCATACTTTGCAGCTGGCACTGTCTGATGCCAGAAGTCTAACAGAAGGGGTTAATGAAATATTGGCGAAGGTAATTTTTTTATTTTCATACTGACCAATTCAAATGTGTACTGGCAATATGACCTTGATTCTTTTCCTGTTTCTTGGCTTTCATTGTTAATTTAGGCGCGACGTATTGCTACCCACTTTCATCACTCGGATCCAGCCAGACGGGCATTCGAAAGGGCTCAACAAGAAGTGGACGACCGTCAGCCGTTACAGCTCAAGCAAATGGTGGAAACTCGGTGGAATGCCGAGTATGAGATGTTAGCACGAATGCATAAATTGAAAATACCTCTTTCACAAGTACTCGCCAATTCGACGGCTATAGACGCACTACTCAGTGGGATGGACTGGAAGACGGTCGAAAATATAATTAGCGTCTTGACACCCTTGTACGAAGCTACAGTTTTTTCATGTGGAGTCGAATATCCAACGATGTCGATGGTAATTCCGATGCTGTATGGGATTATAAGTGCACTGGAGAATATGGATTTTGATTTTACCACCACGGCAGGACGAAAAAGTCAAGACTTGGCAGTCAACATCCTTGATTGTATAAAGACGAGATTCAGCGTGGTACAAAGAGCGAGCCTACATCAAAAAGCTACTTTCCTGGACCCAAGATACAAGAATTTTTTTTTCGATCCCGCTAAAGTAGAGCAGCTTCAAGTGCAATTAAAAGACGAGATTCTACTCATGCATTCGAATGTATCCAACGCTGATGAACACTGTTCGCCTACTCGCGAACGTTAGCACCGCCTTCTCCTTTCATTCTCCTATACTTTTTTTTTACGAATGTGAGTATAATTCCAACCGGTCCATTTCAGCAAGTACTGGAACTCAGAGGTCAACGTTTTGGGACTTCATGAAAATGGCCCCGACAGGTTGTCGTGAAGAGGAAGCTGCAAACTTGGCAAAAGAGATCGAGAGAGAAATGGTACTGTACTTGCACGCGCCTTTCGTGACACCGTATGGGGATCCTCTATCGTGGTGGAAAATCGAGTCAGTGAAATTCCCACACTTATCTTCGATGGCAAGAAGATACCTAGCCATTCCCAGTACATCGGCCGAAAGTGAACGATTATTTTCATCGGCCGGGGATATCGTCACTGCGAAGCGGACTTCTTTGCGTCCCGATACCGTATCGCGTCTCGTTTTTTTATTTAAAAATCTTGATCGCTCTTAAAATTCAGAAATATCTAATTGGCAAATATTCGAGACATGTATTGGGAATCTGCAAGACTGTACGATACGTAGTATAATGATAAAATAAATATCAAAGTTGAAATTATTATACAATGGTTTCATTATGTTTATACTTAGATCCCTCATATCCATATGAAGGCGAATATTAATCGATATCTATCAATCAAAATAGTAGTTTTTGTATCAACAAATATTATTAAAACTGAAATAGAAAAAAAATAATTTATGGCAGTATAATCGAAATTATCGTCTTGCATTCATTCCACATTATCATCAACAATTAACATAATAAATGATCGTTAATTACTTTTTTTCACTTTCATAGCTGCTTCTTGCATTTCAAATAGTATTTTTTGATGTAGTGGGTGGGAAATGCTTTACTAGATTGCATACATTGATAACCAAAAAAAAACTTCATTCCATAAGACCAAATTACGAAAATTTTGCTGAGCTATACTGTTGTTCTTGTGCCTGTAGAGCGCTCGGTCACGCGGCGATTCTATATTATGAGTACGTATTTTGATTTGAAATAAACTCTGTACAGCGTAGTTTTGTATAGTATGACTCCGAAACTATTCGTTTGAGTGAAAAATAATGATTCCCGAAAACTTTTATTTTACGCCCCCGGATGCGTGGAACTATTCTACGCCCACTGCATCAAAATAGTACATTTCAGTACGAGGACGGACAGGCTTTTTTGACGAAGCGAGAGGTTTACGGCACGATCCGAAGGCGAGTGCTGTAACGAGGTTCGTCAAAAAGCCTTTACGTACAAGTAACGATTATTTTTTTTCATCACGAAAGCCGGGAAACCGCGACAAAGTCGCGATTTCAAGGCGAGAATGATGAAAAGAATATTTTTCACGTATCTTTTAGCGAGACATACACTGAGAAAACTGTATTTTTCCACTGACAATATTTCTTGTTCTGGGAACGAAACTTGGTATTGCTCTACTAACAATACATAGTATTTTGCTCAGAACTATACGTGCGGCGACGCAGCGTGTTATTCTCATAACCGGTATTTTGCTTAGAGCAATACGTATTTTGACTACAACTAAACTCGCTCGGTAATACTTGGTATTTTGATAGGAAAAATAGCGTTCTCTCAGTGTACGAATATCTTGGAAAACTTTCAAAAGAGATCGATATTATTCGAGACAAATCGAAAATCGATCAAGTAAAGTCCCAATTATTCTGGGAATCCATATTTCGCAGAAACGTCGAATTATTCGAAAATCGAATCGAATAGTTCGAATAATTCGAATAATTCGAATATTCGAAAAACTCGAATATTTATATATAAATATGTATAAATGTATATAGGTTCATATAATTATATAAAACTGTATAAAATTTTATATAATAGCGTATCGCATGGCTTTATATTACTGTATAAAACAATACATTGTTATACATCAAAATATATAATGATTATTGTCATATAATCATATAGTTTTTTGTCATTACATATAAATACTTACAGTATATGAACGTGAATGGTGACAGATAATCGATGATTGTCAAGTCATCTTTTACTTAAGTGTATATTCTTTCTCTAATTTTGACGCAAAAATGTGCACTTTGTAAATGAATGCATTCAATAAATATTACAATTCGGAAATATTGAGTAAGCTTGATCGATTTTAAAACTTAACTTTTATATATTCATACAAAATTTGTAAAAAAATGAATAGTCACGCGTTGATCATTGAAGGTATACTTTATATTTATTATCATAGAAAAAGTAAATACATAATTTAAAAATTCAATCATAGAAGAACGTTTCTCCATGATGGTTTTTATTACTTGATTAATTTTCAGGTTCTAATGAAGGAAATCGAAGTTACCAAATATTGAATAATTTTGACATCGTTTCAATTGATAATTGTTACAGAAAATTTTTCTTTGAAAAAATCCACTTGCAGGAGATCAAAAAAATTACTGGTGGATTTTTGTCATGTTTTTTTTTTATTAACATAATTGATGATCAGCATTCATGTAAATTAACTCTGAATTCATCAAATTACTTAAATGCTTATTTAATAGATTTAATTTCGCTAACTCAATTTATATTTCACACAGAATATCATTTAATGATGCCTGCGTGTTTGTTGCATTTAATTACCATAAAATTGATATTTAATACGTCAGATGTAAGATTTTGTTCAATAAGAATTGGAATATATGACATTTGTATATTTGATATTCGCTTAAGCTCATCCTTTCAATAACAGATCTTGGGTCAGTCGGTAGCGGGCAGAGTTGGCGAGTGCACGGTTCACGGTTCGATCCCCGGCCGGGACTAGTTTTTTTTTTTTATTTCTTCTATGGGCCGATACCAGTATATATAATTATATAAAACTATATAAAATTATATATGGCCAAAACTCATATATAATTTTATATAGTCATTTATATATAATTTTATATAATTATATAAAAAAATTTTCTTCCGGGATTCAAGTTGTAGACATAGAAATTTGTGATTGTAAAATATTTTTTCCAAAACGATGGAAAACAAAGTCTTACAATCAAAAATTTTTATTTTTAGAACTTGAATTCATGAAATATTATTAGTTCGCCCCTAAATTACATTCATACAGGATTTTTTCTCCAAATTTGGAGAAATTTCTTGCAACGCAGCAGCCTGTACCCTGCGACAACTACTTTTTCTTCGATGGACTAAATTTTTGTTCAGCGGAGGACATAAAATCTGGGAGAATCATGAACGATGTATCAAAATAGCACTAATTAACTGTGGAAGAACTGGGTAACTAGAATGTTTTCTCAAAACGTAGCAGTGATTTGGAAAAAATCGTTTTCAAGGTGTGTATACTCCCATAAGACAACTCCAAAATATGTTTTTCTACGGTTGGAATCATATTGAAGTTTTTGGTCACACACTTCACCAGAGATGAGTATCGAAATTTATATAGCAAATCAATATTTTTCCAAATGTTTATATTCATTCTACGGAATCAGGTTTACAAGTTATCAACCGTACGATTCGCTGCCCGCAGGTCAAATTGCTTGGACTCGACAAGACCAAGTTTATATCAACCGATCCTCTAGAATATAAATTTTGAAATTTTTTCAAGTTGTGATAATTTATATCCTGTATAATGCTTTCCAACTTCCTTGGAATCCGAATGTCTGAAACGCATGATGAAAATGTGAATTCCACTCCAATATTGTAGAGGCTATTTTTTCTTCAACGTCACATGCTCCAAAACTATTGGCTATCTCGTCTGAAACTAGTTTGGTTGATGCAGTAATGAAAATCTTGAATTTTGTGAATAATTGGAAAAAAAACTTCAAAGCGATTTATCTCAGAACTACCCAGATAACAATCGTGCGACGCACAGAGCCATCACAACGTGCGGCTCACGTCGTGCGGGCGAGAACGCGCCATTCTTGCTAGCACGAAGTGACGCCAACACATGTGCGAGCATAATGAGTTGCATCTAGCCATCACGCGTGCGGAGTCATACAATCACGTGTGTCGCTGTTGTGCGCCGCACCGCGTGCGGGCACCATGATGTCAGTGTGCAATCATCCAACATGAGATGATCAATATTATTTTCATCATAAAATAGTTCGTAATATTTACTTGATCTTTCAGAATTCGTGACAAATATTTTCCAAGATCAAACCTAATTGTCAAGATTAGGAGCAAAATTTGTTGAACTTTTGTTGCGAAAGGATGTTTTTTATTCACTTGTTTTCTTAATTTTTTTCTCATTTGTCACTTCTGCAAAATTCTTCTACAAAATGCATTGTCTTCTCTTCATTTTAAACTCATCAAGATATATGAACAACCAAATTCCTGACTCAAAAAGATTATATATAATTATATCTCATTATATAGATTTATATAGAATTTAATATAGAATTTATATAGAATTTATATGGAATTTAACACAGAATTTATATAGAATTGTATAAAATTCTATGAAATTCTATAAAATTCTATCAAATTATTCACGGCCTTGAAAGACTTTTCCACTAGTTGAGGATTTTGATTCGCAAAAAGTCCAGAATGTTTAATCTTATGTAGGTGATAAGGATTTATTTTTGATGAAGAGTCGCGAGTAGAATTTTGAATTCGTTTCGTGGAGTTTTATTATTCTCACTAATTTATAAAAATGATTATAATAAATCATTATTGTACAGAGTCAATTATGATATTATTGTTGAACGAAAAATTGATCCAATTAAATGTCCATTAGCTCTGAATTCGATAGCTTGATCATAGGTTTCGACAAATAGGAAAATATGAAGCTCAACACAACACGGTAGTTTGGCGCAGTCGGTAGAGCGTGCGACTAGTGGTACCCATGGGAGTATGCGAGCGGACTTGGGTTCAAATCCCGGTGCGGTCGAAAGAATCGGATGACATTTTTCTTAGCGAACTGGTGATGCTTGTTGATCTACATGTATGTGCGGATGGGGTTATAAGATGTAGATCTGAATATTTACACTTGAGTAATTTTTTTTTGGTTTGTGCGGCCCGCACGACCAAATGGGCGTTTCCAGCGAAAATGTCATTTTTGTTCTAAAAAAAGTGCTGTTAAAGATTTTGAGGCACATCATCCAAAGTTTTTTGGTAGTCTACTTGAATGTTGATCAGTGCATTCCATAGGTTGGCCTATTTTATTTAGCTTGCGCACGCGGTACGGATTAAAAAAAATATATATATATATCATTCAGAACGGATAAAAAAAAAAAAAAAAAAAAGCACAACACGTAGGTCACGAAAAATACGAAGCGGAATGCCCGGTGGGATATTTTTCCGTGAAATCATCACTTTCAGAGAGACATTCAAAAAAAAATCGAATTTTCGATGGTAAAAACGCGTGTGAATATCTCGAATTTTGAGGCACACTGTTGAAATTTTTTTTGTACGACATTTTTATGGTAACGCTTTCAAATAAAAATTTCAGTATTTTCATTGCCCTTGCGCACGACGAGTAGGAATACGAGCATGTCGGTCGTGACATTATCGGTCGTGACATTTTTGCCCTAAAACAGCAATAAAAAGTGTGCGCAGTTCAAAAATGACTCATAATGATTTCGTACTTCTTGTGAACACGGTTTCAATTGAGTCACTCATAAATTTTCCGGTGTGCCTGTTGGAGGAATAGAAATAAATGCTCTTTTGGTCGTGACATTTTCCGAGAAATATTTAGTTTCACGAACTTTATGTCCGTATTAGTCGTCAAGTATTGTTAGCACATCGATGCCCTTTATGCACAGTATTTCTAACGCCAAACTGAACAAATGTAGACTATGATAAAGAACGAATTGCATTGCGCACAACTGTGGCATACGATTATGTCGGTCGTGACAAGTATATCCCAAAAGCTCGGGACACACGTTCCATCCTTTATTTTGAGGGTGCAAGACTTGGCACATCATTAGATCGAATAATTCCACATTCTGTATGGTTAGCTGAGGCCACCCGAATTTTATGCGGTTTTTTTGAAGCTGCGCACTAGTTCCGCAAACAGCAGAAGCAATAAATCTGTGCGTCGGGACATACGTTGCTCAGGAACACTTCGCGTCTTTCCGAGAGACGCTGTAATGTGAGGTAGCTAGAAATCATTATGAAAAGTTGTTTTCCGGGTACATTACACTCATATGTAACAGCTCATGCTATAGGAATTTAAATTCATACGTTGGCACGGGTTAAAAAACTCGAGGGACCGAAAAATGACATTTTCGCTAGAAACGCCCATATGCGGACACAGCTGTGTGATCACCTGATGACACGTCGTGCGGAGAAATCGGCACGCGTGCCTTCCCCATGCGTGCACTGTGCGAATTTTTTGTTATCCGGGTATGTTTTTCGCCAATTGAAAAAGGTCCCATCGACGCCCCGTACGAAAAGTAGCACCGTTCAGCCGCTGACGAAAACTAGCACCGTACGACGCTTCCAGCGAAGTGTAGCACGGTTCGTAATCTCTTAACGAAGAGAAACACCAATCGCCGAGCGCTGGCGAAGACTAGCATCACTCGCCGATCGCTGACGAAGAGTAGCACCACTCGCTGTGCGCTGGCGAAGCCTAACACCACTCGCCGACCGCTTGACGAAAAGTAGCACTACTCGGTGAGCGCTGGCGACGCATAGCACTACCCGCCGAGCGCTAGCGAAAAGCAGCACGCCTCGTAGAGCGCTAACAAACAGTAACACAACTGACAAGCCGTTAACGTAGAGTAACACTATGAGCAAAGCTCTGATATGAAATAACATAAATTATTAAAGAAAAAATGTAAAAAGTACTAGCTAAAAACTTTCTTTATTTTTACCTAATAAGAAATTGTAATACGAAAAATGAAAAAAAAAATGAATTGGTCGTTTCTTTTATTATAATAAACGTAGGGTAAGGTTGC
This sequence comes from Tenthredo livida, assembly GCA_963992785.1. Classification (NCBI taxonomy): domain Eukaryota; kingdom Metazoa; phylum Arthropoda; class Insecta; order Hymenoptera; family Tenthredinidae; genus Tenthredo; species Tenthredo livida. The sequence goes on from OZ023071.1 coordinate 11,349,045, forward strand.
CAAAATCGTACCACTTTTCACATTTCAGCCTTCAACTTCTAGGAATATTCATGCAAATACTTTAAAATTGGAACAGAGAGTCTCTGATATGTTTTCTTCATAAATCTTTCGTTGATTTGAGATCAGAATAGAATTTTCATGAAATACAATAAATTTTGTAAAAGATTGAAAATGGTACGATTTGAGCAACCGGGTTCCCAAATCGTACCACAGGGGTTCCCTAATCGTATCTGGGGTACCCAAGTCGTGCTAGCTGCACGAATGTGAATTGAATAATTAATTGAATGATAAATAATAAATAATATTAATAAATAATGATAATAATAATAATAATAATAATGATAATCATAATAAATGATTAATTTAATAATCCCAAGAATATTGACAACACAGTTCCTGAAACGTACTGGTACGATCTAGGCCCTATAGATTCTAAGGCAACTGACAGCTGGTACGATATCGGCAACTCATCATTTTTATTTTCAATTGCATAAAGACAAAGCTTTAGAGGTGAGATTCAGAGATTGGTAGGTTAAGTATATCGAAAATTGAGGTTACTCTACAAGAGACTCAGGCAAATTTTGATTTCGATTAGATTTCTAGCTAAAAACCGTTGTGGAAATGTGACTAAAACTTAGATGCTGCGGTATGCAGTTCTTCTTTCGTTGATATTTCCTTTCTTACTTCTTCTTTCACATCCAATTTCATTCCACACGCGTATTATGATACATGCTTCGAAAAACCACGGCTAGATAGCATGAAAACTACGGATTGTGGAAGATACGACGGTGGTACGGTTTGGGCGGCGGTACGATATCGGCAACCTTACCCTACTGCTTTTCAATTCAACGTTTCCAGAGTCACGTTACTCTTCGTTAGCGCTCTACGAGGCGTGCTGCTTTTCGTCAAGCGGTCGGTGAGTAGTGCTACTTTTCGTCAGGGCTCAGCGAGTTATGCTACTTTTCGTCAAGCGATGAGCGAGTGGTGTTAGGCTTCGCCAGCGCTCAGCGAGTGGTGCTACTTTTCGCTTGGCGTTACGAACGGTGATACTTTTCGTTAGCCGTTTTCAAGCGTGCTACTATTCGGCTAGCCTCGTGAATGGTGCTACTTTTCGTACGGGGCGTCGCCATGCGTCTGAGTTTTTGTCGAAGATGTCTCAAATTTTCAGGGTACATTACTTCACACACTAGCTACAAATTCCCGTTAGATTTTGTAAATCGAGACAAAATTACGGATTTGAGGAAAAATAATCGACATTTTTTATTTTTTTTTCTTAAAAAAAACTGTCAAAATCAAAGTATCGTAGCTATCCCTAAAAGCCAACGTGGGTTTGTGGCTTATGCATCCTAAAGTATGTGTGTGCAAGCCCAGCAAGATTTAAGAATAATTGAGACGCATCTGAAAATAGCAATTGGTTCATCTGATTTGAAAATAGCAATAAATGGGCAGTTTTCAGTATCTCCTACCCTTAATATTGTTTCAAATGAAGACTGTATAGACTGTTCATATGTATTAAAGCAGAGGCGTTAAAGCGGTAATGGGGTGGGCACAAGGGTGTACCATTTTGCAAGAAAAAGACTCTATGTGTTTATGACATTATTAATTAACATACATTATTTATCTCTCTGGAATAAGTTTTCATCATTTACTTACTTGGCTTCCATCGTCAGTCACATAACCGACTTCAAATGTCCCAGTGAATTCATTGCTAGTCCCTCGTGGTTCCCTGGAAGATTTTTTTCGATCGAGTATCCGTAAAGTACGCCTTTTCGGTCGTGTTTCGCGGCCGTAAAGTACGACTTTACGGCCGCGAAACACGACCGAAAAAGCGTACTTTATGGATACTCGATCGAAAAATACTATTTAAATCGTCAAGAGCACCTGCGGAATACAAAACAAAATAAAATAATTATCAAGAGACTCGGTAGAGTCTCGCGCCAAGTACATTAAAAAAAATTTTTTTTCAAGCGCGAGACTCAACGAGTCTATATACCCGAGAGGCAACTACCCTAACCTATACCGCGAACTAGTATCTTCGTTTTCTTTCACCTCACAACATACACAAATTGAAACTAACTTAATCCAGGATGTGGGCATGAACAGCTTTCATTTCAGTCCTAGATCGATTAAATCGGTGTCCGGGACGCTGAGATATGATTAACTACAAATCCTGATACCCCGTTTCCTCGTACAATGTTTCTCCTTCCCTTTCGTCGTCGTCAGACCAAGTTCGACAGTCAAACCATTCCCATATAAAATCACTAGACGGGAAACCCACCAAAGTTGTATAGAGTGGCGTGAGTACGAGAGTCACGAGGTAGATGGCGCTGGTATCGCAGACAGAAACCTTAGAAATATATGCTCTAAGACAGAAACCGTCTGCAACACTAGCAGACGCGTGTTGTTCGACTACATGTCCGAAAGGACGATAAGTCATAAAAGGATGAATTGAATAGACGCGTGTTGTCATTATTCATGTTTTTAAATACAAATAAAGGAAAAAAGAGAGAGTACGAGCGATGCTTAATACAAAATTTGAACATACATAAACTAGTGAATACCCACCAAAAGCCCCTCAGGTGCGAAAACCTTACGCCAAGTACATTTAAGTGATAGCCACCAACAGAAATGTTTTGATAGGATAATTATCTTAAATCCTACGATCTTGAGCTTTTGAGGTTATGCGAATCGACTGACGTGTAAGATTCGTGGTGATAAATAGAATAACAATTGTGAACGGATAATTTTACGATTAAGTTTACCTTGTATGACACAAGAATGTTAGATGACTATTAACTGACTATTACCTCTAAATTTTATTCACTTATACATTGTAGATTTGGCTTATCTCCATTCATGAATGCAATTATCGGAGGAAACGGTTTTTTGGGGATTTAATTATCTAGCAAGTCACCGGCTGAGGAAGTCCGACAGTAGAAAATCAAGACAAAATGTTAAAGTTGAAAAATGTCAGGATAGCTTGATTTGATATAAGGAACGGCAAGGAGCCAGACCAACAAAGCAGAGTTGAAACGTTGGATTGCAACGAATTGTACTTCAAGCTTTATGTTAGGCTCGTCTCTAGAGGCTCGTCTGCTCGGACCCAAATTGTGAGCCAACGTTATGGGTTGGATTTCGACGAGTTCTATATTCTATCCCGGTATCCTCTAGTTCAAATCAGACTGTAAGTCGACGTTGTGTGTTGGACTCCGATAGGCTTTATTCTACACTCGACGTCAACGTAATGCCTTGACCTTCGGTGGAGATAATTTTTTAACCCATGTTTTACAATCAGTTGAGATTCTCCGCTCAGAAGCTCAATCAAATTCAGATTAGTGCTATCACGACAAATGGTGGGAATGAAAATACTCATTCGCTATTAAAGAAATGATCGATCGACCCCTCTTTGTCAGATGATAGAGATTCTCATTTATATTTATTTATTCATTGTAGACTCAGCGTATAATCATTTATGGATGTAATTATTGGAAAAAAAACCTTTTTTATGGATTGTTCAATTTTGTAGCGGGTCGCCGTATAAGACCAGAGGATGATGAGAGAAGACGCTAGGGTCGCAAAGTATCTGGATGGTGCGATTTGATACGAGAAATGGCAAGAGTCAGACGAAGAGAGCAGAATGCGAGTGTTTGACTTCATAAACTTCCATCTTATGCTCTAAGCTAGTCTTGCATGAATAGGCTCAATTCTAGATATTTTGATACCATCTGTTCAGACCTGAATTCGAAGTTGACGTTATGAGTTTGGGACGCGTACGTATTCTTTTCACAAAGGACTAGTTACATTTAAAAAAAAAAAACTACCTACGAATTGCAATACACATATCTCATATTTATATATATTTGATCATGAGCAACAACTATAACCCTGTGTGCAAGTAACTCCGCCATTGCCGGTCCCAGGTCCAGATGAGACAGGAGGAGGGCTGCGCGCAGGGCTACACGTTTCAGGCATATAGAATTATACCAGATTCTAACGAAACAATTCGTAGAACTTAATGAAAGAACATATGTTACGTCTGTCCACAGAAATTCAAGGCTCACAGAAACGTGTATATTATTACATTATTTTCATTCATTTGATTTGAAATTATACTACCACATTTAACATAGCTGCTTTTTGAGGGATTCGGATGATACAAAATGCATAACCGTACATGCATTGGGATGTTCATAGGAACAATTGGCAGAATGCTGCCAACTGAGCAAGCCTCGCAAGCGAGAATATAGGAAAACCCAATCGAGCGAGCGTAGCGAGCGAGCACAATTATTAGGTAGTCAAGCAAAATTGTACAAAAAGTGGTGATATCAACCCCAAAAAGCACCCCTGGTGCAAAAACCTTTCGCCAAGTACATTAATGTGGTGACTTCCCCCAAAAAATCCATCAACAAAAATTCCTCCTTAACAAAATTGGTACTATAAAAATGTCTACTTACAAAAGGACTGAAATCAGATACAATTGCCAAGTACATGTCTTCTGTATAACAAAAGTTTACAACAGAAGAACAGAAAACTGAATAGTCTTGTATCGTTCACTCGCTACGCTCGCTCACTCGATCAGCTCTTTATAATTACAGGGAAAAAAATCAGAAAAAAAAAATTTAGGAAGTGGTACTTGGCGGGCCATTATAGCAATATGTATCAAACAACTGATACATAGACCTAAATGAATACTCTTTTACTTAATCATAAATGGCCCGCAAGTACCACGTACTAAATTTTTTTTTTCTGATTTTTTTCCCTGTAATTATAAAGAGCTGATCGAGTGAGCGAGCGTAGCGAGTGAACGATACAAGACTATTCAGTTTTCTGTTCTTCTGTTGTAAACTTTTGTTATACAGAAGACATGTACTTGGCAATTGTATCTGATTTCAGTCCTTTTGTAAGTAGACATTTTTATAGTACCAATTTTGTTAAGGAGGAATTTTTGTTGATGGATTTTTTGGGGGTAGTCACCACATTAATGTACTTGGCGAAAGGTTTTTGCACCAGGGGTGCTTTTTGGGGTTAAGTATATACGGGCCCTTTCATGAAGAATAGATCCTTCGTGTCTATGTCAAAGACTGCGTTTCAAAGACTGTGATCAAGATGATCGGTCAGTGTGCATAACACTGAGAGAGAGTGCTTGTATATGGGGTATTCCACGTGAAATCGACCTGACCAAAACCCTGACCCCATCAGAATCGATCCAAACTTTGAGAAATGTTTGTGTCAGTTGATGAGATGCACGAACGTATGCACGAATTTTTGTAGATTTCTGATCGAAAACGTTTAGACGTTAGCAGCTGATACGATGTATGCAAAAATCGGCAATGTAAAACCTTTAATCGAGTATAACTCGGAAACTACATATCACACAAAAAAAATATCGGGTATGAAAAAGTTTCAGTTTGGAGTGAACTTCAAAGTAACGATATGAAAAAAATATGGCAGCCCCGAAAAGTTGAAAAAAAAATGATATAAAATTAGTTTTTCAAATTTCTGAATAACCATACGTTTTTAGTTGCTCAAAATTGCAGAGGATATTCCCCTACAGTATAGAAACAACGTGTATGGCTCAAAATCACCAAGGTGGTAAATTCCAAGTGTGGAATTTCTTGAAAAATTTTACTACATTTTTGTTCTGCAAACCAGTTCTAATCATTGACCTACTTATCTTTGATTGATATCCAAACGGGGCAAGCTGGAAATTGAAAATTACGTGAATACAAAGTATTTATGAAAAACAAGTCATGAGCTACCGTCATTTCGGGAACGCTTAAAAAAGTAATAATTACTAATCTATAAATACGGAAAATGATTTGTTTATTATAGTAGATACATAGCTGAGTTATGTCCTCAATCTTTAAAAATGATAAACATTTCAATTACTGTGTGAATTTGAAGTTTTTTGAAAAATAAGTCATGAGAAACATAAATTTACGTGTTTTCATAGTTATAGTTCCTTTAAAAGTAATATTTATATAATGTTGGACATTTAATTTAGTATAGAAACAAAGAAATAAATGTATATTTGCAATTCATCATTGATTTGATGACAAAACATATGATTTTTGCTTATTAATTAACTTTTAGTAGCGTTCCCGGAAATGATGAATCGTTCCCGAAATGACGAAGCGTTCCCACAATGACGATGGGCATGCAATCCTGGAATCTTCAAAAATAAATTCATAAGTTATCCTTCCGATTTTTATTAAACTTTATCGTAAATCTCATTTTAACGTTTTACATAACAAATCAACATTTAAAGTCATCAAGTACTTAGGTATAGACCATTTCAATATTTTATTGTTTTTGTTATTTTAGTAGTACGTAATCGTATTCAAAGAGCTATTGAGTCATATTATTAGTCTTTTAACACAGCAAAGATATAATAATTAAACGAAATTATAAATTAAATAAATTATTAATTGATTCATCAATAAACGTAAACATATTATAACTTATATGGGGTATTCCATGCGAACCGGGACAGGTTTCGGCCGAGGGTCGGCGAATTTGACGTCCGTCCAGAATCTCGTTCCTTACTACCTTGCGACAAGCATTCCAGAGTCTTAGACCCTAATTAATTCTAGATTTCCCGTGAATCGTTATTAAAGGAATCTTCCTAGGGTCTGCTCGATTCACTTGAAAATTTTACTGAACATAGTTCAAGGTGTCACGAAAGTATGGTAAAATGTTCAGCCGCCCCTTTTTTCTCATTTACCGGCAATAAATTATTGAAAAAAAATTCTGGGAATAATCTAATTTTCCGTATCAATGACTTGTTTAGCCTGTAACGATATCAAGGTTCAAAAACAACCGCCAAAACTTGACTAATATAATGGTGCGAATTTAAGCATACACCTGACTAGTGTAAACAGTGCGGAAGTAGAATAGAGACTAGCGACGCTCTCTCACTCTTGTGAAGACTGAGATGGAGGACAGACATTCAACGGAGTACTCGTTAAAAATAACTGAAAATATATTGAATAATGAATAATACTCATAAACCAACGAAAGTTAACGAACAATGTATAATTTAACGCAATCGTGTTTGTAATAAAACGAAATCAAAACATTTAGAGAGAAAACTCACCAAATCCAACCACAGTAAAAGCGCGTGGTGTAAAACGCATAAATGTGAATCCATTGATAACATCTTAATCCTAATAAGCATCGGTGAATAATTTAAATCAACGAATAACGACAATATCAAGCTATATAATAACTATCAACGTTAATAAACATATAAATGAAATAACATATTACGAACTAGAACATCTGATATGCCATGAAACTGTCCTTCACCATTAAGAGGCATCGACAAGTGGTCAACGAGAATTAAGAGATAAGTTTTTAATATAATTGATTGTCGCTATCAAATGTTATGTATAGATTACTATATCGAATAAACCCTTTCCAATGTACTTTACAAGAGACAAAAATTTTAGCTGTATGCAAATGCGAGGAAGAATGAATGAGAATTATTAACTTTATATTTATGAATCGAAGATATGACGACATATTTACATGTTATTTAAGGGGTCTACCCTCATTAGAATTTTAAAGAAATTGATTTTTTTTTAATTGCATTTTTCGACAGTATACATATTAAAAAGTATCATACTGAAATTTCATGATGATCCTAGCAGTCTATGTGTCTACGTAAGTAAGATTTTTTCACGATTTTTCGTTAAAGAAAACTTTAAACGCGTTTTTCGCAAAATGACGTTTTGGAAGGCTTGTTGATAAAATCTCCGAAACTATTCAACTGACCCTCACCAAAATTTTACCACACGTTCTTTATGACTCTAGCTATAGCGCATATCATACGATTTTTGATTTTTTCAAAAATGACAAAACGGCGGCCATTTTTTCAAAAACTACGAAAAATCACGTTTTTGTTTTCATCGTTTTTTGAAAAAAAAAATAGTTACACTAAAAATTTCAAAATTCGTATGATATGCGCTATACCTAGAGTCATAAAGAACATGTGATAAAATTTTGGTGTGGGTCAGTTGAATAGTTTCGGAGATTTTATCAACAAGCCTTCCAAAACGTCATTTTGCGAAAAACGCGTTTAAAGTTTTCTTTAACGAAAAATCGTGAAAAAATCTTACTTACGTAGACACATAGACTGCTAGGATCATCATGAAATTTCAGTATGATACTTTTTAATATGTATACTGTCGAAAAATGCAATAAAAAAAAATCAATTTCTTTGAAATTCTAATGAGGGTAGACCCCTTAAATGAATGCCAATATAAAAAAAATGAATTATAATCGATGATATCAACACTAAATTTTATGATTATTTTTTCCCATGTAAATGTGACCTGAATCCATATAGTCATTATTGCTATTATAATTATAAACAATAAACTAGTTAGGAATCAGATAATATTTTACAAGCCCAAACCGAGCGCAACTGGCATGCAATTTAATAACTAGCCTGTCATTTGCTGAACTCGAACGCTCTTCGTAACTAACCTACAGTCTATTTAGTTTAACATTTTGTTTCGTTGATTCATCATGGTTAGGAAATACTGTTGCAATCCGTTCAACAAGAAGAAACACAAGAGCACGCGTATGCGTCTACGGCCTATGCAAATGCATGAAATCGAGAGAGAGCCGTCATTAATCTTAGGGCAATATCTTTGCACAAGGTGTCGAGTAACAATCGAATATAGGCCTTTTTCTGCGCGTGTACCGGCACGGACAAATCAATCTGTTGAGAATTGTTACTCAACATTCCAATCCATTTCGTAAACTGACTACCTTTAATAATTAAGCAAGGCGTGACCTGGAATGCGGCAAAGCGCAACGCATGCAGGTGACGCCAATAATCGCGTAAGCATATTGAGGTAATAAATTAGGCTAGAGTCTGAGCTGCGCCTCAATTCTGAGCGGATATTAGAAGGAGCGAAGAGTATCTCTTCGAATACTCAGACTCGAACCGGAGCAAGTGCTCCAAGCACACTTTTGTAACTTTGATAAATATTAAATAAATACTATTTTCGTTGCTATCTTGCACTAGAGTGATCTTTAATAATCACCTCTGGGAACAACCCAATAACTCCCTGTATCCCATAATAACGGGGGTTAAATATTACAACATTGGTGGCAGCGGTCTAGCGGATAAACCAGAGCTTGCAAGATAGTTGACGCTAAAACAAAAGTAGAAAAGTGAAATAAAGAACGAAGTACATAAATAAAAAGAGAACAGTTAAAAAGGTGCAACACGCAGTCGTTGTAACCTAGTGAAAAATACATCGCAAGGAAAGAGCTACAGCACGCAGCATTCGTGGCCAAGGCAAAGGAACGAGCACGAGGTACCTACGGCAGCAGCAGCAGCAGCAGAAGCAGCAGAACGCAGCGGTTCAACAGTACCAAAGGAATCAGAGGGTCAGCAACAGCCCAGCAGAAGCGGAAAAGCGAGATGAAGATATTCATTTTTATGTAAGTCAGTTTGAAATCCTCGCAGTTTTAGTATTTAAGCCGCAAACATTGTCATTGAGAGCTAGCTGCCAGTTAGAAGCGTGCGAGCATTTAGAAAATTTTCGTGTTTAGAGTATACAAAGAGTTTTAGATATTTTTTCGTCAAAGTAACGAGTCAGTCAGGCTCATCAGGCTTGGATTAGAATTTTCGATCAGAGTAGATGTCTGCTACTTGGAATAAGATTGAGGAACTTGTCGCGCAAGGTCAAACCGGGTGGATACAGGATCTTCGAAAAAAGGTCCTCCTACAAGTTTGCGAAAGATACGGTCTAGCAGTCGGTGATTCAAACACTGTAGAGGAGATTAGGGCAACCTTACGAGCATTTATTAAAAGCAATAGAAAGGGACAGCCAACTCCTTCCCCAAAGCCTAGACCAGGCACTTCCTTTTTTCCTGACCTACCTCAAACAGCATCCCAGGGGACAATACCCATTCCGGGTTCGGTTCCTGACGAGAAAGAATCAAGGCAACACACAGCAACCAAGATGACGGACTACTTGTCATTGAAGGAGGTGCGGCAGATGGTCAACGTTTTTGATGGAAGCGAGCCACGTAAGGTGGACGATTTGTTGCAAACAATCGAGTATGCGAAGATAAAGTAAATCCGAATCAAAGACCAGACGTGTTAGAATTGGTCCTAAAAACAAAGATACAGGGCGAAGCAGCCATGGAACTCAGATATAAAGATATAAATTCTTTCGAAAAGCTGAAAGCCGAGCTTTTGGCATTGTACGGAGTTAAAAGCTCTACGCCAGCATTGTTGGTAGAATTATTTTCAAGTAGACAGAAAACGGGTGAAAACGCGCATGATTTCGGAAAGAGGGTTACGCGTCTTATGATGGATCTTATTAGAGCATGCGGAGCTAGGATAAATATAGCAGCGGAAAGAAAAGGAATAGAAGACCTACTCAGATATCAAACACTTGCCATTTTCGAAAACGGGCTACATTATAATTTGAGAATCATCGTAAAATCGTACCATTTCTCGGAACTTTCGGCTTCAATAAAGGGCGCGGAAGAGGAAGAAAAATCGCAAAACGGCGTAAACTCTATAAATCGGAGAACGAACCAGCCGGGCGATAGGAATACATCAGCAGTGAAGTGTCTGAAGTGTAATCAAACGGGACATTTTGCACGAGATTGTACCCAGGTGAAATACAAGCAATCGTTACCTACAGCAAGTCAGAGTAGATCGGTGCATCGTGTAGAATTAGTATGCAATTTTTGTGAACGCAGAGGGCACCTATATAAAGATTGTGGGGATAGAATGCGTCGCGATGAACGACGATCAGGAAATAACGGTAGCGGATCAGGCGAAAACCAAAAAGCTAGTACGGGTTACTCCCAAAATTCTTATAGTAAAAACGCAGGGCATGAAGGATCCCAGCAATCGACGAGGAATGCAGGATCGTACAAATCCATGAACGTCGCCAACGCAGATAGAGCAAGTCGGAACAGAATAGAATTAAAGGCGAACGGAACCACTAAGGAAAAAATGACTCTTTTAGTAGACTCTGGTGCCGACGCCAGCATCATCAAAATAGGGATGTTGAAAGATGATTCGCCAGTTTCAGAAGAAACGACGAGTTTATCGGGAATAGGACAAGGCGTTGTTGAGGCACTTCGTAAAGTCATATTAACAATCCCATTGAAAGATAGAAGTATCGAGCACCCTTTCTTTTTGGTAAGAGACGATTTGAGTCTAGATGCGGATGGCATCATTGGAATAGATTTCATAGAGGATCACGAAGCCGCGATAGGTAAAAGCGCTCAAGCATTTTTCATACACGGGCAACGTTTCGAGCTCTTACGACCGTTAAAAATGGAGAAAATTAGGTTAGCGCCGCGAACAATAAGGAAGGTCAGTGCAAAAACAAATAGTAAATTCATCGGCATTGTAGAAAAGAAGGAACTCGCCGACGGAGTATACCTAGGAAATTGCTTAACTGAACCGGCGAACCAAGAATGCATAGTAGACATTTTGAACCTAAACGATCACGAGGTGATATTGGAGACGCCGACCGTGGAATTGGAGGACTTATGCGAGGAAAATAGCGAAACGAGCGACGAAGAAGCAGCCTACATAGGTTTAAGGGGACCAGTACAGCTTGGTTTAAGATATTTCAAGTACTCCAGAATCACTTTATTTGTCAACCAAAGTTTATTTTACATCAAAAAGAATATTTCTGCAAAAAACTGTGTCGTAAGGTTTCAGGCACACCGTTGATCCAATCCAGTGTTTCGACGTCTCAACTTCTTCAGACAGGAGTTCCACATCTTATGAACGCGGGGATCTGAAAAGAAAAACACATGTGAAAACTTACAGTCATTTATCTAAAATTTCCAAAATTTGAGCCACTAATTTGCAAATAACTTGGCCAAAATAGACACATTCAAAAATTCCCTCGTTCATATCATGAGGATTTGTCGCCCGAACAAAATGAGCCGTCAAAGACCCCAATCGGAGCAACGGTGCTCCTAAAACCTTACGACACAGCTCCAAAAACATAGTTCTGAGATAAACGAGTTTGAAGTTTTTGCAGAAAAATTGGTATATACTCCTCCGGAGGCTCATACATTAAAAAGTTTGTTGTACCAAAGTTGAATGAAATTTTTTTTTTTTAATTTTCAATTTTCAAAAAGAATTTTTTTTTTTATTGGAAATTTAATTTTTCCTTTTTCTTTTCTGCAAACTATTTTCTCAGAACTTTTTTTTCCCATGTATTTTTTTGTTCCATACATGCTTCTTTCTCTTACTCACTTCTTTAAAAAGCTCCAGCAGCATATGAGGGCCCTGCTGCATCCTCCGCAGACTCATTGCCTTGCCCAATACAACGCATCGCTAGTATGGATCGCCTATTGATTTCATACGCGCTTCGTGTATCATCAATCATAGGGCTACTTTTGAAGATTTTTAGCTGGACACAATTTTCACAAGAGATACCGTATGTTCCACCCAGTCCTCTCAAGCTAACTTCAGTCATAACTATCGACCCACCACATGTCTTGCAAGATAAATGCTCCCGCAGAGCACGGAATAGTGTTTCACGTGAAACAGCCTATAGCCAGCAGAATCGCTAGCCTCGTAGTCGCCACTGATTTTTCTATCCGAAGCTGTTGAAACATGAGTGCTCTGTCCATCAGCCGCTGTTTGCTTCTGCGGAAATGTTTTCGCCCTCTTCTTTGACCGGCCAATGCATCCTTTTGTGCCAACACCAGAACTCCTCTCTCTTCTTTTCATATTGAATATATTGGATATATTTTATATATTTCCTTTCTGTTTTATCAAAAAATCTGTGAACAAAAAGCAAAAAAACTTCGACCGCACACACAGTTCGGCAGAAGCTTAGTGTAGATATTACTATTTTGATTGAATACTTACTTTTAGGTTATAGTTTTCGAAGCACCAAGTCACAACACCCGTACAACGATTACGCGCTATAGATATTAGGTAAATTTATAATTATTTAGTACTGAAAAGTACTGTTTTTATTTATTTATTTCAATTCTGAAACACTGGAAATCGAGCAGACGCTCACGCAACCTCGAAAAGTATTGCACAAGTAATGGCGATCATACACCATGTGATCAATATCGAAATCAAGCGCCAGCGCCACTTGCGCCAAATCGCGATAGCCAAATAACGAACTTTTGACCGTAACTTCTAAACCGTGACGATTTCGTCAAACTCGATTTTTTCACAGACGTAGAAGATCTTTAGGTAACATAAACTGCAAAAAACGAAAAACCAATTTTTTCGAAAATTCAAGCTGTACTGGTCCCCTTAATAACTGGTAGAACGGGTAACCAACGAATCAAGCTAGTACATGATACCATTCGCACAGATCATCTTAACGAGGAGGAGAAAAATACTCTACTTGAGATGTGCGAAAAGTATAGCGAAATCTTCTATTCACCAGGGGATAAGCTAGGCGTTACTAACGCGACCAGCCATACAATTACATTGACTTATGGGGGAAAACCGATTAATGTTCGTCCATACCGCCTACCTGAGTCGCAGAAACAAGAAATAAACAAGCAAATAGAAGCCATGTTAGAGAGTAACATAATACGCCCGAGTCGTAGCCAATGGAACGCACCGCTTCTAGTAGTACCGAAAAAACCTGACGCATCAGGAAAGCAGAAATTTAGAATAGTCGTCGACTACAGAAAATTGAACGAGATCACAGTAGGGGATTCGTATCCTTTGCCAAATATTACAGAAATATTGGATCGGTTAGGAAAAGCGAAGTACTTAACTACATTAGACCTCGCCTCGAGATTTCATCAGATTCCGATGGCTGAAGAAGACAAGGAAAAAACTGCTTTCTCAACAGCACATGGGCATTATGAGTATAATTCAATGCCATTCGGAATGAAGAATGCGCCAGCGACATTCCAACGTTTGATGAATACTGTGTTAGCAGGACTACAAGCATCTAAGTGCTACGTTTATTCAGACGACATTGTAATTCGAGGAGCAACACTGAAAGAGCACAACGATAGGCTCATCGAGGTACTAAAGCGACTGCAGGAGAGCAATCTCATCCTCCAGCCAGACAAATGTCAATTTCTTCGAAAGGAAACTAGTTATTTAGGGCATGTGATAACGTCGGAGGGAATTCTCCCAGATCCCTCGAAAATTGCGGACGTCAAGAAATTGAAGAGCCCGACAAACGTTAAACAAGTGCAGTCATTTTTAGGGCTAGCGGATTATTACAGGAGATTCATAGAAGGATTTTCGAGTATAGCACGACCGTTAACGCAACTTACGCAGAAGGGACGCAAGTTCGAGTGGACAACGGTAGAAGGAAGCGCATTCGAAACGCTAAAATCAAAGCTCATCACGGCACCCATCCTAAAGTATCCGGATTTCACGAAACCTTTCTTGATAACAACAGATGCATCCGACAAGGCAATCGGAGCAATCCTCTCTCAAGGACCAATTGGGCAAGATTTACCAATAGCGTACGCAAGTCGAACGCTTAACAAGGCCGAAAGAATTTACTCGACCACTGAGAGGGAAATGTTAGCAATCGTCTTCGGGACTAGGCAGTTTAGACCATACGTATATGGAACGCATTTCACTGTGATCACGGATCACCTCCCTCTTAAATGGATCTTCAAAATCGAGGATCCTGGATCAAGGTTACTGAGAATGAGATTAAAACTCGCCGATCACGAGTATGATGTAGTCTACAAGCCTGGAAAACTCAATACGAATGCGTACGCGCTCAGCAGAATATATAAGATTTACAGCAACAGCCAGGAATTCGAAGAGGAAAAACCTTTGGAAGAAGGTACGGAACCTTCAGAAGGTACAAACATTCTCGTAATGTCGGAAGAAAAAGAAGAAGAAGAAGAGAAAAAAGAAGATGATGATGAATCGGAACCGGAATACACAGAAGACAAGAAGAAAAAGATCTTGTACGAATATCACAACGCACCCATGGGTGGGCACCAAGGCGTATCGCGTACACTAGAACGCATAAAAATGGAACACAGGTGGCCGAATATGCGCAAAGAAGTAGAAGACTACATAGGTAAATGCGAGAAATGTCAGAAAAATAAAACGCAGAGAAAACTGAAAGCACCCATGATAATCACCGATACTCCTTCGAAAGCCTTCGAAAAATGTGCGCTAGATATCGTAGGGCCGTTGACTGTAACTAATACAGGCAATAAGTATGTACTTACGTTTCAAGATGCTTTAACCAAATTTAGCAAAGATATGCCAGTGCCTGACCAGGAAGCTTCCACAGTGGCTAGAGAATTCGTAAAAAATATTATATGCGAATATGGAACACCCAAGGTAATCCTTACTGATCAGGGAACGAATTTTTTAAGCAATGTATTTAAGAATATGTGTAAGCTTTTGAAAATCGAGAAAATTCAAACGACGGCATATCATCCCGAATCTAACGGAGCACTGGAACGATCACATAGAACACTAGCAGAATATCTAAAGAATTATATCGAAGAGGACCAGAGCAACTGGGATGAGTGGTTGCCGTACGCTATGTTCACGTACAACACAACCCCTCACACTGCAACAGGGTACACCCCGTACGAGCTTGTTTTCGGGCACCCGGCAGAAATACCATCATCGGTAAAGCAAGCGCCGAGACTTACTTACGCGTATGACGACTACGTTCAGGAACTACGCGAAAGACTTAGGGCGGCTAATCTCAAAGCAAAAGAGAATCTGGAAGCAGCCAAGGGAAAAGCAAAATCATACTACGACAAAAAAACGGTAGAGACAAAATTCCAGCCAGGAGATAAGGTTCTTCTACTAGATGAGACGGTTCGGCGGGGAAGATCAGCGAAATTAACGCCAAAATATGTAGGTCCATACGAGATCACGGAAAAGCATTCGGATGTCAACTACACCATCCGGAAGGGTCGGAAGGAGACCAAAGTTCACGCCAACCGATTGAAGTTATTCGTAGAACATTGACTAGAAGGAGAGAAGCACGTCCCCAGCACCTATCCCACCCCTCACCATATTCCTCACAAGTTTCACCATATAACAAAGGGAGGGGATGCATTAGTGGTAATATCTAAATTGACTTGCAGATCATGCCTGGCGATGGCGCTAGCAAAAGAAGAAATCAGTCCATCTTTCAAGATCGAGAGGTTCAGGGATAATCCGGGCGTTTACTTCGAGAAAATAGGGACGCTGCAGGTGTACAAAGATAGGTGGAGCTTAGTAATAGACATGGACCTCCGCACGGTATTCGAGAGAGAAAAAAATGTGAAGGCACACCTGAACAATATACGCAAGACATGCGAGATTCCAGATAACGCAGGCTCGCTTTTATGTGAGACTATGAGTGAAACAGTACGAAATTTGTTAGATAAGGTTGATACGGGTTTGCAACTAGTCCGCAACGTCACATGCGTCGGGCCGGCACGAAAGCGCCGAGGTTTGATAGACGGTTTAGGCTCGATAGCAAAATCCGTGTTCGGGACTATGGATGCAGCAGACGCGGCTAGGATAGACCAAGAGATCGATGATCTTCGGGAAGATCAAGCCAACCTAAAAACGGCAATGAGTAAGCACATCCAAATAGTATCGTCGACGCTAGGAGTGTTTAATAATACCATGAGGGTAGTGGAAGAAAATGAGCAAACTTTGCTCGAAATAACTAAGCAGCTTAGTATCAGTCTTTCGAACGGTATAGAGAGAACGGCAGCGAGGCAAAAGCTCGACGAGCATATAGAAGTAATAGGCCTAATAGTAGATGCGTTGCTGAGTGATGTGAAGGATTTGGTACAATTTTTAACAGAAATAAAAAGGGGTATTATCAACCACACCGTGCTTACTCCAGCCAAAATACTAAAGTACCTCTCGTCGGCACTACCACACCTGCCGGCGGGTCACAGCTTCCCTATACCATTGACGCGACCAGTGGTATCATTGTTGATGACAGTCGCGGATATTAAATCTTACGGGAGGGAAGACACGGTAGTTACAGTAATAGAAATACCTCTGATAGGTAGTGAAGAGTATAGCATCAGCAAAGTATATCCTCTGCCTGTAAGGGCACAAAACGATACCTATTGTTATCTAGAAACAACGGAGGAATTAGCAGTGGTGGACCATGATTATAGAAATGACCTACGAATGAAGGAGGCGGACTTGGGGACGTGTAAACGATTAGGTGAACACTATTTGTGCGACCCAAGGCGCCCTACGAACTCGATAGGAATAGGTTCACCCTGTGAAATTGCTATTCTCTCGAAGCTGGACGTAGAACTATCACAATGCCCGAAAAGAATAGTGAGGGTAAACAAGGCAATAGTTTTAGTTTTGAATAGACCAGGAACATGGTTATACATAGCTCCAGAGGCCGAGGCAATCACAGTAGCCTGCAAAGGGTTGCCTGCGGCGCGTGAAACATTGATAGGCACTGGCATCATAGCTCTTAACGGGATATGCGCTGTAACTGCGAAGGACTTCCGAATGGAGACATTACGGCAGTATCAAAGCAGGCAGGAATTCAGTTACCTGCCGCCGTATAACCTTAGTTTGCACGAGACGGACTGGGAGGCAATCCCTAAGTCCAGTGATAAAAGTGTCAGTGTAGTGCTAAAGAGCGTCCTGCGAGACGCGAATGAACTCAACTCATTAGGATCTAGCCTTGAAAATTTACATAAGGAATTAGATAATAAGAAGAGTAGTCATAGGCGGCACCTGCCGTATGTGGCACCGTTATATCCAATAAGTGGGTTAGCACTAATAGGCATGATAGGTTACATTATATATAAATGTGCAACTCCAGGAAGATTTAGATGTAAAGAAACATCACGACAAACAGTGGCACCGGAACCTCCGCACCCGCGGAAACGGACCCCGATAGCCAAGGAAACTGTCATTAATTTCAAACGTAACTCGTCTATCACGGGTACGACGTAAACAACATTGAGTATTAATTGGGTTTCGCTAGTAAAAACATATAATAAATTGGGATAAAACATTATATATAGGTAATTACAGATGAAATTATTGTATCTTTTATCGAAATAATAAAAACCGGGATTGGACTAAAATAAGATTAGCAGATAAGGTTAAGACTAAGGAAATTTGTACTTAGTAAATAAGGGAAAAATAGTCCGGAGGCCTATTCTCCTAAGGGGGGAGGGATGTTGAGAATTGTTACTCAACATTCCAATCCATTTCGTAAACTGACTACCTTTAATAATTAAGCAAGGCGTGACCTGGAATGCGGCAAAGCGCAACGCATGCAGGTGACGCCAATAATCGCGTAAGCATATTGAGGTAATAAATTAGGCTAGAGTCTGAGCTGCTCCTCAGTTCTGAGCGGATATTAGAAGGAGCGAAGAGTATCTCTTCGAGAATACTCAGACTCGAACCGGAGCAAGTGCTCCAAGCACACTTTTGTAACTTTGATAAATATTAAATAAACACTATTTTCGTTGCTATCTTGCACTAGAGTGATCTTTAATAATCACCTCTGGGAACAATTCAATAACTCCCTGTATCCCATAATAACGGGGGTTAAATATTACAACAAATCTGATTCTAAGAACATCGAAGAAGATTTATTCGTACCTGAACTTGAATGTGGACGTGGACCTGCAGTTGATTCTGATCCTGGTGATTTCGCTATGAGTCAGACTGAGCCTGGACCTTCAGATAAAATTAATGCTTGTAATGTTGCCACAAACCAACTCCGATCGGTATCGCCAGTTAAATCTGACTTTATTAGTTTAGAACGAGCCCACCACAACTTACATTCTCCATTGTCGTCAATTACTAAAGAACAATCTGAAACAAATTTATCCCATCAAAGTTTCGCGATCTCCGGCCAAAATAGTGATCTTCAACGGCTGCTTGAAGTCGTGGGCGAATCACCAATTTCTAAGAAACGTAAGCACTATGCTAAATACTCATTCGCGAAAAGGCAGAAAGTTCATGAGAAGGTGAACAAATTTTTGAAAACCGGATTGAATGCGCCCGGAAGGACAATCGAGGAAACGAAAGCTCGGTTTTATGATGAGATGATGCAGCAGCTCAGCGACAAATTTGACAAGGGATCGACTTCTCGTGAAGATAAAATACAGATCTTGACGATTTTACCACAAAGTATGTCAGTCAACGAAGTGAGGTCTGAATTCAATGCAAGCAGAACGATGGTCCGAATCGCTAAAAAACTGTACTCAGAAAAAGGAGCGTTAACAGTGCCTGCTGCAAGAGCTGGCAATACAGTACTCAATCCAACCACTGCATCAACAGTACGTGCGTTTTACCTTGAAGACGAAAATAGTCGTATCCTAGCAGGAAAAAAGAATTTTGTTTCTGTCAAGAAACCAACGGGGGGGCGAGAAAGAATGCAGAAAAGATTGGTTCTGTGCAATCTGCGAGAGTTGCATCAAAAATTTCGCGAGAAGCATCCAGAAATGAAAATTGGCTTCTCACGGTTTGCTACTCTTCGACCGCCATTCTGTGTCCAAGCCGGTCAGAGTGGTACGCATACTGTGTGCGTCTGTACTGCACATCAAAATGTTAAACTGAAGCTGGATGCTTGCAGAATCGGGCAGCTCACTTCAACCTGGGCAGTTCCACTCAACGACTACAAAGATTGCTTGAAGTGCATAACGTGTAATGACACCACGGTGGAATGTTTTTTGAACAAGTGCAAGGAATGTCCCGGAACGAATCCATTGGCTGAGATGCTCAAAAACGAGCTTGAAGATGCGATAATTGACACAATCAAATTCTGTCGTTGGTCTGCAGTAGACGGGCCGACGTTGGAAACTATAGAGATGTCCTCGGAAGATTTCATAGAAACTTTGTGTAATGGTTTGAAACCTTTACTATTTCACGATTTTACCGCCAAGCAACAAACTTCTTACCACAAGCAGATCAAGGAAAATCTTGAAGAAGGAGAATTCGTAGTCGATTTAGACTTCGCCCAGAATTATGCTTTCGTTGTGCAGGATGCTTCTCAAGGCTTTCACTGGAACAATGACCAGGCAACAATTCACCCATTCGTGATTTATTATAAAACCGAGGCTGAGATTGTCAACAGGAACTTGACTATCATCTCCGATTGTCTTGATCACGTGACAAGTTCGGTGTATGCCTTCCAACGGATTCTTGTGCAATACTTAAAGGAAAACTTTTCGCCCAAGAAAATTTATTACTTCTCCGATGGAGCCCCACAGCAATACAAAAATTGCAAAAATTTCATCAATTTGCTACATCACAAGGATGACTTCGGCATCGATGCCGAATGGCATTTCTTTGCCACCGCTCACGGTAAAGGTGCTTGTGACGGTATATCAGGAACCGTGAAAAGACTCGCCTCCCGTGCAAGCCTTCAACTACCCCCCGGGAGCCAAATTTTAACGCCACGGCACCTATTTGAGTGAGCAACTGAGAATATTGAAGGAATGGACTTCTACTTCATCCCGAAGACCGACTGCGATTCGGCAGTTTTATTTTTGAAAGAACGATACTCGAAGGCTGAGACAGTACCTGGGACACTCGGATTTCATGCAGCCGTGCCAGCCACCAATGGAAAGATGAATTTCAAGACGTATTCCTCATCTGCCGCAGCTGTGACGAAAGTAGTCATGAAGCGTTA
The DNA here is from genome assembly GCA_963992785.1 of Tenthredo livida. Taxonomy (NCBI): domain Eukaryota; kingdom Metazoa; phylum Arthropoda; class Insecta; order Hymenoptera; family Tenthredinidae; genus Tenthredo; species Tenthredo livida. Next base: position 11,369,657 of record OZ023071.1, read on the forward strand.
AAATAATATCTTTTTTTTTTTTTTTATTTATTTATTTTATTAGCATTTGGAATCCGTATTTGATCTCAATAAAGCCTTGGTAACGACATATTAGATTATTCCCAGTACAGTTTAGACTGTAGGTTAGTTACGAAGAGCGTTCGAGTTCATCAAATGACAAGCTTGTTATTAAATTGCATGCCAGTTGCGCTCGGTTTGGGCTAAACCAGTCATTGATACGGAAAATTAGATGATTCCCAGAATTTTTTTTTTCAATAATTTATTGCCGTGTAATGAAAAAAAAGGGGCGGCTGAAAATTTTACCATACTTTCGTGACACCTTGAACTATGCTCAGTAAAATTTTCAAGTGAATCGAGCAGACCCTAGGAAGATTCCTTTAATAGCGATTCACGGGAAATCTAGAATTAATTAAGGTCTAAGACTCCGGAAAGCTCGTCGCAAGGTTGTAAGGAACAAGATTCTGGACGGACGTCAAATTCGCCGACCCTCGGCCGAAACCTGTCCCGGTTCGCATGGAATACCCCATATATTAAATTATAATTTTTCAAAAATATCAATATCATCCTTAAAGTTATAATACTGGTGATTCTTTACTTTTTTCAGTGAAGGCGAACGTAGAATTGCAACAATCCGTTCAAAAGTGACATACGATATATCTTTTGGTTCTAGCTTAAGGGGGTATCTAAGTCTCGAGCTCCATAAAACCTTAACACTTTTCATAATGGTATAGCATTGAGGGACATGTACGGACGCAAATATAAATGATACCGTTTCAAAGTGTACAATTTCAGCTTTAATTTGAAAATAAAACGGTCACTGTAGCATCAAAATTGTGACCGTTGCAGCCACCGAAGTACTGGTCGGCGCAAAGCTGTGCTGAAATCTGCGACCACGATCCTAGCTAAACGGAGTATCCGAAAATTGAAAACTTGGAATTGTTTTGTTGGTCAAGGTCCCATTCAGGCTTCTATGCGACAGATTTTTGATAGATTGAAATTCGGCAGGATTATGAATTTTTTTACTGAGAAAAGTCAATTTTCTTGATTTCAAATAACGTTTTCACCTGTATTTTGGAAATCAAACGACGGATCGAAAATCTGTCGCATAGAAGCCTGAAGGGTACCTTGACCAACAAAACAATCAGGAGTTTTTTATTTTCGGATACTCCGTCGAGCCAGGATCGTGGTCGCAGATTTCAGCACAGCTTTTCGCTGACCAGTACTTCAGTGGCTGCAACGGCTACAATTTCGATGCTACAGTGACCGTTTTTTTTTTCAAATTGGAGCTGGAATTGTACACTTTGAAACGGTATCAGTTACATTCGTGTCCGTACATGTCCCTCAATGCTATACCGTTATGAAAAGTTTTAACGTTTTATGGTGCTCGGGACTTAGATACCCCCTTAAAGCGTTTCTTATTATTGCGCACTGATCTCAAGAATACGACTCGGACTTCTCCATCATCTTCAACATACGTCTGACTGATTGCGACATATCTGTAAAATTCTTTTTTTTTTTCAGATGGTACTTTTATCAATAAGTATGTACCCGGTGAAATTAAATTAGGGTGCACGTTTTCTTGTTCTTGTCCATAAGATGTTCCAGCTTCTTTTGAGTCACATAATTTTTTCTTAGTCTGTTGGTGAGTAGAAATATCCGTTATGTTTTCATCGTCTGAAGAGGACGAGCCATAGATTTCTTGATAAATATTTTTTCTACTTCTAACTTTGCGTAAGTGATTAGAATTATTGCTTCCACTAAGTTTTTCTGAGTTAGTAGATCTCGGAGGCACATCAATACCTGAATTTATTTCTATACATTCTTGAGAGTTAGTAGACTTCACGGGTCCCGTATTATTTATCTCTGGCAAATCAGATGGCTCCATAATAACATCAGTACCCACGACTTCTCTCGATTTCAAAATTTCATTGTTCAAAACTGTAAGTTTAACTGTCTTCTGATAATGTTCATGCTGGTACAGTTGTATTGAAATATCTGGTCCTTTTTGCCAAGTAATTTTAGTAATATTCATAATACCCGATACAGCATCTACAGTTTTGGGGACTACTTTTTTCATGGCAGTTATTTCATCACTGGTGATCATTCTTACCAGTATAGTAGACTCTGCAAAAAGATTCACAAAATCTGTAGCTGTGTTGATGTTTTTTTCCCATCAGAACATTTTTGTCGGCGGTTCTTTTGAGAACACCACCTACACCATCCATGGGTCCTTTGCCGTGACCAGATTCACTAAACGTCCAGGTAGCTTTTTTAACTTGATCGAATTTTTCAATAATAGTTTTCAGCCAAAGATATACATTAGTACGATTACGGTATTGAGATGTTGGACCATCAGAGTAAAAATGGAGCGTATTGATGTCTTTATTCTTTAAAATTCCTTCCAAAATAGGTAGCATATGAGCCCATACTGCATGAGACTGATGATCTAAATTATCACTGACAGTTGTAAAGGATTTAGATGGCAAGGATTCTTCATCATTTTTTATATAGTAATATAAACCAGTGTGGATGGACAATTGATTCTTGGATGCACCGAAATGAGTTGCCTGAATTTCTTGAGCATATTTTGCGGCGTAGTTTTCCGAAAAGTCAATTTGAATTAAAATTTCTTCTTTGTTCAAATTTTCTTTCAATTTTTTTTTTATGTTATTATAATAATATATACTATATAAATGTTTTTTCATCGTTGAAATTTCTTTTGATAATGTCATTTTCAAGCCTTTAACTGTGCTGGAGACGGATACTTGTTTTGTAATTTTTATACTTTTTCCCTCTCCTTTCACGATTCTGTCTTCACTAGTATTCTGCCATTGTACAGTTGGGCAATAAAGTACTTGTAGGGTCGAAATTTAGGCTCATGCGTTTTAGCGTCTACGCTGTTGAGCAGGCTCTTCACACCGCATACCCCGCTCCCTGAGCGCATCGATGCGTTACGGCCAGCCTGGCCCGTCCCGGCCTGTGGATATTTCGGAAGTATTTCGCACTTTACTTTGAGTAGATAATCTGCCCGATTTGCCTTCTCGCCTACCGACTCGTCAAACATCGACGACAAATACGTATAGAATATATTGTCAGCCGATTTCAAACTTATTTATTTTAGTGAAAAAGAGTTCAATTCAAACTCGATTTTGTTATTATATAGGGGTAACTTATGTGATGGGTTTGAAAAATGTTGTTTAAAAATATGATGCCCAACTCATCGAAATTCGCAATTCAGATTTAGCACCGATCTACTCAATTTTCAATGACAGCAAATTCTTAATTTCTTGCAGGTATTATTCTACGTAAGTTTTCTCCGCGAGGAAAATAATTAAGGTAATATACTCAGTTGGCCGTTTATAAATTTTGATAACATTGTATATTTTTATTAAATAAGAAAACAAGAATCCAAGATTAAAACTTAATAGTAAAAAATACTAACACAATATCAATGAAATATAAATAAATTATGATAGAGATAATTTGTAACATACATAAATATAATAATATGGAAACTTACGGATTTATGAAAAAATAATTATCCACTAAATATAATTAAATATAACGAAGATAATATCAAAAAGTAATCAATTGTTTCTTGAAATATGAGTATGATGTTATGTGATCTACTTACTTTAAGTATTCATGACTCTCGAATTATATTTAGTGGATAATTATTTTTTTATAAATGTGTAAGTTTTCATAGTATTATATTTATGTATATGTTACAAATCATGTCTATCATAATTTATTTATATTTTATTGATATTGTGTTGTTATTTTCTACTATTCAGTTTTAATCTTGGATTTTTGTTTTCTTATTTAATAAAAATATACAATGTTATCAAAATTTATAAACGGCCAAATGAGTTTCCCTGTGATTTAATTTCTCATTCAACGTAGATATACATTTAATAGAAAACCTGCAAGAATAATACCTGCGAAGAATAATACCTGCAAGAAATTAAGAATTTGCTATAATCGAAAATTCAGTAGATCACATGAATCTGAATTGCGAATTTCGATCAGTTGGGTATCATATTTTTTAATAACATTGTTTTAAACTTATGACATAAGTCACTCCTGTATAATATCAAAATGAAGTTCGAATTGAACTCTTTTTCACTAAAATAAATAAGTTTCAAATCAGCTGACAATATATTCTATACGTATTTATCGACGACGTTTGACGAGTCGGCAGGCGAGAAGGCAAATCAGGCAGTTTACCTACTCAAAGTAAAATAAGAAATACTTCCGAAATATTCACAGGTCGGGACGGCCCAGGCTAGCTAACCGATCGGCCGTAACGCATCGATCAGCTCAAGGAGCGGGGTATGCGGTGTGAAGGGCTTGCTCAACAGCGTAGACGCTAAAACGCATGAGCCTGAATTCAGACCATACAAGTACTTTATTGCCCGACTGTACATACGTTAAAGTGTCTTCGTTATCTCCTTCATCCAATATTAAATCCTTGCATTTATCACACAAACTATACATGCAGTCATACGATGTGACATCGCAGCTATATTCTTTAATCAGACTTTCTGCATTTTTGGAGCTTAATTGTTGTAAACTATTCAATTTAGATATTTTGAATTGAACATTTTCATGCTTCACGCATAAGCAAGTTTGCCGATCTCTCAATGTTGGTGCTACTACCCAAAAAGGTTTTGCTCTAAGAAATGTCGTGTAAGATAATTTGATTCCAGATTCTTCTACAAATAACGGATGTAAATCTTTTACTGTAGACAGGAGGACTCGTTTTTGTTTATTTGTACCATCCTTTTTTAAAAAATCTCTTTTAGCTTGACACATTCTACTTATGTCATCTCTTTCAAAAAATTCTACTACCTTTTTACGAGTTTCTAGGTCCAAATGTAAAATCCGGATTTTTTTATCAGATATCAAAATTTGTAAAAGATTTTTCTCATTCCTCGGTAAAATTTTTTTACTCATATTCAATAGTTTATATTTTTTTAATATTTTGCCACTTACACACTTTTGAAATACTTCTTTTTCTTTCGAATTTTTTCGTAGAGATTCAGCATTGTTAATCAACGGAGTCGATAAGGCTTCACCGAACAGTAGTTTTTTGCGTACTTCAGGAGGAACGTCAACGTTTTTAAGTAAATCATTCACTTTACTGTTAGGACTCACAGCTTGATTCGTATTTTTTGTTCCCTGTCTCTTAATTTTCTTCTTCAAAGAATCAACTTTGCGTTTCAATTTACTTATTATATCGTTATTTTTCTGGATAGTCCTGTATGCTTTAGCCCGATCTGTTCGTATTATTTTTCTTCCTCGACGTTTTTGTATTGAATCGCTAGATGAATTAATTGTACCGGCTTGATCTTTTGAAGGAGGAGATGAGCTACTAACACTATTCACTGATTTTTTTTCTTGTCTCTATATTTCTTCGACGCTAGTCTCCAATTTTTTCGTTGCATTCTTTTCTCTCGTTTTGACATGTCCTTCGTGACTTTTGTTGCCTTTTCTGCTTTTTTTTTTTTTGTAATAATCCCTATCTTTAGCCCGTTTTGTTTCCTTTTCTTCTGGAGTCATCTTATTTAAAAACTTTCGTTTTCTAGCATTAGCTTGTGCCCTACAGCGTAAATAAGATAGACTATTTTTATTTACTTTTTTCTTCGGTTTTTCTTTTGGAACTTTTTGAGTCTCCATTATTTTTATAGAATAGCACTGAAAGCAAAATAAATATTTTCTAATAACGCCTTTACATTAGGGTGGTTCATTTTAAAGTTGTATTTTTCTTTTTTATCTCCCACCTGAAAACTCGGTGCCAAATTCGGAAAAAAAATTCTCATTAAATCGCAGAGCATGAAAAAAAATATTTAGAGGTCGCTATCGGGGAACAAAAAAAAACAATCATTTTCGATTTAACATTCATAATTGACTTATGAGCGAAAAAAAAAAATTTAAAGAGCAAAAAAAAAATTTAATAAAAACGAAAAATACCATGCTAATTTGAAAAAACTCGCTGCCGGTAGCGACCTCTAAATATTTTTTTTTTATGCTCTGCGGTTTAGGGAGAATTTTTTTTGCGAATTTGGCACCGAATTATCAGGCGGGAGACGAAAAAAAATACAAGTTTAAAATAAACCACCCTACTTTACACACGTTAAACCATCATTACCAATACAATCATCATTCCGGGGACCCAATGATCATTTCGGGAACGCATGTCATATCCGGGACCGTTCCCGGAATGACGTTTCTACATAAAGATGCGCGTAAAATAAGTATTCATCACTCAAACTGGATTATTTGAGGTTAATATAAAACAGGTCACATTAATGCTTAAGAAATATCGTAACAAAAAGCATTTGCTTGTTTTTTTCCTACATTTATTGGCGTTCCCGGAATGACACTGAATTGATGTACGGTACCAAAAGTTCACACAAAACTATGCTTACCTCTTAAATTTTTCACATTTTCAGAAAAAACACGCCGGTCAACCGTTTGTACTTGAGTGTTTTATTTGATTACCCACTAACGCTATCTGTTGCGTTTTGCCAAAAATTAATATATATAAAAATGTCTGCGTTCCCGGAAATGATGCATACATTGTCAGACAAACTTTATATTAAATTTTCGGACAAAATAATATTGTGTCGATTCGGGAACTTATAAATATTATTTTATAATAAAATTAACTAAGTTAACAAGTACCTTCAAAACATTAAAAAAAAATTTTACCATGTGTTTTAGCTGTTGTTGTCCGTGGATTAGTACTTAGGGACGCGTTCCCGGAATGACTTGTCGGGGGTATTTCATAAAAAAAGTATATTCTATGAATAAATTCCAACAATTTTTTTTGATGCATTGCTGAAATGAGTTGATGTGAATAATTTGTGCTACATTATTTTAATAAAAACAAATAAATTCAATGATTTAAATGTCTCAGACACGAATTTACCACCTTGGTGATTTTGAGCCGTATACATTTCAGCATGGGGCCAGATTTCGTTTAGAAGATATGAATTTTTTCCTGGATTTATTTTTAAAAAATTCACGAAAATTCATAACTTGTGAACAACGTTTTTTCTTAAAAATAAATTTAGTACAAAAATCAAATTTTTTTAATCAAATCCGAGCATATCATGAAACTTGGCCACATTTTTCAATTTTTTTTCTTTTTTCAATTTTTTTTTGTACTTTGTTTTCATTGATTTCGGAAATAAAATCAATAAAAAATTCATATCTTTTAAACGAAATCTGGCCCCATGCTGAAATGTATACACGTTGTTTCTACACTGTAGAGGAATATCCTCTGCAATTTTGAGCAACTAAAAACGTATGGTTTTTGAGAAATTTGAAAAACTAATCTTATATCATTTTTTTTTCAACTTTTCGGGGCTGCCATATTTTTTTCATATCATTACTTTGAAGTTCACTTCAAACTGAAACTTTTTCATACCCGATATTTTTTTTGTGTGATATGTAGTTTCCGAGTTATACCCGATTAAAGGTTGTACATTGCCGATTTTTGCATACATCGTATCAGCTGCTAACGTCTAAACGTTTTCGATCAGAAATCTACAAAAATTCGTGCATACGTTCGTGCATCTCATCAACTGACACAAACATTTCTCAAAGTTTGAACCGATTCTGAGGGGGTCAGGGTTTTGGTGGGGTCGGTTTCACGTGGAATACCCCATATACCATCCATTTTGTCCCAATTTGTTTACGCACTGTTCTGCCATCTAAAATTCAATATCTCCAGCTCTTATACAACGCGGTCTCTTCCTTGTAAGATTGTCTGTGAATCATTGATTTTTGTTTCGGATACATCACAGTCTTTCTTTAGCTTTATCAGAGTTTCCTCCAAGACCTTGTTCTTTCCTTTCAAGTCCAAATTTTCTTGCTTATATTCTTCGTATGATACTTTTAGCTCAGCTGTTTGTGAAGTACAGTTGTTACAATCTTTATGCTGTAAAACTAATTGCTTTTTTACATTCATCACGGTTTTTTACGTGGCTTCAAAACAACTTCAACGTGGTTAATTAATTACCGGGATAAACCCAATGATCTTGGCATCGTATATTCCGCCGTCATCATCACTTCCCGGGTAACAATTTACATGGTCAGCCCACAAGCCACATTAATGCCATGTGGCATTAACACGGCAATGCTGTCAGCCGGCCACATAGCAGGTCGATGTTCGATAACCATGCGGCGGCTATATGGTTTCAACATGGCCTTTTCACATGGCGATAGTATGGCTAACTCAGCTAGGCTACCAATGTTGCGCCATCCTGGCAGCTACAAGGCTAGTTCATGTAGCTTTTTATTGGAATAGGCCATGGATCGTTTAAGTCGGGTAATAAAACACTGGATACACAATATTAGATAAAGAACAAAACGTGTATATGGGGCTGTCCACGTCAACTCGACACGGCTCCAGACCTCAACACTTCCGATTTGATTTTTAATTTGATATGTTATTACCTCCATGTCTGGAGAACCTTCCAAATTTTTTTCGAATTTTTCAAATCGACCCTTTCGGAGCTATGAGTTTTTTTCTCCTCAAAAGAAGGACCTTTTTTAAAATTCTGAAAAAAATCACAAAAATCTTGTTGATGATATAGAACAACCTCTCACTCGCAGAATCGTGGGCAGAATTTTCCTTATATTTTTTTTTCATTTTTAAAAAATTTTCATTCCGAAAAAGGCTTTCCTAATTACATTTGACGGGCCGGAAACAAAAAGCGCGCGTAACTGAAATCGGCCGGCCGAGTGTTGTCCATAGAACCTCGAAATTGAATATGAGAAAAATCTCGGATTGAATATGAGAAAAATAATCTTCAAGACAATACTCAATACAAGAGTTTTTCTTGTGCAATGTAAAAGTCAGAGGATTTGTAAAATCTGAATAGTGCAAGTTCGAAATTTATGGTACTGTGACGTCTAAAATCTTTTGCAAAAACTTATTTTAATAATCAACGTTTACATTCGTGGAATTCGAAAATTCGTACGACAACTTTCGTCTCGGAAGTTGATCACTCTGGTTGTCAGAGTTTTTTTGCTGGTAAACTCGCCATGTTTCTTCTATTCAGTATTGAGACTTTTCCCTTCTTCTGTGTCTCACAAAAGGCATCAAGGAAAGCTCCGTAAAAATTTCAAACGAAAATCATAAATATAAAGAAAATGGCAGCGAGTTGAACTGAAAAAAGTAATCAGATTGCTAATCATGAAAAATGGTATTTTCCTCTTACCAATATCTCGAAAACGAACAAGAATATTTATATAGTTCCAGCACAAAAAATGTGCAGAATGACCTACTCTACACTGATAGAAAACATGTATCACATTTGACCACATATCGCCTACAAATTACTACTTTTGATGGCAAGTTGACGTGGAGTCGAAAAACCAGGAAAAGTAGCTATTTTTCATTCAATAGTTTGTAGCAGGACTGGGATACGTTACATGCCACTCGGAACTAAAATTACAACTCGACATTGTAATTATCGTTACTTGTAAAAATTACAACATGTATTTCATAAGTTTCAAGATTCAAGCGTGTTATTTTTACTATCTGCGATTGTAACGCAGTAGGTATAGTTTCGCACCGCTTCGTGATACACTGTCAAAGGCGTTGACTGAGTTTCTCGCAAGTGGTATCTTTCACCCGGCGTAGCATATAAGCACGAAAATTTTTTTTCAGTCATACCGATAGCGGAGCGTCCGCTAGAGCGGGAGGGTAGATGCGCGTTGTTACGGACTGCGTTAATGTGATATAAAACTAGTTGTTAGTGCGGTAATATTGACCCCACTTCACCTATCCATAACGCCTAACTCAACCGAAAGGTGAAAGGGGCGCTGTGAACCAACTTTTTCTTTGACTGACTTCATTTTACTATCTGAGATAGTAAAAATTGGGACCACACAGGGGAATCTTTACCATTAGTAAAATTTACAAGGTAGATTTGTAATTCTTTCTACTGTGTGACTGCACGTCATTTTACTACCGAAAAATAGCAATTTGTCGGCGATATGCGGTAAAATGTGATACATGTTTTCTATCGGTGTATCGATCCCACAAGGAAAATCCGAGATTTGAATATGTCGATTTCGAGGTTCTATGGACAACACTCGGCCGGCCGATTTCAGTTACGCGCGCTTTTTGTTTCCGGCCCGTCAAATGTAATTAGGAAAGCCTTTTTCGGAATGAAAATTTTTTAAAAATGAAAAAAAAATATAAGGAAAATTCTGCCCATGATTCTGCGAGTGGGAGGTTGATCTATATCATCAACAGGATTTTTGTGATTTTTTTCAGAATTTTAAAAAAGGTCCTTCTTTCGAGGAGAAAAAAACTCATAGCTCCGAAAGGGTCAATTTGAAAAATCCAAAAGAAATTTGGAAGGTTCTCCAGACATGGAGTAATAACATATCAAATTGAAAATCAAATCGGAAATGTTGAGGTCTGGAGCCGTGTCGAGTTGACGTGGACAGCCCCATATATATTTCTTCAAAATCGGACGGACACGACAGGAAGAAGAAGATCAGACATATTCTCATTACATGTGTAATCTTGTATAACTAATTTGAATAGACGCGGGAAGACACTGTTTGCTATATTCCAACACCTGCCCTCAAACAGTGGTCATTCCCATGCCAGCAATACACAATTTTTGTTTTTATAACGCATGCATGAAAAAGTCGCTTGTTTGGGGCTCTGAAGCGGTCATATTGTGGCACTTTTCTGATTTTTGAGTAGGCGATGCCAACATGAAACTAATTGCATGCCAAACGTGCGTACTGCGTTTTGCGCACATCGAGCGTGCACAACATGATTCTTGTTACGCACGGCGTGCGAGCAAGAGCATTTTATAATCTGTAACGTGGTAGACGTCAGACCTCTGCCTAAACCGGCCTACGGACGTACCTAAGCCCGGCCGCACGATTCAAATCGTGCCGCCCTCGTTCTGCCGAGTCCTAATGGCCGCTGCACCTCGCACATGGCGAGCAGATCGCCGCCAGCGCTCGCAGACCGGGCGACGCCGGTTGGTACTAGAGATAGCGGAAGAGGAGCTCATTCCATTTTTGGGAACTTTAGAGTGTGCCTCGTGCTGCCTAGCGATTTTCCAAAAATTAAGATATATACATAGATATTGTTTATTTATCCATTACAATATTGGACAAGCGTACCTTGCACTTACAATCGAGTGTGCAAGGTAAGCGGTGAGAAGAGAAGAAGAAAAGAAATAGCGATGTAACTTAATTATCTATGTACAGTGGTTCTTAAACCTAAGGTCCTTATACTAAGATTAGCTTATAAGAGAAAGGCTGTGGAGAAACCGACCTCGCTACAACCTGGCCTGTTCCGTATCAAAGAGGTAACGTTTTAGCTGCGAACGAAATACAAAAGCCGAGGGGGAACGCCGGAGGTCGAGAGGGAGAGACTCCCAGAAATACACCCCGGATACCGCGAAGGACCTTCGGTAGGCCTCAGTGGCGAACCGCGGAGTATAAAAGTCACCCCCTACACGTCGACTGGTAGATCCCGGCAGAGCGGGGGGACGATCGACGAAGAGGGCACGCAGGTAACACGGAGAGTTGGAGCGGAAAATGGCGTAGAGCGCAGTGCCTAGAAAGTAGAGCCAGCGATCGCGCGCGGAGAGCCAGACCAGCTCACGTCGGTAAGGGGTGACATGCTCGGCCCGCGGGATTCCGCCTACAAAGCGGACACCGCAGTTTACCAAGCGCTGCAGCCGGATGTTGAGTACCGCGGAACCGTCATTGTAGACTACAGCGCAGTAGTCTAGAAGCGGAAGTACTAGGGTAGCCACGAGATAGCCGCGCAGCGCAGGCGGGAGCAGCCGTCGGGACGCAGAGAGTTGCCGGAGAGCGCGATGCACCTAAGAGAGAGAGAGAGAGAGAGAGTTTTTGCTTGGAGTGACCCGTGTGGTTTTCAGAGTTTTGTGTGCCTTGTGCCTTTTATATAACGACCCGTGCTTTGCCTCTGGACAGTGATTTGGATTTTGATTATTGGATACCGACTTGGACATAGACGACTTTGGCATAACCCCGGCTCTCCGACCGTTCCACGAGTTGATACCGTCGCACCCGAGGGTAGTAGAAGCACCCAGTCGAGGTAGGATCAATCCAATTCACCCCACTATCCATACCCTAGTACCAACCCGCCCCCGTATTTACCCTGAGCCTCGAGAAACCCCGTGCCTGAATCTCAATCGTTTCCCGCGAACCGTTGGATTCAAAGCCGGCACCGGTTAGTTGTTTTCGTTGCGCGTAGCCGTGTCAATCTTGGTCACCGCTGCGTCGATCGCAGCAGAAAGCTAGCCGACGCCATATCACCACAGACTTCTGACGTCACGCGTCGCACTCAGCTGCTGCGAGTCAGCGTCTGTCGCATTCCCCCAGAAAGAGAGAGAGTAAGTTAGACCGTAGGTTGAGTAGACCTAGTCCTCCCTACCGTCTAACTAGATCGAGAGCACGAGTTAGTGCAGATACAGTATTATTTATTTTTGAAGGCAATCCTAGAGAGAGAGTGAGCCGTTTATTTTTCTTGTAATTTTGATATTTTCTTTATTTAATAATTTAGTAGTCATTTAACGTAACGTAGAGTCAGTATTAATTATTAGTCGAGTCAGTAGAATAGTAGAGTCAGTATTATAATTTATTTTGTTTTGTATTCTACGCCAGGTAGCGGGCGTGTTAATAATTCGCCACCTTTTCTTTTTTTCTTTTTAATAAACCATAGTTAATAATATTCAATTGGTGTCTTTATTCTTCGCCCCTACGAAATCCCTCCATCGTTTGTAGCTAGTCGGAGGGTCCCAGAGAGAGAGAGAGAGAGAGAGAGAGAGAGAGAGCGGACTTCTAACGAAGTCTGGCGCCCAGCAAAATCCCCTACCTATCCGTTGGGCCTTGGTTTGTATTCGGCGTAACTTCTTGGGTGCCCGAACCCAGGGAGAACCCGTTACAAAATTGGCGTCCAACGTGGGGCCCGAATAAAGACACTTCGGGTTTTGGCCGAATTCACCCCTGCTACTTAGGCTAATTATTTTCCCTTTTTTTTTTGTTTTGCGTGAATTCTGATTGTTTTTTGCACTTCCTACGAGTCTCTTAGATCGCTCGCAGCTGTGTACGACCCTTACGACTATGGGGAATCTCCTAGTCGCCCCCACAGCTACGCCAGAGCCGCAACCCGAGTCGGAGACCGTCCCGGGTCTTGGTTTCCACCCGGACGACACGCCGGCCGTTTTAGAATGGGTCTGCAGCCTGTCAGACTCCGACTTGCGGATCTTACTGATGCATAACCACCTGCGGTGCCACGGCACCGACATCGAACGCCGTTGGAGACTACTTAGGTTCCAGATGTTGACTCGCGGTCAAAACATCACCTGGGATCCCGAGGATGATGAACTCCCGGGTCCGCCACCCTCGACTGTAACGATCACGGAGCTCCAGTCGCCCGAACCTCCCCCACCTCCAACGGCCACGACCGTGAATACTCGCCCTGCCACCCCACCCCCAGACCCGACAATAAGGCCAGAGGCCTGCAACAGCACGCCTCTGAGTACGACTGCCGCACACGTGCCGCAGTATGAGTCGACAGGCCGCGTAAATCCTAGTACCCGGTCCGTGTCCACCTTGCGGAGGAGCTGAGCCGCGCTGAGGCTACCCCTGCCGGTCACGGGTACCCTCCGGCGACTCTAGCTACCTCTAGGGCCCCCGAACCGCGGAATCCCGGGAACAGACTGAGTTCCCCGGGAAATTCCCCAGATCCGTTCGCGAGAGTGCCGGTAGCGCCATGGTGTGCCTCTGTGCCGAGCCACCCCGTGCCGCCGCCGAACTCTAGCCACTGGCAACCCCATCCGAACCCCTACTACCCCCAGACCCCCTCATGGTACCCAGGTTACCCTGGTCTACCCCCCCACCCGCCAGCCCATCATTCTAACCCTCCCTACCCCCAGCTACCCCCTATTCGGAACATCCCCACTATCCTGCCACCCCCTACTCCGAACACCCATACCACCCAGCCCCCTTCTACCCAAATCACCCCTACTACCCAGTCAACCCCTATATGAACCACCCTCTACCCCCTCAACACCCCGAACCACCCCCTACTTCCACCCCCTCAGCCCCAAACCCGTCGCCCCAGCTTCCCCTAGAACCCCCTACAGTCCCTATAACGAACCCTACCCCAAATGTTACCCTTACAGCCACCCCTACCCCCCTAGATTCAAGCCCCACCCCTACTATTCCCCAAGGATCCCCTGCAACCACTCCCCCCCGCTTCCAACCTCACCCCAGAACCCTCTACAGCCACCCCCGCGACCCCGACGGCCCCGCCCGCATCTGAGCGCCCCCGCGACCCCCACGAGACGGTCAGGAAGTGGAACCCGTCGTTCTCGGGTCATGGAGACGTAAGTGCCGAGGAATTCCTCCGCAGAATCGAGGAAAGCCGGATAGGCGTCGACCTCACTGACCGCCAGGTGCTCGGTGCCCTGTCCTCCCTGCTAACCGGGATCGCGCGGCAATGGCTGCAACAGAACCGCGACACGTGGACAGACTGGGCTGAGTTTGCTGACGCGTTCAGAGACCGATTCGGCGGTGAGAATTACGAAATTCGAGTTCGCGAGGAAGCCCGCCGCCGTACACAAGGGCCGTATGAAAAGATAGCCGACTACATCGTCTGCATGATCGGTATCATGTCGAGCCTCCCCCACCCGTGGCCGCTCCGCGAACAGTTAGATTTGGCGTACACCAATCTACACCCCCGATATCGAGCCGCTATCCACCGAGACCAAGTAAGGTCGTTTAAGGACCTTGAACAGGCCGGTAAACGAGCGGAATCCAAGTGGGCCTTGGACTGTTTCTATACGCCCCCACCCCCACTCGATTACCACACGTTCATGCCCGAATTCGCGTGCTCGGACCCTACCTCCCCGGCGAGGGTGCCGACCCCAAGCCTACCGCAGGCTCCGACGCCTAGGGTAGTGCCGGCGTCCGCCAACCTTCCCGCGGCCACTGCTGCCTTAGATAAGCCAGCACAACAGCCGCGAACGCGAAATCGGGGTGGTAGACGAAACCCCAACCCCCCTAATGGGAACCAGACGAGCCAGATTCCAGCTCTGATGGCCCTGAACCCTACCCAGCCCCCTCACTATTCCCAGGCATCCGGAAATACCGCTCGTGGCCAACCTGCGGTCGCGCCTACGAGTGTAGCGCCCCCCAGGTCCGCCGACTAGCTGTTTCCGATGCTATTCGCCGGGACATTTCGGCCGCGAATGTCCTCACCCCCCTAGCTATATTGCCTGCTCGCGTTGTGGAACCCCCGGTGTAGTAGACGCGAACTGCGGTAGATGCCTAAGCACCGCGTCGGGAAACGCCAACGGGAATCGGTAGGTCGGGTCCCTACCTATTCCTCCGTGGTGCGAGGACCCTATTCCCCCCGAGCCGTCATGGCAACGGAACCCTCAGCTCGCGAAAATCGACATGATCCCCGCTACTACGTCGCCGTAGAGGTAGCCCGACAGGTTCTCACCGCGCTATTCGACCCCGGTTCCAGCCGAACTTACATCGGAGGACCGGCGTTGAAGCGATATCGCGATTTGCCTTCCCTGTTAACTCCGCTGCCCGAAGGCGGCATTATCTATCCCAACGGCGCCCTAGACTCGGTAACCGGGGAGATGAAGATGCCAGTACGCCTCGGCCAGCGGACCTGCCTGCTAGTAGTCCGCGTCGCGCCCTCGTTCGAGTATGAGTGTATCTTCGGTATGGATGCGATAACGACCTTCGGGTTCCGCGTCGACTTCGGCCGCGGTACATGGACCATACGATCCGAGGAGCCCGCCAACCGCCCGGAAGAGTCCTCACACCCCCCCGAGAGTGAGTTCCCCCTTCCCCACCCTGCTGAGAGAGCCTGTGCCGGACTTTCCGAGCTAAACGGCTCCGAACAGTCCCGCCTGGTAGCCCTGATCAAAAGAATCCTGCCCCCTCACAATCCTCACCCCGGTACCACCGACCTAACAACCCACCGCATCGATGTGCAGGGCCACCCCCCAATCAAGCAACGGTACTACCAAGTTTCCCCGAAGGTACGCGAGTACATGTACGAGGAAGTAGATGCCATGCTGGCTGGCAGCATAATCGAGCCGTCGTTTAGCGAATGGTCGAGTCCGATAGTGATGATTCGAAAGCCCTCCGGAAAATACCGCTTTTGCCTTGACTTTAGGAAAGTCAACGCGGTCGCGAAGAGAGATGCCTATCCCCTCCCGCACATGAACAGCATTCTCGATAAGTTGCGCGAGGCGAAATACATCACAACTCTCGACTTAAGCCAGGCGTATTTTCAAGTTCCCATAGAGAGAGAGAGTCGGGAAATAACCGCGTTTACCGTCCCGGGACGTGGTCTGTTTCAATTCACGCGAATGCCGTACGGCCTATCAGGCGCCCCAGCCACTTTCCAACGCCTGATGGATCGCTTGATTGGACCCGACATGGAACCCCACGTGTTTGTGTATCTAGATGACGTTATCATCGTGAACCAAACGTTCGAGGACCACCTGCAGTGGCTCGAACGGGTTCTACACAAGATCACCGACGCTAACCTCACTATCAACCCCGATAAGTGCGAGTTTTGCCGTTCGGAGGTCAAATATCTGGGCTTCCGAGTAAACCGTGATGGACTGCAGGCGGATCCCGAGAAGGTAGAGGCGATTACCCAATACCCGGTGCCTCGCACGGTAAAACAAGTTCGCCGCTTTCTCGGTATGGCTTCTTGGTATCGACGCTTCATTGATGACTTCGCCACGAAAGCCGAGCCTTTGAACCGTCCGCTCAAGAAAAGCCGCCGCTGGCAGTGGGACACGGAGCAGCAGCAGGCCTTCGAAGCCCTGCAACAGGCGCTCGTGTCTCCTCCCACCCTTGCTTGTCCCGACTTTGAGATGCCCTTTACCGTCCAGACCGACGCGAGCGACTGCGGCATCGGTGCAGTCCTCACCCAGTGGACTAGGGAGAGCCTTGAGCACGTAATAGCCTATGCTAGTCGGTCCCTCACGGAAGCGGAGCGTAAATATATGGTGATAGAACGCGAATGTCTCGCAGTTCTTTGGGCCGTCCGCAAATTCCGGCCGTACCTCGAGGGTTATCGCTTCACGGTGATTACTGACCACAGTAGCCTCCAGTGGCTACACAATCTCCACAACCCCGAGGGCCGCCTCGCGAGGTGGGCGTTAGAGCTCCTAGAGTACGATTTTAGGATCCTATATCGAAAGGGCGCTCTACACCACGTTCCCGACGCGTTATCTCGAATCCCAGAGTCGACCCCGATCCCTGTCGCCACTGTGGAGGAAACCCTAGACCGCTGGTACCAACAACGCGTACAGGCCGTACAGACCATGCCCGTTCAATATCCGAACTGGAAAGTAGAAGAAGGCAGGCTGTACCTCTACCGCGTAGATCCCATAGCCGACCCCCTGTTACCCGACTTAGACCCCTGGAAGTTAGTCCTGCCGAGTGAGAAGCGCCCCGCAGCACTAACTGAGGCTCACGCACTCCCTACAGCTGGTCATCTTGGAGTTGAGAAGACGTATGCTCGCATCGCTCTCCTCTATTATTGGCCAGGGATGTACCGAGACGTGGCCCACTATATCCGCACCTGCGAGGCGTGCCAACGCTGCAAGGTGGACCAAGCCGGACCGCAAGGTCTGATGGGTCGCCGCGTCACCGAGGCACCCTTCGTCGCGGTGGCTGCCGATATTATGGGGCCATTCCCGCCGAGCCGGAAAGGCCTCACCTACGTCCTGGTTATCCAAGACCTCTTTACCAAATGGGTAGAGTGCGTACCTCTACGCAAGGCTAACGGTCCTACGATCCTCAAGGCGCTGGAAGAACTGGTCTTCTATCGCTGGGGAATCCCAGAAGTTCTGTTGACCGACAATGGCACTGAGTTCGTCAACAAAGTCATAACTTCTGGGTGCGCTGACCTTGGCGTATACCATACGACCATACCTCCCTACCACGCCCAGGCCAACCCGGTCGAGCGCGTGAACCGCGTGATTAGGACTATGATCACGACCTTCCTAGAAGGTGACCATCGCGAATGGGACCGGCATTTACCCGAGTTCCGGTTCGCTATTAATTCCGCCGTTCACAGCTCCACTAAGGTTTCGCCAGCCTTCCTAAACTTCGGGAGAGAGCTCAGGCCCCCGAAGACGGTACGCAGAGAGGAGGAAGGCCTGCCGGTAATCCACCTGCAAACCCCCGAGGAGTGGGAAAGCCGCGTACGAAGGCTTGACGCGCTGAGGGACCTGGTTACCCAGAACTTGGAGGATGCTAACGCGCGCCAGGCGCGTTACTACAATCGCGGACCCCGCGATCCCGAGTTCAAGCCCGGCGACCTGGTTCTACGCCGTCAACGAGTGCTGTCTTCCGCCGCTAACTATATTGCTTCGAAGCTTTCGGCGAAGTTCAGCGGTCCGTATGTTATAAAACGGCGGAGAAGTCCGACCGTATATAGCCTAACGGAGCTAGATGGTAAGTCGGCAGTAAGGTCCACGTGAAGGACCTGAAACCTTACCGCCAAGCCTCAGCCGACCTGTCTGACATCCCCGAAGACTCGAGGCTCATAGACCACCCCCTTCCTACTTCCTCAGACCCCCCCCAACCCCTCTCTGCCGATGATTCATGTACTAATACCCGATATTCCGCAGAGAGACGATGAGAGGCAGCTTCCGCGGGCGCAGGTCCATACACCCGGACGCTCTGATGCCACAGAGCGAGGCCGAGACGAGCGAACCGACAACCCGGCCTGCCCCGGAGGAGATCCTCCGCAGCGGGACGCCGGCAGATCTAAACGAGGAGATCGCCGTCTTGTCCCTCCTCACAGCAGAACCGCCGGAGACTCTGGCGAATTTGCCGGAGCCCCTGCAGCCGGAGGTTATACACTCGACGCCCCAGCCCATGGAGGGCATCGAAGACGACGAGGCCGACCTCCTGGGCCACGAGGAGTTGGTCGTACAGGCCGCGGTGCTGCCCAGCACCAGCCGCCAAACCCCCCCGACCCCTTCCTCAACCCCCAGCCCTCAACGAGCGCTGGGGCCTCCTCCCCCAACACCCATCGCCCCTACTACCTCCGGTCAAGGGCCTAGAAAACGCCGCCGCAACAGGCCGCGAAACCGCCGCCGCACCACCCGTCCGGAGAGATCGACGGGCACCAGCCGGTCGAGTTCGCTCGACTCGCTGGCCGGACCTCCGCTGCAGTCGGCCGCGACAACCCAGAGGGACGGCGCGACGGAACAGGCGTTCCTGCGTGCCCCCTCGACCTCCCGAGATAGCCCCGGTCCTCAACGCCCGCCAACTCGATTGGCCGGCCTGATGGACCGGCCCTATCCAAGACCGTCGACCCGGGGGCGAGGCATGCCACACCTGTCGCGAGCCTCGCCGATCGCGGTAATCACCTCCGCCCCGCCGACATCCGGTACGGCTCCGGTGGCGCGTGCTACCCGACCACCACGCCGGAATAGCACCCTGTGCTGGTCTTGTGACCAGCCAGGCCACCTGCCGGCCGCATGTCCGCACCCCGTCTACCAACACTGTGGGGAGTGTGGCTGGCGCGGATACACGACCCGTACCTGCCCCGCGCACAGAAATGCGGAGACCTCAGCTACGGCTGGGTCTTCCCAAGCAACAGCCTCCACCAGCGTGCCGGTCGCCGCTGTTGATGCTCCGGCATCGCAGTCGCGCCGCACACACCGCGGTGGACGCGGTGGACGCGGGAGAGGTGCCGTAACGCCTCGAGCACCTAATCCGACCTCAGTAGCCGCGATTGTAGAGGTGCTCGAGCGCTTTATGTAGAGAGAGCCTCCCCTTCCCTGACCCCTTGAGACCCCGCACCTGCCTCCCCGCCTCGAAGCCGTCCGAGAGGACAAGACTGATTAGTATAAGACCTAGAGGCCGGTTGAGTCGGAGGTTGCGGAAGCGTCCGAGTGAAACCCGTACGTTCCGTTTGGCCGGGGGGTGTTGTAACGTGGTAGACGTCAGACCTCTGCCCTAAACCGGCCTACGGACGTACCTAAGCCCGGCCGCACGATTCAAATCGTGCCGCCCTCGTTCTGCCAAGTCCTAATGGCCGCTGCACCTCGCACATGGCGAGTAGGTCGCCGCCAGCGCTCGCAGACCGGGCGACGCCGGTTGGTACTAGAGATAGCGGAAGAGGAGCTCATTCCATTTTTGGGAACTTTAGAGTGTGCCTCGTGCTGCCTAGCGATTTTCCAAAAATTAAGAGAGAGAGAGAGAGAGAGAGAGAGAGAGAGAGTTTTTGTTTGGAGTGACCCGTGTGGTTTTCAGAGTTTTGTGTGCCTTGTGCCTTTTATATAACGACCCGTGCTTTGTCTGTGGACAGTGATTTGGATTTTGATTATTGGATACCGACTTGGACATAGACGACTTTGGCATAACCCCGGCTCTCCGACCGTTCCACGAGTTGATACCGTCGCACCCGAGGGTAGTAAAAGCACCCAGTCAAGGTAGGATTAATCCAATTCACCCCACTATCCATCCCCTAGTACCGACCCGCCCCCGTATTTACCCTGAGCCTCGAGAAACCCCGTGCCTGAATCTCAATCGTTCCCCGCGAACCGTTGGATTCAAAGCCGGCACCGGTTAGTTGTTTTCGTTGCGCGTAGCCGTGTCAATCTTGGTCACCGCTGCGTCGATCGCAGCAGAAAGCTAGCCGACGCCATATCGCCACAGACTTCTGACGTCACGCGTCGCACTCAGCTGCTGCGAGTCAGCGTCTGTCGCATTCCCCCAGAAAGATTGATTGATTGATTGATTGATAATTTATTTATGCCCTGGTAAACCTTGAGGCAAATATATAATATAATGGTACAGCAGAGAGATACAAAAGAAAGAAAAAAAGAAACGTATGAGATGAGAAACTTACAAGGAGAAAAGCATAAAAGCATGAAAGCATACAGCATTCGTGATACACTCACATAATGAAATAAATAAAATAAAATAAACATACTAAAATTAGATTGAGTGTATAAATAAATAAATAAAACATAGGGCATGCAAGCATACAAGCGATCCTGGATATAATACGGAATGAAGTACAACAAAATAGGTGAAAATAAAGCAATAAAAATCGGCTACCACTGTATACACCAAATGCCATAATAAGTAAAAATAAAACAATAAAATTAAAATTAGATGCTACAATAAAGACCACAAATGCAGCCAGCCGGGAAGCAATTAGGAGGAGTCAGTGTCAAGAGTAAAAAGATAGTTGAAAAGGCTACCCTTGAAGGATCCCATAGATGTAGTGGCGGTAATTTCAGACGGAAGAGAGTGCCAAAAGTACACTGCCGTTAGCAGAAAGGAATTTCTAAAAGTGCAGGTCCGATGCATAGGTATGTGAAAAGCTGCAAGAGAGGCCTGACGCGTGGGACGAGAGCCACTTGACCTAGGTGGTGTAAAAAGGTCAGATAGGTAAGCCGACACACCTCCACGCAAGATCTTAAAAAACCATAATGCCTAAAAAATATTGACGCCTCAACCTCACAGAGAGCCACCCCAGCTGCCTGCGATAAGGGGTAATGTGCTCGTCACGACGCAAGTCGAAGATAAACCTTATCTCACTGTTTAGGAGCCTCTGAAGCATGAGGTTAAGTTCATCAGTCAAATCATTAAAAACAAGGCAACAATAGTCAAGCAGGGGGAAGATGAGAGAGACAACGAGAGAAGCTCTTAAATCACGAGAGAGAGTAAGTTAGACCGTAGGTTAAGTAGACCTAGTCCTCCCTACCGTCTAACTAGATCGAGAGCACGAGTTAGTGCAGATACAGTATTATTTATTTTTGAAGGCAATCCTAGAGAGAGAGTGAGCCGATTATTTTTCTTGTAATTTTGATATTTTCTTTATTTAATAATTTAGTAGTAATTTAACGTAACGTAGAGTCAGTATTAATTGAGTACCTGGGTGCAAGAACAACCTAAGTCGACTTAGGTTTTGACACCAAAACCGTTGATTGAAGTTTAAAAACTGAATTGCATCTACGAACGAAACCACAATGGACTTTGTAGACTACTCATTTTGAAGGGCGATTCTTCCGGAATACGAAGCCCATTTTGTTTTTGCACTAAAATGAACAGGAACTTTTATAATAAATAAAATATGCGCGCTGGCTTAAGTCGTTCTTGCGAAAAACGAAATTTCTTGCGAATATTTGGTCCGTCTCGACACTTACGACTTGAATTTTGTTACTTTTCATGTCGAAACACATATTTTACGCAGTCTTCAAGAATTTGGATCAACCAGTGAAATAATAAATAAGACAGGAAATTAAAATAATTTTTTTTCTCGAAAAATACACCAATTTTTGCAATTAATTAAATAAATAATATTACATAAGGCATATTTTCGGAAATATATAATAAGGGATTGATGAGCTCTCAATATATATAGGGGAGGGTGGGGTAAAATGGACGTGGGGCGAAATGGACCACTGAAAAAAACAGATTGACCATCAAAAAACTTGAGTATGAATATGAACTTTTTTGACCCAAAGGGTCCATTTTGCCCCACCCTAGATAATAACTTAAGGAGTGAAGTATGGCAACCTTCAGACAAAGAAAAAAAAAATTGTCCCCCACTATTAGACCCAACAATCGAGTGTCGAAAAAAAAATCGCAAGATCCTATGTTATTCAACCCTTTCGGTCACAGACGCCACTATAGTGGCGTCATTTTATTTTCAGTCTAACAATTTATTTTTTTTTGACATGGAAAAGTAAATATAATACATAATGCCAAATAAAATCGAATTGTGGGACTGAAAGGGTTAAACGGGAAACTTCAAATCTCTTTAGGCATCTGTTAGAATTTTTTTTTAAATCTCATATTTGAAGATAATTATTTTTTAATTTCTTTTCTGAAAGTTGCCATGCTTCACTCCTCAAATTTGTATTTAAGAACCACCCTGAAATATATATATAGGGTGAGTCCGGTACAGTTGTCCCACGTTAACAAAAAGTTGAATAGCAATTTTGAGTATTCAGTATGATTATATTTATATTTTTTTTTACACAAAATGGACATTTCAACTTCGAGAAGTATCAAATTCAGTAACTGAGTAACTGCCACAAACTTGATTTTATCAGGCAGGCGAATGAGCGAGCACAATACTTCAACAGACTCACGCGCTCTATGCAATAACAACCTAAGTAGTGGCGTTAGGTTGTTCTTGCATAGATCGCGCGTGGCAGGGTTGACGCTCCGTGCGCATTGCATACTTAAAAAATACTTTCCACCAAAATGCGACATCCCACAAACCTGAAACTCACAGGGTAGGTAGTTGGGATGTTGTACAACGCGAAAATGGTGGTGGGAGCAAAAACGACCTAAGTCGACTTAGGTTGTTCTTGCACCCAGGTACTCAATTATTAGTCGAGTCAGTAGAATAGTAGAGTCAGTATTATAATTTATTTTGTTTTGTATTCTACGCCAGGTAGCGGGCGTGTTAATAATTCGCCACTTTTTCTTTTTTTCTTTTTAATAAACCATAGTCAATAATATTCAATTGGTGTCTTTATTCTTCGCCCCTACGAAATCCCTCTATCGTTTCTAGCTAGTCAGAGGGTCCCAGAGAGAGAGAGAGAGAGGACTTCTAACGAAGTCTGGCGCCCAGCAAAATCCCCTACCTATCCGTTGGGCCTTGGTTTGTATTCGGCGTAACTTCTTGGGTGCCCGAACCCAGGGAGAACCCGTTACAAATCATTCATCCCTGTCGACGCGCTATTTCCGTGAATCGATTCGATATTTTTGGTATGGTTGTTTACATTGACAACAGAGCCCCACAAGCAACTTTTTCATGCATTTGTTACAAAAAATAGCGTTCGATACTCCCGCGAAGTAAGGTGTTTAGGGTTGTCCGATGTCTTCAGCACTCACCTTCGTCTCGGCTGCCGCCTTGACTACGGTTCGTGCTGAAACCATCGGACAAACCTATAAACGCCTCACATTTCGCTCTCGTATTGAAATCTACTATTATGTTGTGATACAGCTTTTGTAAGACCATCTGCTATCATTTGTTCAGTAGGCATATGGGCATATCCATAGAATTTTCAACTTTTGTGAGGGATAGTGGTTGTGTCCATTCCAAGTACAAATTGGATACCCCAAGGGTGTTTTCGACTGACAAATACTTTTTCTTAAAGCTAACTGTGATGTTCTAGTATTGTAACTTACCGCACCAATATCTCAGCTGAAGGCTGGAGATATGGTGCTAGTCCGCGTGAGTGTCTTTGTCACGGGTGATGTTTTTGGAGCCCCTCCTGAGGAAAAAGTGAAAAACCTCTAAATACCCAAATGATAGACTCGGAATAGGTTTCCCTAAACAGAGCTGTGAAATGCAGAGCTGGATATATCCCGCTAGCCAAGCCTGGAAAGCAGTTCGAAAACACTCTCAGATCAAGCATGCGGATTCGGGTTTGTTAGACCAGTACCGCCAGCCTGAGAGCAAACTCAGAACTACGAATTGACAGAGCTGGGCGAGCCACACATACCAAGCCTACACTGAAAGGGAATTAGCGGAGTGAGTAACTTCGATGTTTAGCTGTTCCGCTAAACAACGCCACTCGTAGTCCTCTCTCTCACAGTTGAATGACTCCTCTCTATGTCGTCTCACTCACCTAAACAGGAGTGCTATCTAACCGTCAGCGAAAAAGCGTCATTCAGCTGGTATTGGTTTGCTGATAAACTATTCCCAAGACGTCATAAAATTTTCAATTCTCGACTGTGCTTTTATCTTTCTATAAACGGTGTTAGTAGATTGACATGGAGGATTTCTTTGAGAAGTATAAAGTGGCTGCTGATGTGAGGTTAATTTTCAAAGGTAAGATCTACACATTTTTCACTTTCCTCATTAACCAAACTCAAACATTGTTGAGTGCATGGATTTACATACCGAGAATATTCGGTGAATTAGAACGACCCCTTCCTACGGCCAAACCAACACAGGCGCGCACCGCGTGCGTGAGGCTCGTTCGGGAGGGGATGCAATGCTACTGGCACCTTATTCCCTGCCGAACGAGCCTCACGCACGCGGTGCGCGCCTGTGTTGGTTTGGCCGTAGGAAGGGGTCGTTCTAACTCACCGAATATTCTCGGTACGTAAGTCTTGCTGTATTTATTCATAAGATACCATAGGTCGACTACATGCCTACATCAAGGCGATAAGTCTTGGATAAGAATGGATAAATAAATAAATAAGATACCATAGAAAATGCACGGTTTAAATTTTCAATCGATTCTCGTTCTCATTTAGATGCTCAGCTGACGGATGGACAATTTTTTTCGCTCGACTCCCAGAGAATATTCAGCTTAGTTAATAATAATTTAGAAATATGTATAAACTTGGTCAATTTTCTCAAAGCTGAGAAGCAATTAATATTGACCAATGAAACAGGGGAAAATATGATGGATACATCTGAGTCTATTGAAAACATTGAGATCGTATTTGCAGATGAGGATAGTTTCAATGAAAATTTAGTAGTAGATTCTAACTATCAAAATCATAATATGCCAGGTTAATTGTATAAAAGTTTAATTTTTTTTTCTTCATAATTCTTTTAAACTTATAGAATGATTCCTTTCTGCTGTTGAAAATAATTTATCTGAAACTTTATAAATATTGATCATAAAATATTTACAGATAACTTTGAATTTAAAAAAAATAATCTGTACTTTACTTTGGCCGATGAAATAGAAGGAAGAATCATATTAGGATTTTATAAAAACAAAAAAATTCTTTTAGAAAGGAGACTCAAAGTTCTCATTATACAGAAAACTATTATAGAGAATCCAGTTTGCCACACGTAAGTTATTAATATGGCTGGAATTAGCGAGCGTAGCGTAGTTGGCTAGGGTTGCGACTCCCACCCGGGAAGCCTGGGTTCATGTCTGGCTGGTGTCAAGTTTTTTTTTTTTCGTTATTTGTACTGACATAGTTTTTACATAGTACATACACTTTAGTAATTCGACAATGCAAAATTATTTAACGATAGGTACTAAATTACCTTTGTTCTACGAACCATTTTTAGCGGGAAATGAAATAAAGTACAATGGCATATTTAACATCGAAGAATTTATTTTTATTGATCACGATTACATATACTCGTTAAATTATTCACCGTCCGAGTCATTAGCATTGCTTGCAACACAGAATTCCGGGTGATACTTATCGTAAAAGCAGCCAAAGCAAAGGACTTCGGAACACCATGCACATTTTTTTTTTTTCAAATAAAAAAACTTCACACCGGCCGGACACGAACCCAGGCCTCCCGGGTGTGAGTCGCAAACCTAGCCAACTACGCTACGCTCACGAACTTGAAATGCTGTGAACGTTAGGGCTATATAAAGTACGCGTGAATCTTCAGAGTCAATTTTCTCGGAAACCAGGCGGTACTGGATAAAATGCCGGTACCCAGGTACCAGGGCTGGGTCACTCTACACCATACCTGAAAGGGATCGAAATCCGTTTGTCAGGGTTTTGGCGGCTTCAATCTGTCAATGTATTATGAATTTTAACAGGCATTACCATCATTACAGAATAAGCAAAGAAAGATTGACTCAAGTAACCACTGATCTTGGAGAATTGTTTCCCACCATCAAAAGAAAAATTGGATTATGGTATACACCAAGCTGTACTAATGCTCTATGTGTTTCTATAGCGGCATCAGGCTGTTTATTACAATATTATAAGGATTACAGGAGAAATCTAATTGCTGCTGGAATTGTTCAATCAGGAAGAACTGTTAGAAGGAACATTGTTCAAAATATTGGTATGTATTATTTGAAGACTTATTCAATTTTTTTTTCAATTCTTACTACTTATAACTAATATATCATAACTATTTTCATAGATGCCCCAACTGGACTGATAGATTCTCGTTTAACAGAAAAGGAAAATAGAGAACGATTCCCCATCAATGATGCTTGATCAATCAAGCTTGGCATGATACTTTTGAAACTCGCATTAAGCAATTGGCTTCTGTACTCAACAGAAAGCTAGTAGTACGTTACGAGACTTACTTAAACACATATGCATGTCTGAAAAATCCTTTTGGATTGTCATTGGTAAGTAATTAATTTCATAAATATGATCAGGATTTCTATTTTAACTAATCTTCTTTTATTGGAAATTTCTATGGCAAATAGCTCTTAGAGGATGCCAAAAGAATCATAGACAATTTGAAAAATGAAAACCGGATAAATGAACAAATTAGTGAAAGCTTCAATTCAGTTTTTGTTGAAAACTGGACGCTAATTTCAGGATGCATAGTAAAAATTGCAGATGCCAGTAACTCGAATGATTGTAGGGACTTCCGGAAAAAGTTTAATGGACCAAGTAATTTACTTAATTTTATTAAATTTCATTCATATAATATCATTACGATTTTATTTTTCAGTTCCAAACACTATCAAAGCATTTTTGTATCTCCCATTGCTGTTAACAAAGAGTCAGACCATAAAAACTTCGCAAAGGATACACACAGTGACACGAAGTGACATAACTGAATTCTTCATAGCTGTTATTGAGGTATTTAATTTCAATATGATTGAACAAAAAATGTCTCTTGTCTGCTGTCATTTCATTTATTCCAATGCGCTGCTTATGATATTTAGATGTGCTTCTTGTCCTGATTGTTTCAGGACGAATCTAAGCTTGAAACTAAAAAAGTCAAATCCGTCCCACAAGCAGTAGATGCATGTTTTAAAGCATGTGTGGCATTACATACATGGTCTAAATTGTGTGTTTTTCTTTGGTATTTTTTACAAGAATGTGTTTATGGCCTCGGTAGTAATTTATGTAATGCTTTGATCTCAGTTTCATCAAAGAATGTTGATGCATTAATTCAAAAAGTAGAGAACATGAAAAGTTCTTTATAAAGATAGTTTATAAAGAAAGAAGTAGACACTTTTTGAAGATAACTTCTGAAAAATTCATTGCAGTTATTTGCAATTAAAAAATGATAACGAAACATTTAACTAGATGTAATTCTTATATAATTGAACACTATTAGAAGTGATAGAACAATATTTTGTATATGGTAGGTTTGTATATGTATATGTAGGTTTATATTTTGTATATGTACCTTACATAGACTGAATTTCAGTGATACTCATTTACGTATTTAGTTTCGTGTGTTAATTTCGAAAGCTACCGGTAGTCTGTATCAAAACTATAGGAGTAGGTAAAGAAAAAAATAATAATTGTATATCAAATATTTTCTGAAACAATGGATTTTATATTACTCCAACATCTCTTATTGACATTTATCCTCTCATTGTATGGTGAACCATCATTCCCGCGAATTATTGTCGACAGAGTTATACATTTTATGAAAGATTACATTTCGAATAGTCTTTTACCATCTTTGAAGTCTGATATCATAAATATAATCAATAATTCTAAAGATCATAATGAAATCTTTATTAAAATTGAACATTGTTTCAGACAGTACGATATATTATTTGAAAATGTAGCTAGTGAAGAAAGCAGATTTCGTCTATTGCGCGACAGAGGTTTCATCGAACCTTCTGAATTCAAAATTACAGAGTCTTATTTCGAACAAGGACAAGAAAAAGAGAAAAAATTGGCCCTCAAAACTATTACCGGTTTTCATATTCCACTGAAGCACTCTTTAAAATTATTTTTAGAGATACCTGGAATGTTTGAGAGAATTATCAAATTTATGAATGATTTATTTGTAAAATCGAAAATTATTTGCAACGTAATTCAAGACAAATACTGGAAAAGTATTATTGGTTCAAATGAAAAAGAACATATTTTTCCTTTACACATTTATTATGACGATATTGAATGTGGTAATGGCTTGGGAAGTCATGCCGGTGTAAATAAATTCGGTCTGATTTATGCAACTATCGGCGTATTACCATTCAACATAGCTTCTCGATTAGAATGTATTTTATTTTCTACGATTGTTCGATCAGAAGACGTGAAAAATTATGAAAAACGGTTCCTATTTTCTAGAATAGTAAAGGAATTAATAGATCTCCGCGAGCATGGATTGGTGATTAATACATATTCGGGTCCTGTTACTATTAAATTTCAACTTACGCAAATACTTGGAGACAACTTGGGTCTCAACGATATTTGTGGGTTTGTATCGTCTTTTATTGCTAACATGTATTGCCGAATATGTCGAGCCACTTCGGAGGAATGCTCAAAACTATGCGAAGAAGACAAGTCGAAACTTAGAACGGTAGATAATTATAATGATGACGTGAAAAGTAGAAATGCTCAAAAAAAAGGAATTAAAGACAGTTGTATTTTTAACGAAATTCCGAAT
Source organism: Tenthredo livida (assembly GCA_963992785.1). Taxonomy (NCBI): domain Eukaryota; kingdom Metazoa; phylum Arthropoda; class Insecta; order Hymenoptera; family Tenthredinidae; genus Tenthredo; species Tenthredo livida. The sequence continues at coordinate 11,399,022 of OZ023071.1, forward strand.
TACCATATAGTCACGAATAAGTGCGTCGATTTGATGCACGATCTTTTAGAAGGTGTATGTTTCTACGTCATTCGTGATATACTTTCAGAGTTTATATACCGGAAGAAATATTTTACCTTAGATCAACTGAATTCTATAATAACTGATTTTCCATATGCTCCCGAAGATTCAAACAAACCCACTAAATTCACTAAAACACAAAACAAAGAAGAAATACATATAAAAAGCTCAGCATCAGAAATGTTTTATTTAGTTCGATATTTAAGCGTCATGATAGGCGATTTAGTCTCTAAAGGCGATAAGCATTGGTTAATGTTTTTAACACTAAGAAAAATTGTGGATATATTAATGTCCCCCCGTATCTTAGAAGATATACATACAAGCCAGTTGAGATCTCTAATTAAATCTCTTAATGAACAGTATATTACTCTCTGTGTAGCATTAAAACCTAAATTTCATCTACTCAGTCATTATCCTGGAATTATTGAACTATTCGGGCCTGCTATCCATTTCTGGACCATGCAAAACGAATCGCGTCACAGAATAATCAAAGCTATTGCACAATCAACCAGTTCTCGTAAAAATCTATTAAAAACGATAGCAACGAAAGAAATTCTGAAACTATGTCACGTCGTAAGTACGTTTGATCATACATCAGAAATTTTATTCAATAATCCTGCAAATAAAACTAATTTTTATAATTCAGTGTCGGTAAATGGAGTAGATTTCAAAGTAGGATCCTTTTTGGTTACTAATATTACTACTAATGAATTTGAATTTGGAAAGGTAATAGAGATAGAAAAAGCGACAGAACCAGAATTAGAGGCGAAAATTGAAAATAATAAAAGAAAAATGACCGAACAAATCAAGTTACACTTAGAATTTTATAAGAAATTCTATTTTTCTACTCATCATCACGCATACGTAGTACAGAGAGCACCAGAATTAGACAAGACTATTTTTATGTCAGAGTTGCCAAATCTACCACCTGTTTCTTTCATTAATAAAAACGAGATATTCGATTATGTAATACCTAAGTATAGTTTGTAAGTTGTACAGTAATGTTCATTAATGGGTTCGCGGTGGCTAACTGTTTTTTTCGTACTCATCGGAAACGAGACTCCATTCTAGTCGTGTTTCATGTGCCGATATTAACCGAAATTATAATAACAATAATTATGACCCCTTATAAAAATAATATAATATTAGTTTATTAATTGTATCCGAAAAAGTCCGAAAAAAACAGTTAGTCACCGCGAACCCATTATTATGAACTGTAAATATTTGTAAAGAAAAAAAAAGTTTCGTTACTCTATTTTGCTATTATTCATTGGCTTCACATCCATCCTTTCATAATTATCTGTATCCTTTCAATAATATAATATATGCTTTTTGCTGCACACATGCAGATATAGTACATTTCAGTACGAGTACGGACAGGCTTTTTTGACAAAACGAGAGGTTTACGGCACGAGCCGAAGGCGAGTGCTGTAACGAGGTTCGTCAAAAAGCCTTTACGTACAAGTAACGATTATTATTTTTCATCACGAAAGCCGGGAAATCGCGACAAAGTCGCGATTTCGAGGCTAGTATGATGAAAAAATGTTTATGGATGTATCATCCGACGCGCAGTTGTCCACTTCGGAAAGTGGACTCACTCCTCTCTACGCGAGGAGGAGTGAGTACGCGCACATTCTGTCAGCCTACTCCGCTCAGTTACTCACTGACTCCGCTGAACGTGCGGTGTCGCTAGTCGCCTCACGAAGACTAGTAACAACGCTAATTCCCTTTCAGTGTACCTCGAAGCTAATGACGATGATTTATGAAGGCTGAAATGTCTTAACAAAATAATAGAAAGAAAGAGGAAGTTGAAAGAAAAGGATGCAGTTTAACAATAATAGATTTAATGATAATTAAATAGGATAGCATAGCATAAAAAAAAGGAACTTAAAATAGCATTTTTAGCATAGCATTGTTATAAAAAAAAATCATAAAGAAATAAAGTAAAGCATCTAACTAAAGAATTAATAAGCAGTAATTAAAGTTAAACTAAATATAATTCTCTAAACTAAATCAATGTTTCCGATCAGGTTTTAAATGATAAATGAAATTATCCGGGAGTTCGCGGTACTTCAAACCGCGAATTTATTAAATTGCGCCGTTAAATTAATTAAGGCGACTTCTATGCTTGCCGTCTAATTTTTAAGTTTATATCAAATTAGCAAAACTATCGTGTGAAATGTGAGATTTATTAGACTTATTTTTCAATATCAAAAATCGTGATTCTAATCCTTCAATTTTAGTAAGTCCGAATACGATTTAAGAGCAAGAGCGGTCACGCACTATTTTAGCTACGTGCCTAATTGATTTGATTAAACGATGTGACTCGACGGGCGCTTTGCCACACAATCGGTATTGGGTGCTCCGATAGCCCCTTTTTATAGCGAAATCCGCGACACCCGCGGATCTGCGGTGCGGTTGCACGGAACTCGCGGTATGCACGGAATCGCGGCTCACTCACTGTCGCTCCTGCGCGTCGCGGTTGCGCGGTGGTCATTGTCCGACTGCACTGGCTAGGCGGCGGCCGTGCCAGCACAGCCGGAACGTTACAGTATATTTTAATTCATTTCCGCATGTTATGAGTACACAAATCCTAGAGAAAATGACAAGTCACTGTGAGGATGGAGCATTTATTTTTTTTTCAACCACTATAACTTGTTGACCGATGATGATAGCAACCTAATTTTTTTTTCCATTAATTGTAAGCACGTAAACATTAGAAAAATGCGAGCCAGATGTATGTGCCGGCCAGGTAAGCTCTAGTAAAAATTAATGAAATAGCGACGACGAAATTTTTTGAATCGAAGATGATTTTACTTTTGTCATTACAACTTTTTGACCGATCCATTTGAACGAGCGACCTTGAAGTATCTTATTCTACGTATCTTAAGCTATAAAACGGTACTCGACCGGAAAGTGTGCCCACAACCTGAAAAAAGTTGCAAGCTTTTGAAAATTACTATCCGAAGAATAATGCTAAAAAAAAAAATCACTATTTCAGCTGGCACACCTGTATATTGATTGCGATCCCATTCCAAGCAATAGTAATCGATAACATTCGTTATAAGAAGTATATTATCAAATCGGTCGCTATTTTTATGCATATTTCGAAGAGGTAAATACAAACGAGTGAATATTTTCATAAATCATCAATTTTCATATTCGTTAAAAAAAATGTTTACAGACATATCTTTCACGTACAGTATCCCAAATGTCGTTTTAAACAGCACGAGTACTCATTTTTTATTTATTTTTATTTATTTTTATTCATTTCATTTTTTTTCAATTTATTTTTCTTTCAATTTTTTATTTTTTTTCTCATTTTATTCCATGTTTTTGCGTTTATTATACGCGTAAGACTCTAGGCGCCGTCGAACCGGAGTGCGAATCCGACCACAAAAATAGATTTTCAAAGATTATTTGAAAAAGAAAATTGGATTTTGATTTTTCCTCCATCAGCACTTGACTGAGCCTTGGAAATGAATTATTGTAATTTTTTTCGTGTATACTGAGACTCGAGAACACAGATCATTCTAGTTTTATAGGTGTGCCGTCAATTTTTCCGAAATTTATTTTTGTACCTCAAAAGTTAAAAATTCCATGGATATGCCCATATATGTTACACTTAATTTATTATCTTTTATGCTATCTCTGATGAAATGATACCGTATATCCTGTAACATTGCATTTTGCAACGCGTGTTACAAGTGACTCCCGAACCCTTAGACAACCATAGTTACGAAGGGTGGATGCATAACAGAAGCATGAATGCGTTTAGGTTAGCCCCGAGGCTATAAACTCTCCGAGAGGCGACCGTGACCGATCTAAGACTGTCGAATTCAGTTCTTATTCTTTTTGTTTTTTTTTTACCTTTTCTCTAACATGTGTGAGATGAGACCCAGCCGACGGCTAAACACTACAACAGAGACACGACCAGACGAACGCACGACGCCAAAAATCAACTGTTTGGATCCTACTCGACGAACGCCACCTAAAAGCTCCGGAGGATAGTAGTGGCCATGCTACCTCCAGCTATCGAACGAGAGGACACAGGAGAGTGCCAGGGGCATTCTACAACGTGGGATCGGTGGTGGACGAGATTCCCGCCACCCAGAAGAGCCTGCAACCCGTGAGCCTTCGATTTAGCGAGCTTCAAACACCGTGGCGAACTTCGAATTGCGCGCGTAGCGACGACAGGTCGCCATATTTCAGGATCTCGCGGTAGATTTACGAAATCGATAATCGATCTCCTAATGAGGGTGCTAAATACCGGCGCCATGCCGTCTGATCACTTTCCGTAGGCCTGCCTCGCAGGTAGAGCGCCGAGCTCTAGTGCTCGCTCTAATTGTAGAAATTGCATTTTTCTGTAGTAGCCACGAGGCTGAATTTTGTGTGAATTTCCTGCGGGAAAGCGTTTGAGTCTTTGTTGAGCACGAGTTTAGTGCATCCGAGGGCTCGTCGTCGAGACGCTACGAGGCCTTGTATTTTGGCTGGACAACGGTAAGCGTGAGCCAATTTGACTCATACTAATTTGAATTCGGCAAACGGCCCTCAGCCATCTTGCCTTATTTTCCGAGCCACGAGGCTTTTAGAGATTGTTAGAGATCATATTAAGACGACCTCCGAGTCGGTAGGCCGTCACCAGTGTCTCACGCAATAATAGAGTTTTGAGTTTTGATTTTTTTGAGTTAGATTTTTGAGTTTTGTATCGCGTGATAGTGCTTTTGTAGAGTTGTGAGCTTCGCACGTAAGTGCGAAAAAGATAGTCTTAATCCGTTACGGTCGCGCTCTCTTTCTCTCACGGAGAGATTCAGATCGTCATTACATTTTGAATTTTGTTTAGCCTTTTCGTTTCGCCTACGAAGGCAGAGTTAGTTTAAGTTAATTTTAAGTAATAGGGGAAGGTAGGGCAAAACGGACCGGGAGGGCAAAACGGACCGTAGGGCAAAACGGACCGAGAGGGCAAAACGGACCGCCTGAAAAATTTCTTTCGAATTATTATGAAAAATTCAATGATGCATCGTAAAGTTAACCCTCGAACTTAGTAATATTTTGAGGTAGGTCTTAGTCAATCACGTCGAGTCAGACTCAGTCAAGTCATCGCAAACGACTAAAAAAGAATAATTGACTCGACTTGATTGACTAGACCTACCTCAAAATGTTATTAAGTCCGAGGGTCAGGGCCGTGCCTAGGGGTGGTTCAAAGGAGCAGTCAAACCAGGCGCCGTGCCGTGAAGGCGGCATCCAAGTGATTTTCTTTGGAAAATCAAAAAATACGGAATTTATAATCTTGAGAACGGTACTCCTTGCATATGTGTCATGGTTTCACGGTCACCAGCATAAAAGAAATTGGTGTGGAAATGAAAATGTTATATGTGTCGGAACCGATATAAGCGCGTATATGCGCCTCACACTAGTTCAGTGTCCCACACTACACATTCATTTTTTTTTATGTTATACTATTACTCTTACTTACTGCTACTTTACTGTACAACTTGGTTGCTGAGTGTTATAGTTTTCTAATTATTCTTTTACCTTATATCATAGTTTGTATGCTTATATCTACCCGTGTTACATGTATAGCTATACTCTCTATCATTGAATGGGACCCAGCCCCATGATGTCATAAATGGATTATCATCATTATTATATTTGTATTGAAAAAGGCGGTTTCTCTCGGCCTGCGCCAGGTGCCCCAAGGGCTAGGCACGGCGCTGCCGAGGGTTACCTTCACGATGCATCATTGAATTTTTTATAATAATTCCAAAGAAATTTTTCAGGCGGTCCGTTTTGCCCTACGGTCCGTTTTGCCCTACCTTCCCCTAATTTTGTGGATTAGTTCCCCCACGAAAAAAATATATATCCTAGGATATATGCATGGGATATATCCTAGCATATATGCTAGAATAGATGCTAGGATATACTCAAATTTGCCCAAAGATATATCCTAGTATATATCTTAGCATATATATCCTAGCATATATTCTGGCATATATCCTAGCATATATTCTAGCATATATCCTATCATATATTCTGACATATATCCTGGCATATATTCTGGAATATATCCTAGCATATATCCTAGCATTTATTCTGGCATATCGACGTTCTAATTAGCAAATTGTCTAACTCCATTTTTGTAAATTTTTCAGGAAAGCCAAAAAACGTATGAAGAATGATATTTCTCAACATGACGTACAAAAAAATGCCTTTTGAAAAAAAGTGGAGTTAGACACTTTTCTACCGAGAGCATCGATATATATTCCGGCATATATTCTAGCATATATTCCGGCATATATTCTCCAGCGTATATTTTTAGCATATATTCTAGCATATATTGCTATATATATGTTGAATAGTTTATTAAAACGAAAAAAAATCTAGATACGTTGGCGTGAAACAATTAGCGGCAAATTTTTTTCTGAAATATTTATTGTACAAATTTTTCAAGTTTAAAATATTTATATTAAATATGTAATTTTTCCGGTATGTTTTAAACCTCCTAACATTTTGAGGTTGTTTCGGTAATGTAGCCAACATGTTATAACGTGCGTTGGCAATAATATTACCGTGATTTACACTCAATTCAATTTCTTCATCGTTGGTATCATTAGCAGCCGATGATGAAGGCCTGGAGACATAATTCCTTCGGGTGCCTGAATTTTCCACTCCAACATTTTACTTGAACCTAAAACAATTATGTATAATTAACTACCGAATTCATTATGCAAAAATGTATAATTTGAATGAATTGATAATTTTAATAATACAATAGGCTCTTACCGGACACTTCCATCACTATTGCGTGGAAACATTTCCAACCACCGAGTGCCATTTTCTTCGTATCGTGCCATTCAACTACATCCATTTATTTCGGATCATGAACTTCGCTCAAAAATTCTTCGAAATCAAAATCCTTAATGTGCTGAATATCGATTCCTGACGTCATCTTCTTGTCATCTCTTCCACCTACCTATTTAACTAATACCCACATTTTTTTCAATGACCAAATAATTAATTAATTGATTATTTTATCAAACCCGTCCACCTCTGCTAGCCCTATATTTTTTGACAATCAACAATTGAACACAAGCAAATCCTGACTCTGTGATAACGCTAACTACCGATCAGGCGCTACCGACGAGGGTTTTTTATTTTTCAATTTAGCGTTGTCACAGAGTCAGGATTTGCTCGTCTTCAATTGTTGATTGTCAAAACATATAGGGCTAGCCGAGGGGGATGGGTTTAATAAAATAATCAATTAATTAATTATTTGGTCATTGAAAAAAATGTGGGTATTAGTTAAATGGGTAGGTGGAAGAGATGACAAGAAGATGACGTCAGGAATCGATATTCAGCACATTAAGGATTTTGATTTCGAAGAATTTTTGAGCGAAGATCATGATCCGAAATAAATGGATGTAGTTGAATGGCACGATACGAAGAAAATGGCACTCGGTGGTTGGAAATGTTTCCACGCAATAGTGATGGAAGTGTCCGGTAAGAGCCTATTGTATTATTAAAATTATCAATTAATTCAAATTATACATTTTTGCATAATGAATTCGGTAGTTAATTACACATAATTGTTTTAGGTTCAAGTAAAACGTTGGAGTGGAAAATTCAGGCACCCGAAGGAATTATGTCTCCAGGCCTTCACCATCGGCTGCTACTGATACCAACGATGAAGAAATTGAATTGAGTGTAAATCACGGTAATATTATTGCCAACGCACGTTATAACATGTTGGCTACATTACCGAAACAACCTCAAAATGTTAGGAGGTATAAAACATACCGGAAAAGTTACATATTTAATATAAATATTTTAATCTTGAAAAATTTATACAATAAATATTTCAAAAAAAAAAAAATTTGCCGCTAATTTTTTCACGCCAACGTATCTAGATTTTTTTTCTTTTTAATAAACTATTCAACGTATATATAGCAATATATGCTAGAATATATGCTAAAAATATACGCTGGAGAATATATGCCGGAATATATGCTAGAATATATGCCGGAATATATGCCAGAATATATGCCAGAATATATGATAGGATATATGCCAGGATATATGCTACGATATATGCCAGAATATATGCTAGGATATATGCCAGAATATATACTAGGATATATGCCAGAATATATGCAAGGATATATATGCTAGGATATATGCTAGGATATATCTTTGGGCAAATTTGAGTATATCCAAGCATATATTCTAGCATATATGCTAGGATATATCCCATGCATATATCCTAGCGTATATATTTTTTTCGTAGGGGTTGTTGTGCCTTGCGGGCATATTCCAGTCTTTTATTTGTAATTTTTGTTCCACGAGGACCTAGTTCGTCGAGTTACTTATTTTTGCATTATTTTGTTTTGTTATTGCTCTCCTACGTGGAAGCTAGTAGTCGGTTAATTATTGTAAAACTCGTCAAACGTAGCCAGGTCGCCTGTACACGACCTGTGGCCGTCCTATATTCGAGGGGAAGTATCCCCGATTGCTCAATTTATTATTTCTATGATTTTTCCTATAAGTTTTATTGAATAAATTCTATTTTTCTTCATTAACTTCAAATTTACGAGTCGTCAATCAACGCCCTGCTGATTCTTCACTTAATCCCGACCCCTTTCCGCGGTACTGTAACTAGCCGACGGTTATTATTTTGTTTAGATTTTTGAAATCGGCGGTTATCCGCCTGGCGCCCAACTTTTGCTATTCTTTGTTTTCTTTTGGCCAATTGTCGAGTGGATTGATCTCGGAGGCTGGCTATCCGGTCCAGATCCGAGGTCTAAATACAATCCACGTCACAAGTTCGGGACAGTTGATATTTAGTTTCGACATTCGAGTTTGATTTTCGCGTTTCGAGTTATTTTGCGTATTTTTTTTTTTTTTTTTTTTTTGCGAACGTTTGAAAAATTTTTTTTCTTTCTTCTCTTCTTTGAAATTTTGTGGTGTCGACGGAGTCCTAGCTTCCTTATCGAGTCATGGCGTCGAGAGATACCCCATACGGATGCGCTCTGTAGGATTTAAGTCACGCGGAGTTATCTCAGCTGTTGAGTTCGCTGAATGTCAGTACCACGGGCTCAATCGCGGAGCTTAGAGATAGATATTTGCGACATTGGCGACGACGTCAGGGCGAGCTTACGATCCCCTGGGAGCCCGAGGATGAGACGACCTTCGCCCCAGACGGTGGGGTACGACCGGGTAGTAGCCAAGAGTACCAGGCAAACCCCTCGCCGACCCGGGTCTCGTTCGCGACCAATTTTGAGTCACGCCCAGTGACGACAACGACCACGAGCATCATCTACACGGTAGCTCAACCGGTCATGTCAACCATCGCGGATCCACGGCCTACGGTGAGCTTACCGAGCTCACCCCCGAGGCCAGCGACAACACGCACCGCGCCAGACGCGAACGACGCATACCGAGATTTCTATAGAGATCATGCTGCACTCCGGGAAATTCTAGCCGAGGAAAGACCCGACGTGATGCCGCGCCGATCCACGGTCAACCCGCGGGCGTTACCAGATTATGGTCACGAGTACCTACGCGGTGCACAAGTCGAGGTCCTACGCGACAACAGGCCCCAACAGCTAGCACTAGAAGACCGATACCTCAGATCCGAGGAATTAGCGTCCGGTCGAACGAGGGCGAGGCCCGAAATAGTAGACATAAGCGATAGCCGCGGCCAACAAGACCTCGACGACTTAGTACAAGAAGTACTAAGACGGTTACCGCGAGAATCTTTTCCGAGGGCAACCCTAGGACCCCGGGAGGATATCAACCGTCAGTCGCGCGCAGAGACACGGCCAACGGAAGGCCAAAACCATCGAGAGGTCGACTTCAGACAAAACCGAAGTCTGTCGCCGATCAGCCATCAACCACTGATTACTCACCCTCGGCCATACGCGTTGGAAGACCAACTAGACTTAGCATTCGAGAACTTGAGGCCGGAGATTCTGAACTTAATAGACCGGAATCAAATAACCAGCTTCAAAGAATTAGCCCGGGTCGCAGCAGCTAAAGAAAGAAATTTAGCGTTATCACGGGCGTATAAGCCACCCCCACCCGCCGACGCCGACGATTCGTATATGTCGGAGCTAGCTTGCAGGGCAAAGGCCAAGCAAACGAAGAAAGCTCAGGCACTCGCGGCCGTAGATGACGCGGGCGAAGCCACAGAGGCACCGGAGGCACCGACGACCAAAGCCGCTCCGAAATTGAAAAAGAAGGGGGGGCAAAGGTCAAGGGGGGGGGGGGGGGAGAGATGGCCTTGGAAAAGGCCATAAAAGAGCAACTAGCGGCGATACAGTCAAATTTAGAGAAAAAAATAGAGACCGCGACCGCGAATATACAGCCCCGGCAGGCTAACCAAAGCGCGCAGGCACACCCCGTAGACGTGAGGGTAACTGCAAACTCCACGACAGCGATGGATGGTGGACCAGCAGTTACCTGCTTTAACTGTGATCGTAGAGATCATATATGGAGGGATTGCCCAGCGCCGAGGGTTCGTTTTTGCTATCATTGCGGTAGGAAAGGCGAAATAGCAACGACGTGTTCGCGATGTCATCCGGGAAACGGAACAGGGGACTCACGAGCAGGGCCAGGGAGTCACCCCCAACAGAAAATCCGAGCCCGAATAATCCTACCGAGCCAGATGCGGAATGCTTTCCGATGCAGACCCTTGAGCTGCAACCACGCTGGTTTTTAACAGTGAAAATCGGGAATTCGAATGTCCGCGCTCTAATAGACACCGGGTCTTCCAGAAGCTTCTTAGGAGCTTCGGGAAGGAAAATTTTGTTTAGACTTCCGTAAAGTAAATAGTGTCACGAAGAAAGACGCCTACCCGATTCCTTATATTAACGGGATCTTAGATAAATTACGTGCCGCGAGGTATATTTCAACGATTGATCTGAGTCAAGCCTATCATCAGATTCCTTTGCACCCAGATAGTCGCGAAGTCACTGCGTTCACTGCACCGGGTAGAGGCTTATTTCACTTTACGAGGATGCCATACGGACTCACCGGAGCTCCTGTCACGTTCCAACGATTAGTCGATAAATTAATTACACCGGATATGGAACTGCATGTTTTCGCGTATTTGGATGAGATTATCGTAGTGACAGACAATTTCGTGAAACATATAGACTGGCTCAAACGTGTTTTTGATCAAATAGCGAGGGCTGGTCTAACATTGAACCCGGATAAGTGTGAGTTTTGAAGAGGAGAAGTTAGATATTTAGGGTTCAGAGTTAATAACGAGGGATTACAGATAGACCCCGACAAGATCGAACCGATTGTTAGTTATCCGGCACCCCGGAACTTGAAACAATTGCGACGGTTTTTAGGGATGGCCTCGTGGTACCGCCGATTTATTCCAGCGTTCGCGGGCTCCTCGGAGCCATTAACGCGGCTCTTACGCAAAGATAGATGGTGGGAATGGGGTGAAGAACAAGATCAAGCCTTTAACGAATTAAAATCGGCGTTAACCTCAGCCCCGGTATTATCGTGTCCAGATTTTCGAGTACCTTTTGTAGTGCAAATGGATGCCAGCGATTATGGAATAGGCACCGTTTTGACTCAGACCATTGACGAGGTCGAACGAGTCATCGCATATGCGAGTCGCACCCTTTCCGAAGCCGAGAGGAAATATTCGTTGACGGAAAAAGAATGTTTGGCTGTAATATAGGCTATAAAAAAGTTTCGTGCGTACCTCGAGGGGTATCATTTTACGCTGATTACGGATCATAGCAGCCTCCGATGGTTGCATAATTTGCATAATCCGACGGGCCGTCTTGCTAGGTGGGCATTGGAGCTCCTGGAGTACGACTTCGAGGTCGTACACCGGAAAGAAGCTATTCATCATGTCCCCGATGCATTATCGCGAATGTACGAAGACGAGGTCGAAGACCTCGCAGCCGTGTATTTAGCCGCGATTAATGAGGCCCAAGATCCGTGGTACACTCGACGGGTACAAGAAGTTTTAGAGGCCCCAAAGAAATATAGAGAATGGTCAGTATTCGAAGGCCGACTGTATTATTTGCGACCTAATCCGGTGACAGAACCCATTCTGGAGGAACTTAATCCGTGGAAATTAGTATTGCCAGCCGAACATACCCAATAAACCATAGCGTATATAAAATAGGCCTAATGTCCGGCCAAAAAACGTATATTAAACGTTGTAAAACGAATATACGTGAAATATACGTTTTTCGGCCGGACATCAGTCCTATTTTATATACGCTATGGTTCATTGGGTAGAGACCGAGCGTTTATCGAAGCGCGGGAAGACCCGCAGGCTGGGCATCTCGGGGTAGAAAAGACCTATGCGAGAATCCGCGAGGATTATTATTGGCCTGGCATGTTTCGGGATATCGTGGTCGCGGTCCGCCGGTGTCAGCAATGCCAGCAGTGCAAGATCGAATAGGGCACGCCAGCTGGTTTGATGGGAGATCGCGTAGTTAATCAGCCGTGGACAGTCGTCGCAGCTGACGTTATGGGTCCGTTTCCTCGTAGTCGTTCCGGCTACGAATAGTTATTAGTCTTCGAAGACCTATTTACCAAGTGGGTGGAGTGCATTCCATTGCGTAAAGCCAATGGGAAAAATATTATCGCGGCGTTTGAGGACTTAATTTTGTCTAGGTGGGGTACTCGGGAGGTATTTCTCACTGATAATGGCACCGAATTCGCGAATAAAGCCGTCGATGACATGTGCGCCGAGTACAATATAGTACACGCTCACGTACCTCCGTATCATGCGCAGGAAAATCCTGTCGAGAGGGTAAATCGCGTTCTGAAGACTATGATCACGGCCTATATCGAGAAAGACCATCGTGATTGGGACGTTCATTTACATGAATTTCACTTCGCGTATAATACTGCGGTGCATAGTTCGTTGAAAGTAAGCCCGGCGTTTTTAAACCTAGGTCGGGAACCGCGGCCTCGAGTGCAACTTCGACGCGCGGAGGAAGGTCCGGCGACTATTCCGGAACCGTGTCCGGCGAAGTGGGCTGAAAGAATGACACGCCTGCAAGAATTAAGAGATCTCGCGACCCATCACTTGCAGAACGCACGCACTAGACAGGCGCAATATTATAACAGACGTCTCAGAGACGGTCATTATAAGGTCGGAGACCGAGCCTGGAAACGAAACCGCGTTTTATCTTCAGCCGCGAACTTCGTTGCGTCTAAACTAGCTCCCAAATTCGCGGGACCGTATATTGTAACGAAGGTCGTATCCCCCGTTGTATACGAACTAGAAGATGAGACCGGTAGGACACTTGGTCGACACCATATTAAAGATTTTAAACCGTACGTCGCTCCGGAGGTGGACGTTAATCTCAGCGAATCCGAAGAGTAAGAGCGGTCTTCCGATGAGATCGGAGAATAGCGTTCGCGTTCGTGTATTCGGAGTTCCTTTATTAAATATTCGAGTTTTATTCGCTTCGCGAATCTTTTTCGCTTTGCGGTTTTGTTTGTTTCGTTTTTTTTTTTCTGTTGGAGGTAATAGAGTTAGGGAAATAGGATTTCTAGAAACTTTGGGGACGCCCACATTCGGTCAGTTCGACGAAGTAGTTTTTGTTCATTTTTTTTTGAGTCGACTGCACCCAGCATTTCGTAGAGAGGAATTGCTCCCAGGTGTCTTGTAACGCGGCCAAGCCACGACCTGTATAAATAGTAATACAACAGGGCGTATAGCGCGCGCCATCTGTCGTTAGCGCGGTCAACCATATCAAAAGGCCATCTGTTGTTAACGCGGTCAACCATATCAAAGAGCCATCTACCGTAGGCGCGGTCAACTTACGGCAAATCGCCATATTGCCTAAAATCTCTCTCGCTTACAAAGTAACTATATGAATTAGATAAGTTCGGCAATTAAATAGCATTTAATCAGAGAAATATCTCTCTGGATATAGCAGGGTGAGATACTAGTGGGGGATCGCTTCGGCACACCACCTGTCCTTTCTTTTGCTTCTTGGTAGGGATGGGCGATTCTTTCGATAATATCGATTCTTGAATCGATCTTGGATCAGATTGATGAGAATCGATTCATGCAAAAATCGACTAGCAATGAATCGATCTTTCGAAAATCGACCTCAAATTCATTAAATTATGAATGTGTATAGTGCCCTGTCTACACACGCACTTTACGATCGGGTATATTTAGGGTCTTGGCCAATCACTAAATTTCCACAACAAAAATGAGCAAACAGTTGAATTTACTTAAATATACCCGATCTTGAAGTTCGTGTGTAGACAGGGCATAGGTATACATCAAATTGATTGACAACAAGGGAAAGGGGTGAAAAACTATATGCCTTTTTCTTAGGTTATTTCATCTTGGTATCGTTCCTCTTCTGACACAACTTGTATTTTCAGAAAAGCGTCGATTCTTGGGTCAAAAGATCGATTCATACGGAAATCGACTACCGAAAAATCGATTCAAAAGATTGATCTTTTGGCCCACAAAGATCGATCTTCGAAGAATCGATTCAGAATCGCCCATCCCTACTTCTTGGACACCATCGTGGGAGTCAAATCAGTAAAGTCTTTATATTTTTGAGGTAGAAGATGGCTAGTGGGGGATCGCTTCGGCACACCACCTGTCTCTTCTGTTACTTCTCGGGGGGTCAAATCAGTAAACTCCTTTCTTGTAATCAAATTCTCTTTTTAAACATTCAATCAACTCAGTAATATCAAATCAAATATGAAGTAAAATCACTTGCAGTAAAATCACTTATAATCAAATCACTTATAGTCCAGGCGCGCTAGATATTCACTTCGGAATACGTGGATCCTGCTTGGATTTTGATGAAACTTTGGCAATCCCTTCCAAATCCAATTAGAATCAAAGTTTACCACCTGAGAACACTTGCTTTTTTTTTTCTTTTAAATTTCACGCGGAAAAATGTGCATATTTCAGAATCTAAAAATCTGGAATAATTCACAGCTGTAGAATAGATTAAAACTAATGAAAAACTCTAATAACTTTCCATTCTGTCACGAACCCTTCGCGAGATAAATGCCGACTTACAAAATACAAATAAAATAATGAAATAATTTTTTTGGAATCTGAAAATCTGAGATAATTCAGGGCTGTAGAGTAAATTAAGACGAATTAAAAAGCATGATAACTTTTCTCTTTGCCGTGTTCCCTTCGACAGATAAGGGTCCAGGTGCGCTATAGCCGATATTATAACGTGTTCTGTGTGTCGGCGCTTATCTCTCCAAGGGAACGTGGCAGAGAGAAAAGTTATCATAGTTTTTAATTCGTCTCAATTTATTCTACAGCCCTGAATTATTTCAGATTTTGAGATTCAAAAAAATTATTTTATTATTTTATTTGTATTTTGTAAGTCGGCATTTATCTTGCGAAGGGTTCGTGACAGAATGGAAAGTTATTAGAGTTTTTCATCAGTTTTAATCTATTCTACAGCTGTGAATTATTTCAGATTTTCAGATTTTGAAATATGTACATTTTTCTGCGTGAAATTTGAAAAAAAAAAAAAAAAAAGCAAGTGTTCTCAGGTGGTAAACTTTGATTCTAATTGGATTTCGAAGGGATTGCCGAAGTTTCATCAAAATCCATGCAGGATCCACGTATTCCGAAGTTTTAACGTTTTATCGTCTAGCGCGCCTGGACTATTAGTACAGGTAATATGTACTACAATAAATAGTCAGATAACTTCCGATATAAAATATAATATAGAAGTCCTAGTTACTTTTAGGCGAAGCGATTCAAATAGAGTCATTTTAATTAGCATTAATCAACCACTACTTAGATAAATTCAGGTAGAACACATAATATAAAAGTCCTAGTTACTCTTAGGCGAGTTCAACTCTCTCCAGAGTCATTTCAATTAGTATAGGTCATAGTCAGATAAGTCACGGTTTCCGGAGAAACCAGAATTAGGTATAGAAGTCCTAATAAAATATAGGCAGTTTTAACTCATCCAGAGTTATGACAATTAGGATAGGTATTAGTTATTAAGATAAAAAGACAATTAGAGCTAGGAGTCCTCAATAAAACATAGGACAGTTTCAACTCATTCAGAGTTATGACAATTAGGATAGGTATTAGTTATTAAGATAAAAGGACAATTAGAGCTAGGAGTCCTCAATAAGATATAGGACAGTTTCAACTCATTCAGAGTCATGAGATTTAGCATTAGGCATTAGATATTAAGATCACGGTTGACCGCCGGTAAAAGCTTACTAATAAAAAGCCAATTAATATAGAAGCCCTCAAAAGAGGCATGTGAGATTTTCACCTATAAATGTTCAAACCTTAGCCTTATTGTTTCAACACTGTTATAACCATATTACATCTCATTTGAACCATATTATGCTAAATAAAACGCATTATTTATATGTACCAATATAATCTGAACTGAATCACCTTCCCTAATTCCTAAATTATATAAAAGTAGGCCCGTGGATTAATTCCTAAACACCCTAAGATTAGAGTTTACATCGGCATTCCGCCGATATAAGTTAAGTAAAATTTTAGAGCACCACAGTCTAGAGCTCATTAGGAGGGTTTTGATTCTTCGCAGTCCAACAGGTGCAGCCTACGAGGAGCAGATCCAGTTGGCCTGCAGCGAACTATTGGAGCTACAAGAGCCCGAGGTCTGGGCAGAGCCCGTAAGGGAAAGACCATCACCCGAGAGCCAGGGAGGGCAACCAGAACCGGGGGCTATACCGCGCCCACGGACGGCTGAGGAGCCAGTGCCGAGGGACCCCAGATATATGCCCGTGCCTTCACCCCCTACTAGGCCGCGGCCACTATCCGAGGTCGACCGCCTCGAGAGGGAGGTACAGAGAAGCCGACCAACGAGCGGCGGATGCCCGGAGGGCGGTCAGGGAAGCCACGAGGCTGGCAGCCAAAGCCCACAACAAGGCCGCCCAGGTACGGCAGGCGTACGAGGCCGCAGTCAGAGCCCGCCAAAACGCCGCAGGAATAGGAAGGGAGCAACGGGAGCGAGAGATGAGGGAAGCGGCCGTGTTAGCCCACCGACAGAGCCAACTAAATTGTTGGAATTGTGGCCGGGCCGGACACACGTCCCGGTACTGTGATCGACCCAAGCGGCCTTTCTGCAACCTCTGTTCGACGGACGGAGTAGTGGCCGAGACGTGCCCGTGCCGACACCAGAGGTGGCACCTGGAATTGGCCGAAAAGCGAGAGAGAGAGAGGGCCTGGAGGGCGCAGGATCCCGAGGCAGCTCGGGGGCGACCAAACAGCCATCGGGGGCATTAAAGCCCAGGTAGCGGGCCCGCGTCCAGTCGAGGGGTCGCGATTAGCTCCTTTTTGGTTTTGTGTTCGTTTTTTTTTTTTTTTTGTTTTGTTGTTTTTTTTTGTTTTGCCATTTTGTTTTCGGGGGTTCCCTTATAACTCACTGCTTCCCGTGGTCGAGTGTTCGGGTAAGATATTTTGTGGGTTGTTTTTTTTTGTGTTTGCTTCGCGTGGCGAGCCAGCAATATTAATTTAAGTATCGAGGGCGGTTCTCCCCCACAATAGTTTTGTTTCTCTACCCTTAGGGGTTACCAGGAGATATATTTTGTTTTGTTCTTTTTCTTCGTCTTTCCCTTTTCGTGGAGGTTCTTGTTCTTTTTTTTTTGTTTATAGAGTCTTTCGGACTCGGGCAGGTCGCCCTATATTTAGTTTCGTTTTGTTTTGTTGGTTCGTAGTCTCTTATTTCATTTGTTTTTTTTTTTGTTGTGTTTTTGGTTAAAATTATTGGTAATGAAATTAATATAGTCATTTATTTTGCTATTTTTTTTAGTTCGTTAGTTTCGAGCTTTCAGATATTAGACTCTTATTTTGACTTTTTTCTATTTTTTTTTATGGGAAGTCGAACCCTTCCCTACGTTTTTGTCTTTCGGCCTTCTGCAGGAGGAAAGTAGCGTGTGACGACTTAAAAATTTAACCGGGGGTTTTCATAACACTACCTTCTTATTCCCTCCCCGGGGGAAAGTTTAGTTCGCTAGAAAGTTACGTTTAAGCCATCAGATCCAGTCGGATTTGTAGACGTAAGACGCGGTGCGCGGCCGCCACTCGGAGATCGGTCCATGGGTCAATTTTGCAAGCGCTTCCGCCCCAGTGGTCCGTTTAAGGGGGGGGGGGGGGGGGGGAGAGTTGTAACATTGCATATTACGACAGACTCCTCACCCCTTAAACGACCTTAGCGGAGTGTGTGAAAATGAGTAAATGAGTAGGTTGACCCCGAGGTCTGACGATAATTCCGAGAGGCGACCGTGACCGACTAAAGACTATCGAGCATATTATTTATTCTTTTTGTTTTCTTTTTACGACTTTTCTCTTACATGTGCACTGTTGGAAATAATTTGTGTTAATGTTGAATTTTCTCCATGTTAAAATTTTTGTGTCAAAAATTGAATTTTTTCACAGTTAATTTTACATTTTGTATTTATGTTGGTTTGCGGAAATGTGTCAAACGCTCAATTCAACATAATACTAAAATTTTTCGACACAATGAAAGTGTGAAATAATTTCGACGAGTTGTATATGTTAGTTTTATGTAGTTTTATTAGTACAACCAAAAATATTATTCATCGTATAACTTGAAATTTCATGTTACAAAACGACAAGAAATTTCTGTTGATTCAACTATCCGGAATATGCTGCCTGAGTTCGTTGATGAGACGTTGATAGTTGATTCAACTCACAAGTTTGTTAGATTTTATTCAAAGATTGAATATAACGACCGTTGAAACATTGTCACCGATAGGTAGTTTCTTTTACTGTGATATGATTGGCTGCTTCACTAGAAAATGCCAATCACAAGGGCTGTTACAAATAACGTGATGTTGCACAAAGTCTCGCAGTTTTCGAAATGTTCTAACACGTTTCTCAGTCTCACAAAGGCTGTTGCGTTCCATGTGTCGTGTTGTTCGGAGTGTCCAATCACAGTAAAAACGCAGTGTCGGCGAGGAAACCTTTCAAAGGGTAAGTTGCTGTTCATTTAATAATAATATCAATTTATTTAATCAATTCTGGAGACGAAATCTTTGGTGTGGACTGCGTCCGTATTTTTATTTTTTTTTGACAGGGTATCAATTCCGGACAAGGATATTACCGCTTTGGACTCGATCGCGGATAATAATTGACGTATCCGCACGTGGGATCGCACTCAGACCTTGCTATGATCGTTTCTGAAGCCTGAAGCTGGTCTGATGTCCGAAAGCGATAAGATGACGTTGCAGTACTAAATGATTATCTGAATAGTCATTTCCGCCAACGCCTTTGCTTTCTTACGTCACCGTTGCTGTTAATTTATTAATAATATAACTTTACTATTTTTTAATAAAATATTTAAAAACAAACATCTTAATTAATATGCATCCCATACCACCACATCCAATTCCTGGCATGGACAATATATTGTGCGAAACGTTAAGTTAACTCAAATTGAAAGTCATGAAGTGACTTTCAATATAATGTAGTAATAACTGATTTGATAAGTCCAAGTAACACATTTTTTAGTTTCAAATCAACATTAAATTAAAGTTATTAGTACATTCATCATTAGTTAGCCTCAACATTTGAGATGTGTATACTTCACTTTCTCCGACCGTTGAATTAACATCCAATTTTATTAATTTGAGTATTCAAATGTATTCTTAATTACTTTATGGTGATGTTGAAACAACTCTTTGAAAATGTCGTTACGATATAAATTGTGTGTTATATTTGTGTTGAATCTTTAACATAATTCATTTGTTGACTCTGAACATTAGCTGCTTGTGTCAAAATGACATAAATTCTAGAGTGGACCTCCTGGGACTTTAGAAAAATGTTAAAATTAACACATTTTTTCCAACAGTGTGGGAGACGAGGCCCAGCCGACGGCTAAAAGACTGTGACAGAGACTCGCCACGACCAATGCATGACGCCTAAATATCGACTATTTGGATCCTACTCGACGAACGCCACATCAAAGCTCCGGAGGATAGTAGCCCGTATGAAAAAACTATACATGGTAAAAAAATATATGGCAGAATATATAATAATTGTATTTTAATGTATGAAATCATATATTGATGAATATATGGATTATCATATACAAATATTCGGCCAATAAGTTATATAATTTCATATAGGCCCTGCCCTGGTAGAAATTGGCCCTGGCATTCCCGATTCCTAGCTAGTAGCTAGTAAGGAATAACCGGGCATGCCCGGATTGGCAAGTCTGTACGGGCACCCGACCAGCGGCTAGCCAGGGTTAACCAAATTTGTTAGCATAGGCAAACCTGGCCGGGAACCCGACCAGCGTTTAGCAACAAATGACCAGAAGGTTCTCGAATGCGTAGTCCAATCTAGCGCTCGGCCAGCGTCTAGCAAGGAATGATAATAATAAGAAGTCGCGATAGTCAGTTTGAGAAAAAAAATGAATTTTGTGAAGCCTCCGAGAAATGATCGACTTTTGGCTAGTGAGTGATATGATACCATGGATTTCACAGCACGAAAAAAAATAACCTCGAATTGTCTACGTCAACGTAAACGTAGACAATTAGTCAGGTTATCGAAGTAAAATGCTACAGAAGAAAAAAAAATGTGCAAGGATCAGGATCAGGATCAGAATGAATGAAAAAAACGTGGATTAATATCAACTTGATCTCCAAGTAGATGAATTGAACGAAAGTATTGGTGAAAAAAAGATGGTATCCGAATTTGAGTAAAACACCAAAAACTTTCCTAGATACGTCAAGTGCGACGTACAACATTGAGAAAATGAAAGACTCAAATGGTTCATCTGGAGATCTTGCCTACATCGGAATCGAAAAAGGTTTACAGAAGTGTGCGAATGTAGATGCACCTGGAGATCGTATTCTGAATATATTTGTAAATATTGATAGTGTATAACTCTTAAAATCTAGCTCTCAATGTTACTATATTTATTCAATTATTAAAAACTCCATCAATAAAAAAAAAAATTACAACCAAATATCATGAGTGCTATTTACTAATTACATGATAAGCTGTAATAAGGAAAGTTCTATTTCTTCAGAGATGATCAGACTGAAATTTTGACCAATACCGTTTTTTTTCATTTCTTATGTAGCAAAAAAATATGATCTTTTATGATCGAAAATTTTTTAGTCACATGAGAAATGAAAAAAAATTATATTTGTCGACATTTTAATGGTCTATCCTAAAATAGAATTAAAATCGGGGAGCCCGACTATAGGCTGGTTGGGTGCCTGATTAGAGGCTAGTAAAGTTTCCTGACCAGGGGCTAGTCAAGGATCCCGACCAGAGGCTAACCATTCAAAGCGTGACAGTTCTGAGCGGGATCCAGCCCAGTATTCCTTGCTAGCGCCTGGTTTCAAACTGGGACCGCTATACGGTTTTTGATTCCGGATCGTATACGATTCTATATGAATCTGTATCGTGTCTATCCGGCATTTTATGCAGGGTACTACCGAGCGAACACAGGTACAAAACGGGCGCGATTAGCTGTTGTATCATTTATGGTAGAGGACTTCGACCACCAGCTAATAGTTCATCTTATTCTTTTTTTCATTTTTTTAGCTATCGGTGCCTACTCGGCTCGATGTGACACTTGTCGATTTTCGTTTTGTTTGGGTTGGTTTGTAGCAGTAGCTATGGTTTGTAGAGCTTGATTTGTTCTGTTAATTTTTCATTGTCTTGTGTGAATTTATAATAGCTTCAGAGATTTATTTTGTGACTCTTCAATATATTTGAATTCAGTTTTATCTACGTATTTTGCATAGTTCAGTGTAAAAAGACGCGTGAGAGAGCTGTATCTCGTATTGTAGCAGGTGGATTTCGAAATGCCTCCTGTTCGCAACCATAGACATCATATTCCACTGCAGGATAGAATAAAAAACGGGAGAATCTTCCAAACGAGCAGAAGATCAGACACAGGCATTACGTATGACGAACCATTATCCTAAATTTTCATTTATTTTTACGAATATATTTTCTCACATCATTCTACACTGAATAGTTACATTAGTATATCGAGTTATTAGCTTTAGATAATAATTTAGATTGATATCAGGTATTGTCATTTTTTTTTTTTCAATCTAGGGTAACTGTGGGTATTACTGCGGTTTCAGATGAAAGTATTAAATTATCAATTTCCTGATGACGTTTTCGGTTGCTACACCGGGCTACACTCGGTGTAGCCGAACATCCCCGATCAGCTCCGGAATTTTCAAATAATTGCCAAACACGTTGCCGAGGCTTAATTATTTGAAAATTCCGGAGCTGATCGGGGATGTTCGGCTACACCGAGTGTAGCCCGGTGTAGCAACCGAAAACGTCATGAGTATCTGACCGGTTGAAAATTATTTCGTTTCCTACACTAATAATTAATGCAGAATAAATAACAACAACCATATTTTTAGTTACGTTATTGTAATTTGAATCTTGTATGGTAACAACATTCTGAGTTCTGCTGCTTCCGTTTGTTGACGAGCCATAGATACGTACTTTTAAATTGATTATATTTTCGTTCCTGGTATAAAAGTATTCATGGCAATATCATTTTCGGATAAAGTAATTGTATATTTTTCCAAACAATCTATGCAAAATAACGTTAATATTTATTTTCTATTAATTTTTACCAGCGCAGTATTAGGTACATTATTTTGCTACCTGTATGAATTACTGTGGCCATTTTTTTACGCTACAACCGAACCTCAAATTTTAGCTCTGTAAACTGTCGTACGTTCACTGTGGCTTACTGCTCGAAATAAAACCGCAGTATTTCACGCGCAGTGACTAGATTTTCCACAGTATTTAGTGCGCAGTAATTCATGCAGAACCGCAGTAATTTCAGCATGTGAATCTGTTCTGATATATGTTTTTTTTTTTATTGAAATCTACATTTGTTTAAAGTTTTATACCTCGGTTTACATTTAAAAAGTACCAATTGAGTGCTTTCAGATTCGTGCGGAACATTTTATCGTCCTCAAACTTCTTATCTTACGTTTAAAAGCCATCTCGATTTCCGATCCGCAGTAATTGGGACAGTTACCCTATTAAGTTTGGGGCACTCAGCGTGAAATTTTCTTGCCGCTCAAGAGGTTCAATTTATTTCGAGGCATGCAGGAGTCTGTTCTAAAAACCGTTTCTGGATTCTTGTCTGTTCAAAAAACAAAACCAAAATGATAATTTTTTTTAAATTTTTTCAACAATTTGTACAGTTATATGCGGTGTCGGACACAATATTGTTATGGAACCGCAAAAAAAATGCCCGATGGCAATATTATCGAGCTGCGGCAACATTCCTTGATTTGCTACGAAGACGGAGATGCTGAGTTAAAGGCTAATTTCCATGATGCGTTGAAGTCTGCATTAGAAAGAAATTTTTGGAAACTACATCAACTGTACGAAACGGTCGCAGAAATGTATGTGTTGATGTGAATTTGTGTTTCATTTTGATTCAGTTATAATCAAGAATTGCGTAATATAGGGGAAGGTAGGGCAAAACGAACCGTAGGGCAAAACCGACCGAGAGGGTAAAACGGACCGCATGAAAAATTCTTTTTGAATTATTATAAAAAATTAATTGATCCATCGTGAAGGTAACCCTCGAACTTAGTAATTTTTTGAGAAAGGTCTCAGTCAATAACGTCGAGTCAGACTCAGTCAAGTCATCGGAATCGAATAAAAAAAAAATATTGACCCGACTTAATTGACTGAGACCATCCTCAAAATATTACTAAGTTCGAGGGTTACCTTCAGGATGCATCATTCAATTTTTTATGATAATTCAAAACGAATTTTTCATGCGGTCCGTTTAGCCCTACCTTCCCCTATACACAGAAAGAAATTTCTAGTAGTTTATACAATGCTACTATAGTAAAAATTGCTATGAAGCAATGCACTGCAAGACCATACGCGATTTCTTGCAGAATTATGTTAATTCATCATTTATGTATTGTGACGTTGCAGATTAGCTGCCGTCACTAAGGTTCCGAAAATCACACATTTTATTAGCTATATCGCGAGAGAGAGTTTTTACCGCCGTCTAGACCCTCGGGATACAAGTGACACACCTAGAATAAGCAATAGAGCTAGACTAATTTGGAGTGTTTTTCTGTTAATGTACCGCGAGAGAGAGAGAGAAAGAAGATAAAGAAGACGACGATCCTGAACTTCCGCTACTAGAACTTCCGCCACCAGAACTGGTGTTAAAGAGACGGCCACGCAGTACGTAATCCAGTAATCGTACTAGGACAGTACCGAATCAACCGGAGGGAAGACTGTGGACCTTGGTCCAATATCGCTAGGCGGTGAATAGGACTGTGATGCAGTCTCCTGCCGGCAGATGAATCTTGCCACCCAGCATCTGGCTATCACATAGAGACAGCCAGCTCCATCACCCGCTCCAGCTGCCATTACCGACGTCACGCAGAGTCCGGCATAAGGACCAGTGACGTAACGTTATCGCTGAAGGAGGTATGACGTAAGAGTGGACAAGAATAGTGTCCTGCGTCCTCTGGATAGGTCAGAAAGAGGTGGAGGTCCAGAAGGAACACCTAGGCCTGCCAGAAGTTTGCAGTCGGGTTATCTGATGACGAGATAACCGCTGTAAAGTACATCCCATGCGGTTGGTATCGCTGTTACGGTATCGCTTCGTAAGAACCAAGGTCGCAGCTTCCCGAAGATCCTCTCGCCACCGAAGTTCAGCAGAACGGCTGATCTAACGCAACGAAGTTCTGAAACCTAACGCCTAACGTCAGGCAACAAGTTGACGCCTTGGGCCGAGCAGCTGACGAGCTGCTCGTCCATGGAACGTTTTTCGCAGGGCCAATCAGCTCATTAGCTGGTCCTGATAGGCTCTTGATTTTCAAAATCAGGAAGGATCGTCGAGACGTACCGAGGTATCGCTTAGCCTCATCACTTCTACGTTCCGCTTCGTCTACGTTAGACGTGTTACAAAACTCTCTGTCTCGCCTAGTCTCGCTCAAATAAGTGATATATTTAGTTAAAGTCGTAAAGTTAGTTAAGTGTGTGCTTCAAAGCAGCTCAACTTAAGGTAAGGTCTTTATGATCTGTAAACTGCTAGTAAAGCCACGGAAAAACTAGATCTGAATTTCTATTTGTTCATTTATCGTAGATTTTCTTGTACCGCGTGCCGCCTACGGGCCACGTAGTCGCCTATTGTCGTATTTATAGAAATTCAGTGAAAGCACTTTATAAATTGGCTGTAGTAATTAAGAATATCTTTTGGCTTGATAATTTTCCGCTTATTAGTCTGATTTCTTTGCTATCTTTGCTTTTGATTTGTTAAGATTATTTGAGAGCTTGTTCTTGCTTTAGTTCTCGCTTTGAGAATATCTAACGCTTTGACTTATTCGCTATCTTTGATTTAGTAATTTATTAGTAATTAATTAGTATAATATCGCATGGTGTGTCGCTTGTAATTCCAACTCCCCGGGGTTGGCTGAACGTAGTTAGTCATAGTTTTAAGTTGTTTCTTTATTAATTTGATTTATTATTTCATTATTCCGTTTGATTTCTATTATTCTGTTCATTCTATCTGATTCTGTGTTCTATATGATATATCTGATTTATGCGATTTACTTGTGCTATGTCATGTTCTGACTTTCGCTATATTACGTTATAATAAGATTACTACCGCTACGTAGTATCTTTGATCTGATATCTTGATTATTTTAGTATAAATCTGTCATTAATTTAGCTTGTCGCATCTCTGAGCTTTTCTGAAATTATTTATTGAGCCATTATATCGTCTAATAATTAATTAATAACGCTAGTGTGCCGCATTAGAAAAGTTGATATTGAGTATCGTATCGCTCGGTGATACGTAGTCTGGAAAGTAGTGTAGCTTGCATTATATCGCTTCTACGGCATAGCTAGCTCACCGGCGTGTTTACGTTCTTTTGTACCGCTGCGTCGCGGTAAGGCTCAATAATATAATATTCTTTCTTTTGTTAAATTCAGTATTTTTCTAAGTAGTATTCCAATTGTTATTTTCTCGCATTATTCGTAGCTATTATTTTGATAACTAATTCTGCGTAGTTTAGCATTCTCGCTTATAGTCGACTTTTCTGTTATCGCTAAATCTGTACCACATTTAAATAAGAACAATATACGAAATCGCAGATTTCACTGAAGGAATTTATATCTGGTAGTTTATATTTTATTTAATTAGTTAAAAAGGTGAATCCACCCACTCTACCCTTATCTTTGTAAATCTGAGCTAACCTAGCTTCAAGGCCGTCGTTCCGGCAATTTATTAGTTTGTTGAATATCGCTATAGTTGATTTCTGTGAAAACGACACTTACGTGTCTGGCGCCCAACACTCTCTTAGTTTTTATTAATTAGTAATTTATCGAAGGAACGCCGTAGGGTGCGGAGTTGAACTCTGAAACTCCGTTACAAAATGGCGCCCAACGTGGGGCTACGCCAATAAAGTTCAGAGTTTTTCTAGTTAGAAAATTACCGCTATAAAATATAAATTAGACGAACCCAGATAAAATCCGATTCGTATATTGTTCAACTGTCTTGGCCACGTTGTAGGTGGAAGACGTACAGAAAATCGTCCGATAAAAATAATACGATTGGAATAACGCTGTTTTTCTTTTGATAATCTAGATTAGTTCTTTCTTGCTGACGAACCTCCTTTCAAAACCTAGCAATAAGATAAAACGAGACAAACCGTTAGAAAATTAAGTATTCGAACTAACTATCGCAATCTTCGGTTATCTTACCGCAAATTTGAATTAATCAACTTCTAACCGTCGATAGTTAATCCGGAAACAAAAGAATAGCAACAATCTATTATTTCATTGTTCGAATTGAGTGCTATAATCCGCTTAGACTCAACTTATCGCATTTCTTTGCTGTTTTCGAAGCTATCACGCGACCATTATTATTGCTTAGGGATTACCGCTTTGTTCGTCAACTCGAACCTCGAACTCATAACATCGTATCGCTGTTATTATTTAAATTCCGCTAATCCCCAATCAATAAACCGTTACCAATTCAAATTTGAAAATTTCCGTTAGATACCGCTATCGCATAATTAGTTCACAATAATTATATGTCACAGAGCTCTAGTGAGTACGATTGGGTACAGATAATATCTGAGAGCACCCTCAAATTAGTGTTATTGCGCCGCAATCTCGCAACCAACGGGTCAGTACCAGAGTTACGCGAACGTTTAATAGCTTCCTTTAAGGCAACACGCGTAAACATGTCGCTAAAAGACTCTTCGGAGGGAGGGGGAATACCTCCGCCCCCGGGGGAAGACGAAAGTAGTCGCCAATCTCCACATTCCCACCAACCAGGTGACGAAGGTCGGAAGACGCTTTCCTCTAACCCCGACGACACGACGGAAGACCCCTCACGCATTTTACCGCCTGATCTTAATAGTCATGTCGAGGCCAACGTGGTAGTCAATTCGACTCCACCGAGTCAAGTAACGCCTCCGCCTAACACAGCCGCAAATATCGCACCTCCACCACGCGTAAATAGCGTACCAGGTAGAAATCCCGATAGCCAACCTTTTATACCGCAAACTCAATACGCTAGACTCGATTTAGATGCTTTTCAACTATCGCAACCGCGTTATAGAGGCACGGCCGGTCACACACCGCGAATGCCTAGTCGACCTGCATTCAGGGAACCACCCCGATCTCAGTTACCGCTTAGAGACGGTCCCCTGGAATATGATTTACCGCGAGACCCACCACATGATGGTTACCGCTACCACGAACAGTTGAGAGCTGCCGATAGACCAAGACCTCGCGCATATTCCGCAAGACACGAGTCTTATCAGGTCGAATACCCTCTAGATGACGAGGAACAGCCGCGAGAAAATCGAGAGTATTACGAGTATCACTACGAACAGCAACCCGACAATCGACCTAGGTACCGCGATCGCGACATACCGCATTATCAGCCAGAAGCTAGGTACCGCAATCGTGACGTACCGCCACCTCGCAGAGAGGCTAGATATCGCGAGCAATACAGAGCCGAAGATTCTGGTCACTCGGACGACGACGAATATCGCCAGGGTACAGTAAATCAAGTTAGTTACTATTGGTCACCGGAAATGCGCAATCAGGATCCGCGTCCACGTCAAAATACCGCTGATAACGATTCCCGCTCTCCTTCGACTCTAGCTGCATTTGAAGCACTGCGAAAATTTAATTTAAAATTCTCAGGCACGCGTGAAGAAGACGGCGAAGCTTTCCTAGCAAAAATCAAGGAAGGTAGGACGCTAGTAAACATTCGAGACAAAGATGTTATCAATAGCCTTCCATTCTTTTTGTCTGATTTCGCTCTTTACTGGTATCGCGAAGAACGACCGAATTGGCGGTCGTTTGCTGAATTCGAAGCCGCCTGGCGACGAAGATTTGCAAATGCCGACCTTCGGTTTGACATAAGGGAGGAAATTCGAAACCGAACGCAAGGCGAACATGAACTCGCCTCAGAGTATCTCACCTGCTTAAAAGCTTTATTCGGTAGGCTACACCCCCCGTGGCCAACAGAAGAAAAATTAGATTACGCGTACCACAATATGTTACCGCGATATCAAGTACTGATCAGGCGCGCAGGATTACGCAGTATCGCTCACCTAGAAGAACTAGCGTTAGAGCTGGAAGTAAGCTTCCGCTGTGCAAGTCGCTATAGAACACCGGCGACACCTGACAAGTCTCTAGTTCCGTGTTTAGCCTATCGCGCTCCGAAAAACGTTAGCTCCAAAACAAAACACGTTATTGCCGCAATAGACGTACTAGAGGAGGTTGACGAAATAGTAAATGCCTTACAGACACCAACTCAGAGGCCCAAGGTCACGCAAAATGCGAAGAAAAAGACTCCCACGCGTACCGCTATTAATCAATCGCTAGATTCTGAAATTTCAGACTCCGTTCTAACACCAAATATCGCGAACATAGCTACCGCACCACCTAGTGCGCCACCAGTATCACGCGAAAAACGCAAGCCGAGACCACAGCTTTGTTATAACTGCCATCAAGCAGGTCATCGTTTTCCGGATTGTAAAGAGCCGCGTACTCTATTTTGTTACCGCTGTGGCTATCCTAACGTCACAAAAGCTTCTTGCCCGCGTAAATGCGCGGAAAACTAGATATGGAGCCGTTGGATCGGGTAACTACGGAAAATACCTCCCCACCCGATGATTTGCCGAATATTGAATTACAAGATCATCTGTGTCGCTTTGAAAAACTAGAAATTCTGTACAGTAGTTCAAATAACGCTTCCGCTCAGCATGCTATGCTGTTCATTACGTTTAAGATTCAGGGGTATTCATTAGATGCGTTATTCGATTCTGGTTCCTCTCGCACCTTTTTAGGCATCCGAGGCATAGAATTGATAAAATTATTAGGCTTACCGCTCTATAATACCCAGAATCGCACCGTATATTTAGCAGCCGGTCAAACAACCGAGCTTATGAGCGAAGTGCGACTACCGATTGAACTTCGCGGCCGTCACTTTGAGATTATCGCTCGCACGATACAGAATTTAGGTTTTCCTTGCATTATCGGATTAGATTTTATTCGCCAACTAGAAATGGTAGTCGATTTTTCCGCAGCTACCTGGTATTACAGAGACGATCCCGCGCAGATCTTTAAATTCGATGACATTACCGAGAATTTAGTGCATCCTACATGCAACGGTATCGTAACGCTATCCGAGAAACAGACTCTCGAACTTGCTCAATTTTTAAAATCCGAAGTACCGCCGATGCCAGAAAATCTCGGAGCTACCAATTTAACGTCTCACCGTATAGACGTCGGAGGTCATTCCGCTATTCGTCAACGTTGTTACCGCGTATCACCAAAAATTCAAGAGGCAATAGACGCCGAAGTCGATAAAATGTTAGAAGCTGGTATAATTGAACCCTCACATAGTGAGTGGGCGAGCCCGATAGTTATGGTTAAAAAGCCTAATGGCAAATATCGCTTTTGCATTGATTTCCGCCAAGTAAACAACGTCTCGAAACGCGATGCATATCCGCTACCGCGCATGGATGCGATCCTCGATAAGTTACGTTCCGCTCGATACATTTCTACCATCGATCTGAGTCAGGCTTATTTTCAAATACCGCTTACACCGGACAGTAAAGAAATTACCGCCTTCATTGTTCCGGGAAAAGGACTTTTTCACTTTACGCGAATGCCTTTCGGTTTAACTGGCGCTCCAGCCACCTTTCAAAGGTTACTTGATCAGCTGATCGGACCTGACATGGATCCTCATGCTTTCGCGTATCTTGATGATATCATAATCACAACCAAAACTTTTGAAGAACATCTCGCTTGGCTTAGAAAAGTATTGAAGGTCATCCATACCGCTGGCTTGACAATTAATCCTGAAAAAAGTAAATTCTGCCGCTCTGAAGTAAAATATCTTGGTTTTGTTGTAAATGAAAACGGACTGCAAGTAGATCCGGATAAAACTGCACCGGTTATTAACTACCCGATACCAACTAACGTCAAGCTCGTGCGTAGATTTTTAGGCATGGCTTCCTGGTATCGCCGTTTTATTCCGAATTTCGCTGCTACTTCCGAACCACTTACGCGCTTGCTTAAAAAGGCACAGCCTTGGATATGGGAAACCGAACAACAACTTGCTTTTGAAACTCTCCGAGATAATTTAACGAGCGCACCGACCTTGTAATATTACTTAACTATTTTGTGAAAATAAACGGAAAACTCAAACACATAAATTGAAGGGAAAAATTATTAGTTCATTTATTGTAAATAAAAAATCAAGATCGCTGAAATATATAAATATAAAATTGTAAATTTTATAGCGAATGGCAATGTATATATCTAAAAAAAAAAACCCCTTTTATCTCTTATTTGCATAATGTTCGATAGAACTTTATTTATTCTAATCATTCATTCATTCATCCATTCATTCAAACATACACAAAAATTGTAAATATAAAATTGTAAATTGTAAATAGTCTTTCCGTTGTAAATTCTTGTTACAACAGTAAAACGTGTTTGTAAAATTCTTTAATATGACTCTTTTCGTCTTTTACGTTTTTAATAGTCTCAACTTCTTCTCAATAGTCTTCCTTAGTTTTATTTGTAAATTTAGCTTTCAATCATAGTTTGTCACGATTATTCGTATTTTGATGACTTATCTTTTATTTCACAATTCTCCATTACTGCCATTATGCCTCGATCGTCGTGTTTGATGCGTAGATCTTGTAGTCAAAAGTCCATCCACGTTGATTTCCCATTTACTACTGTAGATTCCTCTTATAATTGTGTAAATTTCAATTTGAAATACATCCTCGTCAGGATGTTAAACTTTATTTATAAATTGGTTGTTAATATGGTTGATTGCGATAGTCATTGAATTTTATTAAGATGAGAAAAGTAAAGTTTGGCACGTCTGGCTCCGTTGAACGTTGAGAAGGAAGAGAGCTAGAGGAAACGATCGTCTTCACGACCAGCCGTATGAGCCTCGACACCATACGCGTTTACCTCAATAGTCAAAATTATGTGTAATAGACTTTGTTTTGATGGCGGTCTATTCGAATCGTTACAACACTCCCCCTTTTGTGAAAATTGAGGGTAGTTTTTAAAATTTTCACAAACATTTGTTTTGTTTTTTCATTCAGTCTTTTACTATTCACGTTTATCACAGTTCACTTTTGTCTTTTCATTTTAAAATCACTGATTCATCCATTCACACACATCCTTCCATTCAATCCATTCTCTTAAAACTAGTTTACAATTTTTTTTTTTTATATCATTCTGTCATGCTGAATTATTTCATACTCGAAGTTTTTGTCAAATTACAGTCAAAAATAAACTAAACCTAAATCACATAAATGCTTGTCAATAAATGTATGTAGAATTCGAAGTTGATGACGAAGTGAAATCCATCGAGACTAGAATTAAAATAACCTATTTCTTTTCAGGTCTTGTCAAAAAAACAAAAAAAAAAAAAAAAAAAAAAAAATTATATCAGTATACATATATGCAATCACATTGAATTCATGTTACTAGGAGGTTTGATATTTGCGTAAATTTATTCTATTGTAGGTACCTTTGATGTCATTTTCATTCTCTGGATTACATAACACGAATGCATTTTTTCCAATCATTTTGATAATTTTATAAGGTCCCTGGTATATGTGAAAAAACTTGTGGGTTACTCGGTCAGATGCATTAGATGGCAGTGGTACTTTTAGTAAAACTAAATCATTGATGTTAAGGATAACTTTTGTTTTGGAAGTTTGTTGTTTCTGTCGATTACGAAAATTTTTTACCAATCTTTCTTTAGCGATCATTATTTTTGTTTCATGAGTACATTCTACACTGTCCGGAAATGAAATAAGTTTTTGAATTTTATCTATTGGTTTTTTACCGAAATGAAGTTCTAAAGGAGTATAACCGGTACTAAAATGTGTGGTTATATTTAATAGATCTTGAATTTGTGAAATATACGTTCCCCACTTTGTGTGTTGTTCCGAACATAACGTTCTAAAAAGTCTTCCCAGTTCTCTCATTACTCTCTCGGTTGGATTTGATTGAGGATGTCTTATACTCGAGAAACTTGTTTTAATTCCTGCATTATTTAAAGTACTTTTCCATTTGTGTGCGGTAAATTGTGTACCATTGTCGGAAAGAATTCTCTCAGGTTTTCCCATTTTTGGTATATACGATTCTAAAATTTTCTTTAAGCTAATTAACGTCGTTGCTCTTTTAACTGGATATAAATTTACGTATTTTGAAAAATTGTCAATAATAACAAAAATGTGTTGAACACCGCCAACAGATCGTGGTAATGGACCATAATAATCTACAGTTACTAACTCTCCAGGTTTTTCAGATTTTACCATTTCCCATTCACCCTCCATGCTCTTCGATAAAACTTTGACTCTTTGACATAAATCACATGAATTTACATATTTTTTAACATCTTTTGTCATACCTTTCCAATAGTAATTTTGTCTTAGATATTGTAAACTTTTATATTGGCCAGGATGTCCTAATTTTGCGTGAGTATGATGTATCAATCGATACACTAAAACAGATGGTACTACTATTCGCCATTGATCATTTTCGATGTTATGCTGGAACAGTATTTGATTGTGAATTTTAAAATGTGGATCAGGCAAATCGTTTGTTAAATTTTGTAATCTTTGCGATATCCATGAGTCAGTTTCCTGTAATTTTTTGATATTCTTAAAATCTTTAATCAAAGTTTTGTCTAAAGTCATGTCATAGATTAAATTGTGGTTCTTTTTATTACTATTTACGTCTGATATGTCTGATTGTGATTCTAAATTTGATATAATAAGTTTTTCAGGTTCTGAGTCAATTGCAAATTTACCTTCGGGATTTCTACTGAAAAAGTCGGCGACTATATTGTCTTTTCCTTTACAATATACCACGTCAAATGAATATTCTTGAAGTAATAAGCTCCAACGTATCAATCTTCCATTTTGAAATATGGTGTTTTTCAAAAAAGTCAAACTTTTGTGATCGGTAATAATTGTAAAAGTCGCTCCTATCAGATACATTCTCAATTTCCATACTGCATAGATAACTGCAAGCAATTCTTTTTCAGTAGTAGTATAATTTATTTCTGGATTAGTAAGACATCTACTAATTACTGCTATTAGATAATGATTTCCCTCGTCATCAATTTGATACAAAATCCCTGAAATCCCCTTGTCACTTGCGTCAGTTTGTAAATAGAAACGTTTTCCTGGTATTATGTAATGTAAAACAACATTTTGAGTGAAGTTATCTTTTAAATCTTGATATGCTTTTGCCAATTCTTTTGTCCATATGAAAGGTACGTTATTCTTCAATAAATGTCTCAAAGGTTCCAAAAAATACGAATGTTGAATGCTAAATTGACGATAAAAATTACACACGCCTAAAAATCTCTGTAACTGTTCTTTATTCGTTGGTTCTGCAAAATTTCTGATTATGTCTAACTTGTGTGGATCCGGTCTAATCCCATCAGGTGATAATATAAATCCCAAAAACTTCAACGATTGTTGACAAAATTTAGATTTTCCGAGTTTCATAGTGAAATTATGTTGGAGTAGTTTGTTAAAAACCAGATCTAAATGTGCTATGTGTTCTTCAAAAGAAGGTGAAGTTATTAATAGATCATCAATGTAACATGTTAAAAACTTGGAGTAATCACTTCCGATTGCTAAATTGAGAGCTCTTATAAATCCACTTCCTGATGTTTTGAGTCCAAATGGAACTCTGCAAAAATGGTACAACTGTGATCCATGTAAAAATGCAGTATATGGCCTTGATGTTTTAGCTAGTGGTATTTGCCAATATCCATGAGTAAGATCTATAGTAGTCATAAATTTTACGCCGTGATGTCTTTGCAATAATTCAAATATTAAAGGTGGTGATTCTTGATCTGATTCTATTACTTCGTTTAAAAATCTTGCATCTAAACAAATTCTAATTTGATTTTCTGACTTTTTTACTATTCTTAAAGGATTGCAATGTGGACTAATGGATCTTTCAATTATTCCCATTTCCAACATAACTTTTAACTCTTTTTCAACCGGTTCTCGTAATGCCAAAGGAATAGGATAATATTTTCGTACAATTGGATTCGACGTTTTGACTCTTATTTCATGTTCATATACCTGAGTACATCCGGGTTTATCAGAAAACAAAGCTTGATACTTTTTAAGAAGTGCACAAACGGTTTCAATCTGTGTCTTACTTAGCATTGTTAGACTTTGCGCGACGTTTGAAAACTCTTCAAAAAAATTGTGGTCCTCCCCCTGTACTGGAAATTCTCTATCTGTCTCTAAATTTTGATCTACTCTTTCTTCTACTTGACTGTCAAAATTATCATTTTCAATTGATCTTACATTACTATCATCTTTTTCAACAATTAAATCATTTTCCAAAGTATTACAGTTAACATTTTCAATTTCAACATTTTCAACATCAAAAATATTACATTTAGCAATAATTAAATCAATTTCATTTTCAATAGGGCAGTCTGGTTGTCGTTCTTCTTGAACCGTTACGTCGACTCCACAATTTTCTTCAACAATTTCATCTACACTAACAATTTCTTCAATTTCATCAATATTATCAATTTTTTCTCTTAAATCTAAACCAATATTGTTTATATCTATTATCTGAATCAACGTTACTTCATTGTCAGTTGAGGATACCAATTTATTTAAAGGTTCCAAATCGAACGATACCGTTGGGACACCGATATGAATACCGTTTACTTCTAAAACACGATGTTTATAGTTCAATATGACATTGTTTTTTAATAACCAATCATTACCGAGTATTATGCGATTAGCTAGTTGTGGAATTACGAGAAAAGAATGTTCTATCACTTCATTAGCCAAATTCAATTGTAAGAAAACTTGTTTTTGAACATTAATCGTTTTCCGTCCGATAGCTGGAATAACAACGACTTTAGTCACCGGAAGAATAGGCAAATTCGTTATTGTGATCAACCGATTAAAAAATTCTTCGGATATACATGTCACTTGACTACCTGTATCGAGAAGGGCATGCATTTGAATTCCTAAAATCGTTAATAAAATATGTGGACATTTTGGCACAGTCAATCTTGTATCTTTTTGAAAATTTTCATGATTACCATCTACATCATAAGATAGGTCCTTAACATAATCAAAAGGATTACGACACGTTTTTGGACCTTGCGTCAACGCGCCGTTTATTAGTTTAAATTTTGTTGATAATTAGTATTACTAGTCTGATTAACTGTTGGTTGAGCGTTATAGTTACTGTTGTACGTTTGATTTTGTCCGTAATATGTAGGTGGTGGATATCTTGTGTTAGGTAAACAAAAATTAACTGCTTGAGGTACTGTGTTTCGAGAATTCGCGTAATAATTCGATACCCCGTTAGATTGACTATTCTGTTGATAATTTGAGTTTGACTGTATGTTATTCTTCTGAACTGTGTCGTTAATCTTGTAAGTGTTGCTATGCGAATTTCTTTGTTTTTCACGTTCTCTCTCTTCGTACGTTAAATCTAACTGTGCTAATGCTGCTTCAACAACACTATTATCTGACAAATCAATAGCAACCAACATTTCTTTGACTCTAACAGGCATTTGTTGAATAATACTATAATTTATCTCATAATCAGACAATTTCGGTTCGAAATATTGAGTTTCTTTAGTCTGTTTCAAAAAATACGTTTGTAAATTATTTTCACTTGGTTTGAATCTACGCATAGACCAACGATTTTTTTCTCTGATTCTTATCGCCACAGAATAAAATTCCTTCAAAAATGCTACTTTAAAATTGTCGTAACTTATAAATCTACTTCTTCTTCCGTCTAACCAAATTCTAGCTCTACCATCCAATGCACTGTGAACAACCAACAATCTTTGATCCGCGGGTACATGTTTTACGGTAAAATATCTTTCTAAATCAGTCAAAAATTCTTTAGGATTCGTGTTATCTTCTCCAGAAAATTTAGGTACTTTAATTTCTATGTGAAACGACTGCAAATGATTTATCAATCCTCCTACTAACCTTCCTTCAAGTTGATTTTGCTGATTTGGCTCTGCAGCTGACAATCTTTCAACCAATTCGCGTTGCCGATCATTTTCTGTTGTTAAACGTCGAATTTCTGCTGCCATCTCATCTTGATTTTGTCTAGTTCTTTCTGCTTCTGCCAATTGATCTGCTAATCTTTGTCGTTCTAGTCTCAATCGATTCAGTTCGTCATTTCCTTCGCCTCCAGTCGTATTTCCGTCATTTGGATTTGTCATTATTACGTTTAATAATCGTCTACCGCTTCGAGTTATTCTCGACGTTTCCTGATGATATCTAGAAACAGGTGTTCTTTTGATTGGACCCATACAATAAAAATTTACACTTAAAAATTAATCACCTCACAAACTAATACATTCACTCATTCACACTTTATCTAGAATTCGAACCTAAAACGTTGGGCGCCAATTGTAATATTACTTAACTATTTTGTGAAAATAAACGGAAAACTCAAACACATAAATTGAAGGGAAAAATTATTAGTTCATTTATTGTAAATAAAAAATCAAGATCGCTGAAATATATAAATATAAAATTGTAAATTTTATAGCGAATGGCAATGTATATATCTAAAAAAAAAAACCCTTTTTATCTCTTATTTGCATAATGTTCGATAGAACTTTATTTATTCTAATCATTCATTCATTCATCCATTCATTCAAACATACACAAAAATTGTAAATATAAAATTGTAAATTGTAAATAGTCTTTCCGTTGTAAATTCTTGTTACAACAGTAAAACGTGTTTGTAAAATTCTTTAATATGACTCTTTTCGTCTTTTACGTTTTTAATAGTCTCAACTTCTTCTCAATAGTCTTCCTTAGTTTTATTTGTAAATTTAGCTTTCAATCATAGTTTGTCACGATTATTCGTATTTTGATGACTTATCTTTTATTTCACAATTCTCCATTACTGCCATTATGCCTCGATCGTCGTGTTTGATGCGTAGATCTTGTAGTCAAAAGTCCATCCACGTTGATTTCCCATTTACTACTGTAGATTCCTCTTATAATTGTGTAAATTTCAATTTGAAATACATCCTCGTCAGGATGTTAAACTTTATTTATAAATTGGTTGTTAATATGGTTGATTGCGATAGTCATTGAATTTTATTAAGATGAGAAAAGTAAAGTTTGGCACGTCTGGCTCCGTTGAACGTTGAGAAGGAAGAGAGCTAGAGGAAACGATCGTCTTCACGACCAGCCGTATGAGCCTCGACACCATACGCGTTTACCTCAATAGTCAAAATTATGTGTAATAGACTTTGTTTTGATGGCGGTCTATTCGAATCGTTACAACCTTGACTTGTCCAGATTTCAATTTACCATTTACATTACAAACGGATGCTAGTATTGTAGGCTTAGGTGCAGTACTGACTCAGACTCGCGATGAGATAGAATATGTTATCGCTTATGCAAGTCGATCACTTTCAGACGCCGAACGAAAGTACTCCGTTACCGAGTTAGAATGTCTCGCTGTCATCTGGTCAATCCAAAAATTCCGCGCGTATATCGAAGGTTACCGCTTTACAGTAGTCACCGACCATAGCAGTCTGCAGTGGCTG
Source organism: Tenthredo livida (assembly GCA_963992785.1). Taxonomy (NCBI): domain Eukaryota; kingdom Metazoa; phylum Arthropoda; class Insecta; order Hymenoptera; family Tenthredinidae; genus Tenthredo; species Tenthredo livida. The sequence goes on from OZ023071.1 coordinate 11,437,211, forward strand.
CATAATCGTAAAAACCCTACTGGTCGATTGGCGCGTTGGGCTTTGGAATTACTCGGTTACGATTTTAAAATAGTATATCGCAAAGGCGCCTTGAATGATGTACCTGATGCATTATCTCGCATTCCGGAAGTCGTTGCTGCAATTATACCGCCTCCGATTACTTGGTACGAACGTCGAAAAAACGAAGTAGTCACGTCGCCTAAGAGATATCCCGCTTGGAAGATCGAGAACGACGAACTATATTTTTATCGCGAAGATCCGATGCTTGGCAAATTAATTACCGACTTAGAAGCTTGGAAATTGGTCTTACCAGCTGATCGACGCGATCAGGTCTTACGCGAAGCTCATGACGAACCACAGGCCGGACACCTCGGTGTTGATAAAACATACCGTCGCGTAGCCACGTCTTATTACTGGCCTGGTATGTTTCGCGATGTCACCCAGTATGTTAAGCGATGTGAGACTTGTCAACGCTGTAAGGTTAGTCAATTAGCTCCCGCAGGCCTTATGGGTCATCGTGTTATCGAACAACCATGGACTATTGTCGCCACTGACATCATGGGCCCGTTTCCGCCAAGTCGCGCTGGTTTCGCTTATATTCTCGTCTTTCAGGATCTCTATACTAAATGGGTAGAGTGTTGCGCGCTTCGAAAAGCTACCGGTAAAGCGATTAGTGATGCGTTCAAGGAGTTGATAATTTCTCGCTGGGGTGTACCGCAAGTTTTGCTGACAGATAATGGCACGGAATTTAATAATAAAACACTGAAAGAATTAGCTACCACCTATAATTTAGTACACTGTACTACGCCACCGTACCATCCTCAGGCAAACCCGGTGGAAAGAGTCAATCGTGTCTTAAAAACCATGATTATCTCATTCTTAGAGAAAGATCATCGCGAATGGGATTTACATCTTAATGATTTCCGCTTCGCTTACAATACCGCCTATCATTCCTCGATCGAGACTAGTCCCGCTTTTCTAAACTTCGGCCGCGTACCGCAACCGATTAATTCGCTAAGACATAAAACAAACGAAGACCTCGCTGTTGCTCCGTTACCGCCAAAACTCTGGGCTGAACGTATGGAAAAATTGCAGCTGCTGCAAGAATGGGTTACCGATAACCTTGATAAAGCATACCGCCGCCAATCGAAACAATATAATCGTCATCACCGTCCTCCAACTTTCGCAATCGGAGATCTGGTGTTAAAACGACATCATGTGTTATCTTCCGCTACCCAACATATCGCAGCAAAGCTAGCTCCTAAGTTCCATGGTCCTTTCCGCATCTCCCGTCTCCTATCACCTGTAGTGCATGAAGTAAGCGACATACGTAGTGGGAAAGTAGTTGGGAAAATTCACGTTAAAGATCTGAAAGCATATCAACCTGTGATTCCTCCGATTTCATAGCCAACTACCGCACTCACCGCCATCGTCTCGCTAATCACCGCCGACATGGAGGATTGGTGGATGGATCCCAGGGCCCTACGTTATTTGGTCCCGTTCATCCACGAGATGGACTCCATCGAAGCCCAATATCCCGGAATAGGGGTAGCAATTACTGAGGCCGTCAGGGCCGTTCAGTTAGAGCCCGATCCCATCTCGACAGGTCGTGCTCGGCTCGCACCGTCGGTTAACGATGCGGGGGTGCAAACGGCCACACCGGCGAACTCAACCATCGAAACTCAAACACACCCCGCACACCTAAACGGAGTGGAAGTCGCCACTCAGACCCGCCAAGCACCCCGCTGGCACAGTTCCACTCAGACTGGGAGGGACTTGATTCTGACGCGGGATCAATCCACCCAGACGCGACGGGTGACATTCTCGACCTCACCACCCCGCGGCCCTATTCCGCGCTCCACGAGTCGCTCACCGAGCCCCCTGCGAACTGGGATATACCTCGCCATGGACGACGAGTTCCGGTTCTACCCCACCGCGGCTGCCGCCAGTGCTGCTTCCGCACGTCTCTCGTTGCCGCTGACACCGGACCCAATGGAATGGAGCTCAGAGATCGCAGCCTACACTGTGAACGATCGACCAAGGCCTCCACCTGACGCTCTACCGCGAGATCGGTATACCCGGGAAGGCCCGCTCACGGAAACCCCTCCAGACGCCTATGTTCGGGCCACCCGCGAAAAGACTGAGGCTCCACCGCCCAAAATGCCGCGCACCGCAACCGGAACTACACCTCGACTACCCCCAAGACGACACGCTTCGATCCGGTCCGAATACGATACGACACCACCAAAACCGAACTGGCATGCTCCTTATGGTGCCTGCTGGTGCTGTCACAATTTTGGGCATCAACACCGTGCTTGCCCGATGGCTCACGAAACCAGTCACATCTTTTGCTACCGCTGTGGACTGTCGGGTTACAAATGCTCTGAGTGCCCATATTGCCAGGGAGACTGGAATTAGCACCGCCCGCCCGTATCGCTGTCAATAACGCAACGGCCGAATATCGCTCGCGCCAGACGCCGCTACCGACTCGACCACTACGCGGAAATCCCGCTACTCCGTCGACAAGTAAAACTACCTGTAGGATGCCGGTCACTAATAAACCTGATTAATCATTAACCACTATTCGCTTTGTCTCATTCGCTTTTGTCTCGCTTACCAAAAATTTTAACCTTAGTTTTAAGTCAAACCCACCTATCTTAGATATAGTATAATCTTTCATCCGCAGATTCGTCGTCAGTAAGTCAGAACCATCTAGTATTAATTTTTCTGCTTTCTTGCTGCTTTCTATCGCTATCTTATCTATTTGATTTTGCAAGTTCCTAAGGAGTGTCTTTTTAGCCTGCCTAATAAGTTTAGTCTTCGAGCCACTTGCCGCAGATAACATCTTTGCATATCGCCATCTAAGTATGGTTAGTATTTTGATAGTAGTAAAGAACAACTTAATACAACTTCTCGTTCAGTAGCCACACCATGGATGATTTCGTAAAATACCGCCAGAACTAGCTGCCAAATACGTAAGTAATCTATCTTCTCTGATCTTTGTATTTTCTATTGTGCTCAGTCAATTATGAAGTTGCTTGTATCGCTTGTGGTCTAGCTATGTCATAGAGTCCTTGCCTTCGTCTAGGTCTCCTTTTAGGAGGGAGGAGTTGTGACGTTGCAGATTAGCTGCCGTCACTAAGGTTCCGAAAATCACACATTTTATTAGCTATATCGCGAGAGAGAGTTTTTACCGCCGTCTAGACCCTCGGGATACAAGTGACACACCTAGAATAAGCAATAGAGCTAGACTAATTTGGAGTGTTTTTCTGTTAATGTACCGCGAGAGAGAGAGAGAAAGAAGATAAAGAAGACGACGATCCTGAACTTCCGCTACTAGAACTTCCGCCACCAGAACTGGTGTTAAAGAGACGGCCACGCAGTACGTAATCCAGTAATCGTACTAGGACAGTACCGAATCAACCGGAGGGAAGACTGTGGACCTTGGTCCAATATCGCTAGGCGGTGAATAGGACTGTGATGCAGTCTCCTGCCGGCAGATGAATCTTGCCACCCAGCATCTGGCTATCACATAGAGACAGCCAGCTCCATCACCCGCTCCAGCTGCCATTACCGACGTCACGCAGAGTCCGGCATAAGGACCAGTGACGTAACGTTATCGCTGAAGGAGGTATGACGTAAGAGTGGACAAGAATAGTGTCCTGCGTCCTCTGGATAGGTCAGAAAGAGGTGGAGGTCCAGAAGGAACACCTAGGCCTGCCAGAAGTTTGCAGTCGGGTTATCTGATGACGAGATAACCGCTGTAAAGTACATCCCATGCGGTTGGTATCGCTGTTACGGTATCGCTTCGTAAGAACCAAGGTCGCAGCTTCCCGAAGATCCTCTCGCCACCGAAGTTCAGCAGAACGGCTGATCTAACGCAACGAAGTTCTGAAACCTAACGCCTAACGTCAGGCAACAAGTTGACGCCTTGGGCCGAGCAGCTGACGAGCTGCTCGTCCATGGAACGTTTTTCGCAGGGCCAATCAGCTCATTAGCTGGTCCTGATAGGCTCTTGATTTTCAAAATCAGGAAGGATCGTCGAGACGTACCGAGGTATCGCTTAGCCTCATCACTTCTACGTTCCGCTTCGTCTACGTTAGACGTGTTACAAAACTCTCTGTCTCGCCTAGTCTCGCTCAAATAAGTGATATATTTAGTTAAAGTCGTAAAGTTAGTTAAGTGTGTGCTTCAAAGCAGCTCAACTTAAGGTAAGGTCTTTATGATCTGTAAACTGCTAGTAAAGCCACGGAAAAACTAGATCTGAATTTCTATTTGTTCATTTATCGTAGATTTTCTTGTACCGCGTGCCGCCTACGGGCCACGTAGTCGCCTATTGTCGTATTTATAGAAATTCAGTGAAAGCACTTTATAAATTGGCTGTAGTAATTAAGAATATCTTTTGGCTTGATAATTTTCCGCTTATTAGTCTGATTTCTTTGCTATCTTTGCTTTTGATTTGTTAAGATTATTTGAGAGCTTGTTCTTGCTTTAGTTCTCGCTTTGAGAATATCTAACGCTTTGACTTATTCGCTATCTTTGATTTAGTAATTTATTAGTAATTAATTAGTATAATATCGCATGGTGTGTCGCTTGTAATTCCAACTCCCCGGGGTTGGCTGAACGTAGTTAGTCATAGTTTTAAGTTGTTTCTTTATTAATTTGATTTATTATTTCATTATTCCGTTTGATTTCTATTATTCTGTTCATTCTATCTGATTCTGTGTTCTATATGATATATCTGATTTATGCGATTTACTTGTGCTATGTCATGTTCTGACTTTCGCTATATTACGTTATAATAAGATTACTACCGCTACGTAGTATCTTTGATCTGATATCTTGATTATTTTAGTATAAATCTGTCATTAATTTAGCTTGTCGCATCTCTGAGCTTTTCTGAAATTATTTATTGAGCCATTATATCGTCTAATAATTAATTAATAACGCTAGTGTGCCGCATTAGAAAAGTTGATATTGAGTATCGTATCGCTCGGTGATACGTAGTCTGGAAAGTAGTGTAGCTTGCATTATATCGCTTCTACGGCATAGCTAGCTCACCGGCGTGTTTACGTTCTTTTGTACCGCTGCGTCGCGGTAAGGCTCAATAATATAATATTCTTTCTTTTGTTAAATTCAGTATTTTTCTAAGTAGTATTCCAATTGTTATTTTCTCGCATTATTCGTAGCTATTATTTTGATAACTAATTCTGCGTAGTTTAGCATTCTCGCTTATAGTCGACTTTTCTGTTATCGCTAAATCTGTACCACATTTAAATAAGAACAATATACGAAATCGCAGATTTCACTGAAGGAATTTATATCTGGTAGTTTATATTTTATTTAATTAGTTAAAAAGGTGAATCCACCCACTCTACCCTTATCTTTGTAAATCTGAGCTAACCTAGCTTCAAGGCCGTCGTTCCGGCAATTTATTAGTTTGTTGAATATCGCTATAGTTGATTTCTGTGAAAACGACACTTACGTGTCTGGCGCCCAACACTCTCTTAGTTTTTATTAATTAGTAATTTATCGAAGGAACGCCGTAGGGTGCGGAGTTGCACTCTGAAACCCCGTTACAGTATGTATCATAGGGTGGTCCTTATCTAAGGCTCGGACGAATTTTTCATGAGACGCCCTCCAAATCGACTCCGAATAATTTAAAAACAATACTCCAATTTTTTTCAAATTTTTATCTAGACTCTAACCCCTCCCGCCAAGAGGGTGGATTTCCCCATTTGAAATACACGTGTTTCGGCCATAAAAAAGACGCTCTTATAGATTTTCAAGAATTTGATAGTTCCCTGAAAACCAAGTTTCAGTACATTAAAATCGAACAAATTTTTTCTCTGGGTGTATAATTTACGATTTCGTTCTCAATGTCACTTACCGGGTTTATTGAAACAATAGGTATCCCCGCAAAATCAAAGAACAGATACCCTACCACACCATCAAAAGTTCGCTAAAGCGGTGGAGGAGGCGATTATATCCGCCGTGCCCCGAAAACCTAGCATTGATGGCCTTCCAATTGGCACAGCCGGAAAATCAGAGGCTACTCGAATATGACGTGGGGCGCCTTTGTTCGAAAACAATTAATGATGACGATGGGAATCTGCATTTGCTGATTTATGATCCGCAGTTCGTGCGATCTGAATTTTATAATGTATCTCGGTTATTTATAGACGGTACATTTAAGACGACGCCACGAGTTAGGGGTATATATCAGCTCGTAGCAATTTTAGGCGTCTGATACGATCACGTAAGATTTAAAAGTTACATATTAATCTGTTAAGGCAGTACGAGTGCAGTAGTTAGTGAATGAGAAGTCTATGATTATAAAAATCGAAAAAGAGATAGAATAATAAATTTAGGGTTGATATTAATAAAAGTACGAAACGATATGTTTTTAGAAATATGTATCATGCCCATGTGTGAAATTATACGAAACGAAATGTGTTATATTAAGGTGGTTCTTCACCTACAGTCCCACCAAACGTGAGTTTCAGAGAAGATTTTGAATACTTATCGATGGGCAAAAAATCTGAAAAAAATCAAGCATGTAGAAGATCCGCGGGGGATTGATTATACCGAGAATATTCGGTGAGAGTAAACGATCCCCTTCCTACCGGCAAAAATAAAACAGGCGCGCACCGCGTGCGTGAGGCTCGTTCGGGAGGGAATGAGGTGCCAGTAGCATTGCATCCCCTCCCGAACGAGCCTCACGCACGGGTGCGCGCCTATGTTGCCTTTGCCGTAGGAAGGGGATCGTATACTCTCACCGAATATTCTCGGTACATATTAATTATATCTAAAATCGATATGAATTTTCATTGCATTCTCATGTGCTTCGCGGCTATAATTCATTTTCCCACTGATCGGAGTACAGCTGCAGAAGCCATGCGGCATTGCCAAGTCCATATCGTCGTAACCACGCTAGCGGAATCGGCCGACGCACGCGATAATTAGTCAATACAATCTACGATTTCTGATCGAAATGCCCCGTGACCCTAATTCTTTATGGGACCTGCGCAATCGTGACATCTTTTTCAACATTTAACACTTTTATTTTTTATTGCATCTAATCGCGAAACATCTATATTTCTGTCTCAACGTCGTGTCAACGCAGATTTCTGATATGGCGTGGGTTAAATATCTATCATTTCACACATTAATTATTATTATAATTGGTCGGTGACGCGCTTTGAAATTTTGCAGGCGTTCTGCTATATGCTTCTGCTAAAGCATATAGGAACAAACAGATTTTTATCTAATAGCGAGGTACGTGCTCGTACTACCTTAAATGTAAATATGTTTATTTATTGTAGTTGGTATTATTGTACTCCAACTTTTCATAGGCCATACCGTTCGCTCACATTTTGATGGCTAAGAAAACGCAGTGCGCATATACAGCGGTCTTAGCTGAGATTAGAGAAACCCTAATAAATGCTGAATCAGTAGTAGTCGTGATGTCTGATTACGAGCAGGCATTAGGAAACGCATGTGGAGCGGTGTTCAGTAATGCGCATATCGTGGGTTGCAACGTACACTACGATCGAGTATGAATTGTTTCATCATATACCTTACAGATGTGTTAGTTACTATTTTCAATAATCGCCATTATTATTTTCTTCCATTGATAAGGCATTGCTAAAAAAAATAAAGTCCTTACGCTTGGCACCCTTGATAAGAGAAAACGAAGAGGCGAAATTATTTATCAAAAAAATAATGGCATTGGCATATTTACCACCAGAGATGATTGAGGAGGAATATGATAATTTGAAAGATTCGTTGCCATTGATATTAATGCGTTCACTCTCAAATTTCCTTAATTATTATACACGACAATGGATCAGAATAGTTAAGCCGTCTGGGTTCAGTGTATTTGGGCTATCTCGAAGGACAAATAACGTGGTTGAATCCTACAATAGTGTGCTGGCCGCTAAATTAGGAGAGCACCCGAGTGCCTGGACGTTCATGGGTTAGGGATTGAGTGATTTCGTAATTTCCACTTAAATTTATCGTGTGATATTTTAACGATTCTTTAGCTGATGTAGTATTTGCATATTAATTTCTCATATTAGGGAAGCTCATAAAGCTCACGTCAAACGCGAGAGACGACGTACGGAGCTTGGCACAAGGCAGAAAAATTAAACGACATCCGCGGTATTCGACCGGTTTCAAACAAAGGCATTTGGCTAATGGCTGGTTTTCAAGTTTTATTGACATATTAAATAACACCGAGATATGTTTTCAGTCATTTTCTATCATAATCTAATTAGCGTGGAAGCAACTGCAATTAATGCAAATTACGCGGGAAGAATTCCTTAACAAGGCCGCGTTGTTAAAAGGCCACGTTTCTGAAAATCTCAGGCGCCTTCTTGATGGACCTGTACAGGACGATGTGGGCCTAATACAAACTCAAGTCAACCCTAATTTAGGTACACAACAATACGATAATGTACTAAACTTTAAGAATATACAGAAAATCGAATCCCCCGTTTTATGATCTGTGCGTGTGTGTGTGTCATTGACACATTCACATAAATATCTAGGTACATATTTACTCATCCATTATCTTAAAGCTGATCCGGACTACGACACCGACATGATCCCGCCTCACGACGGATATATTGCATTCGACAATTCCGCAGCGCTAGTCGAAAATGCTGGTACGTTATGAAATGAAATCAAAAGAAATATGTCTTATATTTTTTATCATGAATGAAAAATCAAATGAGCAGACAAAGTTCAAACTCTAGTCCAAATCATTCCAGAATCGGACTTGGATGATTCCAGCTCTTCATCTTCAGAAAGAGGTAATGAGGTTCGAGAGATGCAATTCGATGATTCGGCTGACCAAATTGGTAATGAACCTTTTTATCGAAGACGTGAATTTTAAATTCAATTGTTTGGCATGATTGTGAAAATTCAGTGATTATTTTAGTCACAAAATTTTATATTAATATTGTTTTTATCCAAGCAGTTGAAACATTTCCCAACGAACCGTGGGTTGAGCACATAGATGCGGACGATGCGGACGATGCGGAAGAGCTGGGAGCAGACCTAGACGGTATCATTGAGCCTCATGATACAGTCGAAGAAGGTATACATGTATACGGAGAATTCAACGCCGACATTCGAGGGATGCAATTCGATGATTCGGCCGACGAAATTGGTAATGAACCTTTTTTTTGAAGACGTGAATTTTAAATGCAACTGTTTGGCATGATTGTGAAAATTCAGTGATTATTTTAGTCACAAAATTTTATATCAATATTGTTTTTATCCAAGCAGTTGAAGCATTTCCCAACGAACCGTGGGTTGAGCACATAGATGCGGACGATGCGGAAGAGCTGGGAGCAGACCTGGACGGTATCATTGAGCCTCAACAAAGAGCAGAGGAAAGGTTACCAGCAGCTACCGTTGAACCTCATGATGGGACCGAAGAAGCAGGTGTGCCCTGGCGAAAATGAAGTGTGCAAAGAGATGTTCGAGAGGTGTTCGGGAAGTGTCTGCACGGTTCATGAAAGGTTTGGTCACAGCTCGCGAACAGCTCGCGAACACTTGAAGCCGTGACCACTTCCACACATTTAATGCACACTCCCGATTTTTAGTTCGTGCACACCCGGTGCACGTTTTTCGGAAGTCTAAATGGTTGAACATTCGCGCACATTCAGGACACATTAGGTCTCACTTTCTTCACACATTCCGTTCGCATTATTGAAACAACTAATGCTCCTGCACAGTTCGCACAGTGCGTTTTCACTTCATGCACACTTAGATCTCTAATAATATTTGTGTCATAATAATTTTCAATGGAATATTTTATTCGCGAAATTCACGAGTAATAAGTGGCTGCCTAATCAGAATCTTGTCCAATTGGTTTTCGAAGTGACCGTGAAATTTTGCTATCATTCATTTTCAAGTAGGTACATATTGATGTAAATCCTTACAAATCAAAGTTTACCTATAGAGTCAAAAAGTGTCAAGTATTCTAACAGGCAAGAATTAGCTCTAGATCGAAACCGGACATCAGCCGAACAACGAAGTTAAGCAGCTTCAACTGCAGCCAGAATTCGGATGGGTGACACACATGAATGAAAAAAAAAAATCAGTCTTTGAAGAGATGATTTCTAACATCCAGGAAATATTTAACTGCGTTCTCTACCGCTCGAAAAAGAATCAACTATAAATAAATAAATAAATAAATATTGGTGAAAAAAATATTTTTTGTCCGGATAATATCGAAAATAAACAATTCGGCACACTCCGTGCACATTGCGTGCATCACTTCATGCACATTACGTGGACGCTCCATACACATTTCCGTCTGCACACCTTGTCACACTGGCAATGTTTCAATTTACATTTTCAGCACACTTTATTCAAGACTACTGTCACACTTCAGTCACATTACCGGAACATCTTACTTCAACCTTCGTTCACATTTGGTTTCACACTCTATTTTCGCCAGGGTGTACTTGCAGTATATTACATTAGGGTATGTCGAAAATGAACTTGGTGTTTCTTTGGTGTTTTTTTTCGCTACTACCAATCAAAACTCTATCTTTCGACTTCAAAGATGTTGTCGTTCAAGGATGGCGCTGTAGCTTGAAATTTAGAAGTCGCTCAACGAGGATTTAGGATCCCCATCAGTAGTAGATGCCAGCCATGGGGCGTCACAACAAATGACGTCACCAGGTCATTGACCCCGCGGAGTGGGGACTTGGCGTCAAAACAATGAGACCGTCCGATCCAAGATGGCGCCGCCCATGCACATTAAATCAACATGGCGGCCGTTTTTCAGAATTCAAGATGGCGGCCTTTTTTTTCCAAAATCCAATATGGCGCCCGTTTTCTGAATCCAACATGGCGGCCGTTTTTCAGAATTCAAGATGGCGGCCTTTTTTTCCAAAATCCAATATGGCGCCCGTTTTCTGAATCCAACATGGCGGACGTTTTTCAGAATTCAAGATGGCGGCCTTTTTTTCCAAAATCCAATATGGCGCCCGTTTTCTGAATCCAACATGACGGTCGTTTTCACAAATTAAAGATGGCGACTGGTTTTTCAAAATCAAATATGGCTACCGTTTTGAAACTTATACCAATACCTGCTTCTCCGACGCCGACTCTTAAATAATGAATTATTACCCTATATATATATATAATAGCTGTGACTTATACCAGCTTTGCCGATGTCAGCTCTGAAATAGAAATAAATTCTTATCCGATATATATACTAGCTGAAATTGATAGAAAATGACAGGGTATATGCATGGATTGACACCAAAATTATTTCAATTTTTTATATTTTCCTAGTCGGTACAACAGTTTCTTATTTCATTAAATCTAGTTTCTACAGCAGGTACAACAGTTTTACAGTAGGTACAACAGAGCGCGCTGACCCGTTATTCGCGATCGCAAGACGAGATCGCACCCTCGCATCGATCTCCTACATCTAACGAATCGATTAATGGGAGTGCTATTCTCCTCATGATCCCGGTACAATCCTCCTGACGCTGTCTTGACCCATTCATTAATGAATGCCCCAGGATAGCGTCGGGAGAATCATACCGGTTTCATGAGGAAAATAGCACTCCAATTAATCGATTGGTAGATCACGGAGATCGATGCTTGGGTACTATCTAGTCTCACTATCCGAAATACGTATCAGATTCATACAAGACTAGTTTTCACACTCATCCCTTATATCCAACAGTCTAAACTACAGAGCGCGCTGACCCTGGGCTCGCATCACCCGCCATTCGCAATCACGTGACTGGAGCACATCCTCGCATCGGTCATCCGGAACGTACCAAGAAGATGAACCAGCCAGCCCTCCTCCGCGCCAACCCAGCACAAGTGTCCTGACGCCATCTTGACCTATTCATTAATGAATACCCCAGGATGGTGTCGGGACGCCTGTGCTGAGCTCGTGCGGAGGAAAGCCGGACGGTTCATCGTCTTGACACAATGCGAATGACCGATGTTTGGACTTGCTCAAGTCTCGTGATTCGAATCGCGCGGGGATGAAACCCCAGGGTCAACGCGGGCTGACAGTTTATTACTCTCTCTCTCTCACACACACACACACACCACTTAACAACGAAATCACGCCGACATACGCACACACACACTTCACTTATCAATTATAACACTCTGACGTATGTCGGCTATGATATAGGGTAAAAACAAACGCGTCAACTCGTTAAACACGACATCTAAATGGTCCCCGCAGATTTTCACATCCCCCAAGTCCCTGTGTAGCGCAGCATTCGCTGCATAGGCCTCCTCGCACACCACGACACCGATCTGCTGCAGAGTGGGGGCCGTCATCTTTCTGGATCGCACGACGGAGGCAAACTGACGAACCAGCATCTCCTTGCATTTGTCGACATCCTTTACCACCATGTCCAAGTGAGCGATGTACCGGTCTATACAGGTGGCTATATGACGCAGGCCGTCAAATGTAACCTTCTGCATCACAATTACGGGGGAATAGGTCTTTCGCGGCTTCTTCCATCCAGGTTCACCAGCGTTATCGTCCTCCTCCTCCTCCTCTTCGTACCCCTGCTGACTTTCTGCTGCGTCCGGATTGCTCGCATAGAAAGCAACTACTTTCGATCCGTGAGCCGTTGTTAGTCGGAAGGTACACCCGCCGGCTAGTGAGACGGTATCGCTCAGCAATGAGTTCATACTACCGGCGGGGCGCTCGCTTTTCTCGAAATACTTTTCGATATCCTCGAGCCTTCCAGCCAGATCCTCCCATGTTTCGACGCTGAGGGATACCCCGCTCGAGTAATTATTTAGGAATTTCACCACAGGCTCGAAGGTCCCATCTAAGCGTAGACGAAGACCGATGTTCACCTTCTTCGACCACGAACCGTTGAGCCCGTACGTCCTCGACAGTAGCAGGTTACGCTCGGATTTCTTCAGCGCTATGTCAAAAGTTTTCGACAAACGACTACACCCCTCTTTTAACGAGCCTTTTCTCGGTGTGGCCATAGTTCTGGACTGTTCGGTTGCAACTGAAAGCTCGGCACCCGATCTAGTCTTCACCGAGACCGAGCTACCCCACCATTCTGCACACCTCAATAAAAAAATACACACCACGTGACAATCGTACGACAGTCGCAGGCGGCATCGCGCAGCGGACTTCAAAGAAAATGTAACCTCATACAGCCACCGTGGTTTTTCTATAACCACGTAATCCGATGCGCAACGGACGTCGTTATCTTCCAGGTATCGTTAACACGCTCTTCGGTTTATCCCAACAATAAAGTCGTACCCCGACAGCGGTCACCCTCACCTTCCGTAAAGCGCTGATGGTGCATCACGCCACTCCAGCTGGCCTGCATATTCGCGATGCACACACACACACACACACACACACACACACACACACACACACACACGCACACACAATTATTCATAACAGCCCTAGCGATCCTTATGAAGGGAATAGAGCGAGATTCGCATTACAAACCAACAGTTCGTCGCGTCAAGAAACAGAAAAGGTATGTCTTTACCACTCTATCTCTTGTTCAACCCCCACACCTCTCTAACTCTAAAATATTCTGAACAAAAAATGTTTAAACAATTCAGATGGATAACGGAAGAATCGCGGTACGCGCGCGAGTTGTGCAAATGAGGGGGGAGTTGAGGGAGAGGTTTCTAGCCAACGCTAGGGCACTCCTTCAACACCTCCGAGCCACCGACGTGTCCCAGGAGTTCATAACGCAGACGTTTAACGTTCACTATGAACTCCTGGCCCACCTCAATAGACAGTGGGAGGTCAACGATTCCCTCGTTTACCAGAGAAATCCCGCTGTTCCTGCTGGAGCTGCGAACGGAGCTGCGAACGGAGCCGCGAACGGAGCCGCCAACGTCGTGCAGAGCGAGGAAATCACTTCAACCGTCGATGAAGACACATCGGCGGAAGAAGACGATGACGATACCGTAATGTTCGACGATCGCGACGACGGTTTGGGGATTATTCACGAGGATGACGAAGAAGTCGAAGAAGAAGAAGAAGAAGAAGAAGAAGACGAAGAAGCAGCAGAAGAATTACAACAAGTCCCGAACCATCCGGACCACCCACCGTCACCACCACCTCCATCCCCTGCCTCAATACCGCCCTCCCCGGCCTCAATACCTCCCTCCCCGTCACCACCACCTTCCCCCCTGTTTATCACTCGCCGTTAATCCTATCATATTAATTTTAGAATAACCGTACATGTAATATATATATATATATGTAAGACAAATGATGGTGATCTCTAAAAATTTTAGGGTTTTTGAGGTATGTTGAGAGAAATAACTCCAAATGGGTTGCTCTGTAACAAGAGATTTGGGCGTTTATTTAACAAATACGTGTTATGTACAATATTTACAATCTTACCTGTAACAAGAGAAACGACAATTAAAGTTCTTTCTCCGTCACACTTTCCTACTCTCTTTTTTATGTTTAATTTATGAATTTATGAAATTGTCTATCTTGGATACTCCACGTGTTCTCTAGCTCTATCTATATCTTTCTCTCTCTGTCTATCTCTGTCCAGCAGTGTCGCCAGGTCACGTTTGCTACCAACTGCGGTGGCGCGGCAAATTCAGTTGAAGAAGATACATGTTCTTTACATCTCCCCCCCCCCGGCGGTGAAAATTTTCAACCTCTTATCTTCATCATTCGTCTTCCTCTGCTTCTATTTTTTTCATAGGGATTAACTTCGTGATATGGAATAGCGTCGATTCGTTTTTCTTCTTTCCTATGTTTATTTTATAGATTGTGTCCGATATTTTTTCCGTTATTTTTAGTGGTCCAATGTATAACTCATCTAATTTTTTCCTATTAAGTCTGTTACCGTTTTCTATATATACCGTGTCTCCTGCGTTAAATGTATATTGTATTCGGTCCTTATCAAATAGTTTTTTATTATACATGTGTGATTTGATGGTGTTTTCATATGCTAATTTTTTATCTTTAATCCAGTCGTCTTTATTAACTTCTTTTCTTAGTTCTTCTGGTGCGGTGGTTATAATTGTAGCGTCTAATAAATATTTCGGTGGAAATCCAGTGACTGAGTGTTCTGTCTCGTTGTACTTATTTATACACTCTCTTGCGATTGTTGTCCAAGTTTTTCTATTTCCTTGACCGTTTATCGAGCATCTTATTTTATTTATTATTGTCTGATTAAGCCTTTCATTTAGACCATTGGAGGATGGAGTATTTACTGCTGTGAACATCAGTTTTATATTTTTTTCTTTTAGGAAGTCTTTAAATTCTTTTGAATTTATTCCCGGGTATTGGTCTGTGAGAATTAATCCAATCTCGTCTGTGTCTACGACGTTTTTTACTAACCTTATGAAATCACTAGCGTTTTGCGTCTTCGATGTCACTATGAAAGCATATCTTGTAAAATGATCCACTAGTAGGTGCAGGTATTTTTTCGTCGATCTGGATCCCCCAAAACCTCCTATGGTATCGATTGATACTATTTCGAACGGTTTGCTTGCCGGTCCTAAATGTGACATTAATCCGTATTTCTCTTTACCTCTTGATTTGTTTTTTATGCATACTTCGCAGTTTTTGCATAGGTTTCTTATATTTTCTGTTAGGTTCCTCGCTGTATATATCGGACCTACCGTTTTTGTCATTTGTCTAATACCTATGTGACACCACTCTTCGTGTATTTGTTTTATGATTTTTTTGCTCAGATGCTCTGATAGGATGATTTTTTCCCTCTTTCTTATTTTTTTGTAGTATATTCCATTTTTCAATACTATATTGTTTTTTGGTGTCTTTTCTATCTTATTCTGTGTTTGGTCCATTTTTATATCCTCTATTTGTATCGCGTTTACTATCTTGAGCACTTCATCTTTATTTTCTTCTGCTGTTAGCACTGGATTCCTACTTAAGCAATCTGCTTCTATGTTCTCTCTCCCAGGTATATATCTTATTTCGAATTCATATTGGGACAAATAGTAAGTTAGGTCTCCTAGTTCTTCGTCTGTTCTATTTTTGATGTTCATGTTCTCGAGTGGTTTATGGTCTGAGTATACTATAAACTTTTTCCCGATGAGCCAGTGTTGCCAGTATTTCACGGCCTCTTTTATTGCTAAACACTCCAAGTATATTGCTTTTTTTCTTTTTTGTGTTTCGTTTAATTTCTTTGAAAAATATGCTACTGGCCGATCTTTTTTATCTTTTTGTTCTTGTTTAAGTACTGCGCCGATACCTTCTAGTGATGCATCCGTGAATATTTTAATTGGTAGGTTGTTGTCGAAAATCTCCAGTACTGGTTGTGAACATAGCCAGTTTTTTATTTTTTTGAATGATTCCTCGCAGTCCTTTGACCATACAAATTTTTCATTCTTTCTTAATAACTTATGTAATGGTTCCAATATTATTGCACTGTTCGGTACATATTCGTGATAGAAATTTATTTTCCCCAGAAATTGCCTTATGTTTTTTTGGGTTCTAGGAACGGGAAAATCCCTGATGGAAACTAAATTATCTTTTATTGGTCTTACCGAATTATTGCTAATTATGTGGCCTAGATATTTTACTGAGTCAGCGGCAAATGTGCATTTCTTTAGTTTCAATCTAAATCCTTCCTTTACTATTGCTTCTAATACTAGTTTTATATGTTTTATGTGGCCCTCGAAAGTCTTTGAAAATATCAGTATGTCGTCTATATAATTTTCTGCAAAATCTGTAAGTTTGTGTTTTCTTAAAATATTACTTAGGATTCTCTGGAAAATTGCCGGTGACGTTTTCAAACCAAACGGCAAGCATGTCCACTGGAAATGTGCATCTTGCGTCACAAATCCGGTCTTTGGTCTATCTGTAATACGTAGTGGAATTGCCCAAAAGGCAGAATTTATGTCTAACGTGGTAAAGTATTTGCAGTCCCTTGTTTTTATTATCAGATCGTCAATCAACGGAAATGGTTGCGCTTGTGGTACTATAATTTTATTTAATTCTCTAAAGTCTATACACAGTCTAGATCTTTTATTTTCGTCTTTCTTAAATGCTAGCGTTACTGGGGCTGCAAACGGGCTGTATGACTCTTCTATTAGATTCTTCTCTAACAGCTTTGATAGCTGTTGCTCTATTTCTTTTTTATCATCTAATGTGCATCTATATGGTCGCTTACAACAATATCTATCTACCAGTAAATCTATATGTGCCTCATAGTTTGTGACAGTTCCAACATCGTATTTATCTTTTGCGAATACTGTTTTATGTTCTTCTATTAATCTTTCTATTATATCTTTCTTTTTATAATCTAGATGATTTGTTTTTATCTCAAATTCATTTTCCCCTACATGTTCATTAAAGTTTATTTCTATTATTTCTTCTCCTTGGGTTTGTTTTTGGCTTATCTTTAAATTCTCATCTTGTATTAGTCTAAATTCTTTTATTATATCTAGGCCTATCAGAAAATCATGAAAATCTTCGTTTTCAACAATAAAAACGTCTACCTCTTTTTCAATATCATAAATTTTTAATTTTATTTTTATCAGTCCTTTTGTGAGTGCCACACCACTAATTGTTTTCAACTGTATTTTGTTCATATCTTTCTTTTTCTCTATAGCATTTATCAATCTTTTATTTATTAGCGATACTTGCGATCCTGAATCATAAACTCCTTCTATTTCTACTTTATTTTCTAATACAATTTTGGTTTTTATTAGTGGTGTGTTTACTCGTTTTTTTTTTCGTCGCATACTTCTACTTCTAAAATGGAATTATTGTTCACCTTCCTCGCTGAACTATTTTTTTCTCTCTCTTCTTCTTTTGTTTTAAACCAGCATTTTTCACTAGGGTGGTACCTCGCACCTTTACCCAGGTTTTCGCAGGTTTTACATGGTTTCTTTTCTTCCGATCTTTTGTTAAAATCTAATGCAGTCTTTTTTTGGAAGTTTTTCTTATTTACTAAGTTCTCATGTTTTCTTAACTCATTAAACAGATCTGTTGTTTCCTTTAATTCCTCTTTGTTTAGTCTGTTTAATATAAACTCTGGGACTCCTATTGCTATTAGTGCTATGAGCGTTTTTGTATCTATGTTCTTATTAAAGTCTACTAGAAGTTTTTCTTTCTTTATGGCGTAATCAGTTAATGAGCCTTCTTTATATTTAAATGTTAGCGCATAAGTTACATTGTTCCACCCATTATCAGCAAAACATTCTACAAATCTATTCCTCCATTCCAACCATCCAGCGGTTATTGTTAATCTTATAAGTGTTGAAGCGTGCCAGTCCAAACCTGCTTTATCCATGAATAGTTTTAGTACTTCGATTTTTTCTTCATCCTCGTTTATCTCGAATCGGGCACATTCTTTCTCGAAACTCTCCATCCACTGTTTAGCATTGGTGCTTTTGCTTGAAAACTTCTCTATCAGGAATTTTTCTGCCATATCTTTCAGTTTTCGTTTTCCATTTTTATTTTGTGTTGTTTCTACCAATTTTTCTAATATTTTTTTCAAATCATCATCCTGTCGTACGTTTTCCACATCTTTTTCATTCCACTCTTCCAGATACTGATCACCGAACTGCAGGTTTCCGTCTTCATCTATATATGTATCTTGTAGCTCCTTTGTTAGTGTAATCCAGACACATCTTGTCTGGTGTCTTTTTTTGAGTGTATTCACTAATTTTGCATAATTACTGGTTTTTCTTAATTCTGTATGCTGTCCTGCATGTCTAAACTCTTCCGGTAGTATATACTTTTTCCCATCCTCTGTCGCGATTGAGGTTATGGCGACTATGTTTGTCTTATCATCTTTTGGCGATGGTACCACTTTGAAGTCAAACAGTAGTTTTGGCATTATAAACAAAATTGTCGTTTTGTAAGACAAATGATGGTGATCTCTAAAAATTTTAGGGTTTTTGAGGTATGTTGAGAGAAATAACTCCAAATGGGTTGCTCTGTAACAAGAGATTTGGGCGTTTATTTAACAAATACGTGTTATGTACAATATTTACAATCTTACCTGTAACAAGAGAAACGACAATTAAAGTTCTTTCTCCGTCACACTTTCCTACTCTCTTTTTTATGTTTAATTTATGAATTTATGAAATTGTCTATCTTGGATACTCCACGTGTTCTCTAGCTCTATCTATATCTTTCTCTCTCTGTCTATCTCTGTCCAGCAGTGTCGCCAGGTCACGTTTGCTACCAACTGCGGTGGCGCGGCAAATTCAGTTGAAGAAGATACATGTTCTTTACATATATAGATTTAATCAAAAAACGTAGACACTATAAATAATAATAATCGTAGGTATAATTTTTTACATCTAATATATATATTCATTCATTCCAAAATATCGATTTAAGAAAAAAATGTATTAAATAAATATATACGTTCAAATATATATATCTATACTTCAATTGCTTGATACCACAATTAAATTTAGTAAATAATAATATTTAAAAAAAAATTCAAATTTCCAAATCTTAATAGATTTATTTTAATTTTTTGTTGAATATATATATATTTAAGCGGTGAGGTATTATATTTCTATTCATACACAGACACTCGTGCGACTTGACGAGGTGTTAAAATTATTGCTCTATACTGCAGGATCCGGTATAGGTGTGTGTGTGTGTGTGTGTGTGTGTGTGTGTGTGTGTGTGTGTGTGATATCTCGGATGTAGGAAACTACACCAGCTACAAGAGCATATATATATTTACTTCGTCTCACACACACGCACGCACGCGGGAGGGAATATTATTCGCACACCATACGGATCCGATGTAAGTGTGTGTGTGTCATATCAGCGAGATCTATAAATTCAACAGCACCTGTGCAATTTGCTCACTTTGAGTATAAACAGGGTGAAAAAATGACAGATAACAAATTTGAACGCGAATTAACGGGGGCTAACCGGGCGATTTACCGGAGCAGCGTGATTCGAACCGTTATACGCGATGTGTTGTATTACGCCAGGAGGTCCGCCCCTCGATTCGTCCGCGATTTTGACGATAATTGGTTTCTCGAGCTGGTCGACCTTCCGGCACCCGCGCTGCTCTTTCGCTTGAGAGGTCTCTTATGGTTTTGCGCCGTGCCGGATATCGGCCGTATGTACGATCAGCACGTGTTTGACCAGTCTTGGGAAAGTATGAAAATCGCTGTCGACGTGGTGCGCGAACGCGGTGCTCAGTCATACCCCGAAGTCACCAGGATGGTACGGGCGTACACGGATCACGAGGGTAAGTAACAACTCTGTTTTACAGACACTTTATCAACAGCTCGCTTCATAGTATCGCCCGGTGTTTTTTTTTCACACCAGACAACTCGACCAGCGAACCCGAGACGGAGTGGGTAAACGCAAAGGAGGATGAGTTCGATGACGAAGATCAACTTCTTTACGATGCTGCGAGTCGTTACGAGCTCGCCGCGCGGGAGGAAGAGGAAGAAGAGCTCGAATTGATAAGGGTGACGGAGCAAGCCGAGGCTGTCGTTAATACACCTTCTGTTGGGAGCGAAAAAACGACTACCCTCGCGGCACAGCAGCCACAGTGTCCCGATTCCGCCGGTGAGTACGAGCGAGCATGCATTTTTTTTTTCGAGACGTCTCGTGTAACCCGGTCTTTAACTCTTGGTTATCAGATCGACGCCGCCCCGCCTACGTCGGTGGTATCAACGAAGGTGCCGGTACATCGGGCATACAGTATGGTGGGGGTAAGAGAAAGAGAGCACCGTCTCCTGAAAATTCCTCGACAGACGATGAGATGGAGGTGGTGTTTTCCGACGAATCTTCCGGTGAGTACGCCAGAGTCCGCATTCTCCTTTTTTCCCCAATTCTCGATACGATTCGTGTAACCGGGACATTACTCTTGGCCGTCAGAGCGTCGCCGCGCTGTCTACGATGCATCGAAACGATCCGGAGGTAACAACGAAGACGCTTGTCTACAGCGGGGTGGAGGGAAGAGAGAGAGAGTCGCCGGCACGGTTGTGGACGATCACATTGCGCGTCCTCCGGGTGTTAGATTTCTGATTGTAGACGAGAGTCGTAAATATTATCGTAGATTCGCCGTAACGGGGAGCGTCTTTACGTTGAAAATCATTACGCCGCCGGAAACAGTCGACCCTGTTACCTGGCTCGAAGAAGCCGTCAGGGATATTCACAATTACGCCACGACCACCACCCCGGACTCTGTCGATGATGCCGCTAACGATTATATCGGATTCGGACTAGACACCCCCTCGTTTGCTCTGGGTACGGCCGGTTTGTCGTTTCGACCGGTTCGGGACTCTCACTACGAGGATCTCTGGCGACTAGTGTTCAGTCTCAGTCAAAGCGCCTCCGAATTTCGTTTGGACGACGCGTTCAGAATCACCGTTAACCGGGTCAGCGTTCCGGTGGGTCGCGGGCGAAAGAGCAGACCTCTCACCCACGAGGAGGTGAGCAAACGGTCGCTTCTCGAGGTCGAACGCGACAATCTTTGTCTACCGCGCTCTATAATTTCCGCTCGCGCCTACCTGAACAGAGAGGGTATCGGGGCTAATGACGCTGACCCCGCGCTTCGATGGTCCGACGTACGTCACGTGAAATCTAGACTTCAGAGGGAGGCTGCCCTGGCTTTGTGCAGAGAGGCTCGCGTAGAAGTCCCCCCAGAGGGCTGCGGTATGCGAGAGATCGTCAGATTTCAAGAATATCTGGCTCCTCTGGGTCTAGCCATCGCGATATACGATTTCAATACCTTTGGCCGCGGGGGTGAGGTCGTTTACAACGGGACGCGCGTACTAGCTGAGCGGGGTGAATACCCCAGCGCCACATTGAACATACTCTACTTTCCTCGCGGCGGTCATTACAAGCCTATATTAAATCTTACCGCCGCAGCAGCCAACAGACGCTTCTGCCAGCCCTGCAACGTCGCCTATCGTTATACCGGCGATCACAGGTGCTCCAACAGATGTCCAGGGTGCAACACCGTTCCGCAGTGCGACAGAGCGGGGGTACGGATGCCGTGCGTTGCCTGCGGCCGGTGGTTCTTTGGGGCGGAATGTCTGCGGAGACATCGCGTCGCGGGGTCGTTCGATCCTCGCAGAAGCGTCTGCGATACCCTGCAGATGTGCAGTGGGTGCGGTCTGTTCGTCGATCGCACGAAAAGGGTTCACTCTTGCGGCAACGCGTACTGCAACACGTGCGGATCCGTGCAGGCGGTAAACCACGACTGTTACATGCAGCCTCTGAAGCCGCCCACCGGAAACCCGGAACATATATTCGTATTCTATGACTTTGAGACCCAGCAGTGCGCCCCGGTGGCCGGCAGCGGAGATGTCAATTTGCACGTGCCGAACCTGTGCGTGGTGCAGCAGACGTGCACCAACTGCATACACGAGCCCGATATAAGTACACCCTGTGCTAGTTGCGGTCTCGTGCGCGAGTTCGTATTCCGAGAGAACCCCGTTAAACAGCTGGTGGACTTTGTCACGCGGGACGTTCACCGGTTCAAAAAGATCTTCTGTATAGCGCATAACGCCAGCGGTTTCGATTCGCAATTCATACTGCGCTACCTGGTAGAAAATAACAGAGATCCGCCGCAGGTGATCCTGAACGGTACCAAGATCATACTGATGGAGACGGGTCACACGCGTTTCCTGGACTCTTTGGCCTACATGCCTATGGCTCTAGCCGCGCTACCCAAGGCATTCGGCCTACCTGTGGAATCGCGCAAGGGTATCTTTCCGCATCTGTTCAATACACCCGAGAATCGGGATTACATAGGTCCGTTGCCAGCCGCGGAATTCTACTCGCCCGACAGTATGAAGACCTCGGACAGGCAAGCTTTCTACAAATGGTACGAGGAGGCCACAGCCGGCGGGTACGTGTTCGATTTTAACCGCGAGCTAGTCGAATACTGTCGCAGCGACGTGGACATCCTTCGCCGAGCATGCGTCGCGTTTAGAGATATTTTTCTGAATTGCGGCGATGTTTGTCCGTTCTCGCGAAGCACCACCATAGCATCGGCCTGTTCCGTCGTGTTTCGACAGAATTTCCTCAGGCCCCGTACCATCGGAGTGCTACCGGCCGGCGGGTACAGGTTAGCCAACAATCAATCGTCGAAAGCGGTCAAATGGCTCGTTTGGATGGAGAGGGAGTTGGGGACGGAGGTGAGGCACGCCGGGCGAGGTCGCGAGTACAGGATTCCCGAGACGAGGCGGGTTGTCGACGGGTATTACACAGACGCGGGTGGGGAGCGACACGTGCTGGAATTTCACGGATGCTACTGGCACGGGTGTCGGAGATGTCACACGATCAATCGCGACAAAGAGCTAGCGGGCGGGGATACGATGGACAGACGGTGGCAAGAGACCGGGGCAAAAACGGCACGCATGATCGAGCTCGGTTACAGGGTCACGGAGATGTGGGAATGCGCGTTCGACGAGATGATGGATACCGATCCTGAAATGCGCGATTACATCGAACAGCATCCGCTGGTCCTCTCCCGCGACTCGTTGAATCCTCGAGAGGCGTTTTTCGGAGGGCGTACAGGGAACACGAAGCGTTATCACGAGGCTGCCCCGGGGGAGGAGATCCGATACGTAGACGTATGCTCTCTGTACCCTTGGGTGTGCAAAACCGGTCGCTACCCTGTGGGTCACCCGCGAGTCTACGTAGGTGGGGAGTGCAAAGCGTTGACCGGTCCCTACAACACAGACATCTTCGGGCTCGAGGGTCTCGTGAAATGCGTGATCCTGCCACCCAGGAATCTCTATCATCCGGTGTTGCCGGTCCGGATGCGCGGAAAACTCATGTTTCCTCTGTGTCGCTCCTGCTGCGAGGCTTCTCTGCAGATCGATTGTCCGCACGAGTCGGAGGCCGATCGGTGGCTCACGGGTACCTGGGTGTCGGCCGAGCTGCAGAAAGCCGTGGCTGTCGGCTACAGCGTGATCGACGTGTCGGAGATCTGGCAATACGAGAGCACGGTGTACGATCCGGCCAGCGGTCAGGGGGGACTCTTTGCTCCCTACATAGACACTTTTCTGAAAATTAAGCAAGAAGCCAGCGGGTGGCCCGGCGAGTGCACCGACGAGGCGTCCCGCGACCGTTATCTCGCGGAGTACGAGCAGGTGGAGGGTATCAGGTTGCAGCGGGAGAAAATAACAAAGAACGCCGGCCTGCGTTCCGTATCCAAGCTCTGCCTGAACTCGTTCTGGGGTAAATTTGGCCAGCGCGAAAACCTCCCGCGTACCGAGGTGATCAGAGACCGTCAACGTCTGCTGGAACTGTTGACGGATCCCGAGAGCGAGGTGGTCGATATCTTGCCTGTGACGGAGCAAATACTCTACGCGCGGTGGATTAATACGGAGGAGAGCATCGTACCGTCTCCGCTGGCCAACGTTGTGTTGGCCGCCTACACCACTGCCCAGGCTCGCCTCAAGCTGTACAGCTATCTCGAGAGACTCGGGCGCCGGGTGTTGTATTACGATACGGACTCTGTTATTTACGTGAGGAGGAGCGGGGAGTGGGAGCCGGCTACGGGTAACTTTTTAGGCGATCTGACGGACGAGCTGGCGGAATACGGCGAGGGGAGTTACATAAAAGCCTTCGTTTCCGGCGGTCCGAAATTTTACGCGTACCTGGTACAAAAGGGGAATGGGGAGGTGGCCGAGGTTTGCAAAGTGAAGGGGGTCACTCTAAATTATCAGACTCGAATGAGGATAAATTTTGATTCGATCCGGGGCATGGTGGTCGAGGCTGACGAACCTATTCGCGTCGAGCGAAGAGCTATTCAGCGTACGGCGCTGCATCGGGTAGTCACCCGCAGCGTGAACAAGATATGCCGCCCCGTTCAAACGAAAAGACGCCTCTGCGACACGGGCTACGACACTCTTCCTTTCGGCTACAAATCGCACAACTGAATTACCGTGCATCTCGCTCTGCAGCTAGGTTTAGACTCTCTCTCTCTCTTTCTTTCTCTCAACGCTTATACTCTGTTATTCGACACGCGCGTAAACAGAGAGATAAACCTCGACTCGCCAGACTACCGGGGAACACAAGTGTGCGGCGGTTACTCATCGGCTCGGTAGGTCAGTAGTAGTAGTAGTAGTAGTAGTAGCTGTAGTATTTGCTTATCAATCCGAGCGTAAAACGGCGGGTGCGGGGCGTGTGTGCGGCGGTCTGAGAAGCTGAGGTCGCCGCACGCCGCGAGGCAACCCCCCAGTAAGCTGATACGGGTTGCCTTTGCCGCTTTAGGAGCTGCTTCCCGGCCGGCGTCCCGTCTCTCTCTCTCGCTCTTAGCTGTTAAGTGAGAGAGACGGGGCGGACGCGCGCGCGCGCGCGCGCGCGTTACCAAAAGCTTTTTACGTAACGCGCGCACCCCGGGGGGCCCCACCGCGGTCAAGCCATCGCGACAGGGACTTTGACGCAAAACCGAGCACGCGTCGATGATTTTTTTTTTATATATTTAATTGCAGATTCGACGGAGCTGTGAGTCGCGAGGATGGACACGCGCTGGAAACATCCCTTTTCCGCCATCGTAGCCGGGCCTTCCGGTTGCGGTAAATCCAACTTTGTGAAAAACTTTCTGCAACACGCGAGCGAGATGTGCGACACGGAATTCGCGAGGGTGGTCTGGCACTACGCCGAATGGCAACCGTTGTACGGGGAATCGAGCTCCGTGGAATATCGAGAGGGTTTGCCGCAACCGGCCGACTACGACGCGGACGACCGGCCCAAACTGCTCGTCATCGACGATCTGATGCGCGAGTCGTCCAACGGCGTTGTCATCGATCTCTTCACCAAGGGATGCCACCACAAGAACATGAGCGTGTTCCTGATCACGCAGAATCTGTTTCACCAGGGACGCGGGCAGAGGGATATCTCGCTGAACGCCAATTATATAGTTTTCTTCAAGAATCCGCGCGATCGCGCGCAGATACATCACCTGGCTCGTCAGGTGCACCCCGAGGACCCTCGCTTCCTGCAGGAGGCCTACAACGACGCCACAGCGCGCCCCCACGGCTATCTGCTTCTCGATCTGAAACAATCCACCCCGGAGAACTGCCGCTTTCGCACCGATATATTCCCCTCGGATTCGCGTCACTACGTTTACGTGCCTCGCAGAGATATAAAGGGTGGAGGATCGCACGCGGCGCCAGTCTTTCGTCTGTGATGAAACCCGGAGCTAGACGAGGAGCAGGAGGAAGAAGAGGTTCGGCGAACAGGTTCGGCTCTTCCAACGCCGCGATCTTGCACGCTATCTGTAAATCGGACCCAGCTCGGAGACGGGCTCTGCTGCGCACGGCCGACGACGCTCTGGTGAAAAACATTTGCGAGTGCGCTCTGAACACACTCAGGGGTAACGTGAGCCTGAGCGTCGATCGGAAGAGACGTTTGAGCAAGCACAGAAAAACTTTACGTCGCCTGGCCTGCAACACGGGCAGCTGGAAAAGTAAGAAGCGTTTGCTGCTTCAACGGGGTGGATTTCTACCCTTGCTACTGGCGCCGATTATCGGCGGGTGATAAAAAAAATTGAGGAAATGGAGCGGGCCAAGAAAATGGTCCTGATACCGCAGGAGACAGCCGAACGTATCCAGCAGCGGCGACCCGATACGGATCCCGCGAGCCGTCTAGATAGCGAGATGCACGCTATTCTCAACGACCCGGGGAAAAACGATCGGGAAAAATGGAAGCTGTACCGACAGGTGCTGAGACGTTTCTTATTTTTTGCCGCCGAGTCGCGAAAACCTTTGCAATTCTCTATACGAGGGGTGGGTGGCAAGGCTGCTGCTGCTGCTGCTGGTGAAGAAGAAGAAGAACAAGAAGAGATGGATGGGGTGACTGAGGGGAATGCAGCTGGTAACAGCGGTGTAGCTATACAGAATATCGTGCTGAGCGTGCCGGACAAGTTTCGGCGGAAAGCGGAGCTGTTGCTGAACTATTTGACCACCAACGGTCGCTCCGAGATCTCGTGGGACGACAAGGGGACGATAGCCATAAGGGGCGCTCGGATAGCCGGGACGAATATCATCGATCTGATAAACGACGCGGTACGCGAGAGAAAATCTATGCAGGCCAGGGGGAGGGAACAGTTCGCGAGGCTCCTTCACGCGATCAACACGCCTCAAGAGTACATAGGTAATCCCGTTTTTCAAAAACCTACGCGTCACGCCTCGTCACGATCGACAGCCGGCCCATCTCGTCAGAGACGTATCAACGACGAGGACCGGGCTGTGGACGGTGACGTTGATACGAACGAGGCGGGTGAGGAGGAGGAGGAGGAGGAGGAGGAGGAGGATACGGATTCGGACTCGATATTTGCAACACCCAAGAACAGACAACGACCGGGGCAAACCGGAAACGGTGCTTGGTTGAGACTCAGGTTGAAATGAAGATCCTCGAAGGACTGTACTACGATCCGGCCAACGAGGCGGGTTACGCGGGTGCCAGGAACTTGACTCGATCCGTGGGAAAAAAAATACCTCGCGCCGCGGTGGTCGAATGGTTGGCGTCGCAGGACGCGTACACGCTGCACAAGTCCATACGTAGGAAATTTCCCCGAGCCAGATACAACGTGCAGAATATAGACGACCTGTGGGAGGCGGATCTGGTGGATCTCAGATCGATCAAACAGTACAACGACGGATACGGCTACCTGCTGGTGATCATCGACGTGCTCAGCAAGTTTGCCTGGGTCGAGCCGCTCGCCGACAAGAGCGCGGCCACCGTTGCCGGGGCTTTCGAGCGCGTGTTGTCCTCCGCGGAACGGTGCCCTGTCCAATTGCAGACCGACAAAGGCAAGGAGTTTGTAGGAGCTCAATTCCAGAAGCTGCTCGCTGCCAGAGGGGTGCGGTACAGAGTCACGCGAAACCCCGACATAAAGGCCGCCGTTGTGGAACGCTTCAATCGCACTCTCAAGGAGAGAATGTGGCGTTACTTCACCCACAAAAATACCCATCGCTACCTGGATGTGCTGCGACAGCTGGTGGAGGGGTACAACGCGACCACACACTCGACCATTAAAATGGCTCCGTCGATGGTGACTCTGGAAAATGCGGCAGCCGCCCGCTTCAACATGGAAGCGGCACGCGGTGGCCCGCCGCGATCCGGTGCTAAGCCACGCTTTCGGGTGGGGGAGCGTGTTCGCATCAGTAAGGCTAAGGGTGCCTTCAAGAAGGGTTACGAGGCCAACTGGACCGAGGAGGTGTTTGAGATTCGACGCGTTCTGCACCGCGCGCCGATCGTCTACCTGCTCGAGGATTTGGAGGGGGAGGAAATAGACGGTTTGTTTTACGAGGCTGAGTTGCAGCGTGTGATCAAGGACGATGTTATGACTGTTGATAAAATAATACGGACGCGAGGAAAGGGGGCCAGTAAGAAGCTGTTTGTCAGCTGGCGCGGTTATCCGGAAAAGTTCAACTCTTGGATCGCTGCGAGCAGCGTGCGAAAACAGGCATGAAGGATCAGTTTTACATCACGCTGCCCAGCAACAGTTCGATAAAATTTTTCCCCGACAACACGACGGCTCGCTACACCACCCAGCTACCGCGACGGATCGAGCTTGTCGGAGAGTGGGAAGTCGCCCTGGTGGAGATCCAGTACCCGCTGACGCTTCGGAACATAAACGAGCCCTACAACTGTGTGCGATTTCACGTGCATCGTTCGGAGACACCAGCCGAGAATTTTCACGATATTCCGTTGTCGGAGGACAAACGAGTGGGGCATGGTCGATTCCTCATCGAGCCTGGTATTTACACAGATATTGTGGAAATTATCCAAGCATTGAACAGCTTTCCGACCATCAAGGAACATTTGGAGTTTGGACGAGCCGACAGCGTGGACGATCGCTTGGACGTGGTCAGAAAATGCAGCTGCAAGGACGGTCACTACCTCTCGTTTTGCGACGGTCTGCGTCAACAGCTGGGATTTCCAAAGCTCACGACCGACATACGCGACAGGCTGGTGGCCGACCATCCTTTGAACCTACCCGGCGGGATACCCTCGCAGATGTTTGTCTACACGGATCTCGCGGAGCCCAGAATAGTGGGCGATGTCTACGCTCCGCTGCTGCGTATAGTGCGGACGGTTGGCAAAAATTTTCACAACGGTGTCTCGGAAAGCAAATCCCTGGCACCTCCGCACTACGTACCTCTGCTTCTCACCAATTTCCGAACCATTGAAATCGATATAAGGGACTCTCAGGGTAGACCCATGCCATTCACGCGCGGGACGTTGACGGCTACGTTGCACTTCAAGAGGTCGCACTGATGGCTCACTACCTTGAACATTACGACGATCAGGTGGGTGGTGGTGGTGTAAGCAGAGTTTATTCCGGTGCGCCGCTACAGCGCGGTAACGGAATCGGTAGCTTCCTGGGGGGATTGTTCCGCAGCGTGATACCCATTTTGAAGAGCGGTGCGCGCGTGTTGGGCAAGGAAGTTCTGCGGACCGGTGTGGGCGTCATGGAGGATATGGACGCCAACACACCCTTCAAAGAGGCTCTCAAGAAACGCGTCATCGAGTCGGGTTACAATCTGAGGCGAAAAGCTACAGATAAATTGGGCAATCTGATGAAGGGGTCCGGATATAAAGCGCTGCGGGGCAGACCGAGGGGACAGTTGCTGCGGGGTCGCGGTGCAGGATCGATCGGGTCTCGTAGGAAAGGTGTCAAGAAAAGCAAAGCGAGTAAGAAGAAGAAGAAACCAGGGCTTGCCGGAATTAAAAAGAAGAAGAAGAAAAGCTGTTGCGGGAGAAAAAAAAGAAGTGTTGCCGACATCTTCGGAGCTCGCTGACAACGAAAATAATAAACATAGACCATGGCGTACTTGCACACGCACTCCTGCGAGTGTCTGAAATCGGAGCTGGATTTGTTCTCTCTACCGCCGACGCAAACCACGATCGAGAGCGGGCAGTGGGTCCACTACAAGCCTGTGTCGTCGCTCACGGATGACTCACCCATAGAGTTTATGGTGCCGGGCCTCAGCGACGAGTATCTCGACCTCTCCCACACTATGCTCAGCCTGCGTGTGAGTCTTCAACCGCTCAGCAGGGAACCGGCGGCAAAGGGGGCGGCAAAGGCCGTGGTGGCCCCTGTAAACAACCTGCTGCACTCTCTGTTCAGCCAGGCCGACGTGTTCTTCAATCAGAAGCTGGTTTCACCGGCCAATAACGCGTACGCCTACCGAGCATACATAGAGTCGTTGCTGAATTACAATTCGGCTGCGAAAGAATCACACCTAACCACCACCCTGTGGTACGGGGATACAGCGGGGAAGATGGATGAAGTCGGACCGGCTAACAAAGGGTTTGCCCAGCGGCAAAAATTTCTGAACGGCGAAACCAGTGTGGATTTGATCGGGCATCTTCACTGCGACGTGTTTAACCAGGAGAAGTTTCTGCTAAACGGTGTCGAGTTACGGGTACGCCTCGTGCGCTCGCGGGACGCCTTCTGCCTCATGGAGAGCACCAACACACACGGCGTACACATACTAGAGGCCTCGCTGCTCGTGCGACGCGTAACGATAAACCCCGGCGTGCTGCTGGCTCACGCCAGAGCTCTGGGTAAAGGTACCGCAAAGTATCCTCTTACCAGAGTGGAGGTGAAGGCTATGACTATTCACAGCGGTGTGCAGGGTGATACGTTGGACAATGTATTTCTGGGTCAGCTGCCGAAAAGAATGATAGTGGGTTTTGTCGATAACAAGGCCTTCAACGGTGACAAAGCCTACAACCCCTTCAACTTTCAACATTTCAATATCAACTTTCTGTCGCTGTACGTGGACGGGTCGCAGATCCCCTCGAAACCGCTACAACCCGACTTTACGCGAAGCAAGCTCTACGTGGATACCTACCACACCCTTTTCTCCGGAACCGGTATACATTTTCTAAACGATGGCAATGGTATAGGTCGTGAAGATTTCCCGCACGGGTATTGCTTGACGGCCTTCGACCTCACCCCCGATCTGTCGGCAAACAGCGGCACCCACTGGAATTTGGTCAGACACGGCAGCGTTAGAATCGAGGTGCGCTTCGAGGCTGCCCTGGCAACCACGATAAATTGCATCGTGTACGCGGAATTTGACAACGTATTGGAAATAGACGCGGCGCGCCAGGTTATAGTGGATTTTGGCGGCTAGACAGCGAGGTGAAACCTGAACCATCTCACCCCCCACCATTGCAAAACAAAAGGATAGCCGACGTTGCGTAGCGAGGGAAGGTCGAACGAAACGCCCAGTATCCAGTTTTCCGTATACCCGCGAACACGTCTCTAGCGATATGGTGGACTACGTGGTCGATTTGCAGGGTTTTCGAGACGCTCGAAACGGTTTCGCTGTAAAGGAGGTTTCCGTGTTGGCTTTGAATAGCAACCACATCGGGCACTGGGTAGCCACACCACCCTGTGCCTTCACCGATCTCCCGACGATTATTTGTGCTCAGAACAACTATCTTTCGCGCAGGTATCACGGTATAGAGTGGTTTGACGGTGATATTCAAGAGAAACAAATCTACAGAAAACTGCGCGCCGTGGCACGTTCGGCCCGCATGATTTACACGCGCGGTGAGGAAAAGGCGAAATTGTTGCGGCACGTTATGTCGCGTCAGGTGACAAATCTGGAGTTTGAGGACTGCCCGGCATTCGGAAAGCTGCCACCATCGGATACGTACTGCATGCATCACGCTCTGTGTAATCCCGGGGAGTTTGTCTGCTCGTTGAATCGCGCGGCTGTGCTAAAATCTTGGCTGTTGGGGAGAAGAAGAAGAACGGTTGACGAGGTGGACGGTAGCGGGTTTTCTACAGCCGAAGAGTGTGATGAACAGTCTGGAACTGAGGAGGGTTTTGGCGCTGATACCGACGGCTACGTGTGGAGTCTACCCGGCTGATCGTATTCCTTTGCGGTGGTCCCGCCCCGCGGCCCTTATCGCAAACACCGATGACCACACACAGCCCGGAAGTCACTGGGTCGCTTTCTACAACGATGAGTCCGGCAACGGGGTCTACTTTGACAGTTACGGAGTCGCACCCTTCATCACACACCACGTGCAACGTCTGCGAAAAAACTGTCGCCGCTACCGGTACAACACGCGTCAGCTCCAGAGTATCTTTTCAGACGTGTGTGGTCAGTTTTGTGTTATGTTTCTTTATTATATGCATTTTGGTTACACGCTTGATGATTTTCTCGATAATTTTACGGCAGATTATGTAAAAAATGATGCGATCGCCGCGTCGTTTTACAATTGCGTTGTCAAGAAATTGAAAAGTTGCGACAAACTCGACGCCTCTTGTCTATCCTGTGTACAGATATGTTTAAGGAAACGTTGTTAATTATAGGCTATAGTTTTAAGCAATATTGAATAAAGCGAAAATTTTGTAACGAAACAGCGTGTGTCGTTTATTGCGAGCGCATCCCACCTATATTTCAGCAACCTCAGCGGTTTTGCGCGTGAGGATGGTAAGTTGACACTAGTCGGTTCATAGAGACGTTTCTTGGTAATCGTGTGTCTCTATTGTGCCTCTATCACTACCCCTCCCATTGCTCCAGGTACGCGATGCAGCGAGGCATATTTCTATGCAGGAGGCGTCAGTAGACTTTGCGACGTCGTTTGAGAAGTAAGTGTAATTGTTCTTTGATAGGGGTTTGGTGATTAGAAGTTTTGTGATTAAAATAGTTTTTTTGGTTGCAGAAATGGAGAATGAACTAGTGCTGCTGTTGATCCACGCCGACCCCCGTGACATGTGGATGGTCAGAGAGCGGTTGATCGCGAGGCTCGCGGAAATCGACGCCGAGTTAGAGGCGCGGCGGGCAGAGTTGGCTGCCCTGGAGGAGGAGGAGGGCAGCGACAGTGACTTTGCCGGCAGCGGCTCGGACATGAGCTCCGCGAGCCCGAGCATCCCGGAGGACGTGGAGCATATTGTTCACGGGGGTGAGGGTGGAATAATAATTGAAAATCTGGTGGAAGAGCCCAATGTAGATGTGGCGGCTTGGATGGGCAACGGGTGGGACGACGGGGAAGTGGAGGAGATGGTAGAGGAAATAAGGGATTACGAGGCCGAGGAGAGGGAGAGGGAAAGATTGAGGGAGGAAGGCTCCGACACCGATGGCGAGGAGTGGTGGCTCCCATCGGACGAGGAGGGCTACGTCACCGGTAGGTTGATGAATAATTTTGATTGAAATTCGTTGAATTATTGCGATAATAATAATAATAATGATACTCGTATGTTTCAGACGAGATGCAGGACGAGGAGGGGGAGGTGGTGGAGGAGGCTATTTGACTATATAAAAAAACAATAAAGAAATATTTAAAATTAATTTGCGCGTCATTCCCTGCATATACCCAAGCATTTTCTGTCAATTCCAGCTAGTATATATATGATAAGAATTTATTATTTAAGATCTGACATGAGAGAAGCGGATGTAAAGTCATAGCTAGTATATATATATATATATAACAGTCGCCATATTTGATTTTAAAACAATCGCCATCTTTAATCTTAAAACGGGCGCCATATTGGATTTTGGAAAAAAAAGGCCGCCATCTTGAATTCTGAAAAACGGCCGCCATGTTGGATTCAGAAAACGGGCGCCATATTGGATTTTGGAAAAAAAAGGCCGCCATCTTGAATTCTGAAAAACGGCCGCCATGTTGATTTAATGTGCATGGGCGGCGCCATCTTGGATCGGACGGTCTCATTGTTTTGACGCCAAGTCCCCACTCCGCGGGGTCAATGACCTGGTGACGTCATTTGTTGTGACGCCCCATGGCTGGCATCTACTACTCCCATCTATTTTACAAGTGAAAAATATTGATTTTATTTCAAAGAGGTGTCAGTCAACTAAATTGCTGGGTATGGCTGTCTCTCTCGGCTCATTTGAAAGCATAAGCTGATCCCTTGAATACAGATAGGTCACTTTTCGAATAACCTCGTTTCAGTTTTTATTTTTTGACCACAACAGTCGCTTTTTTTCTAGTTCACAAAGTCTCATGAGTAAAAATTAAAAAAATAAATAAATCAACCCAGTTTTCAAGTTGACTGACATTTCTTTGAACAAAAAACAATATTTTTTACGTGTTACATAGATGGGAATCCTAAATCCTCGTTGGGCGACCTCTGAATTTCAAGCTATAGCGCCCTCCTTGGACGAGGCCTTCTTCAATGTCGAAAACTAAATTTTTAAGTGGTAGTAGCGAAAAGAAAAAACCACGTTCATTTTCGACATACCCTAATATCCCATACGCTCTGCAAATGGACGAATGTCCGTGTAGAACTGTATAACTAAATTATTATTGTTTAATTTCACAAATTTTCGGTGATCATTCTTTGACAAATATGATATTTATGATAACTTTCAACGTGCTCATAATATCATAATGATGCACACATATATGTTAAGGTTATAGGATTTTCAAATATGTTGAAGGGTGGCAACAGTCGAAGGTGATTATTTTGAAACTGACTAAATTTTCATCTTGCAATGTAGGAGGACCAGATGCAGCAGGGCACGCGACAAATTTCAAAAGTAATATAATAACTACAATAGAATAAAGATCGCAGTATTTGCAGTAGTTATTATAGGATTGATAATATTTTACAGCATCGGCAAGTCGGAAAAAAAACTTGCGAAAGAAAAGGAGGCGGCAGATGAAATCGCAGATTGGTGAGCGTCACGTCTGACCGTACGGTGGTAAAAGGCGGAACAAGAAAAAGGATGCAGAAGGTAACATTACATATTGGTTGAAGATGAAAAATAGATTTACTATCGTTCTTTGCATGGCTTTAAAATAAACAGTTACAACGTCGAAAGTATAATTCAATTAAAAGATGGCATACATGAATTTACTTCAATATTGACAACGTCGGAATAGGTAATTAAATTTTGCAAAGTTGAAAAAAAAACAGTTTCTGATACTCTAAACATCCGGTGAATTATCAGAATAATGGTTTATGTATCCCGCAAAGATTAAATTTGGGTGTCAGTGATTATTAGCTGTGGGTTTACAAGCTATTTTCAAGCATATCCATCGCGTATGCGTAATTTTAGAATTAAAGTTGTAGTCTGGATTATTTTGAATACTGAATATTATTTTTCATTTGATAAACTATTGAGAAATAGTCCCAGTATGATCGAAATACGAATAATATAATCTTCAGAATCTACTGAAAATGAGCATGGACTTTATATTTTCACTTGTAATTATTGGCTTTCTCCAACGTAAATTCAAAAGTTTCGACATAATATAGTAAATCTATTCTTCATCTTCGTAATGTTACTATAGTGTATGTTATAAAATATCATTTTACAATCTGTTTCACAATTTATCTCACAATTTATCTGAAAATGCTTATGAATGATGGCATGATTCAGATTTCTGTCAAGTAACTTCATGGCTTGCATGAATGTTACAAAATCTTGTACACGAATATTTTTCGTCTGTTCTTCTGATTAAAAATCAGTTCATTCCCCTTAAATAAAAATGAATTCATGGACGCTGATGAGAATGATCGTATTGAATCGATAAACCTAGTTAGGATGTTGTCGTATGCTTGCATCATGTGCAGCCGAGAGCACGCGTCCGTCTTACATTCGTGAGGTGGAATTGTATGCTTTTGCTCGCGCTTTTCGGAGCGTGGAAGTGGACGACAGTGTTCTAACTATGGCTTGCAATAAAATGAAATATCCTTTTTTTATGAGTACATTCTTTCGTGTTGATGTAGGCAGTAAAATATGTCCACGTTGAACCAAGTAAACTATTAATTAAAAATCAATTCATGGACTCTGATGAGAATGATCGTATTGAATCGAGAAACCTGGTTCGGATGTTGTCGTATGCTTGCATCATGTGCAGCCGAGAGCACGCGTCCGTCTTACATTCGTGAGGTGGAATTGTATGCTTTTGCCCGCGCTTTTCGGAGCGTGGAAGTGGACGACAGTGTTCTAACTATGGCATGCAATAAAATGAAATATCCTTTTTTTATTAGTACATTCTTTCGTGTTGATGTAAGCCGTAGAATATGTCCGCCTTGAACCAAGTGAACTATTAAGAGGGTATCCCCACCTTTAAATGGGTTAACATTCTGAGAAAGGGATTGATATTTTACATCGAATTTGAGAGTCTGATCAAATCCGAAAAAATCATGAAGCTTAGGGAGAGTGTGACCCTCATTATCCATACTTAACATTGAATATTACTTTGAGTCTAATAGTAGTTACGCTGAATATAGAAAAATACAAAATTACTCGATTGTCGCAAAGAATCAGTAGTACCGTTGGATCGATTCTGGAATTTTTGGTCTTCAATTGTTCAGAAGAGATGCCTCTATCATATGAACATAGAACTTTTTGATATCGCGAAAATTGCCTGACTCGCTTAGTTTGTACTGAGATTTTTCCAATTCTTCAATTTTTTTTCTCTACTTTTTCTATTATCTCAACCAGAAATAGTCATATCAAGAAGTTTTATGTTAATATGATAGAGGCATCTCTTCTGAACAATTTAAGACCAAAAATTCCAGAATTGATCCAACGGTACTACTGATTCTTTGCGACAACCGAGTAATTTTGTAATTTTCTGTATTCAGCGCAACTACTATTAGACTCAAAGTAATATTCAATGTTAAGTATGGATAATGAGGGTCAAACTCTCCCTAAACTTCATGATTTTTTTGGGTTTGATCGGACTCTCAAATTCGATGTAAAATATCAAGCTCTTTCTCAGAATGTTAACCCGTTTAAATGTGGGGATACCCGCTTAATTAAAAATCAATTCATGGACACTGATGAGAATGATCGTATTGAATCGATAAACCTGGTTCGGATGTTGTCGTATGCTTGCATCATGTGCAGCCGATAGCACGCGTCCGTCTTACATTCGTGAGGTGGAATTGTGTGCTTTTGCCCGCGTTCCTCGAAGCGTGGAAGCGGACGACAGCGTTCTATCTGTGGCTCGCGATGTTAGAAATGGAATATACAATTTTGTTGTTTTTCCAATTGTATTCAAGTAAAAGAGTCATGTCAAATATTTTTCTTCCAAATATCAAAGAATTAGGTTATGTTGTAATTTTTTGATATGTAATATCCGTCTATACGTTATAACATACGTGAATGATTTTTTATTCTATATTTTTAGGCTCAAAATGTGTCGTCTGCAGGGTGAATGATATAACGCACGCGTTCATCCCGTGTGGACACAACTGTTGTTGCGAGATCTGCACAACAATTCTCGCTGAGGCCGATGAGGATATGAGATGCCCAAAGTGCCGAGCAGATGTCACTCAAACAGTGAGAGTGTACACTGAGTGAAAATTTAATAAAACAAAAATTGGTGTCTGAAATTATGTGTGTAAATTGTCTTGATATTTTTTGTATATTAAGGAAAGGTTTTTTACTATAAATTTTTACTTTTTAATAATTGCTGTATGGTGCCTGATGATTTGGTATTCGTTGGGCAAGCTCATTGCAAAAGTTAGTCGTTTTTTCTGCTGTCTCATCAAGATTTTATAGAATCATGACCAACAAACTATAATGAAAAATCTAATACTCAATATATGAGTGGTTCTCCCGAGACAATCATTTTACATGTACCTTCCCATATCTTCTATAATATATATAATTTCATTGATTTTTTTTCAAAACATAAGAGTAAATTACGTTTATAAAAATGTTTAAAAGACACATTATTTATAAAAAAATCGTATTCACCGTTTTTTTTCTGTGCAAGACCCCTAAAAGTCATTCCCCTGGCACGTACCTTTTACATTTTCGCGCATTCTCATAGGCTACAAGGGTACTCAAAATTGTTTAATGATGAAACTATGGATATTTCCGGAAACTAGTTAGTATTAATATCACTCTTCTGAAACCTAAAAAAAAAAAAATATGTCACAGATGCGTCAGAATATAACATAAAAGTTTGTACTCGAGTTGTTCCGTCATTCCTCTGGCCCTATGGAAATTAGTCAATATTTACGAAAACACACAGCGTTAGCTTATGATGTCTATCAGAACAGCGCGATCTCAATCTATTTCATCAAGCTGATCAATCGTTTATTCGACGTTTTGATTCCTTTCGTTTTTTTTCGTCGAGGCAAAGTGCCATAAGTCATTGTCACAAGCTGGCGCGTCATTCCCCTGGTAAGTGCCAAGTGTACATTTATGATTGAAATAAATCATTATATTTTTTTTCAGGTAAAACTATTGAGTATCAACTCACCGCCGCGTTATGAGATTAGAAAGACGTTGCATATCACGTAGCACATTCAAAATCGTCCAAATCGTCATTCCCCTGCGCGTCATTCCCCTGGGCGTGGACATCCAGGGAAATGACGAATCTCACAGAGTAATGACACCACCTAGTTTATTATTCATGAGTTGACATGAAAATTATTTTTAGTTCGTTTTTAAATTTCGTTTTCAAATTTTTTTTTTGAATTTTTTTCAAGTTCCAGAAAAAAAAAAAAAAACAGCTTGGCCATGGGGTTATTACGGTTCAGCAACTCAACCTGAAGCTCATCTAGAGGTTTCTCAGTGAAAACAAACTATTTTTGTTTGTTTCATTTTTCAGCCCGAAAAATGATCGTTTCGGGAGAACCACTCATATATTAGATAAATATTAATATTACTCAAAAAACTATTTATTATTTTCAAACTACCTAGATCAAACGGTGAGAAGACAACTTTTCACCCGAAATTTGTAGAATAAACTAATATTCTTAGAACTATTGCGAATATCTTAATAACAGAGCTTACAGTTGACATTTTACGTAGTTATTCCGCACATTTACCGTTGAGTATTCAAGATCAGTTGATCGCAAAATGTAAACTCATCCCATTTAAAAAGAGTAGTTGCAGAAAAAAAATGCATTCATGATTTTCATTATCTTGACGTCCGTGCTCCAATACTTAGGTTCAATCACTATGCCCAGCAATAATATATCTCTTCGGTTTAAGACTTCTTTCTCATTCCGAAACCGTGCCCTACAAATCATCAATGCTAGTTCCGCAGGTTTTCATGAAAATAATTCGGTCATGTCTTAGGAATAATTTGGAGGCTGAAATCTCAAAATAATTGAGAGTGTGTAAATAAGTAAAGGTGAGAACCATATATCGCACACCTAGATCTAAACTAGGACAAGTCAAAAAATCTCATTTTTCAGTATGAGGAAAAAACGTTTTGCTCCAATTATGCCTTTGGATAATTAATTAATTAAATAATTATTATTCATAATAAATATAATTATATAATATTACTAATGATAATTCTCATTAATCATCATTATTAATATTATAATAATTATATTATTATATAATTATTATTGATTATTTATCAATTAAGCAAAACCAAGTTAGTGCAATCTGTCGTCATGATTATGAACATTAAGTTGAATCTGTTCTTGTGGTTAGTTGCGTATGGTATCGGGGTATACAAAAATGATAACAACTCAAAATTCAACATTTTTGACTTGTCCTAGTTTAGATCGAGGTTTGCGATATCGTCGGTACTCTGACGTAACCTCGTATCTCAGAAAAAGTACTGGTTGACAGAAGAGACAAGAAACCTACCAATGGAATAAACCAAATCAAAGACTTCTAATTTTTTTTTCCCAATTCGGAAGTTTCATCGTTTTTTCATAGATGTAAATGATAATTATACTAAAGAAAATATTTTAGGTTTAGTTTTTTAGTGAATTTCTGAGACACGAGTCAACCTTCAAAAATCGAGTTACGAGGTTACGTCAGAGTACCGACGATATTCATCTGTCTTTTACTTTCATTTCAGTTTACCCACAATTCAGAGCATCGAAAATCTGGTCTGCTTATAAATTTTCGGATTTTTGAACCTTCGGAATTTTGGACTTTCAAAGTTCCGGGCTTTCGGAGTTTTGAGCTGTCTACATTTCGACCATTCAGAAATGTAATTTTCTAGATTTGAATGTTTCTGAAAATTCGGAGTCGTCTCAAACGAATTCGTAACTTCGACCGTTCGAAGCCTTTACAATTCGGAATTTCAATCCCACCCCGGCATAAATATTGTTACGGAGGCTGATACACCCCTCATTTGTAGTTCACATGGTCTAGTAGTCATCTTAAAGAAAAGATGTTAACATAAAGCATTTGTCTATCGATGTTCAATTATGATTCACTTTTTATAAACAACCAGTCTTGTTCAAGATCTTAACACGAACGCACGTTCTTTCAATACAACCTATATTTACCAAGATACCAATATTCGCATTATTTCGTGTATTCACTCTCTTAATAACATCTCAGAGACCCACTAAATAACTACGGACTATCTTAAAATTCAATTCCGTAACACTGGCGTCAGAATCGGGATTTTTCTGAGAACCATTAATTCAAAGTGAACGAAAACGAAAAATGCCCTTCACTCGACAAACTCGAGCTTCTGCCATTGAGCCTACTCCTGCCTCAACTTCCACCGAAGTTCCTCCAACTCTTCCGACCGAACAATCCTCCCCTCTGCTACTACCGCAAGATCCGATGGCCCTGCAGATGGAAATGTTCCGGATGATGTTCCAAGAACAACAGCGACAGTCCGAGGCTCAACAGCAACGGTTTGAGACCCTTCTCTCTTCCGTTCTCTCTTCCGTACTCTCTGCCCAACGTGAGCAGTCCGAAGTTTTACAACTTACCCTAAGAAAGAGCTTCGAAATCCTGGGTAACCGAATCGCAGATGCCAGGCCCTCTCCTATTCCTACTCCACGCAGGCTCTCTTTAGTATGGGACCGTTTGGACCAAGTCCCCGCAGTAGAACATGGGTCTGTACAAATTCATGGGGGAAGACCTCCCCCTACTTTAGACGATCAACCCTTGAGTCTTGAAAATCCGAGTTCGTCACCTATACAAACTAATAATCAAAATAGTTTAGATGAAACTTTCCGCGAAAGCGTTCTAGCCGAATTAAAAAATTTATGGTCCGATTTTGCCTTCCGCGCCGAGAGTGGTCGCGAAATTCATGAAATTCCGGTCATAAATAATCTCAATAACGATTTGCAGAGAATTATACGTGAACCTCAACAGAATAGAAATATTAAAGTTCCAACTTATGACGGCTCAACTCCTTGGACCGAATATGAGTGTCAATTTAGACTTTGTGCCGAATTAAACGATTGGGGTCCAATCGCTAAAGCTTCTAATCTTGCTATAAACCTCAGAGACCCTGCTCTGTCTGTTCTAACCACTCTATCAGAAACAGAAATCAGAGATTACAATAAACTAAGCGAATCCTTAAAACTTCGCTACGGAAACGATTATTTAAAGAAATTGCATTTAACACAATTAGAGAATAGAAGGCAGATAAAAGGTGAGAGTCTCGTCACTCTTGGTCATGAGATAGAGCGAATGACCAGGTTGGCTTTACCTACCTGCGACGATGAAATGAGGGATCAAATAGGTAGAACTCGTTTCATCAATGCAATTTTTGATTCTGAATTAAAACATGCTTTGAGTTTGGCGGGACCCTCATCTCTCAGAGAAGCCATTGTGAGAGCTTTAGAAATTGACGCTCTCAACAAACAATATTTCGGAGTTGGTAAGGTCAGACAGGTGCAAACCTCGAATCAATCTGCTGAAAATAAAAATAATAATCAAAATAAAACCACTCCCTGGCAGCGACGCGATCAGAATAAGAATAAAACGACAGGTTCCGCTGATTCACCGAAATTTTGTCGGTATTGCAAAAAGAACGGACATTTGATCGAAGAGTGTTTTACTCTAAAACGGAAAAATGAACTAAACTCAGACAATTCAAAAAATAACTTCAATAGAAATTCAAACGCAGAATCTGACAATAAAGACTCATCAGACAGCTCCAATTCAACATCATGGAGGAACCGGGATTCCCCTTCCAATTATCAACCTACTAACTAATTTTAATTCAATTGCTAGTTTAAGCCACTAATACTTTACAAGATTTTCAGATTTTTCCTTTGAACGGATCTAGTATTCTGAGGTTGGAAATTGATATCACAAATCCATCCATCCTGGGCTCCTCTTTTCTGTTTGTCCAGTTCCCCTCAGATAAGATCGTTCTAATTTTATTAATTCATTTAATATTGATTTTTTCAGACGAATGTAATTAAATATCGCCTTAAGTCTTACTCTTTTCGAAAGGGATTTTGCATATTTTTACGCATAGATATCACATTTGTCTTCCCATCTAGGTCGTTCATTAATTAACTCTTTGAAGAGGTTACGATCTTGGCGGATTTGGGATGAAGGATCATACTACTTCTCCTGAGCTCTTGTCCCATACGCCATCCTGTCGCCTCCTTTTTCCAGCACCTACTTTTCTCACCGCTCACCGCTCGCATCCTGAACTTACGACCTTCTGAGTTCTTCTTTCAATAAAGAAGAACACTTCAAAGAACATTTTTATATTAAAAAACTCACATTTTGATAGTTTTTAACGCTCGGCTATCTTCCCAAGGTCTTTTAGTGTGGTTTTTTCCCTTGGGGGATACGGTAAATGCCAGATAGTTAATGGGAAAGTGTCAATTCTTTAATTTATTTCCCACACAGACTTTCCCAAATAGAGCACCTACACACAATTTACTAGGCTACTAGACATTTTAACTTTCTTTTTAGATTTCATTTTGGGTTTTGATTTTAACTTTGATTTTCTTGAGAGTCGGGTCGCCTCTTTTCCTAAGGGGAGGGTAGTGTTACGGAGGCTGATACACCCCTCATTTGTAGTTCACATGGTCTAGTAGTCATCTTAAAGAAAAGATGTTAACATAAAGCATTTGTCTATCGATGTTCAATTATGATTCACTTTTTATAAACAACCAGTCTTGTTCAAGATCTTAACACGAACGCACGTTCTTTCAATACAACCTATATTTACCAAGATACCAATATTCGCATTATTTCGTGTATTCACTCTCTTAATAACATCTCAGAGACCCACTAAATAACTACGGACTATCTTAAAATTCAATTCCGTAACAATATATTGAGAAATATATAATAATTGTATTTTAATATATGAAATCATATATAAACTATATATGGCAAAAATATATTCAGAAATATATAATGTGAGATCCCGAAACTGTGGGATTAGAGTGTGGATGCAGATTTTCTAGGTCCCCTGTTAGGACACATGGTGTTAGTCATCATAGACAGCCATTCAAAATGGCCCGAGGCGAAAATTGTAGAATCCATGAATGAAAGTAGCACAATAGCAATATTTGAAGACATATTCGCTAGGCATGGATATCCGGCACATTTAGTGACGCACAATTACGCAACATTTGTGGGAAAAGCATTCCAGGACCTAATCAAAAGGGGGGGGGGATCCGTCATAGCAACACGCCACCCTATTGTCCGGCGACAAATGGTGCGGCGGAGAATTTCGTAGATACATCCCAGCAAACACAGAACTGCCGAAATCATAATGGCCCAGCACTGGCAGTGCTGGCAATGTGCTGGTCTAGGCAAGCCTTTGCGGCGCCACTACATGTAAGATAGCGGTATCTCGGTAGTTTTACCAGTATCCAACCATTGATGGAACGGTGTTGGTTACCAGCTACTGATTTCCGGCAGGGCATTTTGCATCTTGCCACAACCGAGTTGCCATCACTTAGCCGTTTTCAAACACACTTGCATCTGTATCTTAATGGCCCAGCATTGGCAACTCCGGCACTTTTCTGCCGGCATTCGGTCGTTGATCCGCCGGCGTACATAGTAAGGCAGAGGGCGGCAAAGAGGGTGGCGGGGCAAAGGGGGCACCTCAGCCAAATTTTCGAAATTAAATTGAAA
The DNA here is from genome assembly GCA_963992785.1 of Tenthredo livida. NCBI lineage: Eukaryota > Metazoa > Arthropoda > Insecta > Hymenoptera > Tenthredinidae > Tenthredo > Tenthredo livida. The sequence goes on from OZ023071.1 coordinate 11,480,945, forward strand.
AAAAAAAAAAAATTTCGGGAAACAATTTTATTGAAAAAAAATAATCGAAAATCTTCCGAATTTTTTTTGCTTTTTTGTAGAGGTTACCTCTTTGCCCCGCTCGCCCCTATAAGCTTTTCTGCTGACTGCAGTATTTCTAACACTTTCACCGAATTTACCGGACAAAGAATTTTTCTAAGCAATCAAATAAAAGTATATATACCTACTATTTAATTATCAGAAATCTTCGAAATGACCGTGAAATATTGATGTAAATCCTCACAAATCAAATTTTACCTATCGAGTCAAAAAGTGTTAAGAATTGTAACAGGTGACCATTAGGTCTAGATGAACACCGGACATCGGACGATCAACGAAGTTAAGCAATTTCAACTGCAGCCAGAAGTCGGATGGGTGACCCACATGAATATATCTGATTAGTCTTTGAAGAGATAATTTCTAACATCCAGGAAATATTAACTGTGTGCTCTACCGCTCGAAAAAGAATCAACTGGTGAAAAAAATATTTTTGATCCGGATAATATCGAAAATAAACAAAAATAGAATGATCGGGTCATCGGCTGATCAGTATTGGGCTTTTGTTGGGCCATTGCTGGCCTTGCGCTGGCCAAACGTTGGGCCGGTATAACACTGCCGGCACTGGCCCAGCTGTCGGCCACTGTGACACCAGGGTACAGGCCCATCACAAGTCTTCCGGCAGCGGTTCGGCAACTCAAGTATCGGCATTCCTCCACCTATTTAGCAATGGCCCTGCAACCTGTGTTTGCTGGGATTCAAAAGAAAAATAACTTGCATAGTAAAAGAGGGAGCGACGTTCGAGAGCGCGGTAACGCAGTTCTTGTTCGATTACAGGAACACCCCACATACGACGACCGGAAGGTCGCCAGCTAGCCTCGCGTTGGGGCGCGAACTGAGAACGCGTTTCTCACTTCTCAGACCACCGCCCGTAAACAGTCACGTATGTAACCAACGGTCGAGACAAATAAAAAATTACCCCGGAAATAGAGACAAATTTTTGGAAGTCGGGGACGCGGTAATGACAAAAGAATATGAGCGCGGGGGTAAAGCTAAGTGGGTTCCAGGGGAAATAGAAAAAATCCTTATCCCGGGCGTGACCTACTTGGTGAAAGCTAAAGACAAAGGCATTTGGAAAAGACATGCAAATCAGGGTTGCGATTCTGTCACTCTCCGTTTACTCCGCTAACTCCGCTAACTCCGCTAACTCCGCTAACTCCGCTAACTCAGCGGAGACCGTTGGTTGGATGAGGAGCGTCCAATCAGAGATCGTTTCGGATCGGTCTGTTTATTATTTTTATCGGTCTATTATTTTAATTCTCGTCTATTTTGACTTCAACTCACTCTAGCTTACTCAATTTTCAGAATTTTTGAACGCAATTTGCAGGAATCATGTATTATAGTGTTTCAGGATTGGTTAGAAAATAAAAAGGTTTATATCATTATTACCAAGAAAGTTAATAATTTTTTTCATTGCAAAAATCAGTTATGAATATCTTAAAGGGCTTCGGAAGTCGAACGAATTTCGAGCAACCGAAAACTTCCAGTGAGAAAGTTGTTCATCAAGGTCCAAATAAGTTTTCTGGAAAGTTTCACTTCAATCGAATGAATGGTTAGAAAATTGTTAATACTATAAAGCATTACCGCCTAGTTCTCTCGCGCGTAAAAATAAATACTAAAATAAACTTAGTAAATCTATATCAATATTGAATTTAATTAATAAAATATTATATTCAATATAAAATAATATCTTTCTCATTAAAATAAATAGTACAATCTATATTATAATATATTTATGAATTATTATTAAAAATAAAAAATTAGGGCCTCGCGTTTGTTGCGACTAGCGGCCGGGCAAAGCCCACGGCGCCGTACGACTATCGAACCGAAAAGGTCTCCGATTGGACGCTTCCCAGTCAACCAACGGTTTCCGCTGAGTTAGCGGAGTTAGCGGAGTTAGCGGAGGTAGCGAAGAGTTACAGAATCGCAACCCAGGTGATTGAACGTTGCGAACACATCAACATGGCAGAAAGTGAGCGGGTGATAGAACCCGGAAACACAAACGTAGATAGTACGCCACGTCGATTAGAGAGGTTACAAATTAAGCGCAGGGGAGTGTGAGATCCCGAAACTGTGGGATTAGAGTGTGGATTAGAGTGTGCGTGTATGAGTGTGTACGTCGACCGGACGGTTCGACAGGTGCGTCAGTACCTATTTGGCTGTAGATAAGAAAGGACATGTTATCTAATTGTGAAGAAAATAAAACAGTATTAAAAACGAATAATAAGAGTTGTTGTCCCGATATGAAATAATATATGAACTATACAGGGCGACCCAGGTTGAGCGCACCATATTTGGTGGGTGTACTCCTCCCGAAAATCTAAGACTAAAGTTCCTTTACCAAAACTCCCAGGGTCTAATAATTCAGGAGCTACAGGAGATCTTAGTCGACCAATCAGAGGGCTTATGATGGACCAAGACAGGGCCGGTTCAAGAGTGTAAGGCGAGCAGTGCCCGCGTCGGATCAATTTAGGTGGTTCGCTAAGTATTTCTCGTAGTCCAGGTCGATCGCTAAGTATTTCTCGTAGTCCAGGTCGTTCGCTAAGTATTTCTCGTAGTCTAAGTCCTCGGCTTCGTAGCTCTTGTAGTCAAGGTCGTTCGCTAGGTATTTCTCGTAGTCCAGGTCCTCGGCTTCGTAGTTCTCGTAGTTCAGGTCGATCGCTAAGTATTTCTCGTAGTCCAGGTCGTTCGTTAAGTATTTCTCGTAGTCTAGGTCCTCGGCTTCGTAGTTCTCGTAGTCCAGGTCGTTCGCTAAGTATTTCTCGTAGTCCAGGTCCTCGGCTACGAAGAACCACGAAGCCGCGGACCTGGACTACGAGAAATACTTAGCGAACGACCTGGACGACGAGAAATACTTAGCGAACCACCTGGACTACGAGAAATACCTAGCGAACCACCTGGACTACGAGAAATACTCAGCGAACGACCTGGACTACGAGAACTACGAAGCCGAGGACCTGGACAGCGAAAACTACGAAGCCGAGGACCTGGACTACGAGAAATACTTAGCGAACGACCTGGACTACGAGAACTACGAAGCCGAGGACCTGGACTACGAGAACTACGTAGCCAAGGACCTGGACAGCGAGAACTACGAAGCCGAGGACCTGGACAGCGAAAACTACGAAGCCGAGGACCTGGACTACGAGAAATACTTAGCGAACGACCTGGACTACGAGAACTACGAAGCCGAGGACCTGGACTACGAAAAATACTTAGCGAACAACCTGGACTACCAGAAATACTTAGCGAACCACCTAAATTGATCCGACGCGGGCACTGCTCCCCTTACACTCTTGAATCGGCCCTGTCTTGGTCCATCATAAGCCCTCTGATTGGTCGACTAAGATCTCCTGTAGCTCCTGAATTATTAGACCCTGGGAGTTTTGGTAAAGGAACTTTAGTGTTAGATTTTCGGGAGGAGTACACCCACCAAATATGGTGCGCTCAACCTGGGTCGCCCTGTATATGGCAAAAACATATGTCAGAATATATGGCAGGATATACAGGGCGATTCACTTTGCGCGCACCACCTGGTAAGGTAGGATACCTTGTGAAATTCTAAGACTAATTTTCCTTTACCAAATAGTCCTGGGACTAATGGTTTTCGGGCTACAGAAGGTCTTAGTTTACCAATCACAGGGCCTCCAGCTAATCAAGTTAGGGCCGGGTCTAAAGTATGAAACTACCCGGGTAACAATTTTAAGTGGCAGCCATACGGCCGCTTTATAGCCAACTGACCTGCCAATAAGGCCGCCATGTGGGCTTTATCATGGCTAGTACCTGGCTAGTACCTGGCAACGACGACCAAACTATGTCGCTCCTACATGGCAGCTAGCTGGTTAGACAGCATAGCTTACTTATGGTTATGACCTGGCAGCGATATGGCGGGGCTTCCTTGCTGCCATGTGGAGGCCAACTAGTTGCCAGGTAACAATCCGATATGGCAACCATATGGCCGCTATGTGGCCAGCCTACCTAACCATTGATAAATGTAGCGGCTTATGTGGGCCGTAGTCGGTTTGATATTGGCTTGTACCTGGCAACGACGACCAAACTATGTCGCTCCTTCATGGCAGCTAGCTGGTTAGACAGCATAGCTTACTTGTGGTTGCGACCTGGCAGCGACATGGCGGAAATCACTTGCTGCTATATAGACGCAATGAAGAAACCATCAAGAAACCATGAAGTTGCACTAGCTTACCTGATTTGTGAATGATTGCGATATGAAAAAAAAGTATGCATCGAAAAAAAAAGAAAAAAAGTAGTAATAAAAAGTATTCGAATTTATACCACAAAGCCTTAATTACAAAAGACTCTTGCGATACATACTGCCGGGTAGGCGGTATGAGTCGCTTGACTCGCAAGTTAGTTATAATTACCGCCAGCCAGCAACGGGTAGATGTAGCGAACCCAGTGTTACTTTGCTTGCGAGCGTGGCCGCTCATCTACCGGCATAGCGAGGTACTAAATAGGTGGCAACACAATGTACGGACCAGGTTGATGGCAGGCTACTTCAGGACATGGCAGTGCCAGGTTGGCCGACATAAAAGCCATATGGCATCGCGAGGTGGCGGCCAGGTAGTCGCCAGTTAACGTTAAGACCCGGCAGTGCCAGGTTGGCCCGCATGAAAGCCATATGGCATTGCGAGGTGGCGGCCAGGTCAATGCTAGGTAGCCAGTGTACATTGGATAGATAGTCGAAAGCTACATGAACTAGCCTTGTAGCATAAAAGCCATGTGGTATCGCGAGGTGGCGGCTAGGTAGTGGCCAGTTAATGTTAAGACAAGGCCGCGCCAGTTCGGCCCACATGAAAGCCATATGGCATCGCGAGGTGGCGGCCAGGTAGTTGCCAGTTAACTTCAGGACATGGCAGTGCCAGCTTAGCCCACATGAAAGCCATATGGCATTGCAAGGTGGCAGCCAGGTCAATGCTAGGTAGTGACGGGACATGGCAGTACCAGCTGGGCTCACATAAAATCAATGTCGTGGGGCAAGGTGGCGGCCAGGTCAATGCTAGGTAGCCAGTGTACATTGGATAGATAGTCAAAAGCTACTCTGAACCAGCCTTGTAGCTGCTAGGATGGCGCAACATTGGTAGCCCAGCTAAATTAGCCATACTATTGCCATATGAAAAGGCCATGTTGAAACCATATAGCCGCCGCATGGTTATCGAACATCGACCTGCTATGTGGCCGGCTGACGGCATTGCCGTGCTAATGCCACATGGCATTAAAGTGGCTGGTGGGCTGGCCATGTAAATTGTTACCCGGGTAGCAGTACCCGTGGCAACTCGATTCCCAGTGAAATAAAAATAAATCATACAATCTAGTGATAAATTTCAGTTACATTTATTGTCGCCAGAGGTCGCCAGGAGTTGTCTCCGTCCAACATACACTTTTGTTATCTGTGACCAGGACCAGCGCTACGTGGTCTCGTCCTCTAGGTCCACCGCCACGTAGTTTCCGTCCCCCAGGTCGACCACTATGTAGTTTCCGTCCTGCAGGTACACTGCTATGTAGTTTCCGTCCTCTAGGTTCACCGCACCGTAGTTTCCGTCCTCTAGGACCACCGCTACGTAGTTTTCGTCTTCCAGGTCGACCGCTGCGTAGTTTCCGTCCTCCAGGTCTACCGCTACGTGGTACTCGTCCTGCAGGTCTACCGCTGCGTAGTTTCCGCCCTGCAGGTACACTGCTATGTAGTTTTCGTCTTCTAGGTTCACCGCACCGTAGTTTCCGTCCTCCAGGACCACCGCCACGTAGTTTCCGTCCCCAGGTCGACCGGAACGTAGTTTCCGTCCGCCAGGACCACCACTACGTAGTCTTGGTCCTCCAGGTCGACCGCCACGTAGTTTCCGTCTCGCAGGGCCACCGCTGCGTAGTTTCCGTCCTCCATGTCCACCACTACGTAGTCTTAGTCCTCCAGGTCGACCGCTACGTAGTCTTCGTCCTGCAGGACCATAACTCCGTAGTTGTAGTCCTTCAGGTCCACCGCTGCGTAGTTTCCGTCCTGCAGGTTCACCGCTACGTAGTTTTCGTCCTCTAGGCCCACCGCACCGTATTTCCGTCCTCCGGGTCGACCGATTGTAAGTTATTATTAATGAACAATTGATTTATTAGTGCTAAGTGCTGGTAGGCAATCAGTGCACCCATGCAGGCCGTAATAAATTAACTAATTCTTGTGTCTGTCCAAGGATTCATCTCCTCTAGTTTTTATCGAAAGAATTATTCGCGAAAGAGCTCATCGCGGGTACTCTGCAGACGTAACCTCGTAACCCGATTTTTGGGGGTTAACTCAATCCCTGAAATTAACTGAAAAATTAAACTTCAAACATTTTCTTCTCATTATCATTCACATCTACAATAAAAACGATAAAATTTACAAATTGACAACAAATAATTAGAAGTTTTTAATTCGGTTTATTCCAATGAAATGTTTTTCGTCTCTCCTCTAAACCAGTGTTTTTTGAGATACGAGGTTACGTCAGAGTACCCTCGTCATCTTCTCAGAGCCCTATTTTATTACGGCCTGCATGGGTGCACTGATTGCCTATCAGCACTTAGCACTATTAAATCAATTGTTCATTAATGATAACTTACAATCGGTCGACCCGGAGGACGGAAATACGGTGCGGTGGACCTGGAGGACCAAGACTACGTAGTGGTGGTCCTGGCGGACGGAAACTACGTAGCGGTCGACCTGGGGACGGAAACTACGTGGCGGTGGTCCTGGAGGGCGGAAACTACGGTGCGGTGAACCTAGAGGACGGAAACTACATAGCAGTGTACCTGCAGGATGGAAACTACATAGCGGTCGACCTGGGGGACGGAAACCACGTGGCGGTGGACCTAGAGGACGAGACCACGTAGCGCTGGTCCTGGTCACAGATAACGAAAGTGTATGTTGGACGGAGACAACTCCTGGCGACCTCTGGCGACAATAAATGTAACTGAAATTTATCACTAGATTGTATCATTTATTTTTATTTCACTGGGAATCGAGTTGCCACGGGCACTGCTAGTTTTATACTTTAGACCCGGCCCTAACTTGAGCAGCTGGAGGCCCTGTGATTGGTAAACTAAGACCTTCTGTAGCCCGAAAACCATTAGTCCCAGGACTTTTTGGTAAAGGAAAATTAGTCTTAGAATTTCACAAGGTATCCGCCCTTACCAGGTGGTGCGCGCAAAGTGAATCGCCCTGTATAATCATTGTATTTCAATATATGAAATCATACATTAATGAATATATTTTGCTACCTGTTTATAAAGTAAAATACTGTGAACTATATGATCAACTCATTTTTATTATTTTTATACATTTTGTTGATTATGTTGGTGCGCTACAGCCCTCAACTTATTTTTTCATCGCATGTCCGTCAACATCCCAGATAACCAGGTCAGATCGAGCACAAGTTGCAATCCTTGTTGTCCTCTGATGCTGTTTAAATGCTGCTGCTATGCCAGCATCAATGTGAAAGCATGATTTGCTGGCATTTACTGTGCAAAGCAGAAACTCGCGCTCTGCGGATGCTTGCTCAATGCCGTCATTTTGTCTTTAAGCGAGCTCACGCATCCAATGCTTGCATACTGTTCCGATATGGAGGTTACACCTTGGCGGTTAATTGAAGCCTTCCATGCAACAACGTCCTTAGCGCTCGGCTCGTCGAGAAAGAGCTAAAATACGACGTAAAACTAAAATTTTTTGAAAGTCACGGATATAAATTTTAAAAAATACTATTATGTAGAGGATCAAAAAAGGCAACTTTCTTGTGCTGAAAGTTTTTTTCTATCATCATTAGTTTTCGAAAAAAAAAAATAAAAACTGAAAAATTACAATGCGCGTTTGGACTACGTTTTTTAAACTTAATTCGTCCTAACTTCGTCAAATATCAACGAATCTTCTTAATTTTTGGTACGGCATAGTAAAATACCCTAGCGCTGCCGATAATGTCGTAAAAAATTTATAATTTGATTATCTTAATATAAAAGTTGAATGTTAAACGAGCGAGCGATTGTTTATGAGGTTATGTATGCTCAACGAGACAAAGTGTGTTGCGAAGTTGAAGACTGGAAGAACTTTCTGTGAGACATTTGTTCGTCAACATTTCAGGAAGTTTTTCAGAAAGTTTCAGATTGATTGGATGAAAAATGGCCAAGATAGAGCGATTTTACCAAAATAATACGCTCCGCGAGCGTGAAAAATGGCCAAGATAGAGCGATTTTACCAAAATAATACGCTGCGCGAGCGTGTTATTTTGGTAAAATCGCTATATCTTGGCCATTTTTCATCTAATCAATCTGAAACTTTCTGAAAAACTTCCTAAAATGTTGACGAACGAATGTCTCACAGAAAGTTTTTCCAGTCTTCAACTTCGCAACACACTTTGTCTCGTTGAACATACATAACCTCATAAACAATCGCTCGCTCGTTTAACATTCAACTTTTAGATTAAAATAATCGAATTATTAATTTTTTGCGACATTATCGGCAGCGCTAGGGTATTTTACTATGCCGTACCAAAAATTAAGAAGATTCGTTGGTATTTGACGAAGTTAGGACGAATTAAGTTTAAAAAACGTAGTCCAAACGCGCATTGTAATTTTTCAGTTTTTATTTTATTTTTTCGAAAACTAATGATGATAGAAAAAAACTTTCAGCACAAAAAAGTTGCCTTTTTTGATCCTCTACATAATAGTATTTTTTAAAATTTATATCCGTGACTTTCAAAAAATTTTAGTTTTACGTCGTATTTTAGCTCTTTCTCGACGAGCCGAGCGCTAAGGACGTTGTTGCATGGAAGGCTTCAATTGCTACGTTCAAATGTTGGAAAATGCTGGCACAATGCCAGCAACTTGCCGTCAAATTGTTATCTGGGATGTTGTTGATTGCGATTCCGAACATGGTACGTTCGAATTCGTCCGGGAATTTTACTGTGACAGCTTCTAGATTAGTAAATTACACACATCATTTAATATATACGTTACGAAACTATTAAACCATGTATTATTATTGAGAAAATTAACCCGCTATACTGGACTACACCTGGGTCACCAGTGACCCATGATACCATCATTACTTTAGCATCATAACACTTCCATCCCATTTTCGGTCGATTTCCTTTTCCGTTCTCTCGCCATTCAACGACGTAAGAAGTGTCCTCATCTTCATATTATCGGGATCAAATTTTTCAGAGTCGAAATCCTTCATCCTTTCTATTGGAATGCCCAGGGTGAATGTATTTTCATATTCACCACTAATCCATTTAACTACTGCTAAATTTCTCTTTTCTTTCGTCATATTCACAATTTTAGACAAGAAATGAATGGTTTTATATTGAGCCTGAAGTTAACGTTAAGACGTTCAGATTTTTATTATTAGGGAAGTGGAAAACGTCTGCATACAGGCAACTCAGAAGTCACTCAGAAGTCGAACGATTAGGTTTTGTCCTCCACTCTGTAATTCTCGCCGTCCAGGTACTCGGCTTCGCAATTTTCGTGATCCAGGTCCTCCGCTTCGTAGTTATCGTAGTCCAGGTCCTCTGCTTAGCACTTCTCGTCGTCCAAGTTCTACACTCCGTAATTCTCGTGGTCCAGGTCCTCCGCTTCGTAGTTTTCGTCGTCTAGGACTACCGGTTCATAGGTTCAGTCGTATAGGACTTCTATGGTCCTGGTCTACGAGAACTACGAAGCGGAGGACCTGTACCACGAGAACTACGAAGCGGATGACCTGGACCACGAGAACTACGAAGCGGAGGACCTGGCCCACGAGAATTACAGAGTGGAAGATCTGGACTACGAGAACTACGAAACGGAGGACCTGGACGATGAGAATTACAGAGTGGCGGACTTGGACCAATAAGTTATATAATTACATACAGAGCGATTCTGAGGAAACAGGTCACGCTAATAGAGGCTCCCTTATTTATTTTCGTCAATGACAACGCTGTTAAATACCACGAACAAGCGATCTACCAATATTTCATATGCCTATGACTGATATCTTCAGACGACGTAGCGGTAGCTGTCACGTTGTATAGGTTAAAATGAACTGTCATATTACAATATTGTCTAATTAATTCTAATATTGTTCATAATACAACGGTATAAGAATAAACTTATCGAAAATTTGTCAGCGTTCTGCAGTTCTACACTCTTCATAAAAATATTACAAAATAAAAATAATGGATTCTTATAGAAAAGTTAACCAACAACATTAGAGTAAGTTTGTACGATACGTGGATGTGAGTTTAAATACAAAACCCTCACAAATTTTCACACAGCTTCTCAATATTCTCAATGACCAACTGCCGTTCCTCTGCTGCCGCTCTTTTGCAGCTTTCCTTGGCAGCTTTTTCAATAGCTTGGCCAACTTCCGACTCGTAACGCTTGTATAGGTTTTTAGATATGACGGGAATGTTCAAACAAGCTAGTATTTTATTGAGTCCATCACATCTAATTCCAGCATGTATGGTACCTGTTGAAGAGAAAAGTGAGGGTAGGTCTCCGTGGTCGAGGTTAAGGTAGCACTGTCATTACAATTTTATAACATAATTTAGACAGCTTGATGTCATGAAAAACAGAATATATACTTACCAAACACAGCTTTAGTATTTGCATCAGATAATTCTCGTATACATCCCTCCAGGTTATGAGTCTTCCCTGTATTAACTAGTGCCGTTGATGAACACGGTTCGCAAAGCACAGTCAACACAGAATTCAGACCAAAGCGTTTTTCACTGACGATATTTTCGAGGGTGTAACGCGGCCAAGCCACGACCTATATAAATAGTAATACAACAAGGCGTATAGCGCGCGCCATCTATCGTTAGCGCGGTCAACCATATCAAAAGGCCATCTGTTGTTAGCGCGGTCAACCATCTCAAAGAGCCATCTACCGTAGGCATGGGTTAACTAACGGCAAATCGCCATATTGCCTAAAAATCTCTCTCGCTTACAAAGTAACTATATGAATTAGATAAGTTCGGCAATTAAATAGCATTTAATCAGAGAAATATCTCTCTGGATATAGCAGAGTGAGATACTAGTGGGGGATCGCTTCGGCACACCACCTGTCTTCTCGTTTTGGCATGTCTATTGCTTTTTCAAGTACACGATCTCGTTTGAGGAGTGGGGAATAGCTAGTGGGGGATCGCTTCGGCACACCACCTGTCCTTTCTTTTGCTTCTTGGACACCATCGTGGGAGTCAAATCAGTAAAGTCTTTATATTTTTGAGGTACAAGATAGCTAGTGGGGGATCGCTTCGGCACACCACCTGTCTCTTCTTTTACTTTTCGGGGGGGTCAAATCAGTAAAATCCTTTCTTGTAATTAAATTCCTCTTTTAAAATATTCAATCAGCTCAGTAATATCAAATCAAATATGAAGTAAAATCACTTGCAGTAAAATCACTTATCATCAAATCACTTAGTACAGGTAATAGAGTCCCAATAAATAGTCAGATAAACTTCTGATATAAAACATAATATAAAGGTCCTAGTTACTCTTAGGCGAGTTCAACTCTCTCCAGAGTCATTTCAATTAGTATAGGTCATAGTCAGATAAGTCACGGTTTCCGGAGAAACCAGAATTAGGTAGAGAAGTCCTAATAAAATATAGGCAGTATTAACTCATCCAGAGTTATGACAATTAGGATAGGTATTAGTTATTAAGATAAAAAGACAATTAGAGCTAGGAGTCCTCAATAAGACATAGGACAGTTTTAACTCACTCAAAAGTGATTTCAATTAGTATAGGTATTAGTTATTGAGATAAAAGCACAATTAGATATAGGAGTCCTAAACAAGATATAGGGCAAGTTTAACTCATTCAGAGTTATGAGATTTAGCATTAGGCATTAGATATTAAGATCACGGTTGACCGCCGGTAAATACTTCCAAATAAGAAGTCAATTAATATAGAAGCCCTCAGAAGAGGCACGTGAGATTTTCACCTACCAATGTTCAAACTTTAATCTTAAAAAACTGTTATAACCATATTACATTTTTATTCCAAATAAAAACGCATTATTTACATGTACCAATATAATCTGAATTGAGTCACCTTCCATAATTCTTGATTTTATATAAAAGTAGGCCCGTGGATGAATTCCTAAACACCCTGAGATTAGAGTTTACATCGGCATTTCGCCGATATAAGTTAAGTAAAGTTTTAGAGCACCACAAGGGACAATACTTGGCCACATTGGCAGCATTTTAAATTTTTTGCAAGCTCTCCAAGTTCGACAATACGTCTACCAGAACATTGATAATTTGATATTTGATCCGTTGTGTCACTTTTCGTGGACTTCGATCGCATCTCGGCAAATCGTAATTGCTTTTCCAATTGCTTTCTTTTGATGAATCGTCCGTTTCGTCGTAATTGATTATTTTTTGCATTATCCATTATTTATTCATTTTATTAAACACACTTGGTACGAAATAATAGTGTGGTTATATGTCGGACTTGTATATGTTTTTCTTTTATAACAACGCTATGCTAGATATGCTATTATTTGTTGCTTTACTGTATGCTATTCTATCCTAGATGATTAACATCAAATCTATTATTGTTAAACTGCATCCTTTTCTTTCATCTTCCTTTTCTTTCTATTAGGTTGTTAAGACATTTCAGCATTCATAAAACAACGTCGTTAGCTTTGCAGCAACGATGTGGATGAAAATCCACATCCGAGTCTGCTGGTAGGCTTGGTGTGCGTGACTGGTCCAGCTCTGTATAATTGTGGCCTTTGAGTATGCTCTCGGACTTGCGGTAACGGTCTAACAAACCACGATCCGCGTCTTGGTCTGAGAGCGGTTTCGGGCTGCGGCGCAGGCTTGGCTGGTGTGGCACATCCAGCTCTATCAGGGAACCTCTCGATATAGGGAAACCTAATCAGAGTCTATTATTTGGGTATTTCGTGGTTTTTCAACTTTTTCCACAGGAGGAGCTCCAAATTATCACCCGTGACAAAGACACTCACGCGGACTAGCACCATATCTCCAGCCTTCAGCTGAGATATTGGTGCAGTAAGTTACAATATGCGCAGCTTGTACCTAAACAAAAGTATCGAGTAAAACCCGCTAAATAGCCGACCAACGTACCATTCGCGCCCTCCAAACTTTTGGCTGCTAATGTCGCGAGACTACTACCTTAATTGAGTATTTGATTACTGCGTAGAACAAAGCGTTGCATTTTTGTATAAAATACTCAATCACAACAAATTGTACAAATTCAATAAAATTCTTTGTTTATTCAGTTGATATTGCATAATCATATCAAATAATTAATGACACATGTGCAAGGACGCTGTCCTTCTGAAGAAAAAAAAAAATATACAATTTAACAATAACTCAATAGCATGGTTTTGGAAAACGCGGCCGGTCATAGCTTTCGGACCATCGCAGATGATTTCGCAGCCAAGAATCCAGGACGTCCGCGTTCGGCGATGGATACCGTGCGGAATATCCTAGTGAAGTACAAGCAAACTGGAGTGACTTATCCGCGTCGAAGTTCTACAAGTACTCGAAGAAGACGGGAAAAAGCCAGCGTCGAGAGTGGCACGACGGGTCGGAGTATCTAAGGCCTCGGTACAACGCATTGTTGAGGAGGTGCCTTGTCTTCCGTACAAGTCCAGAAAGGTACATAAGCATGATGCACCGGATCCAGAGAAGCAAGATACCAGGACGTCCGCGTCTATCGTACGAAACCGCGCGGAAGATATTAGTCAAATACCTCGTAGGATGAAAAACTTCAACTGGATCGATGAGATATTGCTCGATGAATGATATTCACATCGTTTTGTTCGTAACCCTACTTGTCGAAGAGATGCAACGGGTCAGTCAGTCACCGAAGAAATCCTTGGTTATAACTAATGTAGTAAATAAACAGAAATTCACACCCGGAATTAATTCATGAAGAATCAATATCGTATGCTATTGACTTAATAACTTTATCACTACCAGATCTGTGAATTTCACCAAGACAATTATTTATAACCTAATAATGTTGGAATAAACAGAAATCGACGTCTGCAATCAATTTAACCTCGTCACTACTTATTTATGAAATAATATCGTATACCGTTGTATTATGAACAATATTAGAATTAATTATACAATATTGTAATATGACAGTTCATTTTAACCTATACAACGTGACAGCTACCGCTACGTCGTCTGAAGATATCAGTCATAGGCATATGAAATATCGGTAGATCGCTTGTTCGTGGTATTTGACAGCGTTGTCATTGACGAAAATAAGTAAGGGAGCTGTAGAGAACAATACCAGTTATTCTATATAGATAGAAAACTGACCTACCGGCAGTGGATATAAGATCTAGAAAGGTCTAGAATATGAAGCATCGAGAATAGAATGTACCAGAAAACAAGAAGGTATAAAAAGAGAGCGCTTCACTACCGGCAAGTCAGTCTATATAAGGGAACACACGATCACACATCTATGTAATAAATAAAGATATATAAATAAATGAAGAAGCTTATTTATTTAAACACTACAGGAGCCCCTATTAGCGTGACCTGTTTCCTCAGAATCGCTCTGTATATAAATTATGTATGGCAAAAATACATTAAGAAATATACAGGGCGACCCAGGTTGAGCGCACCATATTTGGTGGGTGTACTCCTCCCGAAAATCTAAGACTAAAGTTCCTTTACCAAAACTCCCACACTGAGAGAAATAATTTGGTTGGGGGTACTATATTATTTTAGTTCACGTGTTTTAGTCAAGAAAACCCAATTTTATAGTGCAGCTTACTAAAAAATAGTTCAGCGAACTATTTCAAGCTGGTTAAATCAACAAAATGGATAAGTTCACGAAGAGTGACTATATCTATAGTACAATCAACTATAATTTTTAGTCAGCTGGTAACTAAACTGTCATAGTTATGAAACATATCTTCATTAGTTACCACAATAGTACTCATTGTCCAACCCACTGCATCTTTGGGTAGTTGTTACCATGCACAATAATCACTGATAGAATAAACTCTATATAGTACATTCAACACTATTTTTCCGTTCCCACAAACGTGTTAATAGTTGGAGGTGCCGACTCATCCAGTTTTGCGGACTATATATGGGGTGGTCTCCCTCAAGCGGGACACTTTTCTGCGCATAGGTCACCGATTTTGGTGCCACGCGAGATTTTGACTTCGAACCGATCCCCAACAAGGAATCTAGAGCCATTCGCCTTGGTATCAAGTGGTTCGGAAGTTATTCGATGTTCAAAATATGAAAAAATCTGTTTTCGAGCGCACGGAACGATCTTTAGGCGTACGTAACTTCGGTTTGAGCGATCATACAGATGTTTTTCATTAGTGATTCGGAATCTCAAAACTTTCACCTTTCACGCTGTGAGGTCAGAAATTTCGGAAAAAAAATTCTTGACTACGATTTTTTCAAAAAACTTTTGTTTTTCAGTTTTCGAAACGAAGGCCATAATTTTTGATGATGAATATTTTACTGTAGGTAGTCCTTTGAATACCGAAGAATCTCTGAAATTTGTGGAAGGGTGTTCGGCCTCGTTTTTGTTCAAATAATTCGACGATGAATTTCAATCATTGGAGTAACGCGCCTGGAGTCTTTTTGTTCAACCAATAGGCCATAGTTTTCACTATAAAGATTTTACGGAACTTGACGTATTCAGAAAAATTGCTATCACAGAATACTAAAATTTTATATATAAAATTTAAAATTTTTAAAAATTTCAATCATTCCAATGATTGAAATTCATCGTCGAATTATTTGAACAAGAACGAGGCCGAACACCCTTCCACAAATTTCAGAGATTCTTCAGTATCCAAAGGACTACCTAAAGTAAAATATTCATCATCAAAAATTATGGCCTTCGTTTCGAAAACTGAAAAACAAAAGTTTTTAGAAAAAATCGTAGTTAAGAATTTTTTTTCCAAAATTTCTGAGCTCACAGCGTGAAAGGTGATAGTTTTGCGATTCCGAATCACTAGTGAAAAACATCTGTATGATCGCTCAAACCGAAGTTACGTACGCCCAAAGATCGTTCCGTGCGCTCGAAAACAGATTTTTTCATATTTTGAACATCGAATAACTTCCGAACCACTTGATACCAAGGCGAATGGTTCTAGATTCCTTGTTGGGGATCGGTTAGGAGTCAAAATCTCGCGTGGCACCAAAATCGGTGACCTGTGCGCAGAAAAGTGCCCCGCTTGAGGGAGACCACCCCATATATATTGTCAATCCGTACCATGTACACTATAGTTGAGCCAATACTTTTTTTCGTTACCGAAATACTACTCATAGTCGATCCTACTGCATCTTTCGGTGTTTGTTACCATGTACAATAATCGCTCACGCAATACATACTATGGTTGAGTCAACACTATTCTTCTGTTGCCACAAACGTGTTGATAGTTGGAGGTGCTGACTTATCCAGTTTTGCAAACTTCATATAATGTCAATCCGTACCATGTACACCATAGTTGAGCCAATACTCTTTTTCGTTATCGGAATACTATACACTAAGAAAAATGATTCTGTTGAGGATACTATAATAACATAGTTAACATTTCAGAGTGAAGACGGCTCCTTTTTATAGTGATGTTTACTAATAACACTGACAATAGTGAGATTAAATGTAAACTATGAAAATAGTAACGGAGACTATATTGTTATAGATATTACTACATATTTATTGTAAGCGTTACAGTTGAGAACTTTTGGAACTCTACACGGAAAAAAAAATATCGTTCTCCGAACGATATTATATTGTTTTAGTAACGATACACACTCAACTATCTATTAGATTGTTACTGTAACGATCCACTAGATAGCTGTAAGAACAAAACGTTAGATAGCTGAAATAACTATACGGTATCGTCGTGGCAGCTATACAAGGTTTATATGAGTACGCTGTAGGCATGCGCGTTGCAAATCTTGTGACATATTTTATAACCTTGAGAATTCAAAGATTGTAATTTATTATTTACTATATAAGATTGTATAAAATATTATGCTGATAAATTTATTACTAAAATATTATTCACCCACATATCCATAAGAATAAATATAATTTGTTGTGAAAAACTGTAATTAATAATAACTTAAACAACATCACTTGTCACTCGACTTGGCGCGGGAGCTAGAGGGCGCCGTGAGAGGGCCGCTGAGATTTTTGTATAGCAATTTTAGCTATCTAATAGATCGTTCCAGTAGCCATACCGCATTGCTGTAGTAAGAATATGTATTGTTGTGGTAACGATCTACGAGGAACTATCTATTAGATAGTTCCAGTAACAATATTTTTTTTTCCGTGTAGGAAAGAAATTGAATTAAAAAAATATTTGGATTACAGATGTTCAGTTAATCAGATATCTGAGCTGCATTAAAACATTGATATCATTGAGACAGATGCCGAGTTCAAAATAAATAGGAAAAAGTGATTACTGATTTCAATAAATAGTTTAGCGTAGTCGGTAGAGCGTGCGACTAGTAATGCGAGCAAATGCGTGCGTCCCGGATCGAATCCCGGCGAAAATGATGCGATGTTTTTCTAATCTAAAAATCCTTACTTTGTATTAATATGCAGTTGAATGCAGTTAGTAGGTGTTTCTCGACGCGTCATACAATGTTACAAATTCATTGTAACGAGCTAAATTTATTTTTTGAGCAGAAAAAAAAGAGCCTTATTTAACTATTTGGTTTGGTTTTTTACATAGTACCACTATAGTACAGTAATGTTCATCGATGGTGTCCCCGTGGCTCACTATTTTTTCCAGAATCGAGTTTGACTTCTACGAATATTTTATTTGTCCGTGACCAGTGGAACCTTCAGGTCGTTAGGAATATGACAGCTGCGAGGTGGAGCAGTGTCACGAAGTAAGGCACTGGTCATTGGCAAATAAAATATTTGTAGAAGGGAAATTTGATTTGAAAAAAAGCTAGGAAAAATAGTGAGCCACAGGGACACCATCGATGAACATTACTGTACATCATACCGTTGGGATTAGTCAGTACAACTTACGTCATATGGTAAGGCTAACCTTGTTTTTAGTTGCAAGGGTATATTGTGCGCTTCACTATGTCCAGATAGTTGAGCAAATAGTAATTGGAACTAGCGATTTTAGTTACGTTAACTCAACTTCGTTGGGGTTATGTATACTATAAATCGGTTTAAGTCCGTTTAGTAACTATTTTTTTTTCAGTCGAAAAATAGTACCCGCAACTATAATTCTTTCTCGGTGCAGGGTCTAATAATTCAGGAGCTACAGGAGATCTTAGTCGACCAATCAGAGGGCTTATGATGGACTAAGACAGGGCCGGTTCAAGAGTGTAAGGCGAGCAGTGCCCGCGTCGGATCAATTTAGGTGGTTCGCTAAGTATTTCTCGTAGTCCAGGTCCTCGGCTTCGTAGTTCTCGCTGTCCAGGTGGTTCGCTAAGTATTTCTCGTAGTCCAGGTCCGCGGCTTCGTAGTTCTCGTAGTCCAGGTCGTTCGCTAAGTATTTCTCGTGGTCCAGGTCCTCGGCTTCATAGTTCTCGTAGTCCAGGTCGTTCGCTAAGTATTTCTCGTAGTCCATGTCCTCGGCTTCGTAGTTCTCGTAGTCCAGGTCGTTCGCTAAGTATTTCTCGTAGTCCAGGTCCTCGGCTTCGTAGTTCTCGCTGTCCAGGTCGTTCGCTAAGTATTTCTCGTAGTCCAGGTCCTCGGCTTCGTAGTTCTCGTAGTCCAGGTCGTTCGCTAAGTATTTCTCGTGGTCCAGGTCCTCGGCTTCGTAATTCTCGTAGTCCAGGTCCTCGGCTTCGTAGTTCTCGTAGTCCAGGTCGTTCGCTAAGTATTTCTCGTGGTCCAGGTCCTCGGCTTCATAGTTCTCGTAGTCCAGGTCCTCGGCTTCGCAGTTCTCGTAGTCCAGGTCGTTCGCTAAGTATTTCTCGTAGTCCAGGTCCTCGGCCTCGTAGTTCTCGTAGTACAGGTCGTTCGCTAAGTATTTCTCGTAGTCCAGGTCCTCGGCTTCGTAGTTCTCGCTGTCCAGGTCGTTCGCTAAGTATTTCTCGTAGTCCAGGTCCTCGGCTTCGTAGTTCTCGTAGTCCAGGTCGTTCGCTAAGTATTTCTCGTGGTCCAGGTCCTCGGCTTCGCAGTTCTCGTAGTCCAGGTCGTTCGCTAAGTATTTCTCGTAGTCCAGGTCCTCGGCCTCGTAGTTCTCGTAGTACAGGTCGTTCGCTAAGTATTTTTCGTAGTCCAGGTCCTCGGCTTCGTAGTTCTCGCTGTCCAGGTCGTTCGCTAAGTATTTCTCGTAGTCCAGGTCCTCGGCTTCGTAGTTCTCGTAGTCCAGGTCGTTCGCTAAGTATTTCTCGTGGTCCAGGTCCTCGGCTTCATAGTTCTCGTAGTCCAGGTCGTTCGCTAAGTATTTCTCGTAGTCCATGTCCTCGGCTTCGTAGTTCTCGTAGTCCAGGTCGTTCGCTAAGTATTTCTCGTAGTCCAGGTCCTCGGTTTCGTAATTTTTGTAGTCCAGGTTCTCGGCTTCGTAGTTCTCGCTGTGCAGGTCCTCGGCTACGAAGAACCACGAAGCCGCGGACCTGGACTACGAGAAATACTTAGCGAACGACCTGGACTACGAGAAATACTTAGCGAACCACCTGGACTACGAGAAATACCTAGCGAACGACCTGGACTACGAGAAATACTTAGCGCACGACCTGGACTACGAGAACTACGAAGCCGAGGACCTGGACAGCGAGAACTACGAATCCGAGGACCTGGACTACGAGAAATACTTAGCGAACGACCTGTACTACGAGAACTACGAGGCCGAGGACCTGGACTACGAGAAATACTTAGCGAACGACCTGGACTACGAGAACTACGAAGCCGAGGACCTGGACTACGAGAATTACGAAGCCGAGGACCTGGACTACGAGAAATACTTAGCGTACGACCTGGACTACGAGAACTACGAAGCCGAGGACCTAGACTACGAGAAATACTTGGCGAACGACCTGGACTATGAGAACTATGAAGCCGAGGACCTGGACCACGAGAAATACTTAGCGAACGACCTGGACTACGAGAAATACTTAGCGAACGACCTGGACTACGAGAAATACTTAGCCAACGACCTGGACTACGAGAACTACGAAGCCGAGGACCTGGACTACGAGAAATACTTAGCGAACCACCTAAATTGATCCGACGCGGGCCCTGCTCGCCTTACACTCTTGAACCGGCCCTGTCTTGGTTCATCATAAGCCCTCTGATTGGTCGACTAACACTGTAAAAAATTTTATTAATTTTAATGCAGTTTTAATGCACATTGCACATTCATTTTAAAGAACACGTTCAGAAATTATCAATTAACGGGATGTGATAGGCAGAGGTCGATGTGGTAGGGGGTGTTTTTACTAATTTTTTTTGTCTTACTCTGCATATCGCAACGAAGGCACAGAATGGATTTTCGCAGAGGCATTCGACGTATTATATGGTGAAGTATTGCCGTAGACGAATAAACGTCTTGAAATCGAAAAATAGTTTGTTTTCGTAAATTACAATCTGTAAAATAGGGTAACAAAATGGCCGCTCGGGGCTCGACTCTCATATGCTGACCTTATTATTCAAGTTCGCGCGGTATCCAGCACTGAAATGTATAGCGGCGTCAATTCTACGACCTCGCACGAACCGAATGATCCGTTTATTTATGAATATTACTTGAAAATGGGAGCGTGAGTTGCAATGCTGCATTTCGTCGACTTCGACCGAGTCAAAGCGGTTTTTGACAGTTACATACACTGAACGTGTTCAATGTTGACCGGTATGAAGTTCACCGCACAGTCTTCTGTCTCCTTCTTCCCTCGCGCTAACTGTCAAGACCCGCTTTGACTCGGTCGAAGTCGACGAAATGCAGCATTGCAACTCACGTTCCCATTTTCAAGTAATATTCATAAATAAACGGATCATTCGGTTCGTGCGAGGTCGTAGAATTGACGCCGCTATACATTTCAGTGCTGGATACCGCGCGAACTTGAATAATAAGGTCAGCATATGAGAGTCGAGCCCCGAGCGGCCATTTTTTTACCCTATTTTACAGATTGTAATTTACGATAACAAACTATTTTTCGATTTCAATACGTTTATTTGTCTACGGCAATACTTCACCATATAATACGTCGAATGCCTCTGCGAAAATCCATTCTGTGCCTTCGTCGCGAAATGCCGAGTAAAACAAAAAAAAATTGGTAAAAACACCCCCCTACTTTATCGACCCCTGGCTATCACATCCCGTTAATGTGCATTTACATTAAAAATCGTAGGTATTCATTTATTTTCATGATCTTGTGCATGAAAAATAATACATATGGTAACTAAAATTCAGTACAGTGCTTGCAA
Source organism: Tenthredo livida (assembly GCA_963992785.1). NCBI lineage: Eukaryota > Metazoa > Arthropoda > Insecta > Hymenoptera > Tenthredinidae > Tenthredo > Tenthredo livida. Next base: position 11,502,386 of record OZ023071.1, read on the forward strand.
TGGTACTTGATGTATATGCACATTGAATACAATTTACTCTTACATTACTTCCGTCATAATGTTACTGAAATTCATGCACAATTTTCAATGTCGTTATCTGCGCCATCTGTCGGCGCAGCGGCGGCGCACGGGCTTGCCTAAAAACCTTTCTCGCAAGTAAAGTAAAACGGTTACGTCTTTAGGTCCACGCCAAGCGCCACAGTAAAAGCAGACATATCTCTGCTGAGAGTTCTAAGTGAGCAGCTATCGGGGAGGGCTCGGCCTCCCTATAGTAAACGTTCTTTTACCAAAATTTGGTGGATTCACTAAATGATTCCAATTTGATAGTTTTTCTAAGAAATCTTTCCAGATGCAAATAGTATTTATTGAACGGGAAAACCTGAACAGTGATACAACACATAAAACTACGCACTCACATGCACGCATTAATAGTAGATTACGATACAACTGCGCGAAGTATGTGAGGATCACATACGCGCACGTGTGTCGTATACTGTTTTTTGTAACACTGTATGGAAGTTCGCACTTCGTGTACACAACACGCGGTGACGATACCCCAACCTGAATGTTTCGGACAGCTGAGGGCGTGATTGTAGTCACCACTTGTTTCGTTCTATGGCGCATAGTTACGCTCGTTTCGCTCGGATTAGCGTTAGGTAATAAACATTACCTAACAGTTTTACGACATTACTCAACAGTTTTGGATTTGTTGGGGAATCGGCCGCCTCGCGCACTACTTACGGCGCGCGAAGTCGAACTTCCCATGCATGTGTTACAAAAAATCAATTAACGTGCATCATAATTTCATCATTATGTATTGATTTTAATGTATAATATCTGAAATCTCGAAAAAAAAGAATGCATGAAATTTAACGATCAGACATTGAAATTAATATACATTTTACAAAATTTTGACGATGAACATCAATTTGATTTCATGTGCGTTCATAACTTTTGCTTCATGCACTTTTCATTGATTTTAATGCATAAATTTTTTAGAGTGAAGATCTCCTGTAGCTCCTGAATTATTAGACCCTGGGAGTTTTGGTAAAGGAACTTTAGTCTTAGATTTTCGGGAGGAGTACACCCACCAAATATGGTGCGCTCAACCTGGGTCGCCCTGTATAATAATTGTATTTTTATATATGAAATCATATATAAACTATATACAGCAATTAGTACATTTCAGTACGAGTACGGACAGGCTTTTTTGACGAAACGAGAGGTTTACGGCACGAGCCGAAGGCGAGTGCTGTAACGAGGTTCGTCAAAAAGCCTTTACGTACAAGTAACGATTATTATTTTTCATCACGAAAGCCGGAAAATCGCGACAAAGTCGCGATTTCGAGGCTAGAATGATGAAATAGTAATTTTCATCATAGTAGGCGTAAAGTACGCACTTTACGCCCTGTTTTGCGGGCGTAAAGTTCGACTTTACGCCTGGCTTATGTAAACAAAAACTATCCTAACGCGCGACGCCCATTAATAATAAGTGTATGAAGTATTATATTGGCTTAACTTATTAACTGCATGTGCTATGTCGGGTCGAGTATTGACTCCTAGGTATATCAAAGCCCCTATTAGACCTTGATACGGCACATCTGGTTTATCTATATTCTTATCACAACTGAATTGGAGATTGAGCTCCATTGGCGTAACAGCCGTTTTTGCATCACTCATCTTAAATCTATCGAGCAATTCCTCTATGTATTGAGTTTGATCTATTGCGATTATTCCCCTATTCTTATCTACCCTAAGTCTTAATCCTATACAATTCTTTGCATAACCAAGGTCTTTCGTTTTGTACTTGTTCATCAATGCCTTCTTTAGTTCATTAGTTTCTGATTGATTGTTGCTAAATATCAGTAAGTCATCGACATATAATGTGTAACGTGGCAGAACGTTATGACCTCCGCCTTCCCAGCCTTACGAGCGTACCGAGGGCCCAAAAACCCAATTCCGCGGTTCGAACCCTTGCCGCCTTATCCCGCGGAGCCATATTGACTGTAAGCGTCTGCTAACAGCCGACCGGCGACCGTCAGCGCTCGCCGGACAGGTGGTAATGAGGTGAACCACCCCCAAGCGGAAGAAGAAGAGACAGACTCCTCGTGGCGTACGGTACGAGCACACCGCGTGCTCTAGAACGACGTGACGTGAGAGTGAGAGAGAGAGAGAATAGAATAGAATAGAATCTTTATTTGTCCATAGCAATACTGGACAAGCATACCTTGCATTTACAAAATTGGTATGCAAGGTAAGCGAGAGAGATAGTACATGCACCACAGGAGGGTGAAAAATATATACACAGAAGGCTTAACCTAGGCATAAAACTAATTAAAGCTAAGCAGATGAGACAGATAGAGAAAATAAAAATAACAAAAGATCCCAGAGAAAACTAAGCAAGCACAAGACAAAGAAGAGAAAGACAGCACAGAGAGCAGAAAAAATCGATAAGGAGCGATGTAGGTGCACCTCACACCCCGCCAGCCTCTGCACGAAAGAGATGGTCATGCAGCCCACGCTTGAAAACCATGAGAGTGCGAGCCTCCCTCAGTTGCTGTGGCAGCGAATTCCAGAGATAGACACTGGCCACAGCAAACGAATTTCTAAAAGCCTCCGTACAGATGCGAGGCAGAAGGAAGTCGCCACGAGGAAGGCGCGCGGAGCCATACAGTACTGGGCCACGGTCAACAAAAAGCTCTCTGAGATAGCAAGGACGGCCAGAGCGAGTAACCACGAAGAAAAGCGCAAGCTGAAAGTAGGTCCTGCGGTCGCGAACCGAAAGCCAGCCAAGCCCCCGACGGTGTGGCGTGATGTGCTCCGCACGAGAAACCCCACAAACGAAGCGCACACATGAGTTCATCAGCCGCTGGAGCTTGGTGTTAAGCTCCCCAGATAGATCACTGAAAACTAAACAACAGTAGTCGAAAAGCGGGAATATGAGCGACGTCACTAGCATTTTGCGCAGCGAAGGAGATAGAAAATGCCGAGAGGCAGCGAGTTGACGGAGGGAGGCATGCACACGTGCCGAGATGGCGGCGACCTGCATGGTCCAGGACAACTTATTGTCGATGATAAGACCGAGATCTCGGACCGTGTCAGAGAAGGGCACCGGAACCCCGTCCAAAAGGATTGAAGGCACAGCATCAAGACGTAGTTTGGAGATGAAAGCCGAGCTTCCGACAATCACGGCTTGGGTCTTAGCCACATTCAATCGAAGGCCGAAACGCTTGGACCAGCTAATAATCGCCTCAACATCCGCGTTCACCTTCGCGATAGCGCCAGGGAGCCCTTCCACGGCACAGTGTGTATAGATCTGCAGATCATCAGCGTACAGGAGGTGTGACGTGTGTCGTAGTACTCGCGGGAGGTCATTGACAAAAAGAGAGAAGAGCAAGGGGCCGAGAACAGAGCCCTGCGGGACTCCAAGATCAAGTTGAGCCCAGGAGGACGAGCGACCATCATCACCAACCACCGCCTGCGACCTTCCCACCAAGTAGGATGCAACCCACCTCAAGACGTGCTGCGAGAACCCGATGGCAGCGAGCTTAGCCAGAAGGACGGCATGGGAGACGGTATCGAAGGCCTTAGTGAAATCGAAGAGGACGACAATGGAGAGTTTGCGGTCATCAATGCCCTGACGGATGTCTTCCGTCAGCCTAAGCAGCGCGGACTGCGTGCTAAAGCCCTGACGGAAACCTGACTGCCTTGGATCTAGTAGGCCCCGCTCCTCGAGATAAGCCGAGACTTGCAGCAACACCACGCGCTCAAAGACCTTGGCCAAAAGGCACAGGTTAGCTATTGGCCTGACCTGCTGGAGAGAGGTAGGCGACTTGACCTTCCCTAGCGGAAGCACCCTCGCAAGTTTCCACTGAGCTGGAAAGGTAGCGGAACTCAAGGAGGCATTCAGCAGAGAGAGCAGAAACGGAAAGACCACTGGAAGCGCCTCGTTCAAATCGCGTAGCGAGATGTCATCAGCCCCTCGAGCTTGAGAGACGAAATGCGCTATGGCATCCATTAGAGCCTTCGGTGAAATGTCTCTAAAATAGAACAACGAGTCGTCGTATTGAGGTGGTGGCAGAGAGGCAAGGAAGTCCGCTACATCGGAAGCAGCAGAAGGACACTGAGAGACAGAGACGAAATGCTGGTTGAGCTCTTCCACCGAAAAATCACCATAGTCCTTAGAGCGATCCGCCACCAGCCCCAAGCCCCGGAGCTCCTTCCACAGCAAACGAGGCTGCTCGATGGATGACAATCGGTTGGAGTAATAATCAGAGCGAGCAGCAGAAATCCGATGGTGTAGTTCATCCCGAGCCTGGCGATAGCGAAGGAGCGAGATTTGAGACCTCGAACGCCTGTAGACGCGATAGAGAGCGTCTCTGGCTCGACACAGGTCCCCAAGTTCCAAGGAGATCCAAGGCGGCCTGCTTTTCCTCCGCCTACATCGACGGTAAGGTGCATGCAGGTCCAGAGCCCTAGTGAGATTCACCTGCAGACATCGAAGTTGTTCGTCCACAGCTGCGGCCGAATTCCCGAATACCGACCAGTCAGAGTCCGCAAGCCCGCGTAGAAAGGTATCCTGCGCAAAGTTACGATACGAGCGCGCCGAGTATTCCCCAGTAACAGCAGGGGGAGCAGGTCGACATAGTTCCACCGAGATAAGGTCATGAGGAGCAATAAAAGGCGCCACGGACTGGCTAAAGGAGTGCAGAGCCGCCTCGTCACTTAAAAAGCAAAGATCCAGCAGCGTGTCAGAGGAGTGCGTGTGACAGGTCGGTGCAAAAGGTACAGGAAAGAGAGAGCGAGAGGTGTAGAAATCCCGCACGTTTGTAGCTTCATATTTGTTGGTGAGCTGGTCAGCATTGAAATCACCCAGGATGACAGCAAGACTGTACTCAAGCGCAAACCGATCAAAATCCTGCTCGAACCTATCTAAATTCGCTGCCTTCGGTGGGCGATAGACCACTGCGATCAGGAGGGGTGACGTTGAAGCCGACCTGACATCTACCAGAATGTATTCCGGCTGTCGAGCGTATTGAGACGGAGAGGCAGCAAGCAGCTTCCCACGGAGAGCCCGATGAATATAGAGGCCCACTCCTCCAGCGTCTTTGCCAACGCGATCGTTTCGTAGCAGGGTGTAGCCAGGTAGAGCAACTAGAGCATCAGAGAGTGACGGATGGAGCCAGGTCTCACTGACAGCTATGAGGTGAGCAGACTGATCAGCGAAATGGAGTCGCAGGAGGTCCATGTGCGCCCTGAGCGAACTGGCGTTAAAATGACAGACCGACAGATGAGAGGGGCCTGCGTGTGTCCGAGAAGCCGCAAGGCGAGGTCGTACAGCAGGGGCCCGACCAGCGGCGCAGGAGACCGAGGGATGACGTCATTCCGCATCAAAGACGGCCAGATCATCCAACGTGCGAAAACGCCTAACCTGACCACCATCCACCCTTCTGGCAAAGACAATCCCATCCCGATGCCACACGTACTTGACACCTTTCGTCCTGGCTGCAGTCCTGACAGCCATGAGCAGTTTATACAGATCAGCTGGTAGAGCCTCATTGATGTTAATCGAAGCACCGGGCTCCGAGGTAGTTGAAGATGAGGACGCTAGATCCGCGGTCGTCAGACGCCCCTTCCGCTTCTTGGCCTCAATCAGCCGAGCCGCCAGGTCATTAGAGCGAAGCTTGACAATGATCGGGAGCGGAGAATCCTTGCGTGCCTTAGAGCGGGTGACCAGAAACCTGGATGAGATGACATCACCCTCCTCGACCTGACAGCCAAGGGCAGCAGCTACCCGACCAACGACTCGAGGAATTAACCCAGTAGAGGGGCAAGGAGCCCCCGAGATGATAAGCTCGGGCTCACGAACTAATGCAGAGGTACGTCTTCTTTCCACCTGCTCAGTTCTTTGTACCTCACGGAGTGCCGCCAGGTCTTCAGAGAGCGAGCGATTCTGACGTTCCAGTTCAGCGACACGTGTTGTCGCCAACGCGGCCAGTTCAGCGGAGAGAGCACGGTTCTGCTGCTCGAGATCGTCAATTCGACTGGCGTTGGACTGGATTTGAGCCAACATGGCAGGTAAGGCATCAAGCTTCTCCGCGAGCTGATCAAAACGCTCATTCATCAGCCGGAGGAAGTCATCCGATACGAGCGGACTAACAGGCGAAACCGGAGGTGGAGGCTGCGAAACAGAGGCGGAAGACGACGGAGCAGACAGTGGCTGTGAAGTCTGCTGTAGAAGGCCCATCTGGGTGTTACGGCAACACTGAAGCGAGCCTGGACGGGAGGCCTTCACTCTTAGGCAGCTCGGGTGATAGTACGAGTTACACTCTTTACAGTGCACCGCTTCAATGACTGGTTTGTAGCAACCAGCACAGGATTTCGTAGGACTCATTGAGACAAGATGTGAGCCAGATGAAAAAGTGAGAAAATCAGCGGTCTACGTTACCGACCGAGCAGGTACTAGGACGGCGACGAAGAACGAGCCAATAGATGGAGCCAGGGTCTCGTGTAGGCCGACGCACGAAGATCCAAGGACGGTTGATTGATGACGTTGACAGAGGCGAGGATCACGTGACTTAAGGACGCCAAACGCAGCCAAACAAGGCCTAGCAGAAGGACCAGCGAGTGAACTGGCACATGACGTTGCAGGTAGACAATCGATCGATAGATCGATTCCGGTGACAAGTTGACAGGTAGAGGTTATGTAGCGCCCCAGGGAACGGCCAGAAACTCCAATAATACCCATAAAACGAGCCAGAAAAGAAGAGGAAAGCAAGCCCACAGGAGGCTTGCAGTAAGGCGCATGCAAGAGAGTCTGGAAGAAAACGCCCGAGGGCAGAGAACAGCAGAAGAGCTCAAAAAGATGGGAGCAAAAGCAGTTGACATGTAGGCGTACTTACAGACAGAGAGAGAGAGAGAGAGAGAGAGAGAGAGAGAGAGAGAGAGAGAGAGAGAGAGAGAGAGAGAGAGAGAGAGAGAGAGAGAGAGAGAGAGAGAGAGAGAGAGAGAGAGAGAGAGAGAGAGAGAGAGAGAGAGAGAGAGAGAGAGAGAGAGTGAAAGTGAGCCTAATTTTAAGAGAATAGTTTTAAGTGAGTGTTTTGTGTGAGTGACGACCCACTGGATATTGACTAGGACTTCGACTGATTGGACTATCGTGCACCCTACGACCGTCGCCTGTACCCGGACCTCCGCCGTCACGTTAATTCGGACTGCCGTAGCCGAGACACGCTGGAACCTCGTACAGTAAGGTAGGAGCCATCCGATCTCCAGTCAAAGACCCGTGGACATCCCTAGAACCCTACGAGCCTCGAGCCGTTCCTGTGTTAACGTCTGATCGTTCCTCGGAACCGTTGGATTTGAAATTAACCAGAACCGAGTCACGTGTTGTTTGTCGTGCGTAGAGCCGTGCCAGGATTGGTCACCGCTGCGCCGATATTCGCCGAGATCGCGCCGACGCCATATTGCCACGGACTGCTGACGTCATCGCGAGGCACTCAGCTGCTGCGAGTCAGAGTTTCGTCGCTTCCCTAGCCATCCCCACTACCTCTCCGCCGCCGCTGGACAGCGTGCCGCACTGATATATATAATAACTGGATAGCCGATTGCGTATGGTTAGCATGGAAACCCGTGCTTCCATTAGAAAGCCGGAAGTCGCCATTTTTTTTGGGGCCCCCATGTAGCACCATCTGTGATTGATAGCATCAAGCTTCACATCACTACTAAATTTTCAAGATGTTTTCAAATGTTAATTGTGAGTTGCGAATGTTTTTAACAAACAACGCTGTTGTTAGTGTAAAACATCGATGGCAATTAATTATCAACGAAAATGGGAAAATGCGTAGTTTGCCCATCCAGAAGAGGAGAGAAGTTAAAAATCAATCAATTGATCCATTGTAGTATAAATTTATTAATTTTTATATATCTTGAAGGAAGTCAGTAAGTGCATAAACAGTAATGCGAATTCAATTAAATGGATACCCCCTTGCAATCGAAATTCATTACATTATTATTAGACATGTAGTGATTCATAATCTTTATAAAGTTTGAAAAATTTTAACAAATTTGAATTCATTCGTTGCAAAAATATTGAACCGCGTTATTTATATGTATATTTTTCCTTGATTAATTAGATCTTTGAATCATTGAATTCATGCACTGTTGTATATTGTATATTATACGATTATTGAAATGTATGTATACATACCTTCATCTCGAACAAATTTATAAGTTGCTGTAGATTTATGTGATTTCACAATTATGCACACTTGAAAAAATAACCTTTATCACTTGTCCTACAATGATAGTAATTATTAGTCTAATAATCGTAATAAACCAGCGTTCAATATTTCAATATAATCTTATGCTCAGCTTGAATCTATTTATATTTCGATTCATAGTTCGGATTGATATCCAACTTTATCGGCTGCTATATCTATGGGTGAAAACTAATCAAACTGACGCACAGGTGGCGGTACATGGGGGCTCCAATAAAAATGGCGACTTCCGGGCTTCAATAGGAAGCGGAGTTCAGAGCCGATCGGCTATCCAGTTATTATATATATCAGTGGCGTGCCGCGTTAGTCCTCAGAAAGACATCGAGAGAGGCACGCAATCTCGCTACAGTGACAGCTGACTGCCAAGTAGCCAGAGAGGGAGAGCCTGCGACCGTCTAAGAAGACCGTCGCCTAGCATTAAGGATTGAAATAGTTTTGTTTGATATTAAAGTAGAGTAGAGTAGAGTCATTAGATATAATTGATCTTGTTTATACGATACGCCAGGTAGCGGGCGTGTAAACAATTCGCCACCTTTTCTTTTTTTTTCTTTTAATAAATAATAGTAAGCAATATTCGGTTTGTGTCATTATTCTTCGCCCCTACGAAATCCCTCTACCACTAGTAGCTAGCCGGAGGGTCCCAGAGAGAGAGAGAGAGGACTTCGAACGAAGTCTGGCGCCCAACAAAATCCCCCTACCTATCCGTTGGGCCTTGGTTTGTATTCGGCTTAACTTCTTGGGTACCCGAACCCAAGGAAATACCCGTTACAAATGATACGAACAAAATGCAATCCTTTTTGGTTTTATAATATAAACAAGGTTCTTTCTTTGATTGCTTGAGGCCTAAGCCTATTAAATCACTATGAATTTTCTCGTTCCATACGCGTGATGCCTGTTTTAGTCCATAAATGGCCTTTTTCAATAGACATACTTTATTTTCATTACCTTTTTCAATAGTACCTTCTGGCTGATGCATGTAAATTGTTTCTTTCAGTTCTCCATTCAAAAACGCAGTCTTATCGTCTGAATGGGTAATATCTAAATCATGCTGCGCACTTAAGGCAAATAAAAGTCTTATTGTTTCACGTCTGATTACAGATGAATATGTCGCATCATAGTCTATCCCTGGCTCTTGCGCAAAACCCCTAGCTACTATTCTTGCCTTATGATTATCAGTCTTTTGATTCGTATCTGACTTTGTTTTGAACACCCATTTACAATTAATAATTTTTTGATTTAAAGGTTTATCTCCCAAAATCCATGTTTTGTTTTCCCTCAAAGAGCTTAGTTCGTCGTCCATAGCTCTTTGCCATGAGACGCTATCGGATCTTGCTAAAGCCTCTGAAACGGTTAAGGGATCATTCGAATGAGTTTTTATGCTATATACAATATGATCTGGATAAACTTTTGGTTTCTTAACCCTTTCAGATCTTCTTTGTGGTTCTAATACTATTACAGATTCGTCTGTCTCTGTAAGTTCCAACTTTGGTTATCAGCTTCTACATCTTCTACATCGGTATAAACACTACCAGATTCATCATTTGGATCTGAACTACCCTGAGATTCTGAGTCTGAAACACTTTCTAAATCATTATGCGCGATTTCCTCTGTTACTGTGTTGTTTATAAGGAAGTCAGATACTGACACATAACTATCATGATCATTATTCTTTACATTAACCCTTGACTCAGTCTCTAAAAATATAACGTCTCTAGACACTGATGTAATGCCGCTCTCTAAATCTAGTACTCGATACGCCTTACTTATTTCACTGTAGCCCACAAACACTTGTTGCTTCGCCTTGGCATCCAACTTTCTTCGTTTTTCCTTGGGAATGTGAGTATAACATGGCGAACCAAAAACTCGTAGATGATCGAGGTTAACCATTGAACCGGACCATAATTCTTCTGGGATTCCTCCACTTAAGGCTGAATGTGGTGAGCGATTTTTTAGATAAACTGCTGTGTTGCACGCTTCTGCCCACAACTCTTTGGAACACTGCGCATCCATTAGCATACAGCATACCTTTTCACAGAGAGACCGATTTATTCTTTCTGCGAAACCATTTTGCTGTGGGTTGTAAGGTACCGTTAAGTGATGCTTTATGCCTTTTTCTTTGCAGTATTCTTGCATCACTTTACTCACATACTCGTCACCATCATCTGACTTTAATGTCTTAATTTTTTCATTTGATTCATTTTCAACTCGTGCTACAAATTCTCTAAACTTTTCGAACACTTCATCCTTCGATTTAAGGTAGTTGTTCCGAGATAGTCACGTCCAAAAATATAGCTCATCGAATTAAAAGTATAATATAGCTAAAGCGTTAGTCGAAAACCGCCTATTACGAAATTTTTGTGAAAGTACACTTTTACTGCTCTCACACACATATAAATAGTATCTATTCATGTATTTATTCATGAAAATTTTCAGATTTTCACAAGTTATATTTCAGTAACGGCGTGGTCAAAAAATTTTATTTTTTTTTGTGTAATTTATAACTTCGGTGTATATAACATATCAAATTTTTATCAAATTCCTTTGTTGCGTTTTGATTTTATTCGGAAATCTCGCGTGTCACTCTCTATTCTCCATAAGAGCCCATGCTAAAATTACAAAACTTTGATATCGTTTATCTCAAAATTGGGGTGGTCAATTTTAATCGGAATAGGGTCATATTATTTGTGTTCCATTAAATAACAATCAAGGAAAGTTTCGTTGAAATCCTTTGAAAAATCGTTCCATGCAACAACTACCTTAAGGAAGTATACAAACACTTTTCTTGAATGGTCGTCGACGAAGGTCAAAAAAATATTCACATCCTCCTAACGACATCTCGAAAGGTCCACAAACATCTGTGTGTACTAGTGCAAGTCTTTTACTTTCGCGAACTCTTTCACTTGATTTAAATGGTTTTTTAAACATTTTTCCGGTAATACAAGGTACACAAGATGAGCTTATCTTCAGATCTCTAAGCTCGAGACCTAACTTTTTCATGTCTTGCTCATTGAGATGTCCGAGCCTACGATGCCATAACTCTGCCCTATTTCCGTCACTTGATTTGGTCACAAGAACCGAGGGCATACTCGCACCGTCTTGAGTGTCGTGCTCCACCTCCGGCTGTGTTTCACAGATTGTTGAACTCGAGGTTCCATCCAATTTGAATAATCCGTTGAGTCTGGATCCTGTGAATTGAACACTTCCATTATATAAAAAATCATCCTTGTGGAACACTTGACATCCATCTGCTTTGAACATCACTATTAAGTCCTTGTCAACCATTTTTGGAACTGATACCAAATTCGTCGCTAGTTCTTGCACGTACAAAACATCTTTAATGATTTTTACGTCTTTTTCCAACTGAATAGGAACATTTCCCATACCTGATACTTTTAAATTTGCATCGTTTGCGATTGTTACTCTTGAGGTTGCTTCTTCTTGGAAAGAAAGAATCGAGGATTTTTCTTTACTCATATGATTCGTGGCTCTTGAATCAATAAACCATTCTGAATTATAAATACTTTGACTTCTGATGCCTAAAGCAGTATAGAAGGTTATTACCCTTTTGTTACCAGAACCTCCACTTTCTTGATTTTCCCCAGTGTCTTTCTTCTCTTGATTGGCCTTCCTTGCTTGGATGTTCTTAAGTCTGTAGCAATCCTTTTTGATGTGTCCTAGTCTATGACAGTAGCCACACTCCGCTAGTGGTCTGTTTCGCAGATGCTGCGACCTTGCATTCGCATTTACTGCCAGCGCCTTCGAAGATCCTTCATCTTCAAGCATGCGACGTCCTTCCTCTGGTAGTAGGCGACTTTTGACAAAGTCCTCTGTTAGCTGCTGCCCTGAATGATCTAAGACCATGGCCATTGGCCTGTAACTAGCCGTAAGCCCGAGTAGCATCATGCAGCCAATCAACTCTTCCACCCTGAAGTTAGCATCTTTATTCTGCTGACCCACGCTCATCATTTTATTGACGTACTCTGACAGAGAGAAACCTGAGAGAGCCCACGGAGCCAAAAGCCTGGGACAGACTAGTGGAGCTTGGTTCCGTGGGTCCCGTGTGTTCGTTCCGTGAAATAAATTCTCTGCGGGTAAATGACAGATAAATGATAGATGCAGGTAATACCATGCAGATTACCGATGCTGCTCCTCCGCCACACTCTGTTTTGTTTACTCACACATGTAACCTCACGCGTACATTACGGAGTAAAACTGCTTTGTTCAAAGTTCCAATTGCTTGCAGAAATCCGATTTTGGATAAAATATCTGGCATTTCAGACTGTACATTGTAACGGAGTTCCAGAGTGCAACTCCGCACCCTACGGCGTTCCTTCGATAAGTTTACTAATTAATAAAGACTAAGAGAGTGTTGGGCGCCAGACACGTAAGTGTCGTTTTCACAGAAATCAAATCAACTATAGCGATATTCAACAAACTGATAAATTGCCGGAACGACGGCCTTGAAGCTAGGTTAGCTCAGATTTGCCAAGGTAGTGGTAGAGTGGGTGGATTCACCTTTTTAACTAATTAAATAAAATATAAACTACCAGATATAAATTCCTTCAGTGAAATCTGCGATTTCGTATATTGTTCCTTATTTAAATGTGGTACAGATTTAGCGATAACAAATTGATTAGCGATAACTAAAGATTCGACTATAATCGGAAATATAGAATTGCTCAGAGTTAGTAATCAAATAATAGCTGCGAATAATGCGAGAAAATAACAATTGGAATAATGCTTAGAAAAATACTGAATTCAACAAAAGAAAGAATATTATATTATTGAGCCTTACCGCGACGCAGCGGTACAAAAGAACGTAAACACGCCGGTTAGCTAGCTGTGCCGTAGAAGCGATATAATGCAAGCTACACTACTTTTCAGGCTACGTATCACCGAGCGATACGATACTCAATATCAACTTTTCTAATGCGGCACACTAGCGTTATTAATTAATTATTAGACGATATAATGACTCAATAAATAATTTCAGAAAAGCTAAGAGATGCGATAAGCTAAATTAATGACAAATTTATACTAGAATAATCAAGATATCAGATCAAAGATACTACTTAGCGGTAGTAATCTTATTATAATGTAATACAGCGAAAGTCGGAATATTATAGCACAATTAAATCGCATAAATCAGAAATATCACATAGAATCAAGGAAATCAGATAGAATAACAGAATAATAGAAATCAAACAGAATAAGAAAATAATAAGGTGGATTAATAAAGAGACAACTTAAAACTATGACTAACTACGTTTAGCCAACCTCGGGGAGTTGGAATTACAAGCGACACACCATGCGATATTATACTAATTAATCACTAATAAATTACTAAATCAAAGATAGCAAATAAATAAAAGCGTTAGATATTCTCAAAGCGAGAATTAAAGCAAGAACAAGCTCTCAAATAATCTTAACAAATCAAAAGCAAAGATAGCAAAGAAATCAGACTAATAAGCGGAAAATTATCAAGCCAAAAGATATTCTTGATTACTACAGTCAATTTATAAAGTGCTTTCGCTGGATTTCGTTCCTTAAAACTATCAAACGAATCGCGTAGCCCGTAGGCGGTACGCTACACAAATAAGGCGTATTAACTACTAAGATAACTAATTGAAATACCGACTAAGTTGTCGAAAGAGATCGACTTCGGATCAAGAGGCAAACGTAACTAATAATAATTGAAATCCAGCGGTAGCTTATGGTTTTTCTAGCAATTACAGATCATAAAGACCTTACCTTTAGCTGAGCTGCTTTGAAGCACACACTTAACTTTACTTCACAACTTCAACTAAATTATAGAGAATTATTGGCGAGACTAGGCGAGAGAGAATCTAGTAACACGTCTAGCGTAGACGAAGCGGAACGTAGAAGTGATGAGGCTAAGCGATACCTCGGTACGTCTCGACGATCCTTCCTGATTTTGAAAATCAAGAGCCTATCAGGACCAGCTAATGAGCTGATTGGCCCTGCGAAAAACGTTCCATGAACGAGCAGCTCGTCAGCTGCTCGACCCAAGGCGTCAACTAGTTGCCTGACGTTAGGCGTTAGGTCTCTGAGCTTTGCTGCGTTAGATCGGCCGTTCTGCGTTATTTCAGCGGCGAGATGATTTCGGGAGGTTGCGACCTTGGCTCTTACGAAGCGATACCGTCCAAGTCATACCAATCACATGGGATGCACTCCACAGCGGTTATCTCGTCATCAGATAACCCGACTGCAAACTTCTGGTAGGCCTAGGTGTTCCTTCTGGACCTCCACCTCTTTCTGACCTATCCAGAGGACGCAGGACACTATACTTGTCCACTCTTACGTCATACCTCCTTCAGCGATAACGTTACGTCACTGGTCCTTATGCCGGACTCTGCGTGACGTCGGTAATGGCAGCTGGAGCGGGTGATGGAGCTGGCTGTCTCTATGTGATAGCCAGATGCTGGGTGGCAAGATGCATCAACTGGCAGGAGGCTGTAGATGAGCCCTGTTCACTGCCCAGCGATATTCGACCAAGGTCAACATCCCTCCTTATAGATGTTGCGATACTATCCGTGGTACTGGATCCTGTACCGGATGTCATACCGTCGTTGTCATCTCTAAAGCGGAAGTTCTCGATGCGGAAGCTCGGAATCGTCGTCTTCTTTACCTTCTCTCTCTCTCTCTCTCGCGGTACATTAACAGAAAAATACTTCAAATTAGTCTAGCTCTATTGCTTATTCTAGGTGTGTCACTTGTATCCCGAGGGTCTAGACGGCGGTAAAAACTCTCTCTCGCGATATAGCTAATAAAATGTGTGATTTTCGGAACCTTTGTGACGGCAGCTAATCTGCAACGTCACAACATATAATATTAATTTAATAAAATATATATTGGGAATAACTCTTGATTGAAGAGACCGGAAGAGACTGCACCATGAAATAAATAAATTATACCTACATTGAAAGTTAAATTGCAGTATAAAAGAAACATTTTTTCAACAAAATTTACAAGTTATGAATTGGCATTTTTTTTCTCTCTCTCTCTCTCTCTCGAGCTTATAAATATCAAAAAAAGTATTGATCTATATTATTACCAAATCTAGTTTGGCAGCGGGTAAATGATCATCTCCATAAAAATACCTTTGAATAAGTAGAAAAAAGACGTCAAGTTATTAAAAAAGTATCCCACCCGAAAAAAGAAATCGCCTCATACATATATTAAGCCAAGTCGAATGTACCGATCATAGAAGTATTTCACTTAAAAGCTTTTCACCTAGAGCTTTTCACCCGGATGTCTAAGGCCGGCGCTGGTAATAGTGCAACTATTTTGCTAAATTTTTCTCTTCCTCCGAGAATGGCGCATTAGCCGTATGCAGTTGCAAACATATCGTTTTTACACCCGCGGTTAGGTCCGGGAGTGATAAGACCATTTCACGTACATCGTTGATTTTCGGAGTAAATTTCTCCGCTCTGGCCTTTGCTCGATTATCGCGATCGGTGGAATTCATGAACTTTTTTTTCAAAACGCGCAATTGGTTCCGAAGGGCATGATTTTCTGTCCAGGAGATCATTAATCGCAGCTTCAGTCATAGGAGGTTTATCGAGTTCCATCGGTTGTTCAGCAAATGACGAATTTAATTTAAATGAAGAGTCATTTATTCCTGACTGATCGTGCTCCATGATTTCGAAAGAGTTCTACGGGTCCTAATGAAACAGCGCTATCTCACCGTTTCGCATTCATTTTAGCGTAGAGTTATTCAAGACTGATGTTTGTATTCGACAGGAACAGCTGTGCTTTCTAAATAGTCAGGGGTCAAAAACGCATCCTACACAAAATGTGCAACACAAACGCCGGACTTTACGAGCGTCGTAATATTCCTCTTGAACAGGTCAGAGTTTGCTATAAAAAAATTAGGAACTGTAGATTTTGATGGTTTTACTGTCTGGCATGTAATGAGTTGGGCGACGCTGGAAGTCAGTTGTTGGAAAGCGAGAGAGTTTCGTTGTCGCATCTCGTAGATTTTCACAGTCTTTATAGGAACACACATCACTGGCGCGCCCGGCTCATAGATTTTTATTTGGACTTTACTTTTCTTCAATATATCACCAATACGACACAAAACTTCACGAATTCAATCACAATTTATAAAAAAAACTTATATAGGGGAACGTGGGGCAGAACGGGCAGCGGGGCAGAACGGGCACCAAAACAAAAAAAAATAATGTGGTCGGAAATGATTTTTTATGAAATATGGCGACGTATTTTGGATCAATAATGAAAAAAAAAAAAAAAAAATACAAAAAAATATTTTTTTTTTCCGTTTTATTTTAATTTTTTAAAAAAAAATTTCAATTTATTTTTTTTTCATTATTGATCCAAAATACGTGGCCATATTTCATAAAAAATCATTTCCGACCACATTATTTTTTTTTGTTTTGGTGCCCGTTCTGCCCCACTGCCCGTTCTGCCCCACGTTCCCCTATATATAAAAAATAATAATATATTTATATATTTATACTAGGGGGGCTCCGCCCCCCTGCGCGCTTCGCGCGCCAACCCCCCATGACATCCTCGGGTATTACGAATTCGGCCCCAAAGTAACGGAAATTCCTAACGGTCCTATTAATATTGATCATTGTACATCCTTTATAACCAACTCTTGCAATTCGGGATCGTTAGAAGATATTTCGGCACTGATGTATTTATCAATTGCATCTGGAGTTATTAATTTATTTGTATAATTTAATACGAATAACATGTGTGCATGTGGTAATCCACGTTTCTGAAATTCTATTGCATAAACATATGCTAAAATATTCCCGAAAATTTTTCCACTAATGACATCGGCCAACAAAGCTCGTAATTTAGTATAAAATAATCGCACTGTAATATTTGGAATATCGTTACACGTTGTACCCGTCGGAAATTTATTTATTATTGTTTTTAACTCCGGCCAATTCGGGTTACACGTCATGGTAATAAATAAATCTGGACGACCGATTGCCCTAACAATAGCCATAGCATCTTGATAATTTTGCTGCATATTTCGAGGACTGCCTAAATAGGTAGATGGTAATACGAATATATTTCCTAGACGTTCCTTATTTTCGAAATTATTTGAATCATTCATAGCACTACGTGCTATGTGATCAACTAATCCTTGATAGCATTCGATGCGTAATTTTTTCTGGTTATACCTCAAAAAATTGAGCCTGTTATTTTCTATTATTATATAAGCTTGAATAACATACTGCTGTGTTAACCGACCACAAAATAAAATAGGACTGAAATTATCACCCTGTCTATAAGCTAAACGATAGGAATAGTATTGAAGAGTTGTGAGTCTTTTATTACTGGAATTATTTTGTTTGAATGTTGGACTCCATCCTAAATCCCCGCATGGAAACATTATTGGAAACGTCATTGGGTCGATATGAAATGATAATTTATTAAGACATGAAAAAGAATCAATACCTTTCGGAAGATTTTTTGGATAAATACATAAATCGAAACGTGGAATTTCACCATCCTTAGAAGCTATCAAAGCTGCACATTCCGCAGTGGTAGGTACATTATAACGATGTTGATCTGAATTTATGTTACGGACAAAATACAAATAATACTCTGGCAATGATTGATCCTTGGTTAATTCGAATAAATTTTTGTATTTTTTAGCGTATGGATTGTTATTGTTTAAAATTCCTGATATTATTTGTATATGTTCTTTGACTAAATTTTTATTTTCTTCTAACCTTTTTTCCGTTGCTTCATAATCATCATAAATATAAATTTGGCCGCAATAAGGGATATTTCCTTTTTTTGTATGAATGCTGCTTGGAGTTATAAGACAAACTTGTCCTTGAATTTTTAAATTGTATACTCCTCTTTTAGATTCATTTATGACATTAGCATTAAATGTTACAAAGGAAAAACGACTATTATAATAACGAATTAATTCCCTAAACTTTTTATCATTCAACAATAAATCTTTTAAATCTTCATCATAATCACTCAACGGTGGAAGATGCACTTTTCCATTATGGCAGCAACTTTTTTTCGAAAATTCCGCAGACCAAAATAATGCCGAACAATATGGACAAATATAATCCATTGCTCCAAGATCCAAGTAGGACACTTTATTGGGGCATAATTTAATAACTTGTTGCATTTTTCTTCTCTTATTAATGCGTTCACACGTCATGTTTTTTGCCATGTTGCTATCCCTTTTTTTACTCAACCGATTGTCGTCCATATTTTGAACCATATCCTTTTCCCTTTTTCTGTTCAAACGTTCTTCATCCATATTCCGTACAACTTCTTTTTCCCTTTTCTTATCTAAACGCTCGTCTTCCATATTTTGTACCACATCTTTTTGTCTTTTTTTATTCAAACGTTTTTCATCCATATTCCGTACCACATCTTTTTCTCTTTTCTTGTTTAAACGTTCTTCTTCCATATTCCGTACAACATCTTTTTCCCTTTTCTTATTTAAACGCTCGTCTTCCATATTTTGTACCACATCTTTTTGTCTTTTTTTATTCAAACGTTTTTCATCCATATTTCGTACCACATCTTTTTCTCTTTTCTTGTTTAAACGTTCTTCTTCCATATTTCGTACCATGTCTTTTTCTCTTTTTTTATTTAAACGTTCTTCATCCATATTCCGTACTACATCTTTTTCTTTTTTCTTGTTCAAACGTTCTTTTTCCATATTTCGTACCACGTCTTTTTCTCTTTTTTTATTTGAACGTTCTTCATTCATATTCCGTACCACATCTTTTTCCCGCTTCTTTTCTCAACGCTCTTCAGTCATATTTTCCACCATATCCTTCTTCCTTTTTTTCCCCAAACGTTCGATGGTCATATTTTCGATTTTATTCATGCACCGTTTATTTAATATTTCTAACACGGTCAGATTTTCAACTCGTCGTTTGTTATTAATTATATTTTTATTATCGCTATGATACCTACGATTACAATAGCTCTTATAATCATTCCAGAAAGTGGAGTTCAAACATTCTATGACATCATAATGACCTCTATCGATAATACCACTTAAAAAAAGTATCAATTTACTGTTGCTATGATTTGGGCCATATTCCTTTGGTACTTCAGAATTATTAACATAAACCATTAGATAAACATTGTAAATATTCACAAAAGATTGTAACTCAACCTCCCCCCCAAAAACTCCATCTTTGGTCATACATAACTTATAACAATCTCTATCCGTAATTTGAGTTCCATAAGATTCGTCCCCTAATATGAATGGTTCATAAACCGACCAGTTTTTATAAACATTAGAAACGATCCTTAATCTAACTTGCCTATGCTTTTCCTGGTCGTTATACAAAAAATAGGAAAATGACCTGAATAAACAATTACCATCCCCTAAAATAGATTCTTCAATTACGTGTTTTGATTTAAAATTATCCATAATAATTTCGGACGAAATATCCAAAATCGGTTTATCGAACCTAAAACTATTTTCGAAAATTCTCTCCTATTCACTTTCTAACAAAATTATCTCGTACACACTTACCTTTTCAACTAATATTTTCCATTACGATTCCGGTATAGTTTTAGCATATATCTTCATACGTTCAATTTTGTAGGTCACAAATATTCAGTATGAAACTGTCAAAAACTGTCAAATAATAGACTGCCAGAATTTGAATGACTGCTTTCAACAAAACAATTGCTCTCAACCACAATCTCTATGTCTATGAATAAGGGTGATAATCTCTAAATCTTAATATACGAACAAAACTTGAACCAAAAATATGTAGAAAATTCAAATGTGAACAATTTAGTCCTATATATGTTCAATATTTGGATGCTCTCATTTATATGCTTTTATCGAAAGGTTTCACGCGCCAACCACCCATACTTTGATTAATATCAGTTGGTTTGAGACCCAAATAATCCGTTCTAATCATACCCCCAGAATTCTGTTGCTTTTTTCACCTAAGAATTCTGAGAGAACCCAGGAATTCTGGGGGTAACAAAAGAATTCTGGGAAAACCCTTAGGTTAGGTTAGGGTCAGGTTAGGGTTAGGTTAGGTTAGGTTAGGGTTAGGTTAGGTTGAGTTCAGGTTAGGTTAGGGTTAGGTTAGGTTGGGGTGAGGTTGAGTTCGGGTTAGGTTAGGGTAAGGTTAGGGTTAGGTTAGGTTAGGTTAGGTAGGATATTACCCAGAATTCCCTCAAATACTGACACGGCGGCGGCGGTGGCGGCGGCGGCGTTTGTTTTGTGACTCCCGAACATATATCAAAGGTCAAAGGTTAAAGGTCCTAGGTCCAGGAAAACAAAAGAATCTGGAATACTGGGGAAAACCCAGGAATTCTGGGAAAACCCAGGAATTCTGGGAAAAACAAAAGAATTCTGGGGAAAACAAAAGAATTCTGGGAAAACCCAGGAATTATAGGAAAAACAAAAGAATTCTGGGGAAAACAAAAGAATCTGAAATACTGACACGGCGGCGGCGGCGGCGGCGGCGGCGGCGGCGGCGGCGAGATATCTTTATAATATAGAGAGATATTATATATCTCTCTATATTATAAAGATATCTCGCCGCCGCCGTGTCAGTATTTCAGATTCTTTTGTTTTTCCCAGAATTCCTGGGTTTTCCCAGAATTCTTTTGTTTTCCCCAGAATTCTTTTGTTTTTCGCAGAATTCCTGGGTTTCCCCAGAATTTCTGGGTTTTTCCCAGAATTCATTTGTTTTCCCCAGAATTCCTGGGTTTTCCCCAGTATTACAGATTCTTTTGTTTTCCTGGACCTAGGACCTTTAACCTTTGACCTTTGACCTTTTTATAAGTTCGGGAGTCATAAAACAAACACTGGATTTCATGAAAAATGTATATCTCTCTATATTATAAAGATATCTCGCCGCCGCCGCCGCTGCCGTGTCAGTTTTCCAGGGAATTCTGGGTAATATCCCACCTAACCTAACCAACCTAACCCAACCCAACCTAACCCAACCTAACCTTACCCAACCTAACCTGACCCCTGTCCTAGGCTATCCCCGGCTGTACTCGGCTATCCTCGGCTCACCTCGGCTAACCTTGGCTAACCTCGGCTATCCTCAATATCTAACCCAACTCAACCCAACCCAACCTAACCCAACCTAACCCAACCTGACCCAACCTAACCCAACCTAACCCAACCTAACCCAACCTAACTCAACCTAACCCAACCTTTTTTTTTTTTTTTTTTTACCGAAACTGTCGCCGAGTTGGAGTTCCTCGACCCGAGTGCAAGGAATCCGCCGTGAGGCACTGCGTCTTACACCCGGCGTTGGACAGCCGGTGGGGATAAGGTTAGGTACGGTTAGGCCCGTCTACTTTTCTCAACTGGGCTTCGGACCAGCTACGGCAGTCGCCCCTGGTTGGGAGCCCCTTCCCATGGGAACGTGGGGTAGCACCCGTCCAGGGGATGTTAGAGTGGTTAGGTTGCCCTACTTGCATGCTGCTTGTCTGCCTTTCATACGTTCGTTCTCTCAGTCATTCTTCATTCATTCCGTTGCTCTGTCCGTGCGCGTGTAGCGTCGTCGTCTTCGTTGTTGTCTATGTGTGTTTTGTCGCTAGTGTGTACTTGTGCTGGTGGTGCGTCTGTGCGTCGTTTGTGTGTCTATCTCTTGGTCACGCCCCATTTCCCCTTTATTACCGCTCCAAGTTGGTGTTTGGTGCGTGTTGGCCTGAGAGTTGTGTTTGTCGTTGTTTCGTGTGTTGGTTTGTCGTTTGCCATGTTTTCTTCTCTGTTGGTTGTCGACCGATGTTCTAGCGGTCAAGTTTTCAGGTGTCTTCATTCGGACGTCGATAACTCCGTAACCGTTGGTCTCACAGAAAATTGAGTCTAGGGCGACTTAGCAGTGTCCTTTCCGTGCGGTTCGCCTCGCCATGTTCTTGATTATGTTCGCGTACCGCGCTCGTTGTTAGTAGCCTTTGACTCTGTCCAGTGCTTCCTTCTCAGTAATTAAGGCTATCACCCGTTCCGCGATGGTCTTCCAGCTGGCATCTGATTCCGTCATGGCCGCGACCATGTTGTCGGCTGTTATTGGTGGTCCCTGCATGCCCCAGTTGTCCCTGCCGTGATTGGCCCAGGTTTCGCAATCGAAGAGTGTGTGCTCTGGGGTGTCTATCACCCCTTCCTCGCAGTACTCGCATGTTGGAGTGCCTCGTCGTCCGTACTTCGCGAGGTATGCGCCGAAGGTGCCGTGCCCGGTGAGTGCCTGGGTGAGCGCATAGCAGGTTACGCCGTGTTTCCTCGCCAGCCACGGTTTGATGTCGGGGATCAGCCTCCTTGTCCATTGGCCTTTGTTTGCATTGGCCCATGTCTCCTGCCATCTTTGCACGGTGCGGGTGCGGGCAGCTTCTTTTCCCAGCTTTCTCCTTCGTCTGCGCTCTTGTGGGCTTTCGCGTGGGCTACTCTTCGCCTCTTCTAGGTCTCTGTCGTATATCTCGGCTCTTTCCCGGGCGAGTAGGTAGAGCGGGGGAGTCCCAGCAATAACCTCTGCGGCGTCCGTCGAGACAGTCCTGTACGCACTGGTTATTCTCAGCGCACCAGCCCTGGACACGGTCTGCAGTAGGTCCCTGTATTTTGCGTGCCTTGTCGCCTCTGCCCAGATCTGTGCGCCGTACAGGGCTATGGACTGGCCTACCTACGCGTACAGCTTTCTGCGCTGCGGCTTCGGTCCGCCTATGTTGGGCATTAGGCGGCCCAGCGCCTCCATGATGTTTCGCGCCTTGCTGGTGGCTACTTTGATGTGCTCGGTGTATTTCAGCCGCGTGTCCAGCACAACACCCAAGTACTTGATCGTAACACTGTAGTCGACAGGGTAGCGGAGTACCTTGAGTCTTCTCGCTTCCGCTGTCGATCTTTTGCGCGTAAAAATCGCCGCCTCCGTTTTTTCGGGCGCGACCCGAAGATCTTGTTCGGTGATCCACTTCACCACTCTCCTGGTAGCAGCGTCGGCTCGGTCCGCGGCAAGGCTGGGTGTTGGTCCGGTGGCTAGTATGATGGTGTCGTCCGCGTAGCATATCGTTCTTGTTTCAGGAGGCAGTTCGAGCGTAAGCGCTCCGTTGTACATCACGTTCCATAGTAGTGGACCGAGTACCGAGCCTTGTGGTACTCCCCTGCTTATTTCCCGCGCTATGTGGTAGTGCGGAGTTCGGAGCTCGATTCGCCTCTCCTCCAAGTACTGGCTGACTAGGGCCATCAGGTATGCCGGGGTATCCGCCTTACAGAGGGCTGCGAGGATCTGCATCCACCCGGCCGTGTTAAAGGCGTTCCTGATGTCCAGGCAGACAGCGACGGTGGTCTTTTTTGCCTGCAGTTGGTCGGCTATAGTCTCTGTGACGCCCTTGAGCGCGTCCGTCGTCGACTTGCCCCTCGCAAAACCATATTGTGACTCGCTGATGCCGTTGACCTTGTCGAGGTGCGCGATCAGCCTGTTGGCGATGACCCTTTCATATAGCTTGCCCATTGTGTCGAGCAGGCACAGGGGTCGGTACTTGTCCCCGTTGTCTGTCGGCTTCCGCGGCTTCGGTATGAGCACCAGATTTGCTGTCTTCCATTCCTTCGGAAAGGTCAAGTGCGCTATCAGCCTTGTGTAGAGTCTCGCTAGTGTCTGCGGGCAGGTGGCGTGCGTGAGCTTTAGTATCTCCGCTGGAATGCCGTCGGGCCCTGGTGCTTTTCCATTCTTGCTCGTTTTGAGCGCCTCCGTGATTTCGCGCTGAGTCACCGACAGGTGTTCGGTCCTAGTCCCTTGGATAGTTCTGCTTATTTCTTCTTTCGGCAGCCTTAGGGGGGCTTCCCCGGGCGGGAATAATTCGTCTATTATGCTCCTCGCGTCCGCCTCGTATGCCGGGGCAGTAAGTCCGCCTTTGCCCATTCGCCCCATTGTTATTTTGTAAGCCTTCCCCCAGGGGTCGGTTTCGGCATCCTCCAGTAGTCGCTTCCATGCAGCCTCCTTGCTCCTTTTGATCCCCAGCTTAAGGGCTCTGCGGGCTGTTCGCAGGCAGTCGGCTCGCTCCAGCAGCTCTGGTTGGGGGAGTCCCTTACGTCTTGCGCGCTTTAGTGTTCTTTGTGCCTTTATGCACTCTTTGCGGGCGCAGTTGATGTCCTCGTTCCACCAGTACTTGGGGTGTTTCCCGTGACGCTTTCCGATTGGTGGCGCGCTGGCGTCGAGAGCCCTGGTTATCATCTCGCGGGTTTTCTGGAATGTCTCCTCGGGTGCGAGGTCCGTCATCTCCGTAGCCAGCTCCAGCTCTTTGAGCTTGGCGATGAACTTGGGTTTGTCCAGTCTCCGTAGGTTCCAGGAACTTCTGGGTACCTGATTGGCTTCGCTAGAGAGCGCCTGGTGCTTTTCCGCCACGATCACGAAGCTCACTCTGCTGTGATCGCTGAGGGTTTCGTGGTCCAGCACCCGCCACTCGCGGATTCTTCTGGCGGCCGGCGCCTCGGCAAGCGTCACGTCTATGATCGAGGTTGCTTCCCCTCTGCGGAAGGTCGGGGTTCGGCCCCAGTTTATGCAGACCCAGTCCAGTTGGCTTAGGGTACCATTAATCACTCTGCCCCTGTGGTTCTCCCGCTGGCTGCCCCAAGCGTGTGACCACGCGTTGAGGTCCCCCGCTATGATCATGTGGACATGTTCGCGGACCGAAAAGGCAGTAACTTCGCCTATCAGTTCGTCCCAATATGCCTCGAATTCCGCTGCAGTTTTGTTGGGGAGAAGTACACCCCAGCGATCCCTATGTCGGCTCCGAGTTTGGCAATGACGTAGCCGTTTCCGATCTTGGGCGTCTTAAACTGAAGCTCTCGATTTAAGACTTGTATTGCTACTTTCATGTCGTGGCTGGTGCACCTCCTTGTCCCCGTCGTTGTGCCCGGGGGTACTTCGGCCAGGACCGCGAGGTCCACATCGTTTTCTACAGCGTCCTTTTCGAGTAGGTCTCTGGCTTCGTGGCAGTTATTCAGGTTTGCCTGCCAGATTCTGATGTCCCTAGCCTTGTCTGCCATCAGCTGCGTGTTGGGCTTGGCTCGATGGATGGTACGGTCAGCTGGTCGTCGTTCAGTCCTTCTTGTCCCGCAGGTACGGTTTCGCTCGTCGTGGCGCTGAAATTATCTTCGCACCTCGTGCTGCAGCCAGCCGGGGGAGTTGCAGCCATCTCTAGTTCCATGTGGCAGTTTATTGCAGCGCGCGTTTTCCCCTTGCTGGTGCCCTCACTAGCCTTAGGCCCTCTGCGCTCGTTGGTAGGTCTGCTGCACTCCTTGGCCCGGTGGCCCATTCTTCCGCATCTGTCGCATACCAAGCTGTGCCCCGGTGCCGGTGCGATCACCCTGGCCTTAGTCCATCCGATTTGTATGGAGGTCAGCGTTACGAGTTTCTGCGCGAGTGGTCGTGGGACTCGCACTATGGCCGCCTTTTCTTGCCACGGATATGCGAACAGTCTCACTACCTGTACCTGCTCCTCGTCCTCTTTCGTAGTTGGCACCTCCGCAAGTATCGCATTCCTCACGCCTGTTTCGTCCACAAGAGCGTCCATGCCCCGGATTTTGAGGTCGACGCGGTCTCCCAGTAGTCTGACTTCTGCGTCTCCTCCCATTGTAGTCCGGATTTTTTCTGCCATTCCGCTGGTGCTTTCGTGTTTTCTCAGCCGTATCAACACCTTCCCCGCTCTTGTCATACGCACGTCTTTGATTGTGCGTGTATCTTGTGTGTTCAGCTTTGTTTTGACCTCTCTGAGTGTCTCAGCATACGATTTGCCAGGTATCTGTACTATTATGGCGTCCCCCCGCACTTCGTCCGGTTTTTCAGCAGCGGTAGTGTGTTTGCCTGCCATTGCGGCTCCTGAACCTGCGCCTTTGCGTTGTTTCGCCGGGTTTGTAGACATACCTTTTCCGTTCGTTGCCTGTGCGAAGGTTTTATTGTTTGGCTGTCGGGGTGCACTAGATTCGTATCCTGTGGCCACCGCTTGGCCCGCGGTCTGATCTCCATCGGTGCTTGGCTCGTCAGTCTGCGTGGCGATGGATCTATAGTGCTTGCTGCCCCTAGATATCTTCTGCTGCCCGCTGATGCGGGTTGCTTCTCGCTGCTCCCTGTTCAGAGTGTTCGTTTCTCTTCTTTTTGGCGGTGACGTATACGCGGGGTTTTCAGTTTGTAGCTGTGCTGTGCCCGCATGTTCTTCCGTGTTTTTTCTCGCAGTAGATTCTCCCTCGCGCTCGTCTTCGTCGGTGCTGGCCAGGTCACAGTCGGTCGCAACGTGTCCTGGGCGCTTGCAGCTGTAGCACACGTTTGTTGCTTTGCTGCACGTTTTTATGGTGTGCCCTTTTTCGCCGCACCGGTAGCAGGAGTCATTGTATGTCCACGCTCTGACTCTGGCTAGTGACCAGCCAATTCTAACTTCTGTTGCTGCGATTAGTCGCTTCGCGCCTTTTTCCGTCAGTTCGATGCACGCCATCTGCGTGCCTCTGCGGGGATTTGTCCTCGTGAAGATGATTCGGATTTCCTCTTCTTCAGCGTGTCTGCCGATCGCCCGCTTCAGTTCTTCTTCCGTTGCGGTGGCCTCTATTCCTGTAATAGCGGCTCTGAGCCTCCTTTGGCCCAAGATGGCGGCCGTCAGTCCCTCGTATTCCGCTCGCTTTTTGAGGTTTTCCGCGTCGCTGAGGTGTTCGGTACCGACCAGGGCGTCTTCCGAACTCACGGCCTTACGCACGAACCTGACATGTATGTCGTCCGTCTTTATCCTCTTTTTGAGGGTTTGCAGGAGGTCGCTGTATGCTCGTGCCTCTGCCCTGATTGCAACAGTCGGTCTTGTGTTCGTGCGTGCCCTGCCGGATGTCCTAGTATCTGTTTGCTCTGTGCCGTTTGGGGGCACCGTGTCGCGCAGCGGCTGGTCGCTGCCGGATTGTGCTCTTTCAGTTCTACTATCACTTTGCCTATCCTGGCCGTTTCCTTCGCTTGCGTAGGGAGTCCCGTTGCATTTTTCCAGCGGGGGAGGTTGTCTCTCCTCTGGCGTCCTCGTCTTGGGGTTGTCGTTGGGTGGAGTCGTCCCGTCAGGGTTTGTCTCCTTTCCACGGGGGTCTGTGTATTCTGCTGTTGGTACGTCCAGTCGCATTCTAGTTTTTTTTTGCACTGGCGTTTTCTCGTTGGATGAGTCCTCGCTGCTGCCTGGCGAGCCCCTTACCACTCTTTTTTGCCCCCTGCGGTTGCTGACTTGCGTCCATGTCGCCCTGGCCTTGTCTGCCTCCTCATTACTGAGGTTGAGGGGCTCGTCCTCGCACCATCTATTGACGATTGCCTGTCCCTCGCTCCGTAGGTTGTGCATTTCTGCGATCCTCGCATTGCTGAAGCGCCGCTCTTGGGTGACCCGCAGCATGATCCGGGCCATCGAGGTAGGCCACGCGACGATGAGGTCGCTGACCGTGCCGACGTCGTCGCTTGCCTCGTGTATATCCTGCATCAGTGTGCGTGCCTTTGCGTCCGCATCCTGTCTCGCCTCTCGTCTGAGGTTTTTACTTTTCCCGTACACCTGCATAATATCACGCGTTAGCTGGGCCAGTTTCTGAATGACCCCGTGAATCCGTCTCCGTTGCGCGGCCTCCCGATCGGCGTCCGTGCACACATCTTCGTCGACGTTGATGACCTCCGGTTCGTTTCCTGTATCCAGCGTCAGGCCCATACCCGTCGCTTCGTACGTGATCTCGTGTGTCTGCATGGTTTCACTACACCTCTCGGTGTCTTCGGCCAGCGCTCCACCATCCCTGCCCTTTGCACTGTCTCTTCCACTTGAAGTCTCCACTTCACCCGATTGCACTTGTGTTTTGTTTCTGTTTTGTTTGTTTTCCATTTTTTGTCCCACGTTAAGCTAGGGAAGTATGTGGTCTGCCCGCCCAGAGCCCCGCATAGGCAGGTAAGGCTAGTTTACAAGACGGGTTCGCCTGGCCCGCCAGGGTATCGTTCTTGGCACCGCTTCCCCGGTACCACGCAGCCCTCGGCACGGTTTGTCTCACCACCTTGGCTTGGGTTTGTTTCGGATTGCTCTTTTGTCTGGCGCCTACCTTCCAACCTGTCCGGCTTGGGTGACCCTGCCAGGGGGACAAGCCCCCCGCCGGCATAGCTCTTCAGGTCACGGGCGCGCTCAAGCTCCCCCACCACGGCAAGGTCTCGCAATCCCCAGGGGGAGAACCTAACCCAACCTAACCTAACCCAACCCATCTAAGGGTATCTCGGGTATCCTCGGGTATCCTCGGATATCCTCGGGTATCCTCGGGTATCCTCGGGTATCTTCGGGTATCTTCGGGTATCTTCGGGTATCCTCGGGTATCCTCGGGTATCTTCGGGTATCTTCGGGTATCCTTGGGTATCCTCGGGTATCCTCGGGTATCTTCGGGTATCTTCGGGTATCCTCGGCTATCCTCGGGTATCCTTGGTTTTCCTCGGGTATCGAAAGTGAAAAAATCAAAAATATTAGTCACACAGATTATGTGAATCCGATTCACGTGGAAGAACTGAAATATTATAAAACTTGACTTCTACTATTCGTATTTTTATTTTTTGTTTCGACCAAACCGAACATAGTTACTCATTGTTATTGGGTCACAGTTTGCACCTATTATTGCCCATGATTCCCTGCGATACTGACACGGCGGCGACGGCTCTTTGTAGTATAAAGTATAAAGTATAAAGTCTAAAGTTTAAAATATCAATTCTAAATTCTTAGTACCTAATAGCCAATGTGAGGAGAATATGTAATCGGGAGTCACAAAACAAACACTGGATTTCATCAAAAATTCGGTCATTTTCCGAAGAACATACAATCCGCGGATTATTCGGGTCTTAAAACAACTGATAAAATATGGGGGGTTGGCGCGCGAAGCGCGCAGGGGGGCGGAGCCCCCCTAGTATATATATATATATTGTAACATTGCATGTTACGACAGGCGCCTCACCCCTTAAACGACCTTAGCGGAGTGTCTGAGGTAGAATGAATGTTGAAAGAAATCCCGAGGTTTGACAGAAATTCCGAGAGGCGACCGTGACCGACTAAAGACTATCGAGCATATTATTTATTCTTTTGTTTTGTTTTACGACTTTTCTCTAACATGTGGGAGACGAGGCCCAGCCGACGGGTAAAAACTGCACCTGAGACATGACCAGACTAACGCACGACGCCAAATATCGACTGTGGGGATCCCTTCGACGAACGCCACCTAAAAGCTCCGGAGGGTAGTACTGGCCAGGCTACCCCCACCTATTAAACGAGAGGACATGGGGGAGGGCCAAGGGCATTCCGCTACGTGGGATATCGGTGGTGGAAGAGATTCCCGCCACCCGGAAGAGCCTGCAACCCGTGAGCCTCCAATGTAGCGAGCTTCAAACACCGTGGCGAACTTTGAATTGCGCGCGTGGCGACGATAGGTCGCCATATTTAGGGATCGTTCGGTCGATTCAAAGATCGATATTTGGCCAAAAACACGAGGGCGCTGATTGCCGGCGCCATGCGGTCTAGTCACTCTGCGTTAGACTAGCGTCAACAACACTTGTGTTCCGGCAATAGAGTTGAATTGAGAGGCTTTTATAATTTTGTTTGATATTTTTTGCGTACGAGCCTCGTGGGTTTTCCTTTGAGAATTCGCATAGTGAGTGAGGGGTTTTCCTCGAGGAACAGTGTCCCCGTGGGAACTGAGAATGGACGTCCAGCGAGAAAGAATCTTGTTCTTGCGTTGGCTGGAAAACGGTAAGCGTTAGCCACTCTTACCCATACCAATTCGAATTCGGCAACGGCCGTCAGCCATATTGCCTTTGTGCAGCCACGAGGCTAATTAACATTTTTGGAATCGAATTACACCGATTTCCGAGAGGTAGGCCGTCACCAGTGTCCCCATGTATTAGAGTTTATCGTTCGAGTTATTATTTTCCTGAGAAAAATCGAGTATTTTATAGTCTGTTAAGTTCGGGTTTGATATCTGTCGTACACGAGTGCGACAGAGATAGTCGTAGTCAGTCACTGTCGCTCTCTCTTCCTCCCGTAAGGAGAGACATAGCTATTCGTTATTTGGACTTCGAGTCTTTGTATTTCGGGTTCGAGTCAATAAATAATTCTAATTAACTATTTGTCGCGGTATTCGCAGAGTTAGGTTAAGTTATTTTTAGTAAACTCTTGTGAATAAAAATTCTTTTGAGTAATTTCATTTATCTATTCTTTATTAAGAGCCGAAGGCTCACCCATTGTAAATAATAGCCTGTTAATTAGTTGTAAGTTCTCCTCGTGGAGCCTATTTAGCGTTTTAGTTGAGATATTGTCCCACGAGGACCTAGTTTGTCGAGTTAATTAATTTTTGCATGATTTTTCCTTGTTATTGCTATCCTACGTGAAAGCTAGTAGTTTATTGGATATTGTAAAGCTCGTCAAACATGGCCAGGTCGCCTATACACGCCCAAACAACACAATGGGCAAAATGTCGACTATCAGTTGACTTTTTTCAGCCGTCTTTTTGTTGACTTAAAATTCCAACGTATAGTCGACTTTTTTCAACCGTCTTTTTGTTGACTTGAAATTCCAACGTATAGTCGACTTATTTCGGCAGTCTTTTTGTCGACTCAAAATGCCAACTTATAGTCGACTTATTTCAGCCGTACCGCAGTAGCGCCGTTGGCGCGCTTTTTCCAGCCGGTTAGGTTAGAAATCGCACACGGTGGCGTCGCTTTACGTTAGCGCCCATCGTGGTCGATTCATGTGGAGTTAGATTTTCGTGTATATATAAAAGAAGTAGTGAGGAAGCAGAAGAATTTCGTGTATATGAAAATCGTATATTTGCTGATATTGTCACAAGGTAAGAAGTTTTGGATTAACTATGACGAGGATATAAATTATTTGCTCTTCTCCAAGAACATAACCCTCAATGTGCCCGTGGTATATGATAGATACGAACTCGCGACAAGCATTTATTCAATACACAATTCGAAGAATCTGATTATTATTGTGTAACATAAAAACGATTTATTATATCAAAATTATGAATCGACAAAATTTTATCTCACTAGGGCCTATCGAGTACATGAATTGGCAATTTTTGAATAATTTTTGCACCCGGACGTAATTTTCATTTCTCTGAACTTTCGCATTGTATTATAATTACAATAAAGTTTTGTTTTTTTATTTTCAATTGAAAATTTATTTTTTTATTATTTCATGTCAGCCTAAACCTTTTCGACCATATAATCCGATAATTTACGTATTTAAGCAGGTTGTTGATATTGATAGTTATGTTTGTTATGAAATTTTCAACGGTAATCAACATAAAACATAATTCGTATCGCTACTGTCGGGGGTCGATCACAACTCCCAACTTTCTCAAACTTGTAAAGGTGGTTCTTTGTATCAAAATATGAAGCACCTGCTGCGTAACTCTCCGGAATAGGCCTTTATTCTATTAATTTATCAAAATATACCATATGAATCGGCGTGACATGGGTTTCGCAAATTGCCCTGAAATAATCTGTTTTTACTTCATCGTCATGTATCCTACAGTACTCATGTGAATGTACTTATGTCAACTTCAGATGCCTAAACATTATCAGGATCTGTCTCGCAGACAACAACGTAGACGCCTCCATGCCTATCAAAGGAATAATATATCTCCTGAAATACATCCTGTACCAGCAGCAGTTGAAGCCCAACAAATCTCTACTGCTGAATATAATCTAGAGATTCCTATAGAAGAGCAGGATGTTGGCACAGAAAACCATGACATCGGAACCGTACCTTCACAGAATGATTCAACGAACGAGACTGATCAATCAGCATTAGAAGAATCTGTCTCAGATCATAATGATGACTATGCATTGAACAGAGAAAATTTAGTGGAAAACAATGAGAGAGAAAACATGGCATTATCTGACTGGTTGTCGAGATGGGCGATAAAATATAATATTCGCCAAAACGCCCTTACACCACTTTTGCAAAATTTATACAGGCGCGGTCATCATGATCTGCCACGTGATGCCAGAACCCTGTTGCGTACTCCGAAAACCTCCGGTATTCAGTCATGGTCATCTGGGTCATATATCCATTACGGATTAGAAAGAGCGCTGATTGATCAACTTAAAAACAGTGAAATAACATTCGATTCCAATACCATCAAGATTGATCTAAACATAGATGGGCTGCCCCTATCTAAAAGTTCAAACAGCCAACTTTGGCCAATTTTAGGGAAAATATATCACGAAGAATGTGAACAGCCGTTTCTCATCGGCGCCTATCATGGGACTAAAAAACCACCTTCTGTCAGTGAATTCCTATCTCCATTTATTGAAGAATATCAAAGTCTCCACTATGATGGATTTGATTACAACAACCAGCATTTCACTGTATCCATTCGATGTGTAATTTGCGACGCTCCTGCTAGATCGTATGTGACCTGCACTAAAGCTCATAATGCTTATTTCGGATGTGGCAAGTGCATGCAAGAAGGGCATTGGGATGATCATAGAATGTTATTTCTGGATTACAACCTGCCGCCTCGTACTGATCACAACTTCCGTAATCGAGAGCAGGAAGATC
This sequence comes from Tenthredo livida, assembly GCA_963992785.1. Lineage (NCBI taxonomy): Eukaryota > Metazoa > Arthropoda > Insecta > Hymenoptera > Tenthredinidae > Tenthredo > Tenthredo livida. The sequence goes on from OZ023071.1 coordinate 11,535,211, forward strand.
ATCACACTGGCTATTCTCCTTTTGAACAAACATCTGTGGGAATGGTCTCTCAATTTCCCAATGATCCCTTACACCTGATGTGGCTAGGCGTATGTAAAAAATATATATCACTATTGCTGCGAGGCCATCACACTTCAAGATTGAGCGGCCAGCAAATAGCAGAGTTGTCGAGGCGATTGATTGAAATGTCGAAGTGGATACCAACGGAATTCGCCCGAAAACCACGAGGTCTAGATGAATTGAACCGGTGGAAAGGTACCGAGTTCAGACTGTTTGCGCTCTATATTGGACCTGTTGTGCTACAAGATTTATTGCCTGATGCCAATTTAATGCACTTTAATAGTTTCAATTGTGCAGCTCGCATATTATCCCACCCAACTGACTGTTATGCTAACAACGAATATGCACGGAATTTATTGGAGAATTTCATTGAAACATGTAAGATTTTATTTGGCGAAGAAACTATGATTTACAATATGCACAATTTGTCTCACATCCATGACGATGTCAAGAAGTTTGGTCCATTGGATAATTTCTCTGCATGGCCCTTCGAAAATTTCATGCAATCTTTGAAAAATATGTTGAGAAAAAAAGAAAAACCACTGTGCCAATTGCATAATAGATTGACTGAAAGATCTTCACTCACTCAAAACGAAAATAATCAACCAAAGCGATCTGCGATACCAGTCCTACGTAAGGAAACAGGAAACTTTCTGCCACTGAATTGTACTAATGCGCATGCTCGTATAGAGTTCAAACATTTTGAACTTACCGATAAAAAACCGAATAATTGTTGCCTCTTAAAAGATAAGAGCATCGTTGTAATTGATCATATTGGTTTCAACAACGATGTACCAATTATTATTGGTAGAAAATTTACCAACCAAGATGCATTACCGGTTTACCCGTGCACATCAACAAATTTAAATATGTATGTCGCAAGCGGCTTGACTGAGATGAAAATGTGGAATGTCACAGATATCGCTAACAAAACTCTAAGTTTTTCATTTCAGAACAGCTGGTACATTATTCCTTTACTGCACCCAGGAATTGAGTAAGACATCTGAAATGCTCTCATCGCCCTCGAGGTTCGCTGCGCTAGAACAATGCAATGTAATTACATACAAATGATAGAACAACCGGGTTTAAGGGGGGACAGTACTGAAACTTTGTCAAAAACCATTTTTTTTTATTTTTCACTACTCAAAATGGTCTAATCAAAAATCTTCTCCAGCAATTTTTAGATATTAGTAGTATGTATATTGGAAAAATATATCAACCTTCTGCGATAAAGTGTATGCGCAGTAGACCTTTCGCAGTGGTTTGAAGGAAATCTTCTGCGAAAGGTCTTCTATATATTTTTTTCCAATACACATACTACTAATATCTCAAAATTGTTGGAGGGGATTTTTGATCGCACCATTTTGAGTGGTGGAAAAAAAAAAATGGTTTTTGACAAAGTTTCAGTACTGTCCCCCCATGACAAATTAAAATGTGTTATGCCGTATCCCTCGCTGTTTAGCACGCCGATTGCTTACCAAAAAAATGTGAACCTTACCTGTACTGCTTACTAATAGAATGTTATGAGTCATAAAACAATTTTTCCAAGGGTACAAATAATAGTTCAATTGGAATTAGAATTATATTGTTTGTTACAGATGTTCTACGTTATTTTATATGAAACTTACTGCATCACAGTTCCAGACTTGTGGATTAATCTTGGATTGAAAACATTCAAACTGCCTCCTAAGCTAAGTGATGTCCGCAAATTGTGCACCAAATCAACGCAACCTGCTGATACGTGGGAAGTCAAGTCGTTTAAAAAAATATTAGGTCCATATGGTAAGTAACGGCTTATTAACACTGCTTTTCCGATTTGTACGCGAAGGTCGTTCCATTTTTTAGGTCATTTACGAATTTTGATAAACGCATTGGTTAAAATATCTTCGCGCTTGATCTTTTTTCTTACATCTCAGTACTGCTCAAAAAATTCTGAACCTTGTGAACCTTTCAATTTAGAGTAGCGATGTCATACAAATTTTTCAGATATCCAACCAAATAGGTTACAAAGCTATAGATCGACAATTCTAAATGTTTTAAAATATAATTTACAGACACTTTTGACGTAGCACTTTCCGTCGAGCGTGCAGCGGCACAAATGTCTACATCAGATGAAAATATCGGATTAGTAGACACTGTTTCCAGAAAACGAAGAATAAAGAAACCAAAATTTCATGATGGATCAGCAGTTGAACAAGATACCGAAGGTAATCCGAATTTTATTTCAATTTTTGTGAACAAAAAAGCGGAGGGTAACATGAATAGCAAGAGAGACTCATTTGTGAAGTACGTTAACATGATATTAACGACAGCGTCATGAAGATTTTGCTGTCCAAGTAGTAATTATAGACTTGATCATGACTAATGACAATGACCATGGCCAATTATGATCAATCGTTGATTTAATAATTATCAGTATGCACCCTTATCAGTGCAGGTTATTTAATTCTTGATATATTTTAGTGTTTCTATTGTCTCCAGCAACACCCTCAGCATCAACAAGCAGTACTGCACTCAAATCGAGACAAATACCGAAGATACCATTACCACCATCTAATTATATTCCAAGTAAAAGTAGCACCCTCCGAGATACATCTGAAGAAACCGTACAAGTTCTTACACCATCTACCTCCAAACACGTTCATGAACAAATACCTGATCAAGTTTCCTCACCCACGAGCAACTTAGCATGTAAATACAGAGAACAATGATTTGTATAGTATTGGCGCGGGAAGTAGAATATTCATGATGAGTGCTAAGTGTCGCACGTACCAAAAGCGAGTGCAGCACTCGCTCTCATCAAGAAGTTCCTACATGGACCCGTGCCACACACCCTATTGTCTGTACTACCTCCCTCGAAGACCAGAGAAATTTTTGCGCACTGTTGCTTGACAAACTACATTATGGTCGAGTTTTTGACGGAGGTCGTGCAGAAAATAAATTCATGGGTGGGTTAGGGCTAATTATAGTCAAAGTAAGATTATATTAACAAAACCTTGTCCACTTTTGTGTTCTTGAAGTACCAGACTCTCAGAGTCTGCAAGCCAACATCTTCGACGAAGTGTTCCACCAAAATCTTATGGAAGTGGATGAACCGGAGAACTCAATAACAGATGAAGTATTGAACAGTAGCAAACATTCAAGTTCATCTGAACAGGATATGGTTTCTGATGCTTCAAGTAATAAGACCGATGAAACAAAACAGAAGGAATCTCAATCCCTATTGGATTTCGATCTTGAGAAAACGAAGCTTGCGTCCAAGGCTCAAAAACGTGAATATTAAGATTCAATCTTACCTTAAAACTTTTGTGAATAATTTCAATTATTTGCAATGACTTGATTCAGTTTATTTTCCCACTGCAGAAAAATTGGAGGCTGAATACAGACTACGTTATCTGGCGCAATTCAAAAGTAAGTCTGTTAATGAGTTGCATGTACAGTTTGATGCCTTCATGGTAACTAGATTAAAAAAATGAAAATTTTTTTTTTGGCCCACCCTAATAATCACTATTCCATAGAAATATCAAATAAAAACCAAAACAAATCCAATGTCCAAACCACGAAATCGAAAAAATTACCATCAAAATCACCAGCAGAATCAGCAGACCAGCAGAATCAGAATACTTCTCCAGCACGTCATGAATCATGCTGTGGTAATTTCACTCAATCAAAATTATGCTCAATGTTAAACGAAACGAAATAACAAGCCTTTGAAGAATGAAATATATTTCGTATTAGTTTTAGACTTTTCAGTGAAATGTAATTTCAATTCAATATTGTTCTCTATATAGCTGCATGCCGTGAAAATACATCATCTCGCTTCAACCAATTGAACACGAAACTGGACCACATTGTACACCTGTTATCGGATCGTAAGGGAGATCTGGGAGTAACCGACAAACATATTAAATCAAAAACAGATTTTTCTCGACTCCCTAAATTTCCCCTTGATTCCGTGGAACAAGTACAGACCTTTGACAAAGCTCTGGGAGCAAATGAGAAGATTCGTGAACAATTCGTACGTACATTATAGTATATCTGAGGGGCAGCTGGATCAAAATTTTGGGACCTGACCGCTGACCTTTAATTGGCGGATTTGCACATATAAATTCATGACTGAATGATGTTTTATCCATCTTGTAGAAAAACAAGATTGCAACGATTGGGGGTGAAACTGGGCCAAAGTTCGCAAGAAATGTTCTTGCATATTGTATTGGCAATGACGTCGCCAAGTTATTCACTTGGACTGGCCAGCATCGCACACTACCGATGAAGAATCTAAATATTTCAGACGTCATAGTTGGTATGCTTTCATCAATCTAGCAATCGAACAATCTTTTGTCATGCTTGCTTATGCGTAACCCTGCAGTGCTCAAGTGTTCGCTATTAAGCTATACAATTATTGAGACAACTTGCAATTAGTTATTCATCGAATAAATTTAACACCGAATATTATGATTCGACAGATACCATCGTCGTATTGGCCAATGGAAAGACGTCGTCCTCGGAGCTACAACGGTCGATCCAGGAGTGGCTGCGTCGTGCGGGGGATCGTTGGCGAAATGAAGTTAACAAAAAAAAATAAACATCACAAGAGAGAGTCTCATTCTTAAGATTATGAAGTATTTGCATTATTATTGACTCATATACCTTTACCAATATCCTCCGATTGGCATTGTAATTTGGTATTGATCTGATTTGCAATGTGTTATTCATGTCATGCAAAAATTATCACTTATACGAACATGCAGATTCCAGTTTTGAATTATTGGTGAGGATAGTTTAAGACTGATGTAATAGTGATGATTTTTGCATTACTTTGAGAGTAGGCAGACTAAATATCGATCGTTATCAGTTTCATGCTGAAATCTCGAATACTACAGTCTAGTATAAGTCGATGGTTAGTCGACTGAATGTCGGCATTTCGAGTCAACTTAATGTCGGCTATTCAAGTCAACTTTAAGTCGGGTTCTTAAGTCGACTCTGAGTCGGATTTTCAAGTCGACTTCCAGTGGGCTTAAATCGGGTCATAAGTCTACTTTATGTCGCCGTTTAGTCGACAAGCAGCCAAGACTTTAAGTCGACTGCGTAAATTTTGGGACGGCGTCTAGTCAACTCAATGCCGACATTGTGTTGTTTGGGCGGCCGGTGGCCGTCATATATCCGAGGGAATTTATCCCTGATCGTTAAAATTATTATTTCTATGTTTTTGCTATTATTTTCTACTATTTTTATTGAATAAATTCGACTTTTCTTTTATTAAAATTCAAACGCTCGAGTCGTTATTTTACGTCCCGCTAACCCTTCACTTGATCCTGACCCCTCTCCGCGGTACTGCAGCTAGCCGACGCTTTACGTACCCGTAGATTATATTTTGTTTATATTTTTGAACGTGGCGGTTATCCGCCTGGCGCCCAGCATTATTTTCAGGTAATTACGTTTGGCCAATTGTCGAGTGGATGGTTCTCGGAGGCTAGTATCCGGTCTAGTTCGAGGACTAAGTAAAATCCACGTCACAATATATATTACAACGATATTGTGTTCGATTCGTTTTGACAAGGCACGATCGTTTGATAAGAGAAAACGCGATCGTTTTAACAAGATACGATATTTTGTTAGCAATGGTTTGGCATCTCATTTACGTTAATATATAGTTTTGTGCGCCAATACGTAGCTTCTTGCATCAATACATTTCCAATAGTTTTGTGTCGTATTGGTAATATATTTAACAAATGTCCAGTTGAAATAAAAATCTATCAGCCGGGCGCGCCAGTGATGTGTGTTCCTATAAAGGCTGTCAAAATCGACGCGATGAGACAAGAAAACTCTTTCGCTTTCCAACAACTGATGTTCAGCGTCGGGAAATTTGGATTTGCAATTGCGGTGTGTTATCAATCGAATGAATTTACTAAATTCATTGCACGCCAAACAGTAAAAACATCAAGATCTACAGTTTCTATTCTTCTTTTACAGCAAACTCTGACCTGATAAAAAGGAATATTACGACACTCGTAAAGTCTGGCGTGTGCGCTGTACATTTTGCGGAAGATGCGTTTTCGACCCTTGACCGTTTAAAAAGCACAGCTGTCCCTATCGATTATAACAAATCGGTCTCCAATTCTGTTGAAATCATGAAGCACGATCAGTCAAGAATAAATGACTCTTCATTACTCGATAAACCTACTATGACTAATGCTGCGATTAATGATCTCCTGAACAAAGTAAAGCGTCTTGACAAGGAAAATCATGCCCTTCGGAAAGAATTGCGCGTTTTGAAAAAAAAGTTCATAAATTCCAACTATCGCGACAATCGAGCAAAGGCCAGAGCGGACAAATTCACTCCGAAAACCAAAGATGTACGTGGAATGGTTTTATCACTCTCGGACCTAACAGCGGGTGCAAAGGCAATGATATGTTTGCAACTACATACGGCTAATGCGCCATTCACAGAGGAAGAGAAAAATTTGTCAAAATTGTTGCACTTGTTACGGACAACCGGGCTGAAGGCTCCGGTGTCGTGTTATTTATATATTTTTAAGAGAGCAATCTCCGAGCGGCTGAAGATTGTTCTTGCGGGTTCGCTTGAACTAAGTCCTAAGGACACCTGTGCTATCTGTGGATCGACTAGGAGACACAAATGAATAAAGATATGGATGAATAAATACCGTTTTTATTCAGTATAACAAAAGAAAATCCAATTACTACTCAATCTACTAGATAATACACTAATCTATACTAGAGACTACGCGAAATAGTTAATACTAAGCTAAAGGTTATAAGCTATAAGGAAGAAATGTGAGAATAATACTATATGTCGGGATTGCAAGATAATAGGTACGAAAAGAAGTTAGAGGAGGGAATGAGCCTATCGAATTAGCTCCCGAACGACACCCGGGCCAACTCCAAGAACCCACCGTCACACAACTTCCTTCGCGAGGATCCTGGTGCAGCTTATGCCGGGCGCTCGATGAGAGTCAGCTGTCTTGTTGACTAGGTGCAATGAGGACCGTTTTCCTTGGAGGTTGACAACAGAGGACCTTCTTCTATTCCGCACCCTGGTCTGCTTCACACACAGGCCGTTGTCAGGAATCGTTGTAGACGGTTAGGTGTGGCCGGGGGTGAGGCTGGAGGGTGAGCACTTTGCTCAGCCTTCGGTATTTAAGAATCGACTAACTGGCAATCACCTCGGTTTCGATAAAGAAACCTCGGGTTGCTTAATGGTGGGGTTTTTTCGCGATTAGCTGAATCGGTGGTTTTTGGGGGGCGTCGCGCCCTTGGCTCGTTTCCTGCTCTAACTTCCGGCCAAGCGCGCGCGTGTAGGAATGCGCTGACTGCACTACTTGCAATGAAATACTTTAGAAAAAGTATGAAAACAGGGCCGTACGTAACACCCTCCCCCAAGACGCTGGCTCCGGTGCCGGGGTCAAGCGTATAAAAATTAGAATGGACCTGAAAGTGTCGAGCATTCCTTCCACGCGGTCGCTTTGCCGAATCTCTAAAGCTAGACTATTTCTAAACTACTTCTATGTTACATACTAGGCTTAAGATTAGGTTACAATCTTCTCAGGTCAGGTATGGTGCTGGATACAGCCTGTCATTGGCTGCTTCCCTTAGGCCCAGAGTCCTTCAGTTTGAGCTTGTCTAGATGTTTCAGCTTTCGTTTTCCCTTTCGATCTTCGATGATCGCAGTGTTTAGGTCAAGCAATTCCACAATCTCATACGGACCTTCGTAGTAGGGATCCAGTTTGGTTCGTGTTTCTAGTTTGGTATAAACCTGATCTCCTATCTGGAACTTGACGGGATTGGTTTTTAGGTCATACCTTTTCTTTGCGCGGTGTTTAGCGTCGTTCAGATTATTCCCTCCGATCTCCGCCAGTTCGTTCGGACGAGTAACCAAGTTCTCCATGTACTTCGTCGTCGTTGGTAGGTGTTTTGCCAAAGGAAGCGATTCTGGCGTCCTTTTCGGTTTGCCGAAAGCCATTTCGTGGGGGGTGAATTTCGTCCCTTCGTGAATGACTGAATTGTAGCACCGCATGGCGTCAGGTAGCAGCGTATCCCATTCCCGTTGGTCATGGGCATAATGACGCAAATAGTCTACCAGACCCGTGTGACTCCGCTCCAGCGATCCATTCGTCTGGGGGTGGTATCCCGAGGTCATCACGTGGTTAACTTTGTTGATCTTCAAGAACTCCTTCATGTTCTCGCTGGTGAAGCTTCTTCCACGATCGCTGAGTAGAATCAGCGGAATGCTGTAAGGTTTGAAGTATCCCTGGTCGAGGGCTCTGATGATCGAGACTGAGGTCTGGTCCGGTAGAGCGAATGCATGGCCCAGTTTCGTGAGTAGGTCCAGAACGGTGAGTATGTATTTGTTTCCGCTTCTGGTGGTCGGGAGTGGTCCGACGATATCCACGGCTATTTTCTCCCACGCTTCCACCGGGGTATCTGTAATGATCATGGGTTCTCGAGTTTTAATTCGGGTTACCTTCTGCTTTTGACAGCTGGTGCAGCATCGAATGACATCTTGCACGTCGTTTCGCATCCCAGGCCAGTAGTATCTCTGTCCTCCAGTGGTCCCTTCATGCCATTTTCTCACGATGTCGAGCCTTTCCTCGGGTGCGGGAGTTTGAATCTCCCCCGTACAGAGATATATTTGGCACGGGTAGTCTCGGAAGGTGGTTTCCACAAGAGATTTCACGATTGCAGGCTGCCAAGTCTCTAAGGCGTCTCCCCGTGTAGGGATCCGAACCTCGGCGACCCTTTCGGCTCTCATGGCGGCTTTCAGTAGTTCCAATCCGTCTACGAAGTCTTCAGGAGTCATCCGGTGATAGTATTGGTCCATACAGGCAACCGAGAATATGGTCCCCCCTTTTCCTCTGGTAATAGCCACCGCACCTTTCTCCGATATTGTTTTCGAGAGGTCATCAGGGTGGATGTATTGCATCTCGCGTAGTTGTTTGCCTACCGGAGTCGTAAGTATGCAATCAGCTGATATGAAATGTGCATAATTACCCTTTCGCATCGTCAGCGTGTCTGTGATTACGTCCACCTTGAGCGTACGGTCGTCCTCGCTTCTATCTTGGCCGAGTCTCGGGTTACGCGTCGCACGTCGGCCTATCTCCTTGCTTCTAGTGTCATCGGCCTTACTGACGTCATCTACATATGGTACCCTGGAGTTTGTTATCGTTTCTTCCGGCTGTTTCGGTTCCTCTGCAGGCGTCTCGGCGTCCGAAGTGGTTGTTGAGGTGGTCGGCGAACCGTACGGGGTCGATCTTCCCGTGGGTAGCAATGACTTGCGTGGAGTTGGTAGGAATGAGACTCGGGTTTTACTGACCTGTCTCGTAGGTTGTGAGCCAGTGGGAGTCTGTTGACACTTGCTGACGGTGGTGTCTGGGTTATCAGTAGTTCCAGGCAGACGCGATTGGTTGAGGGATTTTAAGAGTTCCAGAAGTTGTTCCCTTGCACTCTCTATGGTGAGTGGTTGGGCCTCAACCCATAGGTCATTGGCCTTTTGGTTCAACCGTTGTTGCGTAGTTTCTGCGGGCTGTAAGTCCGAGCGGTTTAGGGCAGCTACCTTTCTAACTCCGTCTGGGTGATCTTCATGGCTGCTGTCCCCGGAATCCATCTCTCTGGGATCGTAACTACTTCTCGGGGTCCATGGCCCTGGGTATTCTCTCTGTAACAGATCTTGAATTACCTGGCTAGTGGTCGGGTCTCTCTCTTGGAGCATCTCTTGGAATTCCACCCGGTCAGTCGTCAACTCGCATGGTTCGTTGGTTACATCGTGGCTAGGGCCTGGTCCATAGCTCGCTTGAACGGTAGTATCCAGGGAAGTGTCGTCGCTTTCCTCGTCTTCCGTGTCGCTATTCCGTTCCTCAGGAATCGCAGAGGTTGTTGGGTCGTTCTGCGTAGATGATAGCTGGTCCTGTATAATGGTTCCCAGGCCCACTGATGTATTGCTGCTTTCGTCGGCATTCCCGTAGGTGAGTGGGGCAACCGTGGGGTTGCTACGTGACTGACTGGTTATTGGGCTTAAGTTCGAGTAGGTGATTGGTCCAACTCTCGGGTTGTTACGTAACCGGCTGGCTACCGAACTGGTGTTCGCCTCCTGTTTTCGCACTGGCGGTGGTTTGTAGTCCGGATCTTCGCCTTTCCTCAGCTTCAAGGGTAGACACGTTATCACAGGGTTGCGTGAAAGGGCGTCAGCGTTGGCATTAGCTGTCCCCTTTTTGTAGACGATCTTAAAGTCGTATTCGGCCAACCGTAATCTCCAGCGGGTTAGCCTCGAGCTCGGATCTCGATGATTGTGGAGCCAAACGAGAGCCTGATGATCCGTGTAGAGGGTGAACTCTCTGCCGTATAGGTAAGGCCTAAAATAATTGATAGCGAATATTACAGCCAGGCACTCCTTCTCGGAGGTAGAGTAATTGATCTCTGCTTTGTTCAAGAGGCGGGAGGCGTAGTTCACGGGTTGTTCTTCCCCTTTGGCACCCTGGCTGAGCACAGCACCCAGTGCGTAGTCGGAAGCATCCGTCGTCAGCACAAACTTTTCGTTGAAATCCGGGTATCTAAGCACAGGTTCCTCACAGAGAGCTTTTCTGAGGTCCTTGAAGCTCTGTTGCTGCGCCTCCCCCCATGTGAAGGCTGCACTCTTTTTTAATAGGCTGGTCATTGGTCTAGCACGATCTGCAAAATTGGATATGAATCGCCTGTAATAGCCGGCTAGGCCGAGGAATTGTTTAATGTTCTTTTTGTCAGTCGGGGCCGGAAAGCTTCTGACAGCTTCCAGGTTCTTCGGGTTAGGTTTAACCTCGGACTCTCCGAGAATATGGCCTAGGTACGTCACCTCTGTGCGAAGGAATTCGCACTTATCCGTTTGCAGCTTGAGTCCGTGTTCTCTCAATCGTTGCAGCAGTCGCCTGACCTTGTACCCATGTTGTCGCAGGTTTGACGAATATACCACGATGTCATCCAGGTATACGAATAATTCTGTTCCTTGTAGGCCACTCAAGACCAGGTCCATCAAGCGCTGGAACGTGGCGGGAGCGTTCTTTAAGCCGAATGGCATACGTGTATATTCGTAATGCCCGTTGACCGTAGAGAACGCCGTCTTCTGTTGATCCTCCGGATCCATGCCGATCTGGTGAAAGCCACTGGCGAGGTCGAATACGGAGAAGTACTTCGCACCACCTACTCTGTCCAATATATCAGTTATATTGGGGAGTGGATAGCTATCTCCCACCGTCTTCTCGTTGAGTGCATGATAGTCGGCCACCATTCTCCACCGTCTGTTCCCTCGAGAGTCCGGTTTTTTTGGAACAATCCACAGGGGGGAATTGTATGGTGAAGATGACGGTTGTACGATCCCGTCCTGGAGTAATCCGGCTACCTGTCTCTGGATCTCTTGCTGGTGGACCGGAGGGAAACGGTACTGCCTGGTGTGGATAGGCACATCATCAGTAGTAATAATCTTGTGTGTCAGCGTACCTGTTTTTCCCAACTTGTCTCCGGCCAGGTGGAAACGGTCAGAGAATTCTTCGATGATCTCGGTCATATGCTTCCTTTCTTCTGCGTTGAGATGTTCAGTTCGGAGGCCCCCGATGATCCTGGTGACCCGATCCTTGCCCAAATTTTCATCAGGTTCCTCGTTGGATTCAGTGTCTTCCATAGTCAGGTCGTAAGGTTCTAGTTGTTGCGGAGCGATGGTGATTTCCACGTCTTCGTCGTTGGCGTTAGTGACCATCGTGTAGCACTTTCCACCGTGATTCCTCACTGCTACTTCGCCAATGTAAACTTGAGGTGGCGCGGCGATACGAGGCAGGTATCCTTTCTGTATGCCGTTGTTCTCAAGCGGGATCGAGACATGAGTTCTACTGCGGGCTGCCAGTCGCAGAGTTGTTTCGTGAAACTCCTTTTCCACGACATCTATCTCTCGACTATTACAAAAAGGAATTGGTTTAATAAGAGCTTCACAAGAAACGATCGTTTTGTGGTGGAAAGAGATTTCTGCCTGATGTTCCAAGCAGAACGGTGATCCTAGAAGTCCGTCTCCGTCGAAGCTGGGGTTATCGTGAACGTAGAACAGACTAGTCTTACCGAAGGTAGTAAGGGTCGTGGTTCCGAGGGTGTACAGTGGTTCTTGTGATACCCCTATGACTGCTGCCACAAACCTCTCGATGACCGGGGCAGCTTCCCCGAGTGCATCAATGTGCACAAGGTTTACTCCAGCTCCAGTGTCTACGGTGAATTGTCCCTCGCCCTTCTCCAGTTCTGGCGCTCTGATCCGGATTCGCGGGGCTGGGGCTTGCGTAATATGGCACCGGGTTTGCGCTCCGACTGGCCCTCTTTCCTCGCCTCGTCCTCGAATCGTACGTTCTTCTTGCCTTCTGCTGGATCCGTGTCGTGTCGTCCGCCCTCGTAGTTTAAAGAGCCCGTAGAGGAAGCAGAAGAATCACGTCTGTCCTTTTCTCGTGAGAAAGGCCGGTGAAATGGGTCCTGTACTTCCCGCTGTTTGCGCATCAAAGTTCGACAGAACTCAATCGCATGGCCACTGCGTTTGCAATAAAGGCAAGACGTATTCCTTTCGTCTGACGGTGATCTTTCCCTGGAGGGAGAGCGGGAGGAATTATTGTTAAGTGCTTTCATTCCTGCACTAAAGACTCTCGCCAAGGCGGTCGGGCTGAAATCGAAGCGGCTGGAACGTCGTCGACGATCCGCACCCGATGACGTAGTACTATCTTCCGTGGTGGTTGTCACAATGTTGTCTCGCCGTCCTCGGTATCGGCTTTCATGTTCCCTTCTCGCATCATGTAATGGCTTCCTAGCCGGGCTGTCGTCTCGGTCGCAGTCTTGGTAATTTCTTATGGCCTGCCTCCGATTTCTGCGCGCCCGATTTTCTTCGATGACGAGATCGTAAGCTTCGTCCAATGTTCTTGGTGCTTTCGGGACTATAGTGTAATATATCCTTTCTGGCAGCCCCCGGAGAAAGTTGTCTAAAGCAGTACTTTCCATATTAGTGATGTACTCACCGCTATTTTGGTAGGCAGCTCGGATAGCGGCGCGTGCCTTGTGTACCAGCTTAGAGGTCCGCCCGACGTATCCTGCCAGGGTCTCTCGGTCTTGTATTTGGAGCCTACCAAGTTCAGCGAGATACGAGGCGGGATCCCTTCCAGGGGCGTACCTTTTTTTTAGATGATCGGTCAGTTGAAGGACAGTTGTGAACGTTTTCCCTTCGACACTGACTCTTGCTGCGTCTACCAATCTGGTTAACACCAGTTTGACATATTCTTGTTCTTCTTCCGGTTCAATTAATGTGAAGCCGTCCGCGATCTTCCGTAGGACCTCTCCAAGGGGCGGGTGTTCGCCGTCGAACTCTGGTATCCGATCCACCACCCTGTAGAGTGTATCTAATTGCCTAGAGGACCGAGTATACTCGATGAGAGTATTTAGCAGTTCCAGTTCTACAAACGTTACGTTGATGACATCCTGACATGCGTTCACAAAGACAACGTAGGGAGTCTTGTACAAGCTTTCAATAATTACCATCCCAAACTTAAGTTCACTCATGAACTAGAAAATAACAAACAAATTAGTTTCCTAGATATCTCTGTCATCAATGAGAATAACGTCATAATTACAAACTGGTATCGTAAGGATACGTGGTCGGGTAGATACATCAACTTCGACTCACATCACCCGTTACAATACAAAAAAAGTGTAGCTATAGGCCTGTTTGATAGATGTATATTACTGTCACATCCAAAGTTTAGGAAGGAAAACTTGAAGCCTGTACAAGACACTCTTACAGCAAATGGATATCCATATTCTCTAATACAATACATCCAAAAGCAACGTGTTGAAAAAGCATATAATAATGTTAAGTCTCAGATATATAATGAAGATAACAATAACAAAATAATGGGATCGATACCCTTTGTTAATGGTCTCTCACACAACATAAAAAACATTTTGAAAAAAGAGGATATCCAGGTGACGCATAAAATCAACAATACGCTAGGCTCGTTATTCACTAAACTGAAATCAAAAATTCCAACGCTTCAATCTATTAACACAGTGTACAAAGTCAATTGCTGCGATTGCGGTCATTGCTACATAGGTCAATCGTCTCAACACCTCAAGAAAAGAATCAATGCTCATAAATATGACATCAAATCAGGTGATCCGGATAGATCTGCTTTAGCCTCACACACACTCACTATGTCTCATAAATTCGATTTTGAAAATGTAACAATTGTTGATAGGGAAGATCATTGGCACAAAAGGCTAATTAAAGAAATGATTCATATCTCAAAGAATAATACTGTCAACAAAAGAACTGACATACAGAATCTTAGCCATTTATTTTCGGATATCATATAATTGTTACCTTTTCAAATTCGAATTTATATCGACTCAGAATACGAGTATCGAACAACGATTTAACATAACCTCAAATCTATCGATTGACGTGATCGATATCATACAATGGCTAGTTTATCACTTCCTCTGAGATCTCTGCACCATGAACACCTCATGCGCTTAGGATAGTCATAATTAGTAAGTAATCTACCTATAATTGTCTACAAGTATTACATATGATAGCCTCTTCTGTTTTCATAATTTTTGAATATAAAAATGCAACTTTTTCGGCATTTAATGCCTTTGTACAATTTAATTTTACGATCACCACGTGCTGCACGTGCCTTAGTCATATACTATAAAATATTAGTCATTTCTCTTAAGTATTCAGAATATATATAGTAATATACTAGAACAATAATCACTCAATGTATAAATTTAAGCTAATTTTGAAATAAATTTGTAGCCTGAAGATGGCTGGCTGGGCTCAGCCGAAACGTCGTTATAAAAACGAATTTTTTGGTCTCAATTGATCTCCTCCGACTAAACTCCTAGTCAAATGAATAAAGATATGGATGAATAAATACCGTTTTTATTCAGTATAACAAAAGAAAATCCAATTACTACTCAATCTACTAGGTAATACACTAATCTATACTAGAGACTACGCGAAATAGTTAATACTAAGCTAAAGGTTATAAGCTATAAGGAAGAAATGTGAGAATAATACTATACGTCGGGATTGCAAGATAATAGGTACGAAAAGAAGTTAGAGGAGGGAATGAGCCTACCGAATTAGCTCCCGAACGACACCCGGGCCAACTCCAAGAACCCACCGTCACACAACTTCCTTCGCGAGGATCCTGGTGCAGCTTATGCCGGGCGCTCGATGAGAGTCAGCTGTCTTGTTGACTAGGTGCAATGAGGACCGTTTTCCTTGGAGGTTGACAACAGAGGACCTTCTTCTATTCCGCACCCTGGTCTGCTTCACACACAGGTCGTTGTCAGGAATCGTTATAGACGGTTAGGTGTGGCCGGGGGTGAGGCTGGAGGGTGAGCACTTCGCTCAGCCTTCGGTATTTAAGAATCGACTAACTGGCAATCACCTCGGTTTCGATAAAGAAACCTCGGGTTGCTTAATGGTGGGGTTTTTTCGCGATTAGCTGAATCGGTGGTTTTTGGGGGGCGTCGCGCCCTTGGCTCGTTTCCTGCTCTAACTTCCGGCCAAGCGCGCGCGTGTAGGAATGCGCTGACTGCACTACTTGCAATGAAATACTTTAGAAAAAGTATGAAAACAGGGCCGTACGTAACACACTATTACTCTCCAGTTGGTATGAGTCGACTTCGACAAGCGGGATGCAATTTTCCCAGTTCCTCGACTATAAAACGTTGGGCTATGGATTATGACATAAGTCCAGGGTTCACCGACTCCATTTTCCAAGCTCTAGGTGAGAAGCTCTCGACTCTTCCTGCCGATCAACGGCTCCTTTCTTTGATTTTCGATGAGACAAAAATAAAGAGCATGGAGGAGTATTCCGAATCAATGGACCAAGTAGAAGGATTAGTCGATCTTGGTCCTCTCGGACGGCGGGATCAGCGAGCTACCGACATTTTGGTATTTTCCATTGAAAGCATCAACGCTAAAAAACCGTATCGCCAACCGATAGCATATGTATTGTCGCATTGGGCTGTACCTGCAACAGATTTGTCTGTATTGGTAAAAATGTGTTTGGACAAACTCGCTGCCGTTGGAGCTGATGTTCGAATGATATGTTGTGATCAAGGGGGGCCAAACCAGAAGCCACCGAGCTTGAAGTAACACCCGAGGAGCCGCATTTCATTTACAAAGACAAGCTGTATTATGCGGTGTGTGACTTCCCACATTTAATCAAACGCCTTGCTGCGTTCTTTAGGGAGGGCAAAGGCAACGCAAAGATGATTTACCAAAATGGTGAAATTATTGCGGCTTGGGATGATTTCGTCGAAACGTGGAGATTCGACTGTGCAACAGAAGCTGGGTCAAACTTGTTGTCTCACATCACCGAAAGACATATGAAGCTGAAGTCTTTCGAATCCATGAATGTGAAACGGGCTTTTCAATTATTCAGCAACCGTTTTTCGTGCGCAATTGAAACGGCGGGAATGAGCGGTCTTTTAAAAAGCAATACGTGGAAGGTATCATCAGATTTCGCGAAGAAGATGAATGCCGTCATTGATGCATGTAACTCATACAGCTTGAAAGTCACTGTTGGAGGAAAACGAGTTTTATCCGATAGGCACCCCGATATAGAAAAACTGCTCAAAGAATTCGTCGATCAATGTAAATCGTGGAGTACCACGCCGAATGGAAAAAAGCAATTGCCATTTCTGCGGGGCATTCGGCAGACGGTGACAGCTTTACTTGCGCTCTACAATTGCCTCAAAAATGAATTTCCCGGCTTCGAACTTGCCACTGGATTATGTATACACTGTTAAAAATGTTTGTGAATTTAGTATACATTTACTATACAAAAGACTTCCAATTTCACAAATTCGGCAAAGCAATGTGAATTACTATGGATTTCTTTTAAATTTGCGAAAAAATTCTCAATTTTATTAAACTCGATACGAAAAGCACAAAAGTGTATCATAAATTTACTAATTTGTATGGTAATTGCATTGTGTTCGTGAATTTACTAAATAATGTTTGGAATTTGCCGGACATACTTCTAAATGTGCTAAACAAGTGCACTAGATGAATTTCAGAAACTTCATGTGAAATTCATCAAGACATTTTGTTAATTTACTAAACCCCAGGTTGTAGTAGAAATTGATCAAAAACGCATGTCAAGTTCAATAGTTGGTGAAGAAGAAGATATTGCTATGCATTCTATCTGAACTCGAAGTCCAACATTGAGTTTCACTGAGCTTGCTGACATATGAAGCTATTGTATGATGTGTAGGCTCCGAACAAATAGAAAGACATTCGAAGGACAGTCAATAGGTAGTTTGGCGTAGTGGATAGGGCGTGCGACTAGTAATACGAGCGAATGCGAGCGGACGTGGGTTCAAATCCCGGTTACGACGAAAATATTATTGGCATTTTTAGCGAATTGAAAATGTGTTTCCCTGGTGTTGATCATATAATGATGGTCATTTAAGTGTTCAAACGCACAACCTCGGGTAAAAAATAATTTTTTTTTACAATTTGGGACCTGCTTCAAAGTTTAGTAATATTACTATAACAATGCTAGAAAATTAAAAACCTCGTTCTTAAAATTACTGTAGAAATGTTCGGTAAATTCACTATCGCCAACACGAATAATGCTTCCTATACATTTTTAGTAAATTTACATCAGAAACTTCTAACAGTGTAACCAAGATTCAGGTAAACAAGTTTCTTCAAAGTTGCGGCAACGTGGAGGATTTAACACTAAGCCAACATCTCGGACGGCACGCATTTCCTTGAAGCAAATAATATCTAGCAAGGATATTTTTGCGCCAGAGAAAGGCAACTCACAATGCCCAGAAGCTCCTCAACTTCTCCATAGTCCATTGACTGCGACAATAGATCCTGAGGTCGATACTTTTGACCTTATGACACCGGAAGTCAGTGAACAGGACAATAAAATTGTGTCGGACGTCGAGCAGATGGAAGAGGACATTCGAAATGCTACCCAGGATGCCTCTCTCGATCTCAACGATTTCACGAGCTACGATCAGAATGACATATTTGAGTGGCTTCGTTGCGTTCCGTACAATCAAGAAATTCAATTGTGCCAAGTGTCGCGAAGTCCTTGCAAAGACGCCCATGGAGAAAATTACCAAAGACGAATTCTACCTGGCAGCAAGAGAATATGAAAATCCAAATGAAGACGAACCTTCCGTTACGAAGCTGACGCGACCGCAGTGCATTATTAAAAAAGTCGTCTCTCTACAGCTGTACTATTTTCACAAAATAATCGGGGATTACTGGGCACACGCGAACGTTTTGAAGAAAATGACGAACGCTTGCGTAGCTGTCACAAACCAAAAAGTGCCAGAATGGTTTGATCACGAACATCCGTGCCTGGAACACCGCACGCGTGCACTCAAATACCTTCTGAGAGTGAGGATTCATGCACTCACGAGATTCAAGAATCAACAAGCCCTTGACGAAAAGCGACATACAATGAGTCAAAAACTCAAAAACTTAAAGAGCATCTGAGGGAATCGATAGCTTTCTGCATGTCACTTTGGAAATGGAATGAACTAGAGCAGGGATTCTTAACCTTTGTGTATTCGCAGACCACTTTCGAAATTTCAAAAATTCCACGGACCTTTTTCGAATACAGAAAAATGAAATTCAGTTCACTCAGTGTGATATTGGACGTTCTACTCATGCTTCGCGTCGGTAAAATGCCCATTTTCACACCTCATAAATTGAAATTTTATACAACACCCGACGGAAAAACTTCTTCTGATCTCGTGTGATTGCACAACTCACCTTCGGCTCGTGCTGCAACCTCACACTCGTCAGCAAAAGTTTTACCGCACTCGTAGCGTATCAAAGAAACCCTGAACTAGAGTATTAATTTACTCATCTTCACGATAATCCGACGAACATGTATCCTTTTTATTTACGAAATATAATTTTCCACAACTTCCAATTCATAACTTGTAAATTTTGTTGAAAAAATGTTTCTTTTATACTGCAATTTAACTTTCAATGTAGGTATAATTTATTTATTCCATGGTGCAGTCTCTTCTGGTCTCTTCAATCAAGAGTTATTTCCAATATATATTTTATTAAATGAATATTATATGTACAGTCTGAAATGCCAGATATTTTATCCAAAATCGGATTCCTGCAAGCAATGGAACTTTGAACAAAGCAGTTTTGCTCCGTAATGTACATGTGAGGTTACATGTGTGAGTAAACAAAACAGAGTGTGGCGGAGGAGCAGTATCGGTAATCTGCATGGTATTACCTGCATCTATCATTTATCTGTCATTTACCCGCAGAGAATTTAGTTCACGGAACGAACACACGGGACCCACGGAACCAAGCTCCACTAGTCTGTCCCAGGCTTTTGGCTCCGTGGGCTCTCTCAGGTTTCTCTCTGACTCTGAAATATCTTCACAGTCAGCTAATCGTGTAGAGATTAGTTGATGCAACATACCTAATCTGACAGCCGTACCTTGGGGTTCAAATGTTGTTGCTAAATTATCCCAAGTAGGGTGTCCGTTAAAAAACCCAATTTTGAATCGGACTAGACGCACCCCCTACAATGATTTAAAAAAAAAATGAAAAAATTTTTAAGCGCAATTTGATCCTTCTATCTCAATTGGAAGGCGTGCCTAAGTGTCCAAATAATTTTGCATTTGAATAACATTCATTTCTGTCATTTTTTTTCAATTCCAATTTTTTGCGTAGCCAAAAGAAGGTAGAAAAAATCATGCGATAGTTGGAATCTCCCTCATATAAGTGACAGTACATAGAAAAGAATCTTCCTTGCCGATTGTCTCGTATGTACGGAAATAGTAGATTTCGATACGAGAGCGAAATGTGAGGCGTTTATAGGATCGTCCGATGTTTTCAGCACGAACCGTAGTCGAGGCGGCAGCTGAGACGAAGGTGAGTGCTGAAGGCATCGGACAACCCTAAACGCCTCACTTCGCGGGAGTATCGAACGCTATTTTTTATAACAAATGAATGAAAAAGTTGCTTGTGGGGCTCTGTTGTCAATGTAAACAACCATACCAAAAACATCGAGTCGATTCACGGAGATAGCGCGTTGACAGGGATGAATGATTATAAAATGCTCTTGTTGGCACGCCGTGCGTAACAAGAATCACGTTGTGCACGCTCGATGTGCGCAAAACGCAGTGCGCACGTTTGACATGCAATTAGTTTCATGTTGGCATTGCCTACTCAAACGTCAGAAAAGTGCCACAATATGACCGCTTCAGAGCCCCAAACAAGCGACTTTTTCATGCATGCGTTATAAAAAATAAATTTTTAAATGAAATGCAGAACTGATTCTTTCAATAACGCAATGGGCAAGGAAGTACTGATTCCATCAGACTGGTGTTGCACGTCACGGTTCATCAATCGCCGTGAAAATATCTACAATAGATTTGTCTGAATTAATGAATTTTTTTCCCTTCTATTGACTACGTAAAAAATTGGAATTGACAAAAAATGACAAAAATGAATGTTATTCAAATGGAAAATTATTTAGACACTTAGGCACGCCTTTCAATTGAGATAGAAGGATCAAATTGCGTTTAAAAATGTTCTTATTTTTTTTTTAATCATTGTAGGGGGTGCGTCTAGTCCGATTCAAAATTGGGTTTTTTAACGGACACCCTAATCCCAAGCTAACTTGGCGGTTGTTGCTTGATCAACGTGAACAAATAATTTAGTATCAATCGACAAATATATCGTAGACAGCAGCGCCAGATTTAGGCAGGGGCGGACGGGGCGGCCGCCCCGGGGCCTCCACATCACAGGGGCCTCCACAAACTCCGACATGGATTTTTTTTTCTCTATTTATGAATACAAAAATGTATAAGATCGTTGAAGATAATATTATTCTCATTTCTTCTTCCCATCTTCAATCCTCATTGCTTTATTGAAATAAATATGATAACCGATACTGGTGAAACTCCTATCCGTTTAATATGCGCGCGCGCGGATGGGGGTCAAAATTTTGAAAGTCCAAAACGTAAACTGGCTGAAATCTCGAATTTCAAAATGAGCGAAACGCGAAATTCAGAACAGGCAATATTACGATACTCTATAAAGTATACAAAAGATCATTATGAATACGGAAATATCATAAACAAATTTCATCGAAAAACCAGTTTGAGAATGGACAAGATCACGAAGGGCAAAATGTCGAATTAGTGAAAATATCAAATATACGAAATTTGGACTGTTCTTTATTTTAGAATAGCCAATCTACGAACCGTTTAAAAATTCGAATTCATTCAAACGAAAGGTCAAAAACTCGAATGGTCAGTATCTCGAATCGCTTAAACATAGACGGGCCAAAATAGCGAAAGTACTGCAACACTTATTGCAGGTATTTCCTGTTTCCTACGCTACCGGATAAGGCTAATACTTAGGAGCTCATGAAAATTCTATCATTCGAGATTTTGACCTTTCTACATTTTGCGTTTATGAGTTCTGCTCCTTCTGAATTTTGGTTCTCTCTATATTTATGTTTGGTTTATCAGCTGTTTGAAATATCAGCCATTTTCGATTTCTAGTTTTGGAAATATAAACTTTTCATAATGGGAGATGTAGATATCGATCGAATCGAGTCAATGGGTATCATAATGTCAAGTGATCAATTGCAATCCAATATAAACTTTTCATGTTAATATCGAGGGCTTAGGACCAAAAGGTCGTAACCCACTGTTTTTTGGCTTTTGATGACCTCACTGCCATAAGGACGTATCCCCAACTTTAACACGGAAGTTCCATAAGAGAAAAATTACGCAGCCTACGGCCAGAAGGACGTAAGCCCACTGCAATACTGCCAGAAAGACGCAGCCCGCAAAAATGAAAAATAAAAAGTCGGTTACGCTCTCCTGGCAGATCACTGATGATTTTTCTCCGGATTTAAATCGCCTTCTTACAGCCAGAAGGTCGTAACCCTCTGTTTTTCATTTTTCATGGCTCACGCCTTTCTGGTAGATAACCGGTCAATTTTTTTCAAATTTCTATGGCATCCTTACTGCCAGAAAGTCGTAATCCATGAAAAATGAAAAAAAAGTGGGTTACGCTCTTCTGGCAGATCACTGATTAGGTTTTTTCGGCTTCAAATCGCCTTCTTACAGCCAGAAGGTCGTAACCCTCTTTCTTTCATTTTTCGTGGCTCACGTCTTCCTGGTAGTTAACCGGTCATATTTTTTTGAATTCCAATCGCCTCCTCACAGCCAAAAGTGCATAATCCACGAAAAATAAAAAAAAGTGGGTTACGACCTTCTGGCTGTAAGAAGGCGATTTGAATCCGAAAAAAAATAATCAGTAATCTGCCAGAAGAGCGTAACCCACTTTTTTTTATTTTTCGTGAATTACGTCCTTCTGGCAGTAAGGAAGCGATCGAAATTCGAAAAAAAATGACCGGTTATCTGCCAGAAAGGCGTAAGCCTTGACAAATAAAAAAAAGAGGACTACGACCTTCTGGCTGTAAAAAGGCGATCTAAATCCGGAGAAAAATCATCAGTGATCTGCCAGAAGAGCGTAACCCACTTTTTATTTTTTATTTGTGCGGGCTGCGTCTTTCTGGCAGTATTGCAGTGGGCTTACGTCCTTCTGGCCGTAGGCTGCGTAATTTTTCTCTCATGGATCTTCCGGGTTAAAGTTGGGGATACGCCCTTATGGCAGTATACTCCGTTTTTCGTGGGTTACACCCTTTTGGTTCTAAGCCCTCGATATAATCTATATTCTGCTCATTCGAAGTACGAATGATCTGAAAACAGATTGGCGAATTAGCGAACTGTCGGATAAATAACCTTTCGACGAAACACTTATTCGACTCAGTGGTCTGTCGGAAATGAAAAAATTTGAAATCACAATTCTCGTTATTTTGGTATTCGATCATTTCAAAATTCGAGACTTTGGTCAGTTTACGTTTTGGACTTTCGAAATTTTTACCCCCACCCGCCCCGGGGCCCCCACCTCTGTAAATCCGGCGCTGTTACTCTCCATGACAAATATAAGACCTAGAATTATTCACTATGTCTTCTACTCACACGCGGACGATTGAACGAGTACTTTCAAGTGAATACAGTCGAACCTCCCGTAATGTGGAAATAATTCTTAGAATTTCGCTCAACTTGGGCGATTTCCACATTCTGGGAGGTCGTGAGCTCATCGGCTGTAGAGGGGTGCGAAGAGAGGTGAACGTCACCGAAACCGGTTTAGCTGTAACGAACATAGATGAAGTATAGGCGCAAGAGGAATGGTCGGGGCGACGGGGGAATTCTTGAAAATTCACATTGATCGCGAGACTCTCTCAAACCGAGGTACCACATTACGGGAGGTCCGACTGTACTATTATTTTTATTTTTTATTTTTTGCTTTTTTCTTATTTTTCGCTCTTTTCAATCAATTATGAATGAGAAATCGAAAATGATCGTTGTATCATTTATGCCTTGGTAGCGACCTCTAAACATTGTCCAATGTTGTCGAGTTTTTACACAGATTTTTTTTTTTGATTCCTCATAACTTCATTCGTGTGCCCATGAAAAACAAGAAAAAAACGAAAAAATGAACCACCCTAATATACATATATTATTATGGATAATGGAACACCTATTAGTAACTATTTAATCGTAATTTACACCCAATTTTTGGTTGTATAGTACATTCCGTCACTCAATTTGTTGATGTAAGAAATGACAGCACTGTTCAAATCTTCTTTCGTTAAAGTTTCCCAGTGAAAGTGATCGAGATCATAAGCCTTGTAAGCTCTTGTGTGTTCATCTAAATAGCAATCGATCATGCTTTTTGTAACGATTAGAAAATCATCTTCGCTCATTCTAAGTATTAAATGAACCAAATCAAATTCAGGACCCAACTCTGAAAATGTTACAATTACACTATTATTCCTCATTTTATTTCCATTATACTGTATCCAACTTGTCACTGAAACGTTGTCATTTATAGCAGGTGGTAATAAGTTAATGAAAAATGAAACATCAGGTAGAGGTAGAGTACTTATCGGAGTCGTTCTATAAGCACCGCAGATATAAATTGGATAAGAGGAATGTTTGCAGAGTAACCTGTAATTTAGTATCAACTGATGCCTTAGAGCTATAGTTCTACAAATATTGACTCTAATGGTAGCACTATGAGAAATTCGTTTCCCTTCATGATGCTTGCTTTCATACCGCATGCAACTAATTTTCCACAGAAGACCTACTAGATGCATTATGCGTGGGTAATGTATAAGAAAGTGATGTTTCGGCTTCATGCTATCGGGGAATTTTCTACTCAATTAGGTTAAATACTCCCCGATTTTAAATTCGAGTACAGTAGGAGTTTCAATTGTGATTGTGGTGCTACAACCAATGTTTAGGATGTCTTTAAGTAATAATAAAAGTTGCCAATGCTCGTCCTCTTTGTCGACAACAAATCCTATAATTGTGCTTAAATTTTTTACAAGATTCAGCATTTCGGCAGACGACAAAATTATGTGTTTATTTTTCAAGTGTGACTCCATTATTTCGGGGGGTTTGTTCATGTCTGAATTTGGACCATATTTGAAAGCACGAAGTTTTTCATTTAGCTCAGCAAGAGTGAAGAACTTGCGAACATATATGAAATGATGCAACAGCAAGGCGATGTCATATCGACAAACACCCTCTAAAAGATCGTGCATTACATCAACTGCATAATTTTCCATGATGTGAAAACCGGGTATGTCATTGAAAACACAAGGCTCTTTGATTCCGGTTCGTTTTACATCATTCAGTCCCAACGAATGTACATAATTCAAACTGGTACGAAGTGTGCAGTCCTTTTCGTTGAATATCTGATTGATCTCGTTGTAGTCTGTGAAGCAAAACCGACAAAACTTATGTGCTCGAAAGGATTCGACTAATCCAAAAATGGAATGAAGGCCGAGATTATCGCCCAAAATCAGAGCTAGATCGGAATATATTTGTTTCTCTCCGTTAGGGTGATCTATGGTTATTCCTTCACTTTGCAAAAATTTTAATTCCTCTACGACTTCACTGAAAATGATAGGATTCTTAAATACTGAGCGATCCAATGTGTTAAACAGAATGAATAAGAATATATTTTCAATTTTCGATTGAAAATTTGGAGGCAAGCAAGGTATGCTCAAATAAACAGCTCCACACTTAGATATGCCTTTGTGACTTCCCAAAGGATTGTTATTTTCATAGTCATCAAAATACATTAGAAGTGGGAAAAAAGTTTTATCACCAAAGCAAGTCAATTTTTGTTTCCAGATGGGACTTTGAACTATATTAGAAAATATGAGGTTTTGAGAATTTACTGATTTTACATAGTCCAATGTTTTGTCTAATATCCCAGGCATCTCAAAAAAATGCTTGAGTACTCGTCGAATCGAAACGAACTGGGCAACAACTGGGGTATATTTAAGATTAGAAGCAAGAGCTTTCATTTTGTACTCCGACCTTTCCCCGATTCCGTAGCTTTCTGGAACAACAAAAGTATTATAACGTCGAAATTGAGCAAAACGTTGCTTTTCCGTCATCATACCCTCAAATGGTTTTGAAAAATTTTCGAAGACATTTTCGAAGCGACTTCGTACTTCCTGTCGTAGAGAATTCAGCGAGGATTCAAATAGTTGCATTGCTTCAGTAATTACGTTATCAACTCCGTTTCTGGATATATCGGGAGAGTGATACAAATGTCCTGCAAATTTCACTACTCCTTCAAGGATAGGGTTTGTAGATTTCGACGGAATCGCCTGTGAATTAAGCTCATAGTCATTAGTATCGAAAGGAAAATCAACTTCTGAAGTTGCATCAAAATCATCTGAATCACATAAATTATCTGGAATACCACTACAGAAACCACTGGAAGTATTGGGCTCTTCATGAGTTTCTAAGTTCCCAAAATCACCGGATGAATTTTGTCGCAAGTTCGATTGTGACGAATCTTGGAACACATCTGTGTGCTCTTTTTGTCTGTGTCGAATGAACGAGTTTAACAAGTCGAATGTCTTTTCACAATCGACTTCTGCGCAGTGAAAAAGTTTAAGTGAAGGATGATATAATTGTATATGGCGGACTAATGAGCGATTATCGGCTAATATTAACTTACAGGTATAACAGGTTATCATTTTGTATGGGATATATTTGCGTACAGATATTTCGAAGGATCTTATCTACTGCAGTTTCTCAGAAAATGCTTGTTTGATCAATCCTAGCAGAACGTTCACTGATTTGACCAGTCTATCGCCTGGCACGTATATTTTAAATCCGGCGATTTGAATGAATTGCCACAGTGTAGCTGATGGCTTTGGATATTCGCAGACCAGGACAAAGAAAAGTTTGAAAGTTAGGTCCAATGCTTGTGAGCATGAATCGACTTCGTATTTCTGATCGTCGATTTGAACGAAGGCCTGATCAATTTTGATGAAGTTTCCGACAATGATCAAAATACCGGGTGATTCCTCGCTTACATCACAGTGATGTGGGTAGCAGACCGTCTGAACACAGAGTTGTATATCTATGTACATCATATATATAGATATACATTGTAGGGATATGGCGGTCCGCAACCCAAATGACTGAGAAGTAAGCGAGGAATCACCTGGTAAGTTGCACCGTTAGCTTGACTTTTGAGGCTCGTTGTTTGAAGCGTTCTAAACTCCCAGCTATGTCACTACTGGTCTACAAAATAAAAGTGAATAATCATATTCTATCTTTTTTTCAGTTGATATTTAGAAGACGAAAAACCAATTTCATGACAATCCTATTCAAAAAAGATATAGAACATACCTCAGCATGATACATAAAAAATTCTCGTCTTTCCTGCTGTGAGTACTTTCTTATTTTTTCTGTTCCCGCCCCTTGATCTTTTTTAGCTCTTCCTGGACGACCTGAGTCGATTAATAGAGGAAGTAAATATAGAATTACTGCGTCTTATGCATCTGAGCCATTCCACGTCAGAACGGACAAAATAAATCAAAATATGACCTCGATATTACCGATTTTGCTATAATTTGTTTTTCATAACATCTGCTCTGAAACGTCAGCTTTCAGTGCCTGTTTAGCGAGTCGAAACAAGCTAATTTCATGCGAATGCCGCGAAAAGCTGTGACGTATGCTTCAATCGCGATTTCAATGTATTAGCGGTCTGAAAGCAGCGTTGCTTTCGTGCCATGGGAAGAAAGCAACTGCTTTCGTCCCTTGCAGTTGCTTTCTTTCCATGGGAGGGAAGCAATTTAAAACCTGAAGTTCTTTGCAAATGTTATGAAAAACATAGTGTGTGACACGGGATGAAACATGAATGCAGGCACGGGTGATGTCAGCCCTCGCCTTCGGCTTCGGGCTGACAACTTCACCCTGGCCTGCATTCACACTGTTTCATACCTTGTTACACAATATACTATTACGGGTTCTATGGAACAAATGATTTTTTTTTTTTTGGCCCCTATTTTCCAAGTTACACGGGGGTGAAATTCAGCAAAAAGAGCCAATAATCGAAAACACACTCCTCTTCAAACGGTCATATCTTTGATTGTATTCGTCCTAGAGACTTCAGTCAAGAACCATTTCAAAGCAATTGAATGACACTATTATTATACATTTATTTGATTCTGCGGTAAGAAACAATTTCATTTGTTATAAACAAATATATTATTCAAACGTGATTTTCAAAGCAAGAACCACGCGATAAAATTCTGAAAAAAATATGAGCGTATTCCTTGATCAATTCTCTACAAAATCGTCAAGTCAAAAGGATGGAGAAACGATAGAGACTATGTGAAAACGATTTATTTATAAGTGACGGCGCGCGCTGCCACCGTAAAACCCGGCTCGGGTACAGTAATGTTCATTAATGGGTTCGCGGTGGCTGACTGTTTTTTTGGGACTTTTTTGGAAACGAGACTCCATTCTAGTCGTATTTCATGTGCCGATAGTCGAAATTATGATAATAATAATTATGACCCCTTATAAAAATAATATAATATTATTTTATTGATTAGACCACTGATGTATATGGGCGGATCCACGTCACCTCACTCAAAAAAAAAAAAACCGTCAAGTCACGGATCTTTGCGCCGTTCAAAATATCTTCAGTACTATGGAAAAAAAAATACCACTTCAAGGATTTTGAAAATTTTGAAAAAATTGGCAGAGTTAGAGCTATGTGAATTTTGGTAAACCGCTGTTGCACTGCTATGTTTGAAAATTCATATCTCCAAAAGTATTCATCGGAGCTGACTGATCCTGTAATCATTTTGTTCGTAAAAGTGTTACGTCGGGGCGTAACAAAAGAATGCACTTTGGTATCAGAAAATTTATTTGAAAAAAAAAAATTCTTTCAATTTTTTTCGTCGTTTTTTTTTTTTTTTATTCGGCTGCCATTTCCGCGGGACTTTCAGAAATTTATGGAGATAATTTTTTCAGATACCCGGATTCTTCCCCTTCAATCCTAATAAAGAAAATTCATGGAGAAAATACCTGGGCGGGAGGAAAAAAATAAAACGTCTAGTCGCGCGTCGTCGCGCACGCTGATCCAGGATTGCGCGCGGCGCTCGCGGTTCGAAAAATGCCTCGAAACAAAATAAAAAATACGGCTGTCGATCGGAAATTTTCTGAATTTCGCAAAAATGATGACCATTTTTTTTCCATTTGTCATTTTTGATGCTTAATTCAAAAAATGAAACTTAAAATGTCAATTCCACCACGTTGCCCATCGTTTTTTTTTTTTTAATCTTTTTTTTTCAGAAAGTTCAGGAAATTTCCGATGAAAATCATGTCCAAAAGTCTTCCATTCGTTTACCTCCAAGTTATGATTATTACGTAGAAGTATTCTTGACCGTGGAGATTGTAGAGAGGGAAAATAAATATCGGGTATAGACGGTCAGATGAGATCAAATTATTTATTTCACGTAACGTTTCGGTCGTGCATGGCCGACCATCCTCAGACTGTGAATGATCAATTCAGAAATATAAAAATATATCCTATTATGCCTCAATTTGGCATGAACAATAAATAAATATATGCCGGGAATATTCGGTGAATTAGAACGATCCCCTTCCTATGACCAAACCAACACAGGCGCGCACCGCGTACGTGAGGCTCGGCGGGCGGGGCTGAGCGACCAGTGGTGCTTCTACCGAATCTTCCGCGCTAGGCCGAGTCCGCATAGCCCACCTCGATACTTCACCTAAAAAGCAATCATCGCACTGAACACGGAAAAGAATGAACGCGAATAAAATGGATTTGCCTGATGTGAACATTTATTTTCGAAATTTATGAACGAATTTAAAATCAAATATCAATCAATTGGATTTAAGTATTGATTATCAGTGTTTAGGATCGATATTTGAGACGAAGTGGAACAGGTAAGTGAAGGGTAAATCATTGAAGACAACATGGTCAAAAATTGTTTTATTCATTGATTTATTTATTTATTAACAGAAAAATAAAATTTATCAACGATTATTGGTTAATCGAGGAATCCATTGCTGTTGAATTATGGCGTACGTCCAAACTTATCGGAGATTGAATGCTTGGGAATCGAAGAGAGGCTACCGATGAGCCACTGTCGAACGTAGTAGACTTTCACTCAAACCATTTTTATTTCTCAACGACTACTTCTATCGGAGACCGGAGTGCTGACATGTACACTAAACGTAATGGATTCTGAGCCGGATGGTGTTCGACAATCGAAGAAACAGCCAATCGGCGCTCTGGATTTTTGTAGTCCAGAGCGGTGATTGGCTGTTTCACCTATCTAGATTACACATCCGGCTCAGAATCCATTACGTTCAGTGTACCTCAGCGAGGCTTCATAGCGTGCGGAGGGGATTTGTCGCAGGAGTTTGTAGTACGTCGACAATCAGGTGTCGGAGAAGAATAAATTCATACGCGTTGAAGAAGATGTTACCATCCCAGGACATCGTTACTTCCTCTGAAACAGCAAGGTGAGAGTATAACTGACTATCATGAGAATTTATAAGTCTTGTAAGTCTTTTCGATATCCGTTAACTTTGTATCCTCCGTACCCAGTGACTGATCGCCCGCTATCTCTTGAGGAGAAATATCGCCGATGTCGTTGTCCAAGCTGACCTCAGGGATCAGACTGCGAAGAGTGATCGAGAACCAAGCAGGGATCGAGGAAACGAGAGCTAGCAACAGCGTCGGCGAGGCTTGGCAGCGTACCGAGTAGCTTCGTTGCAAGGGTCCGTAGCCCGTCGACGATATTCATCGAACATTTCTTACTCGTCTAACGACCATTCAACGTTCATGTCTCGTAGCAGGCGAAGAAGCCTCGTCGCAGATGTTCCCAGTGCGACGAGGCAGCGTACGAGAAGCTTCGTTGCCAGAGTTCGCAGTGCGTCGGCGAGCATTTTCTATCAAATTTTTGTGCGGCAAGGCTTCGCCAGAGTCCAGAGAAGGACTGCATATCGTCGACGTGCTACAAACGCTGGCAACGAAGCTCCTCGTACGCTACCTCATCGCACTACAAACTCCTGCGACAAAGCCCCTCCGCACGTTATGAAGCCTCGCTGAGGTACATGTCAGCACTCGGTCTCCGATAGAGGTAGTCGTTGAGAAATAAAAATGGTTCGAGTAAAAGTCTACTACGTTCGACAGCGGCTCATCGGTAGCCTCTCTTTGATTCCCAAGCATTCAATCTCCGATAAGTTTGGACGTACGCCATAATTCAACAGCAATGGATCCCTCGATTGACCAATAATCGTTGATAAATTTAATTTTCCTGATAATAAATAAATAAATCAATGAATAAAACAATTTTTGACCATGTTGTCTTCAATGATTTACCCTTCACTTACCTGTTCCACTTCGTCTCAAATATCGATCCTAAACACTGATAATCAATACTTAAATCCAATTGATTAATATTTGATTTCAAATTCGTTCATAAATTTTGAAAATAAATGTTCACATCAGGCAAATTCATTTTATTCGCGTTCATTTTTTTCCGTGTTCAGTGCGATGATAGCTTTTTAGGTTAAGTATCGAGGTGGGCTATGCGGACTCGGCCTAGCGCGGAAGATTCGGTAGAAGCACCACTGGTCGCTCAGCCCCGCCCGCCGAGCCTCACGCACGCGGTGCGCGCCTGTGTTGGTTTAGTCGTAGGGAGGGGATCGTTCTAATTCACCGAATATTCCCGGTATATGCTAACAGTGCAATAAAATCTGTGATCTGAGATTAACAATATATAAACTAACAGAATTGACTCACAGAGTCTACATAGAATCAACACGTGGTGTTATAGCACACACGAAATTTATAGGTTAGAATAAGTAATAAACTTGAAATATAGCCAAAGCCTCCGAGAACCAATAATAGTAATGTGATAAATACAGTAAAACAATTGAAACACAGCAAGATTGCTAACTGGGTGTTGGATACCGTGAACGTGCGTTATTCTTCACCGAAACAGACTCCTGATTGCACCTGAGATGTTATAAGGTAGGCACTCAGCGAAGAAGTGATCAACGATCAATATGTAACGACGAGCGATAATCGATAGTAAATTTCGGCGGTGAGTTTGAAAAAGGAAACAACCTGACTTTCACGACATCCAACACTCAGACAAGCAATGGACCATAAATATTGCTTAAGTTATCTATATCGGACCGTTTATTCACAGTATCATCTCTGCGAATGTGAACCATCTCCTTTACCGCGCGATGGTAAAAGTTAGATTCGCTGGTAAGGATTTCAACATTATCAAAATCAAATTTATGCCCTAAGGTTAGGCTATGGTTGGCTGAAGCCGACTTCTCAACGTCCTTACATTTAATACTATATTTATGTCCATATAGACGCTTATGAAGGTGTTGCGATGTTTGTCCTATATAGCACTTATCGCAATCATTACATGGAATCTGATAGACGACATTTGATTTGTCAAGAAACGGAACCTGATCCTTGAGACGGGAGAAAAGGTTAAGTGTTGAATTGCTATTTTTATGGACCGACACCACTTGATGTTTTCTAAGAATCTTTTGGATCTGCTCCGAGAGCCCCTTAACATATGGAAGGACCGCGATACCTTCTACTGTTTCGTAGTCGTCGCTGTATT
This sequence comes from Tenthredo livida, assembly GCA_963992785.1. Taxonomy (NCBI): domain Eukaryota; kingdom Metazoa; phylum Arthropoda; class Insecta; order Hymenoptera; family Tenthredinidae; genus Tenthredo; species Tenthredo livida. The sequence continues at coordinate 11,567,391 of OZ023071.1, forward strand.
TTACCCCAACCGACAGACTATTATATAATTTGTCTACTCTTGATGAAAAAACTTGGTTTATTAGATCCAAAGGATAGCCATTCTCTTCCAGAGTGTCCGTGATTACGGCTAGATTTTTCTGCCTGGCCTGTAAACCGGTTCCGCTAACTTTAAACCCCTGTCAGTTAAGCTAATGATAACGCTTCTTTTATATTTAAGTGGGTGGTGTGACGAAAAATTATATAGGGGAACGTGGGGCAGAACGGGCAGCGGGGCAGAACGGGCACCAAAACAAAAATAGTAGATTACGATACAAGTGCGCGAAGTATGTGAGGATCACATACGCGCACGTGTGTCGTATACTATTTTTTGTAACACTGTATGGAAGTTCGCACTTCGTGTACACAACACGCGGTGACGATACCCCAACCTGAATGTTTCGGACAGCTGAGGGCGTGATTGTAGTCACCACTTGTTTCGTTCTATGGCGCATAGTTACGCTCGTTTCGCTCGGATTAGCGTTAGGTAATAAACATTACCTAACAGTTTTGCGACATTACTCAACAGTTTTGGATTTGTTGGGGAATCGGCCGCCTCGCGCACTGCTTACGGCGCGCGAAGTCGAACTTCCCATGCATGTGTTACAAAAAAAATAATGTGGTCGGAAATGATTTTTTATGGAATATGGCGACGTATTTTGGATCAATGATGAAAAAAAAATAAACAAAAAAAAAAATTACTTTTTTTTCCGTTTTATTTTACTTTTTTAAAAAAAAATTTCAATTTTTTTTTTTTTCATTATTGATCCAAAATACGTCGCCATATTTTATAAAAAACCATTTCCGACCACATTATTTTTTTTTGGTTTGGTGCCCGTTCTGCCCCGCTGCCCGTTCTGCCCCACGTTCCCCTATATATAAAATAATATATAGTTTATATATTGTTAATCTCGAATCACAGATTTTATTGGACTGTTAGCATATATATATTTATTTATTGTTCATGCCAAATTGAGGCATAATAGGATATATTTTTATATTTCTGAATTGTTCATTCACAGTCTGAGGACGGTCGGCCATGCACGACCGAAACGTTACGTGAAATAAATAATTTGATCTCATCTGACCGTCTATACCCGAGATTTATTTTCCCTCTCTGTTATGATTATCGAGATAATTTCATTCTCAACATTGAATTGTACAAATAATGACACGAAACCCTCAAATTTTATTCAAACCGTAACTGTGCCTGGGAGGTAAACGAGCGGAAAACTGTCGGAAAAGTGTCGGCGTGCCATTTATTTCGACTTATATCAGCCTATGCATCAAAAATGCAAAATCGGACGTAAGAGTCCGATTCTATATGGAATTCCGAAAACAACGATCCCAAAACATCTTTGTTTTCGACAACGATGAAGGGGCCAGGGGTATTCTACGATTTTGTGGTAATTTCAGCCATTTCCACGGTTGGGAACGATATTTCATCCGATCGAACACACCAGTTCGAACTCATTACTCGTCAAACATCGACTGCCAAAAGGACAAGTCGATTGATAGCCCCGTTTCGGGGAAAATCGAGAAATAGATCGGTCGGTAAAATTCGAGTATACTCTCCCCTATATATTGTGTGGTTTCACGCCCTGATTTTCTCAAGTGATACAGGTTTCCGATTCTGTCTGCCACCATCTTTACTTCATTTTCAGCATTTTCTATCAGCGCTATATTCTTCTTAAAAATTACTGTATTGCCCTTGTCTACTTTCTTAGGTACGGACATGAGGTTTGTCCTCAAGTCTGGCACATATAGCGCGTGCGCAAGTTTTATTCGCTGTGTGCAGAGCCATACTATAGCGGCTGAGAACGACATAGAGCGCCCATGGTGGCGAGAATGTGCGAATTTTGCTGGACTCGCGTATTGCGATATAATGGAGAAGGCGCGAACGGGAAATTTAAATTGATGTGTGAAGTCGTGTAAAAATGTTTTTTTCGGCATAGGCATTGAAAAGTCACTTTATGACGCCTGTTCTCGATCCACAAAGTAGCACTTTATATGGCTGATTTCAGAACTGCCCTATAAAGTCTTTATACGGCAGTCTGGATGCGCAGTTCGAAGTGCGCATTCCAAAGCTGCCGTATGAAGTCTGTATACGGCAGTTGAGATGCGCAACTCGAAGTGCGTGACAGATCGCACCATAGCCTCACTCTTCGTCTGTGAATCTCAACAGCCCGTGTGGAAATTGAACCAGGGTGCTGGCCGGGAGACGGTCGGGAAGCCCGGCTTTCAGTCGGGCGCTGGTCGGGTGGGTCTGACCAGAGCCCGCCCAGAATCGTCACGCTCGGCTATTCGGCACCCGGCCAGGACTCCTGGCCGGGCTATGGCCGGGCTGTCCGACCATAGCCTGACCAGGTTTTACTAGGGGCTATGGGATATTGCGATTATTTTATTCGATTATTCACAGTTGAAAAATGAGAACAAATTATAATCAAGTTTTCAATTTTCTAAGGAGGTTAATGGGTAGTCCAAAATGACTAGTTTTTTATAAATTTATTACGACATAGTCGTCACATTGAATATTCATCGAATGATTATATTCATAAACTAATGATTTCACGAAAATTTCCAGAAAAAATTAATACCGAAATTATAAACAAACGGCTAGATATCGATTTGTGATTTTCAAGCGTTTTAAAATGGTTAAAAATCTAGTAGATTGGTTCGATTACACTCTACGATGGCTCATTTTCTTCAGGAAACTATTTTCTACAATCCGTCTGTGACAGATTATTTTCTCTGTCAATCGGCAATTCAATGTGGCTATTTGTTGCTTAATAGCGATGTACGTGCAATCTTGTGAGATTAAATATTCAGCGTCGCTAACGTGATGAAAAAAATACGTCACAGACGGATTATAGAGAATAGTTTCCTGAAGAAAATAAGGCATCGTAGACTGTAATCGAACCAATCTACTAGATTTTTAACCATTTTGAAGCACTTGAAAATCAAAAATCGATATCTGGCCGTTTGTTTATAATTTCGGTATTATTTTTTTCTGGAAATTTTCGGGTAATTATTAATTTATGAATATCATAATTCGATGAATATTCAATGTGACGACTATGCCGTAATAAGTTTATAAAAAACTAGTCATTTTGGACTACCCAACCTCCTTAAATTGATTTTATATTCATCTCAATATTTCTTATTATGATAGATATTAGGCACAATGATTTAATCTGTAGTTTCAAAGTTATAGTATCACAAGTAGAAACTTTAACCAGTCTTGAAGTATAATATCACGAACCGAGTTTGTTCGATTTTTAAATCATTTCTCCGAATATTTATCTCTTTTTATCCTACATGCGTCAAAATAACCCCATATCGAGCATGTCTTACGGGACAGAAGACTCACATATCTCCCTCGGTCGTGATATGTTATTCGACACATGCGCAGACACGCGATTTGGTTACTTATCAAACCTAGGGAGCAAAAGTGCGCGTCATAGGCATGATATGAACGCATTACATGAAGCTGTCAGGGAGACAGGCGCGATTTTGATTCGGGTGAAGCTGCCCTCGCTTCGCTCGCGCAGCAAACTTCACCCTCATCAAAATCGCTCACCTCTCTCCCTAACAGCATAATCTACTATTATTACATGCTTCTTGATTTGGTTGCGTAGACGCGGGACTAGTCCGTAGGGCTTATCATAAAATGATTAAACTATAGCTATATCTATATATGGGGTATTCCACCTCAACTCGATGTGTCCCCAGACCTTGACAATTCCGATTTCGCCAATTTATTTTGTGCATGTTGCACCATCAGATACAACTACTCTCACCAAAGCTTTAAGGGATTGGTCTCATCGTTTTGATGAGGCAAAATATTGAAATCTCGGTGTTTTCGTTGATACGAAGATGTCAAACGCATGTAACTTGAAATCTATCTGTCATATCGAGAAAATGAATGACACAAAATTTCTTGTTTTTTGAATGTTCTACGTGAAAATAATTTTTTCAAAACTCTTCAACCCTTGTGTCAGTTGTTATTCGCGAATAAAAGCTTATATGCTGTTTTTCGAAGAATAGGCCACCTTCGATTTCATTGAAATTTTCACAAGATATTCCACGAAAAATTACGCAAATTGCAAGACCTTGTTTGAAATGGCTCGACTTTTGGTTCAGAAGTTACAATCATTTGAAAATCTGTAAAAGCCTATAACGGAACTAAGCCGCTTGAAAATGGAACGATGGAAGGATTGGAAATCAAAATAGTCGTTGGTATTCAAATGAATTCTGCATTTTATTTTCAAATACAGTACAGCTTACCCAATAAACCATAGCGTATATAAAATCGGCCTAATGTCCGGCCAAAAAACGTATATCAAACGTTGTAAAACGAGTATACGTGAAATATACGTTTTTCGGCCGGACATCAGTCCTATTTTATGGTGGGGAAACGTTGACGATACAAAGTATTAACGTTTCTACGACCTTCATATCCAAGAATCCCTTCTACAGTCCTATTTTATATACGCTATGGTTCATTGGGTACTTACTGCTTACGCAAACTATGACTGTTTTAATTTCCAATCCTTGCATCGTTCCATTTTCATGCGGCTTCGTTCCGTTATAGGCTTTTACAGATTTTTAAATGATTGTAATTTCTGAATCAAAAGTCGAGCCATCTCAAACAAGGTCTTGCAATTTGCGTAATTTTTCATGGAATATCGTGTGAAAATTTCAATGAAATCGAAGGTGGCCTATTCTTCGAAAAACAGCATATAAGCTTGTATTCGCGAATAACAACTGACACAAGGGTTGAAGAGTTTTGAAAAAATTATTTTCACGTAGAACATTCAAAAAACAAGAAATTTTGTGTCATTCATTTTCTCGATAGGACAGATAGATTTCAAGTAACATGCGTTTGAAATCTTCGTATCAACGAAAACACCGAAATTTCAATATTTTGCCTCATTAAGACGATGAGACCAATCCCTAAAAGCTTTGGTGAGAGTAGTTGTATCTGATGGTGCAGCATGCACAAAATAAATTAGCGGAATCGGAATTGTCAAGGTCTGGGGACACGTCGAGTTGAGGTGGAATACCCCATATATATATATATATATATCAACCAGTACGTCTTTACAATACAGTTTCTCAATTCAGATTGAACAATAAGATGAATCCTCAGTTCGTACTGTTCCAATGAAAGACCAAACCAACACGGGAGCGACAACATAACCTACAAATCTTGAAATGCGATTCTATGCAAGTTTGCGCATGAAAAAATGCTCACCCTACATCAATTATTTGTTGTTACCGTTCTGGAAACTGCGTGTTGCATTATATCACCACTAGCTGATGAATAGTACGCCTCAGAAGTTAATTAGGAAATGAACACTTCTCACCGAAGATTCGATCACTAACTACGCGACGCCATAAGTATAATTTAAGCACACGCTGCTGTTGGAGGCCGTCAAAAATACGGGATGCCACGTGATAGTAAGCGCAAAAGCGGAGTTTGGTGTGCAGAATCGCAAACGCAGTACACGGATATCCCTACTGAAAATAATCATGTGATGAATCACATCATAATATGAAAGAAATCTGAATGTAATTCATCATATGATTTATATTATGGATTTCATATTTTATTTTATTTTATATTATTACATATATTTTCTATTTTTTCATTCTATTTCTTTTTAATTTCATGTTTTTCTATATTCTGTAACAGCGATTCCCGCGGGCTCGGGTGTTACCCGCAGGAACTACGATCAGTTATCAAACTACCCGGGTAACAATTTACATGGCCCGCCCACCAGCCACATTAATGCCATGTGGCATTAGCACGGCAATGCCGTCAGCCGGCCACATAGCAGGTCGATGTTCGATAACCATGCGGCGGCTATATGGTTTCAACATGGCCTTTTCATATGGCGATAGTATGGCTAATTTAGCTGGGCTACCAATGTTGCGCCATCCTAGCAGCTACAAGGCTGGTTCATGTAGCTTTTGACTATCTATCCAATGTACACTGGCTACCTAGCATTGACCTGGCCGCTACCTTGCCCCACGACATTGATTTTATGTGAGCCCAGCTGGTACTGCCATGTCCCGTCACTACCTAGCATTGACCTGGCCGCCACCTCGCAATGCCATATGGCTTTCATGTGGGCTAAGCTGGCACTGCCGTGTCCTGAAGTTAACTGGCAACTACCTGGCCGCCACCTCGCGATGCCATATGGCTTTTATGTGGGCCGAACTGGCACTGCCGTGTCTTAACGGTAATTGGCAACTACCTGGCCGCCACCTCGCGATGCCATATGACTTTCATGTCGGCCAACTTGGGACTGTCATGTCTTAACGTTAACTGGCAACCACCTGGCCGCCACCTCGCGATGCCATATGACTTTCATGTGGGCCAACCTGGGACTGTCATGTCTTAACGTTACCTGGCGACTACCTGGCCGCCACCTCGCGATGCCATATGGCTTATATGTGGGCCGAACTGGCGCTGCCTTGTCTTAACATTAACTGGCCACTACCTAGCCGCCACCTCGCGATACCACATGGCTTTTATGCTACAAGGCTAGTTCATGTAGCTTTCGACTATCTATCCAATGTACACTGGCTACCTAGCATTGACCTGGCCGCCACCTCGCAATGCCATATGGCTTTCATGCGGGCCAACCTGGCACTGCCGGGTCTTAACGTTAACTGGCGACTACCTGGCCGCCACCTCGCGATGCCATATGGCTTTTATGTCGGCCAACCTGGCACTGCCATGTCCTGAAGTAGCCTGCCATCAACCTGGTCCGTACATTGTGTTGCCACCTATTTAGTACCTCGCTATGCCGGTAGATGAGCGGCCACGCTCGCAAGTAAAGTAACACTGGGTTCGCTACATCTACCCGTTGCTGGCTGGCGGTAATTATCACTAACTTGCGAGTCAAGCGACTCATACCGCCTACCCGGCAGTATGTATCGCAAGAGTCTTTTGTAATTAAGGCTGTGTGGTATAAATTCGAATACTTTTTATTACTACTTTTTTTCTTTTTTTTTCGATGCATACTTTTTTTTCATATCGCAATCATTCACAAATCAGGTAAGCTAGTGCAACTTCATGGTTTCTTGATGGTTTCTTCATTGCGTCTATATAGCAGCAAGTGATTTCCGCCATGTCGCTGCCAGGTCGCAACCACAAGTAAGCTATGCTGTCTAACCAGCTAGCTGCCATGAAGGAGCGACATAGTTTGGTCGTCGTTGCCAGGTACAAGCCAATATAAAACCGACTACGGCCCACATAAGCCGCTACATTTATCAATGGTTAGGTAGGCTGGCCACATAGCGCCATATGGTTCCCATATCGGATTGTTACCTGGCAACTAGTTGGCCTCCACATGGCAGCAAGGAAGCCCCGCCATATCGCTGCCAGGTCGTAACCATGTAACGGGTTGATAGCCCGCTAGAAATAAATGGAGTTTTAGGACGGGGTGTGAGGGAGATTGACTATGGTCGACTCGTATGGAATCCGTTTAACAAATTATAATAACTGTTTATTCAAAAGTCTACTTAAAACTAATTACAGGCGTGTGTGGAGTGTGTGCGGGTGAGGGTGAGTTTATACAGGTGCGCGAGATATTAATTAAAGTCGCGGGGGGTTATATAAAGGTACTAACCTTGAATTAAGTTGATTGGAATCACGTTTGAATTTACTTTTGGAATTTACTAAGCACTTGTCGCTAAGACGTTCGTAACTTGAGTGACTACTGAGGCGATCGGACCTCGTGTCCGATCGTACTCGGATAACTTCGTCTATTTTCGTAAATTTTGAATATTCTTTGTTTTCCCCGCGTAGCTTGGGGAGATTTGTGACTTGCTATGTCACAACTCCCCCCTCCCCACGCGGGGTGAAGCCTATAGGGTGAACCGTTTTATCTGTGTATTGTTATGTGTACTTATATTCTATTTTCCATATTATATTATATTATCTCATATTTCATGTGTTTCTTATTACTAGCTTATTATCTATTTCTTTTCCTCTCTTTTATCTAGAATCTGTCCTATCTTTTAATTAATTTCTTTCTTTATCTTCTTTGTACTTTTTATCTATTTGCTAATTTATCTTACTGACTTGTTTCCTATTTTGTACTGTTGTGTATACCTTATTTACTAATGTGTGTCGTTTTCGTTGTCTTTTCCTGGTGTCGTGTCGTCTCTTCGTCTTTTTCTGGTGTCGTTTCGTCTCCTTGTCGTGTCCTTTCATCGTCGTATCGTTATGGTGTCCTGTTGCATTTCTGTATCCCCCTTTTCCTTGTCTATGTCGTTGTTGTGTCTGTGTCGTCTCTCCCTCTGTTTCGTTCATCTTCTTCTTTTTATTGTGTGGTGTCGAATGTATTGTCTGTGTCGTCTATTTCAATTATTAGTGTGTCTGTGTCTGTCTCCATTTCGTCTGCTGTTTCGTATTCGTCGGATTCTGTTTTTTGGTCTGTGTCATGTGTGGTCTGTTCGAGCGTCTTGTCTTCTGTGTGGTCTTTTGGCGTGATATGGTACTGTCTAGGGAATGGTGGGTGTGATCGTGTACGTGTGCGTCTCTGGTGTCTTATCGTCGTGCTGTGTGTCGGTAATGTGATCGTCGGTATGTCGTGTTTTGGTGGTGATGGTGGTGTGTAGGGTGGTAGGTCTTCTAATGTAATGAGTGGGGTTGGTGTGGGTGTATTGTCCTGTTTCTTCTCGTGTCTGTTTTTGTATTTTATGTATCTGTCCGTCGCTTCCATTAGTGTGAAGCCTGCGTCTATCCTTTTTATTAGTTGTGTCATCTCGTCTCGTGTGTCTGTCTTGGGTTTTGTAGTTCGTTCGTAAGGGGTCTGTTGTCTGGATGTGCTGGGTGTCGGGTGGTTTTTTGTAAGTCGTGTGGAGGGTGGATTTGGGTATCTGTGTTCGTGTGGTGGTTGTCCCGGTGTCTGTAGTAGGGGTATTTTCTGTGTTTGTGTTGCGTCTCGTATGTACTGTCTTGGTATCGGTAGAAGTGTGCGTCGTGATTCTGTCAGTGGGTGTATGTTGTATTGATGTTGTAATGGTCTGTCTGTCGGTATCGTCTCTTGTGTTGAGTATCGGTGTGCGTACGTCTGTTGTCCTGGTGTTCGTGTTTTGGGGATTGCTCCCAGTCTGGCGCGGAGGGCCGGTGATAAATTCGTTCTCGTCTGTCTGTCCATCGTCCTTGTTTCTGTAATATATCGAATGTAGAATTAATTACATGTATTTTTAAATGTATAATTTCAAATGGTCAATGTGCCATTTTCCTATGTTTTTTCCGCTTTCTGTTGTTAATTCGTAAATGGTCGGTGAGATTTTATTTGTTATTATGTATGGTCCAGAATATTTATGTGCTAATTTAGCTGCTATGTGGTCTACCTTTGATGAGAGTATATGGGTCTTTTTAAGAACCCTATCTCCTACCTTGAACTCGTTGTTTCTATGTCTTAGATTGTAATAGTGTGCCTGTCTTTCATTTGCTTCCGTTAGGTGTCTTTGTACTTCTTCCCTGATAATCTGTAGTCTACGTAAGTGATCTGTCCATTTGTCTGTGTCCTGCATCTCGATGTCTCCCTCGTTCTCTAATTGATCTCGTAGGCATTGTGTCGGCTTTAGTTCTCTTCCCAGGTTCAGGAATGCCGGTGTGTGTTTCGTTGATGTGTGTGTACTTGTGTTTAATGCGAACTGTAAATCTTGTAAGTGTATATCCCATTCCCTGTGATCTTTTTCGACGTATGCTTGTATCATCGTTTTTATTGTTCTGTTGACTCGTTCTACCGGGTTTGCTTGTGCGTGATATGGTGGTATTGTCGTGTGTCTGATGCCGAATTTTTGTGTTAGTTCGCGTATCAGTTTGTTTATGTATGGTGTGCCGTTATCTGTCAGGATTACGCGTGGTGTTCCCCATCGTGATATGACGTGTGTGTGAAGTGCGTGTTCGACTGTCTGCGCTGTTGCTTTTTTGAGTGGTATTATTTCGCTCCACTTTGTGTATAAATCTTGGAAAACTATTATGTATTGGTGTCGTGTTTTAGATATAGGTAGTGGACCCATAATGTCTGATGCTACTACTGTCCATGGTTCTTCTATTATTCTGTGTCCCATGAGACCTGCTGGCTGTCTTTGTTCTACCTTCGTTTTTTGGCAAATTTCGCATTTTCTGACATAATTCACTGTGTCCCTGTACATTCCTGGCCAGTAATATTCTTTTGCTATTCTTTGGTATGTTTTTTCTATACCTAAGTGTCCTGATTGTGTTGTGTCGTGATTTTCGTGTAGTACTTGTGTGATTTTCTCTTTGGGGATTACTAATTTCCATGGGTTTGTGTCGGGTAATAGGTTTGAGTGTAGAGGATCGGGTCTATGGAAGTATAGGTGAGTGTCGCGTATTCTCCATGAGTCGTTTTTCTCTGGTCTTGTCTGTACTTGTGTCTTTTTATATATGTACCATTTATCTGTAGTGTTCTCTATCGCGCCTAAGTGTGGTTGTTCTTCGTCTTCGTGTAGTCGTGATAATGCGTCGGGTACGTGGTGTGCTGAACCTTTTCTGTGTATTATTTCGAAGTCGTATTCGAGTAGTTCGAGTGCCCATCTCGCTAGTCTACCTGTCGGGTTTTTTAAATTGTGTAGCCACTTCAGTGCGCTATGATCTGTAATGACCGTGAAGTGGTAACCCTCTAAATATGGCCTAAATTTCTGTATTGACCAAATCACTGCTAGGCATTCTCTTTCCGTTGTTGTGTATTTACGTTCAGCGTCACTTAGTGCACGGCTGGCGTATGCAATTACTTGTTCTGTGTCTTGTTTTGTTTGTGTGAGTACTGCGCCTATACCTGTGCCGCTTGCGTCTGTTTGTACTTGGAATGGTAGTGTGTGATCGGGACATGTTAGTGTAGGTGGTGTTGTGAGTATTTGTTTGATTGTATTCGTCGCGTGTTGTTGTTCTTCTCCCCAAGTCCATTTCTGTTCCTTTTTTAATAGTCGTGTGAGTGGTTCTGTTATATGTGCGAAATTTGGGATGAATCTTCTGTACCATGAGGCCATTCCTATTAATCTTCTCAATTGTTTAATCGTCTTCGGTTCTGGGTAATCTGTCAGTGGTTGTACTTTGTCTGCGTCTACGTGTAATCCGTGTTTGTCTACTATGTAACCTAGGTATTTAACTTGTGAGCAACCGAATTCACATTTATCTGGGTTAATCGTGAGTCCTGCGTGTGATATTTTATCTAGTATTTTTCCTAACCAGTGTATGTGTTCCTCGAATGTCTGTGTAACTATTATAATGTCGTCTAGATATGCAAATGCGTACGGTTCTGATTTAGGTCCAATTATTTTATCCAATAATCTTTGGAAAGTAGCTGGTGCTCCCGTGAGACCATATGGCATCCTTTTAAATTGGTATAATCCTTTTCCCGGTACTGTAAATGCTGTTATGTGTCTGCTGTCTGTGTGTAGTGGTATTTGGAAGTATGCTTGACTGAGATCGAGTTTTGATATGTATTGTGCGGCGCGTAATTTGTCTAGTATTGCTGTCATGTATGGTAGTGGATATGCGTCTTTGCGTGATACTGAATTTACTTTTCTAAAATCGAGACAAAATCTGTAGGTGTTATTCGGTTTTTTAATCATAACAATCGGGCTTGACCATTCGCTTTCTGATGGCTCGATTACATCTTCTGCTATCATTTTATCTACTTCCGCGTAGATCGCGTCTTTTATTTTGGGTGATACCATGTAGTATCTTTGTTTTATTGGGGCGTGACCTTGTGTGTCTATTCTGTGTGATGTTAAGTGTGTTAAGCCTAGTTGGCCTGGTAGTGATGTGATTTTATTTCTTAGTAGCATCTGTAGTTCTGTGTGTTGTGTGTCTGTGAGTTGTTGTATTCCGCTGCAGATTCGCGGTGTCTGATCTCTGGGATATAGGTTTGGATTTGGTGGAAAATTTGGAGTTGGTAGTAGGACTTTCCGTTTTGGGGGTGTGTCTGTGTGTGTGTTTTCTGTTCTATCTATGTTTTGCTCTTGTGTATTCTTATACAGGTTTGGGTTCGGTGGGAAATTTGGAGTAGGTAATAGGACTTTTCTTTTTGGTGCAGGTGTGGTTGTGTGTGTTTGTTTCTGTGTGTCTGCGATTTGCGACTGTTCTAACACTTTCTTTTCTAATTTCTCTTGTAATGCTGCTGCTTTTGCTTGTTTTGTGTGTGTCTGTGTTTCTTGTTCTCTAGTTTCTTTAGGTTTTTCCGTTTCTATTCCCGGTTTTCCTTCTTCGTGTTTTTCTTTTTCTTGTTCTGCGTTATCTTTTCGTTTGATTGGGTATTGTAGTGGGACTGGAGTTGTTTGTGGCCACCGTTCCATTACGTATGTTACTGTTGGCTTTTCTTTCATGGACCATGTGTTTTCTACGAAATCTAATTTCATCCCGAAATGTCTTAATGCATCTATTCCGAGGATGCATGTCCACGCCAATGTTGGAATTATTCCTAATTCTATCCATCTACTTGTGTGTCCTATTCTAACTAGTCTTGTTGTTAATCCTGTTATCCCTGCGCTCGTGCCGTTTGCTACTAATACTGTAGTGTTAGGTGTATCTTGTATGTCTGTGTATCTTTCTTTTAGTATTTCTCCGATCTTTTGTCCTAAGTATGAGTGTGTCGCTCCCGTGTCTACTAATGCATTAAATTCTAGTCCGTCCATGTCTACTTTTATGTGGAATCTTGGATCTCGTGGATTGTGTGTGATCGTGTATGTCGCATGTTCGGGTGTGTATGTGTTTTGTGTTTGGGGAACTGCCTCCACCCGTGTTGGCTGTTCCCTTACTCGTTTCCCGACTGCTGCGGTCTTGTGCATTGCCATCTCATGTGGCCTGGTGCGTTGCAGTTGTAGCAGCGTCTGTCTGTTGTGTCTGTCTGTGTGTTTGTCTGTCGTGTGTATAGCGGTGCTGGGTATGTAATCGCTGGACGTCTTGGTGTTTGTATCTGCGGTCTCGTCTGTGTTGTGTATGTGTATGTCGGCTGTATGTTTGGCGTCGGTAATAAGGCTCTACGTTGCTGTGTTTGGATCTGTGGCGTTGTGTGTGTCTGTGTGTACTCTATTTGCGGTGTATTCTGTTTCTTAATCATGTTCTGTCTCGTTTCTTCCCATGATCTATCTGTTTCCCATTGTTTACCTGCGTTTTCTAACTGTTCGAATGTTCTTATTTCGTATCTTCCTATGTATTGTTTGTATTCTAACTTTAGTTTCCTATATGTCATTTCTAGTTCTTGTGTAAGTGTGTATGGCGGTTCTAATTGCGTAAATAGTGTTCTAATTCTAATCACGAATTCTGAAATCAGCTCGTTTTCTTCCTGTACGCTATTTCTTATTTCTTCTTCAATTCTATCTCTACGCCGTGTGTCTGTGAATGTGTGGCGTATGTGTTCTGCGAAGTCTTCTAGTGTGTTCCATCTTCCTCTGTGTATTCTATACCATTGTTTCGCTTTTCCTTCCAGTATTGGTGTGAGATTGTCCATTAGTTGTTTGTCTTGTATGTCGTATCCTATTTGTAAGTCTCTTAAATTTTGTAAAAATTCGTATAAATCTTCGCTAGGTTCTCCGGTGTATTTTATGTTCCATGATTGTATCACTTTGATTGGTATTATCTGTCTTGGTGTTTGACTGTTGTAGAAGCGTTGCGTGCTTTGTGGTAGTACCGTCTCTGTGTCGTAGTGTGTCGGGTATGTCTGTGGTGGGTCTAAGTCTATCAGGTTGCGCATTGTTTGTATGTTTCGCATGTTTGTGCCTATAAATGTGTCTGCGCCTGTTTCGTTTCTACTTATGTTCGCGTGTGTGGGGTTTGGCGATATGTTGTATATGTTCTCATCTAGTTCGAATTGTATGGGTGTCGCGTCATGTACGTGTGTACTGTGCAGCGTGTGCTGCGTTGTTCTGTTTGAATGTAACTGCTCATTTTGTGCATGTTCTACTTGTATCTGTCTCATATCTCTGATTGCGTTCATGTTGTCTTCGTTCTGTCTATTACTTATAATTACTTGTCTATCGTCTCTAAATGGTTCGTGTACTTGTAAGCGTGGTTGTGAGTGCTCTATTTGCGCGTATCTAAGTGTGCGTTGTCTATTTTGTCCTTCTATGTCTATCGTGTTGTTAATAAAGTGCGCACGTACAGGACCTTGCGGTTGTGTGCCGCATGGTAACAGAGGTTCGCTCTGTCGTCTCTCCGCCATTTCTACGTATGTGTGTGTGTGTGTTTAACCGTTTGTCTTTGAATTTATCTATTCTCTGTGATATCTCTTATTGTTTTAATTTGTTTAACGTCCTAATAGTGTGTGGGGAAGTGCGGATTTTTACGTTGGGCGCCAATTTGTAACGGGTTGATAGCCCGCTAGAAATAAATGGAGTTTTAGGACGGGGTGTGAGGGAGATTGACTATGGTCGACTCGTATGGAATCCGTTTAACAAATTATAATAACTGTTTATTCAAAAGTCTACTTAAAACTAATTACAGGTGTGTGTGGAGTGTGTGCGGGTGAGGGTGAGTTTATACAGGTGCGCGAGATATTAATTAAAGTCGCGGGGGGTTATATAAAGGTACTAACCTTGAATTAAGTTGATTGGAATCACGTTTGAATTTACTTTTGGAATTTACTAAGCACTTGTCGCTAAGACGTTCGTAACTTGAGTGACTACTGAGGCGATCGGACCTCGTGTCCGATCGTACTCGGATAACTTCGTCTATTTTCGTAAATTTTGAATATTCTTTGTTTTCCCCGCGTAGCTTGGGGAGATTTGTGACTTGCTATGTCACAACCATAAGTAAGCTATGCTGTCTAACCAGCTAGCTGCCATGTAGGAGCGACATAGTTTGGTCGTCGTTGCCAGGTACTAGCCAGGTACTAGCCATGATAAAGCCCACATGGCGGCCTTATTGGCAGGTAAGTTGGCTATAAAGCGGCCGTATGGCTGCCACTTAAAATTGTTACCCGGGTAGTACCAACGTCGTCGCCTCCTCCGACTAGCTCTTAATAGATATTGGGCGCCAGACTCCGGGCTCAGAGTCCTCTCTCTCTCTCTCTCTCTCTCTCTCGCTCCAGCTAGCCAATCGGTAGAGGGATATTCGTGGGGGCGAGAAATAAAAACACTCAACACAAGTTAAATATATTTGAATATTATTTATTAATTGAAAAGGAAAAATGAAAAAGATAGCACTAATTTGTACAGCCTGCTATCTGGCTTCGGCTTACTCTCACCGCTACTTTATGTTTAACTATTCGAACTAAATGAAACTAAATTATATTATATGCAAGACTAGAAGAGAAATAATTAAGATGACTCTACTATATAAATTCTCAAAATAATAATGGCTCTAAACTACTAATTAATTATTATAAATACGCTGGGAAAAGGTACGGTTGACGGTTATCACAGGCGTAGGGGATAGCCTTCCTCGCTATGACCAGCTGGAGGCTTGGCTGTCAAGTTGATTTCGAGGCGGCTGCCTCTAGTCTCTAACTGACAGCTGATCACTCAACAGCTGGGAGGGGAAGGGAATCGGTACTCACTCGGAACTCGGCCACGAGAGTGCTCTGACACGCAGCAGACGGTCTGCGACGCGTGACGTCAGAGACCCGGGCAATATGGCGTCAAGTCTGCCTTGGCGAATTTCTGCGCAGCGGCGATGCAAGCCGGAACGCTGACGCGCAGAATCGACAGCCACTGAGAACAACAACAAGTTCAAACTTGCCGGCTCTCAGCTCACACGCGGTACTCGGGGACTCGATACTCTTGACGGTACTGTAGGGAACGAAGAGCTTCCTGACTCCAACTCGAGACTCAAAAGGGAATTTAGGGACTCTAGGGGGAAGAATGAAAGCTATCTGGAAAGATCTGGACTGGATAGATCCTACCTGATTCGATACGTTGGCTCGGCCTCGTGTTCGGCTCGTGTCCGTGGGCAGGCGAGGGTCGTATATGTCACAAATCAGCAGTAGTCAAGTCCAAAATCCAAAATCAAGTCCAATAAACAATAGCAGGGGTCACAATCAACAAAATCACCTCACAAAACAACTCCAAACTCCTCCAAACACTCTACAAAACTTTCTCTCGATTCGATTGGCGTAATGGCACGTGAATTGCTCAACGGCTAGACAATGAATGGCTCTTCGTTTCCGGGATGCTAATTGCTGCTTATCGCCGTTCGTCCTGCTAGCGCCAGCCGTCATCGATAGACCAATCCGAGGATCTACGGTCGATAAAGCGTCGCTAGGACGAAGGGCGGCAATATTCAAATTAGCTAACGGGACTTTTGGGCTCTCGGGGATACATATGCTCGTTTAGGCTGGTACGGAGGAGGTCTAAACGTTTGCCACGTTACAACACTCCGCCGCCAAACGGAACGTACGGGGTACCGGACGCTTCCGCAACCTCCGACTCTACCAGCCTCGTTACTCTCTCTTAATCTAATCAGACTTATCAATTTTTGTACTCTGTTTGAGGCTGGGAGGAGGGGCGGGTTGTCACGGGGTGTTAGGGCTTAGGGAAGGGTACGGTACTTGAATCGGGACTTGAAACGGGACTGTACGGTACTCTATTTCTCGGGACTCAGTCCGGTACTCTCTGGGACGGCAAAAGGGGTTAAGAAAAAAAGAAAGGGAGGGAAAGAGGTCTATTGCATCCGGCGGAGGACCGCGATGACCGCCGCCATCAGCTCGGGGTCAGGGTCACTCGACGCCGGAGCTCATATGGGACTCCTCGTGGTTCTACCTCCGGCCTGGGTCCTCTCTCTGGTCGGGGCTGAAGTCGAGGCTTGACTCCCCATGGATAGTCTCTCGGGGACCCCTCTCCTCGGTGGGGGTGTTGGCGTCGACATCCTGTGGGCCGCGTATGCCAGCTCCCAGGTACGTCTGTGGTTCGGGCAGGTGCGAGCGGTGAACCCCTCCCACCCGCAAATAAAACAGTGGGCCCATCTCGGCCTAGGGCACCTTGAGTATCTGTGGCCCTCTAGGCCACAAGCCCAACATCTTCTGCCGTCGGGTGGGGGTGGTCCCTCAAAGGAGGCCGGCAGCAGCGGCGGGATGGCGGGCTGCAGGTTCCCTGTGCCCCTCGCAGTCGATGTCCCCGGTGTTGGGGCCCAGTGGTAGACCACGTCGGTGCCTGAAGCCGAGGCCGCCGCGTGAGGCTCGCTTAAGGGTGCCACGAAGGAAGCTGGCGACGGGTATGGCCGGTCCATTCGCCCTGGCATCCTTGCCGGCGGTCTCGAAGGGCCTGGTCTGTGCCGAACTGGCGACAGATCCGGCACGATGAAATCCTCGGGAACAAAGTCCCGAGGGGTCGTCAGTTCGCGGATCGGCTCTCCCGGCTCTGTCTCCGTTGAGCCAGCCTGGCTCACGATGGAAGGCGATATCGGCCTTGTGGTGCGGCGGCGCCGATTACGGGGCCGGTTTCGTCGACGGCGTCGACAACTACGGCGCTCCTCGCCGGAGGTAGTAGGGACGGGGGGGGGGGGGGGGGGGCGTCGGAGCGCGTACCGGCACTCGTCGACGGAATGGGGTCAGGGGGGTGGAGCTCGCCTCTGGCGGAAGGCCGGGGTTCTCCTGCGGTACCGGGGGGGTGGCCGCGACCGTGGCCAGGACGACCACGGGTGCCACGGGCTCTGGGGGGCCTACCTCGGGGCCTCCTTGAGGCTGTGGAGCCTCCTCCTGTTCCATCGGCTCGGGTGGCTCCTCCGGGACCGTGGGCGGAACTTCCTGGAGCACCTGGCTGGTCCGCTCCATCTCCAGGGAGAGGGTTGATCCGCGGGAAAAGGGCTCGTGCCTCAGGCAGTCGAGACCCGGGTGGCGTTCCTCCAGATCGGGGGCCCGCAGGGCGCCCCTCCAGTCTAGGGGGTCCGTCGACCTGGTGGATCAGGCGCCTGGGAGGGCCCTGGCTGCGGCTCCTCCGCATCCTCGACACTGGAGTCGCTGCTCTCCTCTCTCTCTCTCTCGTCTCTCTGTGAAATGTCAGGTATTAGCGAAGTATCAACGATGCGGGAGGGCTGGGGCTCAGGAATATCAGGAATGGTCTCTGGGGATAGTCTCGAGTTATCTCGGACCTCGGTTAGGTCCGCTTGCGCGGGGTGGTACGGTTTAAGGTCCTGGATATGGACCTTGCCCGCCGGATTACCTTCAGGGTCAGTAATAATATAAACCGTCGGACTCTTTCGTCGTTTGATGACGAACCGACCGCTGAATTTAGCAGACAGTTTGGAGGCAATGTAGTTCGCCGCTGACGACAGCACGTGTTGTCTGCGGAGCACTAGGTCGCCAGGTTTGAACTCGATGTCTCGACGCCCCCGGTTATAATACCGGGCTTGACGCTCTGTCGCGTCCTCGAGGTTCTGGGCGACGAGATCTCTCAAGGCGTCTAGCCTTCTCACTCTGCTCTCCCACTCTTCTGGCGTCTGCAAATTGATAATCGGGGGGCCTTCTACCTCCCGTCTCACCGTTCTCGGAGGCCTTAGCTCCCTCCCGAAATTCAAAAAGGCTGGTGAGACTTTTGTCGAGCTGTGAATCGCCGAGTTCACGGCGAAACGGGACTCAGGCAGGTGTTTGTCCCACTCGCGATGATCGCCTTCCAAGAAGGTGGTAATTATCGACTTTATTACTCGATTCACCCGCTGGACAGGGTTAGCTTGGGCATGGTATGGAGGAATCGTGGTGTGGAAGATGCCTAGGTCCTGACAAGCGGCAGTTATTATTTTATTTGAAAATTCGGTACCGTTGTCGGTCAGAAGGACCTCCGGAATTCCCCAGCGGTAGAAGACCAGCTCTTCCAGCGCCTTGAGGATTGCGGGACCGTTTGCTTTACGCAGGGGTACGCATTCCACCCACTTTGTGAAGAGATCCTGGATCACCAAGACGTAGACAAATCCTTGTCGGCTCGGAGGAAATGGGCCCATGATGTCCGCGGCTATCGCGGTAAACGGTGCTTCAGTCACTCGGCGACCCATCAGACCCCGTGGTCCGGTCTGGTCCACCTTGCACCGTTGGCATTCCTCACAGGCACGAATAAACTGCACTACGTCTCGATATAGCCCAGGCCAATAATAGAGGAGAGCCACGCGCGCGTACGATTTCTCAACTCCAAGATGACCTGAGGTGGGGAGGGAATGGGCTTCTCTAAGGGCTGCCTCGCGCTTCTCTAGGGGTAATACCAGTTTCCAGGGATCCAATTCCGGTAGAAGGGGGTCAGCTAAAGGATCGACTCGGTGTCGATACAATCGGCCTTCTTCCACCTTCCAGTTCGGATACTGGACTGGCATTTTCTGGACTAACTCTACTCTCTTGCGGTACCAGGGATCGAGGTTTTCCTCTACGGCAGCTACGGGAATAGGGGTAGGCTCAAGTATTCGACTTAACGCGTCGGGGACGTGGTGCAAGGCTCCTTTGCGATGTACGATCTCAAAATCGTACTCGAGCAACTCCAACGCCCACCGAGCCAGTCTACCTGTAGGGTTGTGAAGGTTGTATAGCCACCGTAGGCTACTGTGATCGGTGATCACTGTAAAGTGATATCCTTCGAGATACGGACGGAACTTTCGGACTGACCATAGAACCGCGAGGCATTCGCGTTCCGTGACCGTGTATTTCCGTTCAGCTTCCGTCAACGACCTACTCGCGTAAGCTATCACGTGCTCTACGTCCTGTACGGTTTGTGTAAGGACAGCACCGATGCCATAATCGCTCGCGTCGGTCTGAAGGGTGAAGGGTTGGGTAAAATCGGGACAAGCTAGGGTAGGGGGTGTGATTAAAGCGTTCTGAAGAGCTTCGAATGCTCGCTGCTGTTCGTTCTCCCATTGCCAGCGGCGGCTTTTCTTTAGAAGACTATTCAGAGGCTCGGCCTTCGTCGCGAAATCGTCAATAAAGCGTCGGTACCAGGATGCCATACCGAGGAATCTCCGAACTTGTTTGACGGTACTCGGAACCGGATAATTGACGATCGCTTCGACCTTCTCGGGGTCGGCTTGTAGGCCGTCTCGGTTGACTCGGAACCCTAAGTATTTGACTTCGGACCGGCAGAACTCGCACTTATCCGGATTGATAGTGAGTCCGGCTTCCGTGATTTTACCTAGGACTCGCGCCAACCATCTCAGATGGTCCTCGAACGTTTCGTTTACGATTATTACATCGTCTAGGTAGACGAAGACGTGAGGTTCCATTGAGGGTCCAATTAAACGATCCATCAGGCGTTGGAACGTCACGGGGGCGCCTGATAAGCCATACGGCATTCGTTTAAATTGGAACAAACCGCGACCGGGGACTGTGAACGCGGTTATTTCCCGACTCTCTCTCTCTACCGACAGTAGTAGCGTAATGCTATCACTCGAGACTATGGAGCGAGAGGACCTGAGTTCAAATCCCCAAGCGAGTCTAGGAATGCCTGAGCAGCAGCCTGCAAAAATGTAAGACGGCTCACGCCGTTCAGGCGCAGACTTGATTCACGGTGGTTTGAGCTTGGATCCGGCTACACCTGGACAAGGTTTTTCGGCGGTTTCCCTTGTCTCTCGTACGAATGCGGGTGTTTCTATATATGTAGGTATATTTATATACCTATGTATACAACCTGTCTGCTTGCTCTGTACTACTATGTACCCTCTCTTTCTCTCTACCTAGTCTTAAGTATTAGGTTGCCTACCCTGTATACTCAATTGTAAATACAGGGTGGCTTGTCCAACATTGTTATGGATAAAAAAATAAACATTCTATTCTATTCTAACGGGACCTGGAAGTATGCCTGACTCAAATCTAAGGTAGTGATATACTTCGCTTCGCGAAGCTTATCTACAATGCTATTCATATGAGGCAAGGGGTACGCATCCTTTTTAGCTACCTGATTGACCTTACGAGAGTCGAGACAAAAGCGATACTTTCCAGAGGGTTTACGGATCATGACTATAGGGTTCGACCATTCGCTATTCGAGGGTTCGATGATGTCTCCAGCCAGCATGGCATCTACCTCCGCGTACATGTACTCACGTACTTTCGGCGATACTTGATAGTACCTTTGCTTAATCGGGGGATGGCCTTGAACATCTATTCGGTGAATAGCTAGGTCGGTAGTTCCGGGATGAGGGTTCGGCGGGGGTAAAATCCGGGCTAGAAGTTTTTCTAACTGGGATTTCTCGGGACGAGTGAGTTCGGTTAAACCGGCACACTCGCTTATCGGGATGTTCTCTAGTGGGGGGTCTTTCTCTGGATTATTTGATTCCGCCGGTACCATAATATGGGTTTGCCATTGTCGCTTTCGGAAGTCGACTACGAAGCCGAAGGCTTCTAGAGCATCGATTCCGAGGATGCACGCGTACTGAAAGGAGGGTGCGACTCGGACCAAGATTGGAAGAGTCGTGGTGCCAATACATACGGGTAATTCTAGTTCTCCCGTGACTGCTCCTACCGCGCCATTCGGATACATTACTTGGCATCCTGTAAGCGGGATGAAACTAGACTCTAAATCGCGGAATTGCTCAATGGCGTGTCCACCGATGTACGTTCGGCTGGAACCGGGATCAAATAGGGCTTTAATGGGTCTTCCAGCTATCTCGATGTCGACATAGTAACGGGGATCTCTCAAGTTAGGAGGGCGGGTGTGGTTACTCGAGATCTTTGAGGGAGGATTGGGTCCACGCGGAACGGAGGAATTGGTAGGGACCCAGCCTACCGATTCCCGTTGGCGTTTCCCGGTGCAGTTCCTGAACAGCGGCTGCAGCGCGCGTACGTAACTCTCGGGGTCTTGCAGCTTGAGCATGCAATGTAGGACGGGGGGTGGGGGCACTCTCTTACGAAATGTCCCGGGGCATAACACCTAAAGCAACTGGCTGACCAGCCTGTGGCTGCATTCCGTGCAGCAGAGGCGGTCTGGGGGCCTCGGTTTGATCTGGTGTCGGCCTCGGCAGATCTAGCTGGGTTGGAAAGGGGTAGGGATAGCAGGGAGGGGATGGTATTAGCCCGTGTCGCAGTTTGGCCAGAATTGGGAGCAGATTCCCTCTTCTTGGTGCCCCTATTTCTAGGTCGCGACTTTTGCTCAGGCTTCTCTAAGGCTGCTGTGGGTGTAGCCCCAGCTACTGGAGCAGCTTTGTTTCCGAATGCAGCCGGCTCTGTGACTTTCGCACTCGCGGCAGGGGTTTTGAAGACAAATTCGGGGTATAAAGCTCCGGCACGGGTGGGAGGGGGTGCGTAGACTCGGTCTAATGCCTGGACAGACTCTAACTGTCGGCTGGCTTCCTGCAACTCCGCCAGAGTGTTAACTTGAGAACGAGCTATTCGTGCTCGGTAGGTCGGATGCAGGTTCATGTAGGCCCAATCTAACTGTTGCTTTTCTGACCAAGGGGTGGGTAGGCTGTTCAAAATCATCCTTAAACAAGTTAAGTAGCTCGTAATTCGTTCCGTAGGGGCTTGGGTACGTCGCCTAGCTTCATCCAGCACCCTGATCTCTTTATTAACTATCCCGAACTCGCGTCGGAATGCGGTCGTGAAATCGGACCAGGTATGCCACTCGTGATACGTTAAACGATGCCACTGTAACGCGACATCCGTAAGCAAGAAAGGGAGGGCGCCGAGGAGGTCATGATCACTCAGGCGGCTGCCTCGACGGCTTTCTGCTATACGCCTCAGGAACTCTTCTCCGCTGGCTTCGCCTTCGCCCGATAACGAGATTTTCCATCTTTGAACGATTTCGTTAGGATCCTTGACTCGACTAGAAAAGCTATGTGGTGACTCGGGGGGAGGTTGGGAGGGTCTTAGACTCGGTGGAGCCGTAGGTTGCGGGGTTTGTTGGGGTATTGCCGCAGTTCGGCCCAAGGTACTCTCTGGGACCGGGTTTTGAGGGGGGAGACTCTCAGGGGTAGGGGGTGGATGGGTATTACTCTCTGGGGCTGGGTGTTGGAAGGGGATTGTCTCAATGACTGGGGGTAGACTGGTAGTATTCTCGGGAGCTGAGGGTTGGATGGGGGTGTTCCCAGGGACGGGGAATGGACGGGGATTTCTCTCGGGGGTAGGGGAGAAGATTTCCGTGATTCTCACTTGATGGGGGCTACTCTGGGGAGTACGGTGTGATTGGGGGGTGGGACAGTGGACTTGTGTCGGTGCAGAGTGGGACTGGGGTACTCGTTGGATAGGAACGAAGGCACCAAGCCTTTGCGTCTGTTCTCTAGGTTGAGGATCATTGGGTAGCTCAATAACATTCCTAGGATCAAAACGGGGTATTTCTGTGGATCTGGGGTAGGGAGGGTTTCCAGGGGGGCTCAGGGGATGACCGGTTCGTTCAGGAAGAGACGCGGCTCTTCCGGTTTCGCCTCGACTAAGTTCTTCCATGAACCTTACGCGAGAACGACCTGTAGCTAACGTACGACCAGTCGATTCCCAATTCGGTGAGGGTGCGGCTCTAGAACCTAACGGCGTGCTATTATGCGTGGATGTGCTAGGAACTGGGCCTTGAATGGGAGTCGTTATTCTACGACGCGGTGAGGGGACTGGGGGTATCGGTATTTGATCCTGGGGGGCAGTCTCCTAGGCGAAGGTGTGGGAGGCTCTCTATTTGGCGACTGAATTGGGGGTGGTGCTCTCGGACGCGTACGGGTTGCTACTCCCGTCGATTGTGATGAATGCGCGAGTGACCGGGTCGGACCAGTAGGTAATTCATCTTCCTCCGGTACCCAGGTCACATTTCGATTGCGAGAACACTCATGGTATCGCACCAACCTCCAACGCCTTTCCTGGCCTGAACCTGCCGGATTTAGGTGATATCTAAGGAGAAGCGTAGTCAACGCATCGTCCGATAGGTCGCAAACCCATCGGATGACGCCGCTAAAATCGTCGGGATGGATTCCCATACGTGGAAATCGGGCTGTCCCTGGAGTCGCGGCTCCAGTTTCACTCGTTTCTGGGGGCTCTCGTGTAGCGGACATCGGAACGTCGGAACGGGACCAGATCGGCAAGAACCAAACCATAAGTAGGGGGGATTTACTCGATTACAACCGTGATAAAGTCAACAATACTCAAAATAATTAAAATTAACACAAAATAGGGGTGAGTTCGGCCAATACCCGAAGTGTTTTTATTTCGGGCCCCACGTTGGGCATCAATTTTGTAACAGCGATTCCCGCGGGCTCGGGTGTTACCCGCAGGAACTACGATCAGTTATCAAACTAGTACCAACGTCGTTACCTCCTCCGACTAGCTCTAAGTAGATGTTGGGCGCCAGACTCCGGGCTCAGAGTCCTCTCTCTCTCTCTCTCTCTCTCGCTCCAGCTAGCCTATCGGTAGAGGGATATTCGTGGGGGCGAGAAATAAAAACACTCAACACAAGTTAAATATGTTTGAATATTATTTATTAATTAAAAAGAAAAAAGAAAAAAAAGAAAAAGATAGCACTAATTTGTACAGCCTGCTATCTGGCTTCGGCTTACTCTCACCGCTACTTTAGGTTTAACACTACGAACTAAATTAGATTAAATGCAAGACTAGAAAAGAAATAAATTAGATGACTCTAATATATAAATTCTCAAAATAATAATGGCTCTAAACTACTAATTATTTATTATCAATAAGCTAGGAAAAGGTACGGTTGACAGTTATCACAGGCGTAGGGGATAGCCTTCCTCGCTACGACCAGCTGGAGGCTTGGCTGTCAAGTTGATTTCGAGGCGGCTGCCTCTAGTCTCTAACTGACAGCTGATCACTCAACAGCTGGGAGGGGAAGGGAATCGGTACTCACTCGGAACTCGGCCACGAGATTGCTCTGACACGCAGCAGACGATCTGCGACGCGTGACGTCAGAGACTCGGGCAATATGGCGTCAACTCTGCCTAGGCGAATTTCTGCGCAGCGGCGATGCAAGTCGGAACGCTGACGCGCAGAATCGACAGCCACTGAGAACAACAACAAGTTCAAAATTGCCGGCTCTCAGCTCACACGCGGTACTCGGGGACTCGATACTAAAGACGGTACCGTAAGGAACGAAGAGCTTCCTGACTCTAACTCGAAACTCAAAAGGGAATTTAGGGACTCTAGGGGGAAGAATGAAAGCGATCTGGAAAGATCTGGACTGGATAGATCCTACCTGATCCGATACGTTGGCTCGGCCTCGTGTTCGGCTCGTGTCCGTGGGCAGGCGAGGGTCGTATATATCACAAATCGATAGCAATCAAGTCCAAAATCCAAAATCAAGTCCAAAGTACCAAAGCAGGGGTCACAATAAACAAAATCACCGCAAAAACTCTCTCTCTCGATTCACTGAAATAATGGCTCGTTACTTAGTTTCACGGCTAGACAATGAATGGCTCTTCGTTTCCGGGATGCTAATTGCTGCTTATCGCCGTTCGTCCTGCTAGCGCCAGCCGTCATCGATAGACCAATCCGAGGATCTACGGTCGATAAGGCGTCGCTAGGACGAAGGGTGGCAATATTCAAATTAGCTAACGGGACTTTTGGGCTCTCGGGGATACATACGCTCGTTTAGGCTGGTACGGAGGAGGTCTAAACGTTTGCCACGTTACAATTCAAATAACACTTTTTGCTGGAAGTTTATTGAAGTAGTTGATTCCTATAAAACTATCACATAATTTTGACCGTCTTAGCGCCTGGCCAGTCCCTGGCCAGGCTCTTGAATAATAAACTGCTAAACTAGCTCCCCCCGAGTAGAAATGAGGTCAGGCTCGAATCAGGCCCATGTCGGGCCCGAATCAGGCCCGGATCAGGCCTGATAGTTGCCTGATGTAACGCTATGTTCCGTCAGGGCCTGATCAGGCAGTACTACGAAATACTAGAGCCTGATCAGGCCCTGACGGAACGTAGCGTTACATCAGGCTGCCTGATCTAATTTCTACTCGGGCCGGTCAGCACGAGGCCAGTACTTGCCAGCGTCTGCGAAAGCACCATGGAAGAGGCCTCGCCAGACTAGCACCCGGCCAGTCCCCGGTCAAGCACTTCGATAAAAATACTACCCGGCTAGCGCCCGGCCAGAAACCTTGTTGTAACCGGGCCAAACCGGGCAATTTCCACACGGGAGGCGTCAAAGTGACTTTTCATGCCTATTTCGAAAAAAATAAAGTATGGGGCGCACCCGTAAACCGTTTTCGACTCGAATAATGATTTTAGCACTAGGGATGTGCCTGATAGCGATTTGGCCGGATAACCGGATACCGGATATCTGGCCGAAGTCATTTGCCGGATATCCGGTATCCGGCACACGAAAATCGCCCAATGTTGGGTTTCCATTGTAACTAAAGTATTTTAACTTTCCCGACTGGAAATTCTGACGCGGTCTCTTCCAGGCAGTGGTCAGGCACGCCTTATTCCCGATCAGGGCCACATAAGGCTGCCTGCTCAGGACCTGACCAGGAATGTAACGTGCCGTTCCACTATAGCCTGATCAGGCTGTATGAATCAGGCCCTGGTCGGGACACGATTTGAATATACTTGCTCAGGGCGTTCTGGGGGCCTTTTGAGGCCCTCGCGCGATTCTCCTGATAAGACCAGAAAAACCTCCCAAGGCCCACACACGGCTTTGGAATGTATTATTATTACTAATTTTTGTAGTAGTCCCTAATTTATATTGAAAAAAAAAAAAAAAAAACAGAAATCGACATATTTAATCGTCAGTTGAGCCTACCTACGCATGATATCGATGAAATTGAAATATTCACCCACTGAAAAAACCGCCGCATTTTTCATCCCCGCCGGGACTTGAACCTACGTCCGCTCGATTACTAGTCGCACGCCCTCACCACTACGCTAAACTATCGCATGGCATATAACTCAATACTCCTCTACGTGTTCAGAGCCCATCAAAGTGTCAAGTTATTATTCGAAAAATTTCAATGTCATCAAAATTTGGTATTTGCAGGACTAGATTGAAGTCCTTGCATATAGTATTACGATTAATGACTAAATATTATATCATATTAGGGTCGTCCTTGGAAAGAAAATTTTTTGATTCACCACCTAGAAAGTTTCTTTTTTGTGTAAAAACATGAGGGACATGTTTCACAAAATATGCAAATTCGGAAACAAACTGAAGAAACAAAAAATTTTGAAATTTTGAAAAAAAATTTGTAGAAAATCAAAATTTAAAAATTTTTTTTTTTTTAAATCAAAGTTTTTTTCCATAATAAATGTAATTTTTTCAATGCTTTGTGTACGATACTTTCACTACGACGTGACTGATGCGATACACGCAATCCAGATTTACTATGGATTGTATGAGTGAATTTTTTTTTGTTATTAGAGTTTCCACGAGGTGTTTCTGATGAGGGATTTATCAGGAACACTCCAGTACGACTCTGATAGCGTCGACCTGGTCAGGGCTTCATCAGGAACACCCCAGTAGGATTCTGATAGCGTCGACCTGGTCAGGGCTCTATCAGGAACACCCCAGTAGGATTCTGATAGCGTCAACCTGGTCAGGGCTCTATCAGGAACACCCCAGTAGGTTTCTGATAGCGTCGACCTGGTCAGGGCTCTATCAGGAACACCCCAGTAGGATTCTGATAGCGTCGACCTGGTCAGGGCTCTATCAGGAACACCCCAGTAGGACTCTGATAGCGTCGATCTCGTCAGGGCTCTATCGGGAACACCCCAGCAGGATTCTGATAGCGTCGACCTGGTCAGGGCTCCTGAAGGCAGGCTCTGATAGAGCAAGCCTTGACCAGGCCTGATCAGGGCCAAACGGATCATCAGGTTTGCCTGAACAAATTTCCAGTCGGGTTGTTCCCTACCAAGGAAATAACTGAGCACAACATAGAAATAATATGGCATTGAAGTTCAAACAATGAACATCAAAGTATGAAACCGAGAATTTGTATCTCCTGCTTATTCTATATTTGACTACTTTACTTTGTTTTTCTATTTCTTTCATTTTGACTAATAGTACAATTATTTTTCTGGGCAGTACATTGAAGATTATTGCTATCCGGTTATCCGGCCGGATAGTAAAAAACAGGCCGGATAGGCCGGATACCGGATACTTATCGGATATCCGGCACATCCCTATTTAGAACTCGCTTTCGGCTCGCCTTTAGCTCGTTATGAAATCATTATTCTTGCCGAAAAACACTTGGTTTACGGGCATGCCACATAATATACTATTCCGCTGCACGAAGTCTGAAGTTAAGTTTTACGCGTTCCCGACACCGAATTATAAAGTCGAACAGCGCAAAAGCTGGATTCGTTAGGTGCAAAAAATAAAGTAAGTAAAATTTTCGAGATTCTACACTTACATTTTGTCTGATATAAAAAATATATCTCCGAGTATTATAATACGAATAAATTGAATTTTTTCCATTTCAGTAGCTCTCATGATTGGCAACCGAAGAAGAGTACGCGAATATGCAGTGAGCACTTCGTGGGTAATCGTTCGTCTACGATACAATCAAGTCCGAGTTACGTACCGAGTATTCTGACACGGAAAAATCGTGAATTAAGTTCTGCCGAGAATTCATCAATCCAACGGCAAATATATATTTATTCTGTGAAAATTCAACTATTATTCGTAAAGTGGAGCGTCAGTAAAGCCGGGGTTACGATGAACTTAACGTAACGGAACGTAGAACGGGCGCATGCGCAATAGCACAGTATCATTGTTGTAATTGCTATTGCGCGTGCGCCCTTGCTATTGCGCGTGCGCCCGTTTTACGTTCCGTTCCGTTAAGTTCATTGTAATTCCGGCTTAAGTTGATATATTTTATGTCGATTCGATCGGATCATGCTTCGAAGAATGGGCAGTACGCAACATCTCCGGAGAATTGCAAAGAAAATTGATATTGAAATAAATTCCGTACAAGAACCACAAGAGCTGCCCCATTCTGAGGAAATAATCGAGCCTGTACGAATTGACCGCGAGGTCCAAGTTGAAATGATTGGAACCACGACGGAATATAAAAATATCTACGAAGGAACAAAAACTTTTATTTGCGTTCAATATGTAGTGAGAATGAGATTTGCCATGCTCAAACTCAAGTATTTATACCAGAAAATCGTGGAAGGATGCAAATTCTTAAGCTGAGGAATACAAGCGATAAGTCTTGTAGTACTTGTATTGTTCAAGTGGACAAAGCGGTTGGTCCCGATATGCCTAGCAGTAAACTGGATAATTCAAGTGCATGCACAACAGGATTTCATGGCATATCGTCAATCACATATGATCAAGAAATTCTCGACCTTGGAGGTATCTCGTTATCTACCTTTTATTTACTTCCTCAATTATTACTCGATAACAAACTGAAGAAAATCTCGAAAAGCAATCGTCTTCTCATATTCCTCTTGAAGATGAAAACCGGGATGTCATTCTCAGCTATCGGCGTCTTGTTCCGTGTGCATCGAACAACTGCATCTCGAATATTCTTTACTGTTTTACAGTTGTTAAGAGTTTCTTGTTCTAAATTCATTTTTTGGCCATGTAGAGAAGTAGTTCAGAATAATTTGCCCACGGATTTCGAAGTATCGTACAAAGATTGTCGAGTAATTATCGATCGCACCGAAGTAAAGCCAGAACAACCGAATTCTGTCGACAATCGGGTGTTCCTATTCTCGCATTACAAAAAAGGGTTCACAGTCAAAATCCTCGTCGGATGCACTCCGAGTGGTTGAATTTTTTTGATTCCGAAGTGTTATGGAGGGCGAACTAGTGACTGTCAAATCACTATTGATTCAGGCATATTAGATTTGCTTCAACCTGGTGACATTGTCCTCGCAGATAAAGGTTTCCCTGGAATCAAAACGGTTCTTGACGAAAATGGTAAAGGGGCTCTAATCGTTATGCCACCATTCCTGCGCGACCCACATTTTTCAGCTGAAGATGTGGAGAAAACGTATCAAGTTGCGAAAGTAAGAATTCATATCGAGAGAATTATGCAACGATTACGAATTTACAAAATCTTGGATAAATTCTCAATGGATATGCTGCCTTATGCCGACGCAATTGTCTTCGTATGTGGAGCCCTCGTGAATTTGCAGCCACCGATTATAAAGGATGGAGACGTAGGTGAAACAAAGATCGAACATGTCGACGGAAATGTACATAAGGAGTTCGTAAAATAGTATGTTCAGTCGTGTATACGAATAAATGTATACAACCAAAATGAAAAACAGTGAATTAAGAGACAGTCTTGTATTTTATTCCTTCTCGCGATCATAAACTTAGTTTTACTGTACATAAATAAATATAATATATTCCGGCAAATTCATTAACTATTGTTGTTGTTATTAAATTCTGACAAACGCGCCACGGCCTCCAAAAAGTGATTAAAATAGAAAGTTTCCAGCTTGTGAATCAGAGGTTGCAAAAAATGTTCGTTTCTGTGAACTGGTACCACACAACTTTGATTTGGAGACCAGACGAACAAGTCACATATAGTTAATCCAGACACATACAACTGTACTTGACACTGAGTATAATATACGTGACTTTCTTTCAACTCGACATTGCCGTTTAAGAAATATAGATAATTGACATTTGTCGTAAGTGACTTGAAGTCCACAATCGGATTTTTTTCGCATGAGACGGGACACTTAATTTCGACAAGTTTAGTGACACAATCATCTTCGACAACCACACCGTCAAGCGATGCACAAAGCCATGGCTGTTTTTTTGATATCACCACTCCAGTTTGAACGACTTCTACTCGGTGCTCGGCTTGGTATTGTTTGATAGCTCCGTATTCATTCTTTGAACCGTATTGCGTATTTTTTCTACCTCTACCAGCCAGACTTTTGGGCGTTAAGAAATCGTCAATTAAAGCATCGATACTTTCGATCGGCTCGTTTTTATCGAATGTACCTTAGAACTAGCAGTAATCCTGACTTATCGCACAGAAAACCATTCAGCGCAGTTAGATTGTTCCTGAGTTTCTAAGCACAACTCAATTATTCGAGCTTCGTCTAACAAAACTTCTCGCGTATAAAAATCTTCCAGGACCCTATCGGCTATTGAGTCATCGAGCTGTGACGAGTAAATCGGA
Source organism: Tenthredo livida (assembly GCA_963992785.1). Taxonomy (NCBI): domain Eukaryota; kingdom Metazoa; phylum Arthropoda; class Insecta; order Hymenoptera; family Tenthredinidae; genus Tenthredo; species Tenthredo livida. The sequence goes on from OZ023071.1 coordinate 11,598,387, forward strand.
TGATCCTCGCAAAAGTTTATCAAGCTGACAATGCATCCATCGCAATGATTATTGTCGTTGATATCAATTGCGGAGTAGGCGCATACTAGCAAAACCCGTTTAATAAATCGCTCGTGCTCGCTCACGTCATATTTCTTGAGAATTATTCGTAACGCCGACGAGTGCTTAAGATTGTCGAGTCGTGGATTAACTGGTACAACTGGTACACAGACGTAGGCAGGATTAGTCTCTGGTACTTTGGGCGGAAATAAGTTGGCGATGAGCATCAGTTTCGCATACATTTCATGGCCCAACTGCTTGTCGGAAGGCTTTCCCCATTCCTGTTCGAGACTCGTTTTTGTGATACTCCTATCAGAGTTCACATAGTGGATGAGAGCACATATGTGCTCGCATTTTCCACCTGCTTGCGAGACGCACATGCACGATGTGTCAATGACGTGGCGTTGTTCAGACAGCTACAATAAATATAAACGTAATATTAAATGCTATCCAGACTATGGTTATTATAGGCTTGTGCCAATGTGCTTACATGTAACTGAACTCTATACGGAGTGGCATTGACTGACGTTTGTGGTATTACACTGCACCTTATTATTTCGCTGATGGTTTCACTCCGCAATTCTGCAACGCGAACCACATGAGAAAGAGCTAGAGCTTTCCTTTTTGGAATTGCACTAGGATTGAACTCAATATCATGAGTGATATGTCCAAACCCCGTTCGTATGACAAGGCTCATTTTGAAATGCTTGTCAATACGATTTTTTTTCAACGCAGTTATAATCTCGCTCATCTAAAAAAAATGGAAAAAATGACAGCTAGTCCAGCAAAATATGCTGAGTTCAGCCGGCCGCGGCGCTACTTGGTTTTCTGCACACAGCGAATACATCTCTTTTTTATGTTACTAGCTCACTGCGCGCGCTACGCGCGCGTCTGAATCCGAATTTCTGTATCTGTTGTGACGTGGATTTTATTTAGTCCTCGAACTAGACTGGATACTAGCCTCCGAGAACCATCCACTCGACAATTGACCAAACTTAATTACCTGAAAACAATGCTGGGCGCCAGGCGGATAACCGCCACGTTCAAAAATATAAACAAAATATAACCTACGGGTACGTAAACCCTGTTGAAAATGTTTATAGAAACGGATAGAAAGTAGATCCCATCCGTTTGTGACGTATCTACTATGCGTTATTAACACTGCTTTCACGGACGGAAACGTGTGAAACCCGCTACTCATGCATTTCCGTACAGAAGCGTATAGGAACCACTTCAGATAACTGGATGTCGTTCTCATACGCTCCTACACGCAGATGCGTGAGTAGCGGTTTTCACATTTTTCTGTCCGTAAAAGCAGTATTAATAACGCATAGTAGATACGTCACAAACGGATAGGATCTACTTTCTATCCGTTTCTATAAACATTTTCACCTGATGTCAACTGCGGTAGTTCCTATACGCTTCTGTACGGAAATGCGTGAGTAGCGGTTTTCACACGTTTCTGTCCGTAAAAGCAGTGTTAATAACGCATAGTAGATACGTCACAAACGGATAGGATCTACTTTCTATCCGTTTCTATAAACATTTTCACCTGATGTCAACTGCGGTAGTTCCTATACGCTTCTGTACGGAAATGCGTGAGTAGCGGTTTTCACACGTTTCTGTCCGTAATAGCAGTGTTGAAAACGCATAGTAGATACGTCACAAACTTCAGGCAGAGCTGAAGGCGAGTGTTGGCATTTCACACGAGTCACGAATTGCCAATCCGAACGAGTAACCAATTTTTATTTTTTTTTCAATTTGTGATTAAACCCAATGAACCGTAGCGTATATAAAACAGGACTAATGCCCGGCTGAGAAACGTATATTAAACGTTACAAAACGCGTATACGTGAAATATACGTTTTTCGGCCGGATATTAGTCCTATTTTATACACGCTATGGTTTATTGGGATGTACATTCCCGCACGCTCCTACTACATTACCGCTCCGTGTTTGGACTGTTTAGCAATCAGCCACTTCGCGCACCATCTATAGTGCGGGAAATCTAACTTTCCATGCATGTATTATAAAAATGATATTTCCGTCATAGTAGGCGTAAAGTACGCTTTTTTTGGTCCTACTTTGCGGACGTGAAGCCACACTTTGCGCCCGCTAATTGGAAAAAAAAAAGAATGTACTTTACGCCAGAAATTACCAAAAATACTGTTTGCACCGCGGGCGTCAAGTGCGTAACTTTACACCCGCGGGTGATCACGCGACCCTCGGGCTGGCTATCCCTGGTTGAAATTCCATCAGAAACCCACAGAATATTGAACCGAAATGTATAGGAGCTTAACGGAATTCTGTCCGCTGTATCTGCACAAGTGACCGAACATTGAGTTTCTATCTGCTCCTATCAGCTTTATGTACGCATCACTATGAATTTCAAACGGTATCTATTGGAATTCTAACTGCTTTGCGGCATCTATCCGCAATAGCGTATACAGATTCTATCAGCTCCGATCCGCATCCGCTCTTCACAACAAGCTACCCGCTTCTGACTGCAATTACAGAAACCCGGTCTATCCGCATCTGTACGCATCGCTTAGCGCTATTCGAACCCATCTGGATCCATCCGCAATTGCATGTACAAATTTTATCGGCCTCTATACGCGTCCGATATCCACAACGAGATATCCGCTTCTGTCTGGGACTGCGTACACAAATTCTATCGGTCTCTAATATCCGCGTCCGCTATAAAAGTGATGGTGCCCGCGTCGTATGAACTTTACCTGCAATTTCGGTTTTATATTTCGTAATTTTTAGTCTTTACGTCGTCCGGTCGGTCATTCTCGTGCCCTACGTTGTTCGCCCCGTAGTTGACGTTGTCCAGGTGGTCAAACTGGTGACTCACATTCCCCAGGTCTTTTGCTTTGTAGTTTTCACTCCCGTTGTCTTCGAGTTACTGATTTTCGTGCTCCAGAACTTTCGCTACGTAGTTGACGTTCACAGAAATCAACAACCCGATGACAACGATAGTGAAAACTACGAAGTGGACGAGCTGAGTAACGTAAGTCATCCGTTTGACCACCTGGACAACGTAAACTACGAGGCCGATAGCATGTAAAAACATCCGGACATAGGTGCATTAATAGAAAATGACGGAATGAACTGGTTGATTAGCTGCGTATAGGTATAGATACGGATAGAATTCATACCTGGATGGTGCGGACAAGGGTACATTATTGGAAACAGATCGGATCAATCAATTCAACTGCGCATATATACGGACAGAATTCATATGTGGATGGTATTGAAACAGGTGCGGATACACAGTAAAAATTTTTGCGTAATTTTTAACACAAAGTCTTGTGTCAAAATTTTTGTGTTAAATATCTAACATTTTGTAGTGTCAATTCAACTGTATTGTGTTAAATTGACACTACAAAGTGTTAGATATTTAACACAAAAATTTTAACACAAGACTTTGTGTTAAAAATTACGCAAATACTTTTACTCTGTAGAGATACATTAGAAACGGGTGGGATGAACTATTGAACTGCGTTACACAGATATGGATCGCATTCTTATCTGGATTTGCTCATTATTCCGGATGGACAACGCGTGCGTACAGAACTGCAGATAGATGCGGATAGAAATTATGTCCATTTGATATCAAAATTCGTATAGAATCAGACACGCGCGGATAGGATTTCTGTGCGCTGTTGCACGAAGATGCGTATAAAAAAGAGTATTTCCAACTGCTGCTATCCGGAATTGCAGTGACAAAAACACATACGATACGGACAGGATTCGTCTTCTGTCTGTTTCTGATGGAATTTCAACCAGGGATACCCTGCTCTGGCGCGTTGATCACACGGCGGCGTCAAGTTGCACTTCACGCTCATGGTACGAAAGCTGCTATTTTCAAGATTTCAGCGTGATGTGTAGAAGAATGTTAGGTCGATAAAGTAAATTTTCATTTATTTAGTATAATCGCTTTGTCATGGCAATATAGTCAGAGGGTCACACGCAATCGCGGATAGAGACTGATAAGGTCGGAAGATGCCCCAGATAACAGAATGTCCACATGGTGCATGCGTATATGCACTCACGGCGTGCGTATTAATCCTCATAGCGTGAGTGCAAATACACACGCAATTTTGTCATCAATTGCGACCCCATGTGCACGCACGTCGTGAGTTCCCCATGCGTGCTATGCATATTGCTAGCACATCGTGATGATATAATGGAGCTTCCTCTAATGGCAATTATATCAAATTATTGGATCCCGTAAATGAGCAGTAATACTATATCAAATATCCTTCTTAACCAGAATATATTCATAAATATTATCACAACATTGAACATAAAATACTGTGTACAAACTATACTTCACTCAATATTTATTTACTTCACGTAGTGTGATAATGGACGTTCTACCCACGCTTTGCGTGGGTAAAATCCTCATTTTCATGTACTATTAACAAGCTTTATTCAAAGTGTTAACTATAGCCTAGAATAATATATCTCATAATTTCGAACTATTGATAATGATAAAGCTTTGAACCACATGGTATTCACATAGTCGGAAACGCAGACAAATGAGACGAAATTGGATGAAACTACTCAAAAGTGAGGTTACAGGGATTCCCACGTGTTATATCTACGTTTCATGTGGTTATTTTTATAATAATATCAATTACGTGTCACTTACCTTACAAGACGTGATGGACGTTCAGTATAATAAAGTTAAGTGGCAATATTCAAAATATACATACCTATATATCATTCACGAAAAAAGAAACAATAACATCGCCCACAGAACATGGCGTCGGTGAACGGCTGAGCTGTGTCTATGCGCAACTTCAAACGCGCACCTTACTCAACAGAATCTATGAGCAATTGTATACGTAGTTACACGAACAATTATTGCAGGTTTCATTTCCAAATGTTCACAAGTATAACATTTGATTGAGTAACTTGAAATCATTATGGCTTATTTTCGCTCATCTAAAATGGAAAATAAAAATTCAGGCTTACTCATCATATGGCATATCGTCGGCGATAGTGCAATACCGCGTAACTAACATCTGCAATACCGCGTAGGTACAAAAAAAAAAAAAATAAGATTTGATGTGCATTCGATGTAAAAATAAAAAATACATCGAATGCACACCAAATCTCATTTTTTTCTTTGTACTTACGCGGTATTGCAGATGTTAGTTACGCGGTATTGCAGATGTTAGTTACGCGGTATTGCACCATCGCCGACGATATATGTATCTATTTATTGATTATTATTTTTTTCACTTATTTGTTCGAAGAAATTCATAATGAATGAATGAATTTATTCATTTGTTCGAAGAAATTGTTAAGCAAATGAATTCGATTGTTTGTTTATATATGAATGGATGGATAAATGAATTTATTCGTTTGAATAAATAATTATAAACACATGAATTTGTTTATGGATGATGAATGAATTAATTTATTTGTCTAAATAAATGATTGGACAAATGAATTTGTTTGTTTGTTCGAATAAATAAATTATTATATTGTGATATTGTATAATTGCGTTGTGAGTACAGTACTGATTACACACTGCCCTCATAGTATTCGAACTCTGCGAGTCGCATTTTTCCGGCAGAGCGTGATAACACGTTTGAACGTGTATGGAGACTCATCGCGCCCGCACTCACATTCTCGCAGGCGAGTGCTAGCGGAAATCATGCGTTTCGACCCTTACAGCATGACTCTCACGCTCGTGAGGGTTACGTGCGTGACACGATTGTTATCTGGGGCGTATTAAAACGGACGGGCGTTTCATACACTTTACAGATGCGTTTGGGCTGCGGATAGAAACAGTCAAAGAGTCACACGCAATCGCAGAGAGAAACTGATAAGGTCGGAAGATGAGTGTTGAAACGGATAGGCCTTTCGTACACTCTACAGATGCGTTCGAACTGCGGATAGAAACAGTCAGAGAGTCACACGCAATCGAGGATGGAAACTGATGAGGTCGGAAGATGCGTATTGGAACGGACAGGCGTTTCATACACTCTACAGATGCGTTCGAACTGCGGATAGAAACAGTCAGAGAGTCACACGCAATCGCGGATAGAAACTGATGAGGTCGGAAGATGCGTATCGGAATGAACAGGCGTTTCATACTCTCTACAGATGCGTACGAACTGCGGATAGAAACAGTCAGAGAGTCACACGCAATCGCGGATAGAAACTGATGAGGTCGGAAGATGCGTATTGGAATGGACAGGCGTTTCATACTCTCTACAGATGCGTACGAACTGCGGATAGAAACAGTCAGAGAGTCACACGCAATCGCGGATAGAAACTGATGAGGTCGGAAGATGCGTATTGGAACGGACAGGCGTTTCATACACTCTACAGATGCGTTCGAACTGCGGATAGAAACAGTCAGAGAGTCACACGCAATCGCGCATAGAAACCGATGAGCTCGGGAGATGCGTATTGAAACGGATAGGCCTTTTATACACTCTACGGATGCGTTCGAACTGCGGATAGAAACAGTCAGAGGGTCACACGCAATCGCGGATAGAAACTGATAAGACCAGAAGATGCGTATTGAAACGGACAGGCGTTTCATACACTCTACAAATGCGTTCGAACTGCGGATAGAAACAGTCAGAGGGTCACACGCAATCGCGGATAAAAACTGATAAGGTTGGAAGAAGGGTATTGAAATGGATGGTTGTCGGATCCGAAATTGCAGACAGAAACAGATACTTTGATTTGCATACAAAATGCGGACAGAAATGTTGTACACTCGTATACGTTCTGGCAGGTACGTGAAGTTAGACGGTCAGACGTCAGATAGATTCCCATAAAACTCATCATTGTCCGGATAGCTTACTTTTCGAAACGGATGGAGACCTGTTCAGGATTCTATCTCTTGCAGATAAAACGTATAGGCTTCCGTTAAAATCCCATAGGTTCGGACGTTGTTTTCTATAGGTTTCTAACGGATTTCTGTTCCTTTTTTCAACAGGGCTCTTTTCAAATAATTCGCGATATCTTCGATTTCATACCTCCCAGTAGGTATTGTGATCGTTGTGTCTGGTTTTATATAGAACTTATTACACCCCACATCTATATTGGGGATTGCATTGAATGTCAGGAACTCTATGAGTCTGAGAACATACGTCTTTGTTGGTGATAACTCGATTGGAGGAAAATATTGAGTCCTCAATACCGACGATTTCCCGGAGTGCGTCAACGTAAACGAATCAGCCATGACTAATATCACATCAGCGATACGCATACATTTTATAGTTGTCCGCTGAGAAACTTGAGACACAGGTGACCGCAAATTACCGTGTTATATTCTTGATATCTCTTATGATTATATTTTACGCTACCAACACCGAGATATTTCATTAGATCTCTAGGCGGTTGTAAATCGCTAAAACTGTCGAAATACACCGCATCGTTGCCATTTTTCATGTATGCAACCCAATGCGTGCCCGGGCCGTTTTTATCAGCAAGATTGATGATTGCAGATTCACGCTTTCTAGGTCCTGAACAGGGTAAATCATTCCGCATGAAAACACCTCGGAAATGTGGAATTTTCATAGCTCTTGAATAGTTAAGTAAATCGACATCCGTGAGGGCTCGGTGTGGTAGCTTTGTTAGTTTTTTACCGGCTTCAAATACAGCCCCATATCCTTCTTATACGGTTTCAGGTATAAACCCTTTCCCAAAGCAATCGCCTCCATTGTCGCATTGTGGCGTTTGGATTCTTGTAATTGATGTTTGTTCGCTTTAGCTTCATTGACAGCCTTTACTATACCCGCAGCACCACCCGCTAAAGCACCTGTGGCGCTAAGGGCTGCAAAGATTGGGATGAGAAACGGCAATAAACCGCCAATTTTCTGGGGAATAGGTAAGATGCGAGGCACGCGCACTTTTCCTTTAGACACGGCCGAACGGGCACCAACCAAAGCCGACTCAATAGCTTTAGGGCCCGGCTTCATGGATTTCTTTGCCGCTTGTATAATAAATTTCAATGTTCTTTTCTTGTTCTTGGGTGACGTCTGCATCTTGATTCCCCGCATACCCATACCCAGTTTGGATTTTGCTTTCATTGTGTTTGTGACTGCCCAGGCGACAGCTTTTTCAGCTACACTTGCGTCTTTAGCCAAAACCCGATTCCAAGCCCTCTCAGCAAGCACTTTATCCGCCTTATGACGCTCCGCAATATTATCGTGATTTTTGGTGTATGCGATATCGTGCTGCTTGCATGCAGCGTCTAGAGCGTTGATACCACGATCACCGCGAGCTAACCTCTTCACCAATTTTGTGCCAGGTCCGCAGTATTGATAGCCGGGGACATGCAATTCGACAGGGAGATTGTTGATGATTTTATTTATCAATCCACAACCGCTTGTTTGTCTACGTGTATATCCAACCATGACTAATCATGAACTGACACAAATCCTATAAAAGCCTGTATTTTATACGTAAATATATTAGTTCTCATTGCGACGTTTGCCAAGCATCATGAAATTTCAAGATCAAACGATTAAACTACCCATAGCCAATTCGATAATTTGGTCGAGCAAAAAAAGAAGAAGGGGAAACGACACGGGGCTCTACTACCAAATAGTGTGAGAGCTGTCTTTTGCAGGCCTTCGAATTGCGGTAAAACTAATGCCCTTCTCACGCTACTAACCCATGCGAATGGTCTACGGTTTGAGAATGTGTACGTCTATTCAGAATCCCTCAATCAGCCAAAGTATGAGTTCTTGAAGAGATTGTTGGAGCCGGTTGAGGGGCTGGGTTATATTCCGTTTGATGAGCACAAGGAGGTTGTAGAACCGAAAGATGCGCATCCCAACTCGATTATGATCTTCGATGACGTGGCCTGTGAGAAGCAAGATAATATAAGAGCATATTTCTGTATGGGGCGGCACAGGGATGTCGATAGTTTTTATCTTTGTCAAACGTATGCCCGAATTCCGAAACATTTGGTGCGTGATAATGCAAACTTATTGGTTCTTTTTCGTCAAGATGAAATGAATTTGAAACACATCTATGCTGATCATGTGAACACCGATATGACCTATCAGCAATTCAAAGATTTGTGCTTGGCGTGCTGGAATGACGGTAGATATAGTTTCGTAACCATCGACAAAGACAGTGAGATTAACGCTGGACGATATAGGAGAGATTTTGACTGCTTTATAAGTCTGAATCACGAATAAACTACGTGCAGTTACAACACATCTATCAAACTAGCAGCATGGCGAGCTCCAAGATACGTAAGCAGAACGATGTGTTGCAAGAAATAGCCAGGGCTAGCGATATCATTCGACGTAAACACGAAATGATAAAAATGGGGAAAGACACTAGCGAGCAGGCTATCAGTGAAATCTTCAAACCTCTGGTTACATCGCTGCATCAATTGGTAGATTCATCGAAGCAGCAACAGCGGCTACTAATGAAGCGAGAAGTAAAAACGGAGCCGAGTTCGATTGAAAAAACAGAGAAGACGGCAGATTTTGTGAAAACAGAAGATTAAAAAAATGTTGATGATGATGATGATGATGATGACGACGATAATGATGCATATAAAAGTGCGATTGAGGGGAGCTTGTCAACTAACATTGCTATTGGCAACAATACCACAACAGTCGCCGCTATGGATGATGATGCGAATGATATCCTTGATGATGATAACCAGGATGACGCACCTGCAATCGCCTCTACAAGCACACCGATGACCAAAAAAGAAGTCAAGACGATGCGCTATTTAAACATGTTCAACTCGACCAAAGAGCAAAAGAACTTGGATATGAAATATGGCGTTCGAAAGTTAAAACTCGGTGGATTGAAGATTGGTGATTCGGATATCGTATTTGAAGATGATCAGATATATATAAGCGATAAGAGCTATGAGAACACACCGGGATTGCTCGAATTGTTATTCAAAAAGTTGCCCAATCCTGCGATTGTGGATAAACACGATAGATTGAATTATGCCAGAATCGTGACAAAAACGAATGCACATCGAAAATATTACAATGCTGACAAAAGCTTGCGTTCTGATAGAGGAAAAAATTCAAAGTACAAAGATTTTATTGCCCCGTACATTGTGACGATCCCAGAAGGATCTCACCATCAACAGCCAACCATCCCCTTAATTATAACATATATTCATGATTATCATTTCCACTAAAATAAGAACCTTAGCATAAGACAACATCATATATTAAAACTATAAAATTATATCATTTGATAATAAACTACGGTATTGATGACTGACCAGCCATGCTAATCTTGAACTCCAACTGTGAACCAAAACAATAATCTTGGACCACGGATATCAAATTCACTATCCCAAAACACCACGTGCAGTCAGTTATCAAAACCGCGAAACATAACATAAGCAAACTCAGAAGACAACACAAGTCACTCTCCATGGTCCGCACTATGCGAATATAAGCAGCCTCCCTAAAAGAATCGACACACACGTCAATTAGCCAGAGTCAGAGCTGAACCTTTGAAGAGTTCAGACATTAAAAAACAAAGTCAATTTACAATTCTCCAAGTCAAGTAAACTTCAAGTCTGGCCGCGTCCAGCTCCTAAATCTTTCTACTAAATTCACCACTTAAAAGGACCAGCCAGTGCTCTGAGTTTGCTTAAAACCCATTTATCAATTTAACAATTTAACAATTTCTAAAAGTGTAAATTACCATCCAATATCTTGAATAAACCATATAAATTTTTCATATATATATATATATTATAAACAAAGTTATTCTAACATCACCTCATCGTAAGTTCTCAGCATTCTACTTAATCACAGCTCTATAACACTTCACCATTCTTACCATCTCGTTGAGCCAAAGCCCCGACAGGCGAAAGTTGAAAACATAATAGTACAGAACTATCGCCAAGCCAGGCTCTGGCAATATACGAGTCTTCCTTAGAATAAATCCAATCACTCCACATTTCTGAAATAAGCCAAAATCATACAACGGGCAAAAAATAACAGTAATAAGCCTAAAACCGGCTAATACTAGTTGAGTCATTGCCACAATTGATCCCAGGCTAATTCAGAAATTCCTATCTTAAATATTAAAACCCAAATCCCTTACAATAAAGGCGATGTGCTAATCAAAGAACTCGCCATAACCATATTCTTCCCCTATAGATGAATAATGGAGTTGTGATTAAAAGGAAGAAAAAGAATAGACGCGGGGGTAAGGCCGTTAAAGCTCGAATTGCAAAGGCAAAACAAAGAGATAAGGAACGTGTCAAACAAGCGTTAGTAAATACAAAACTAAAAAGTGATTCAGAGACAACTATCAATCACCCTGGTGCATATTCCCCAATTTCCGATTTCGAAAACTATCCTCCCAGAAGCCCGTCACCTGGACCTTGGGACTATATTCACGAGCAGACTCACGAACCTACCGACCAAACCCCCAGATTTACCACTACTCAACACCTAGTAGATTACCAGAACGGGGTCTGTATAGTGGAAACGATTGAAACTACCCATTCGACCAGAAGGTACAGCGTTCCTGAACATCACCCGGCTTCACAATATTATTCCCCTACACCCTCTACGCCCAAAATTGTGGAGATTATCGATTTGGACTAAACAAAAACTTAGCGAGATAGTAAGTACCTATTACTTTGTCCCAATAAATTACGCGTATAAGACTCTTTTCTTCTGACGCAAAATTAACCTTGTCATAAGCCCATCTGGCACATGACAACATCGACTCACCTGCGAAAAACCCTAGGCAAAGATCCGGTAAAGGTTTATTACCCACCCATAAAATCGCGCGAGGACAAAGCACGGATTATGTTTATTGGGATGATCCTAATGAGCTCGTTGACCGTCTTCGACTACTCATGGCATCTCAAGCAGCTGGTAATACTAGCCACAACGATGAAATATCCTCCATTACTGAGGAGCTACGCGAGGCGAGAATCATTTATTAGCATTAGATTGATCATAAAATAATCATTCGATCACAGATCGTTGAACAATGAGCATAGACATATTCGGACGATTGCTGACGAGCAACAGCTACGAAAAAAAAAAGTGTTACCCGAGGTCTTCAGGGTGTTGGATTCAAATTCACCACTGATAAGCAGTACGATCTGGACAGCAAACGATTATGTAATATCGCGGATCCGCAAGAGCTAAACGACGTTGTTTCTCTGAAAAGTCTCGAAGATATCACATGGCGAATCTTGGGTGTTCTCGAGCATTCTATGGAAAAATCATTTGCTAACTCTACGCTACAAGCAGTCCACAAGTTCGAATCTCAACTAAATGCACGTCTAGATCGAGAGCATACTAACAATCGCAACGAGAATCAATAC